>VKOC01000001.1:9333744-9366585 GCA_009364415.1 Spea multiplicata
TTTTATTAAAAAAAATAGTTTACATGAATTAACATTTACTGGTAAAAACTTTTTTTTCCTATAGGGTCACCTTATATTCAGGCTTTTTCTTTTTTTCCTAAATTAATATTCAGATTTTCAGGGGTCGTCTTATAATCAGGGTCGTCTTATAATCGAGCAAATACGGTGTATACAGTATACTTTACATACAGATGTATGATTTCAAATGGCATTGCAATTCAGAAGGTTCTGCCGTTTTCAACCTATTGTTTATATTTATATACACCTAAATACCTATTTGCTCTTTTTTTAGTCGATCAACAGAAGGTTGTAGTTACAGATTGCAGTGAACTATGTTCCAATTGCTAGAATTAAGCATTGCTCACAAGCTTCTGTACACCTTGACAGCTGCTGTCAGTTGTAACATCATCCTGAAGCACCTACTTAAAATTTGACAGACATCATTCAGTAAGCAGCAATTTAACTCGAGGACAGGGTGTGCTCCTGTTTTCAACGTGCAGTGTAAATGATCCCAGCTGCTAATGCAGACCAGTCCAAGAAACTAAATTCAAAGTAAAATGTAATAAAAGGTGTACATATTATGCTAATGTTTCAAAGTACCGTAAATCGACATTGCAACACATTGCTTCATTAGTGCAACAAAGTGAGAAAAAATTAGGCAGAAATAAGAATGAACAAAAGAAGAAGCTGGTCCAGGGCCGGGCTGGTCCAAAATTCTGGGAGTGCAGCTAGGCCATGTCACGCAATGTTCCATGACTCTGCGGTACTACCATGGCTACTTGCATAGTGTGTGAGCAGCTTTAAAGGAAGGCTCCAGACAAAATCAGAAATGAGAGCGTAGATATGTTTTAGTGTGAATGTGTTTTGTGTGTAATTGTGCGTTGGAGTGAGGGTATGTGTGAGCGTAGTGTTTTAGAGTAAGTCTGTGTTCTAGTACACATGCTAGTTCCTGGAGGGAGCGGTCAAGGGGCCAGGTGGCCCACTCAGCTCTTTCTGCCCCCTGGGCTTGAAGTTGCCAGTCCTTTCTTGAGTTGGTCTCTTCTCAGGTGGACATATGTGACAAAACATGCTCCCAAGGCAACTTGCTGTCTTGAAAATGTTAACTTTAATGTTGGCAGATGCTTTAATATTGTTCTTACCATTCACTGCACCCTTACTCAAACACTACATACCCAAACATTATGTGCACTCACTTTACACATCTGAAAAATAATATTTAAACAAGATCTCTATATGTTACATTTCTCCATATGCCCGATCCCACTAATGTATGGCATTTCCTAATAAATACATGCTTTAGCTCCATTGGTCCTCACCGATCCTATTGCAGTTTTTAAAGGTGTTTTTTAACCCCTCCTCCTATAATGAACTAAGAAATTTACGGAACACTGCTTTCAAATAAAATATCACATTCAACAGTCAGTTAAAATGTTAATTCTGTTAACCTTCTCTTCTTGGACATGTAGATGCTGTGTACTCGCTCATAAACATAGGCTCTTTATGCAAACAGTTCTTGGTTTCATGTATCAGTTAACCCCCAGATACTATCATTTTTTTTACATTTTCAGACTAGTTAACCTTTTAATTTTTGTATTCTAGTGAAAAAGTAATATATACAGTATTCTAGGATAGACGGATATAATTTAGTTTTATGCAGGTGCAAGTGTAAAGAAAGCAGGCTTCCCTACTAAATGCTGGGCAGTGTGTAATACTGAAGTCTTAGGAATTACTATTGCATCTCCTGCGTTCACATAGAATATCTTTGTAAACTGCAGACAACTTGGGAGTTAGGGTTTCATTCCTTTAATCGTCATTATACAAAATCAACCTAATGTTTCCTTGCTTGAGAATGATGCAAAAGAGGTTAGGGAATGAAATCAGAAAAAACAAATGGGGAAGGGTGAGGCGGGAGAGGCACTCGCCTCGGGCGGAGCTGCGTGGGGCCGCACGATCAGCACCTGCAGCATCCAGGACCGGTTGGGGAGATCATGGATTTATTTGAACAGTGAGAGACAGAATAATGCATTTCAAATAAGTTATAAATTGGTTTGCATTTCACTCAATGAAATAAGTATTTGACCCCTTTGTAAGACATGACTTAGTACCTGGTGGCAAAACCTTCTTCTTGTAGTTGGCCACCAGGTTTGCATACATCTCAGGAGGGATTTTGTTCTACTCTTTGCAGATCCTCTCCAGTTCATTAAGGTTTTGAGGCTGACGTTTGGCAACTTGAACCTTCAGCTCCCTCCACAGATTTTCTACGGGATTAAGGTCTGGAGACTGGCTAGGCCACTCTAGGACCTTCTTGTGCTTCTTCTTGAGCCACTCCTTTGTTGCCTTGGCCGTGTGTTTTGGGTCAATGTCATGCTGGAATACCCATCCAGGAATGAGTTTCTAGCCCAAGTTTTGACGGTACATGGCCCCATCCATCGTCCCTTTGATGCGGTGAAATTGTCCTGTCCCCTTAGCAGAAAAACACCCCTAAAGCATAATGTTTCCTCCTCTATGTTTGATGATGGGGATCATTTTGTTGGGGTCAAAGGCAGCATTCCTCCTCCTCCAAACATGGCGAGTTGATGCCAAATAGTTCGATTTTGGTCTCATCTGACCACAAAACTTTCACCCAGGGGGAAGTTGCGGGCGCTGCAAGATTTCAGTCCTTCACGGTGTGTTACCAATTGTTTTCTTGGTGACTATGATCCCAGCTACCTTGAGATAATTGACAAGATCCTCCTGTTTAGTTCTGGGCTGATTCCTCACCGTTCTCATAATCATTGTAACTCCATGAGGTGAGATCTTGCATGACCAAGACCATCAGGCCAAGGGAGATTGACAGTTACTTTGTGTTTGTTCCATTTGCGAATAATCACACCAACTGTTGTCATCTTCTCACCAAGCTGCATGGCGATGGTCTTCTAACCAATTCCAGCCTTGTGTAGGTCTGCAATCTTGTCCCTGACATCTTAGGACAGCTTTTTGGCCTTGGCCATGGTAGAGAATTTGGAATCTGATTGATTGCTTCTGTGGACAGGTGTCTTTTATACAGCTAACAAGCTGAGATTAAGAGAGTGCTCCTAGTCTCAGCTCGTTACCTGTATAAAAGGCACCTGGAAGCCAGACATCTTGTTGATTCATAGGGGATCAAACATTTATTTCACTGAGTAAAATGCAAATCAATGTATAACTTATTTGAAATGTGTAATTCTGTATTTTTTTGTTGTTCTGTCTCCCACTGTTCAACTAAACCTACCATTAAAATTATAGACTGATCATATCTTTGTCAGTGGGCAAACGTACAAAATCAGCAGGGGATCAAATATTTTTTTCCTTCACTGTACATATACCAATCAACCCATGTCATCACATAGTTTTCACAGTTTTCTTTTTTTAAGAGTAACACTTCTAACAAGGCACTGTAGCCAAACTTCATTACAATTTTAAATATTTATGTGTGTCTATATACTAATAAAATTTTGCTAATCATTTACAGTATTTTATAAATAGCAAAAGGCAAATATATCTCTGAAATCAAAAGCCTGTTATCAGATGCAGAAAGAACAGCTGAGTTACAGCTGTAATTCTATGTAGTGATATTTTAGTTATTTACAAATAAATACAACTAATATATAAACTGGATATAAATTATCAAAGATGACAATACCAGCTGGAAAATGTATCAAGCACATTAATCATAAGGCAAGTATACTGCCTTTGCAAGGTGTGCCTCGTAGTGTTCGTTTTTGCAGGACTGTCTCGTTTTTGGTCACTGTCCAACGTTTGTGGGTAGATGCTTTTGTGGATAGTTGAGATCATGGGCCTGTTAGGGAGATCCCCTTATCTCCACTGCTGGCCCAGGATACCACCAGCTCAGATGTCTATTGCACCTCTCATGTGGCCACCTTCCAACGCTCTACAGCTGAGCACTGCAAGGAAGGTACTTGGTTACGATGGATGGTAGTCCTGGACTGACCTTACCAACTTCCTAAAAGTGACCAAAGCCGTTCCTGCCTCTAGCAATGCCAATACCCCAACACAAGTGTCTCTGAAATGACAGTGCCTAGTAGATTGATACACACCCTGTTACAAGACAAACTCACACCCCATAGAGGAAATGCCCATTGAACAAACCACTTGAGGGAGAGGGAAATATATTATTCTTTTTTTATCATTCCTAGCAATTTATCTGCCTCTGCTCACGATCTAATATCCAGGGATCAGTCAGGGCATTTTGTTTATTAGAAAATGATCTTATTGTAGTTCTAATAGCTGTTGACTTAAATCAATCATTTGCTGTGAGACTAAAGAGTATTGCAGTTTTAATGAGACCTACAAATAAAAAAATGGCCTAACTGTTAATATTCTATTTCCTTGGGGTACATTTTACAGAATTACCTTTTTTTTCTATACCATTAACAAGCCATGTTACCTAGCTTTTAAATGAGCAGCCAATCAGGGAATGGGAGGTGAATGGTATCCCGGTATATTTCAACTGTCAACAGCAAGAACAAGAAATGTAAGTGCATATCTTTGATTATCCAATATCATATGTAGCGTTAACAGCATGTGGGGAGTTCTATGTCTTCCTGATTAATGGCATGTTTGTATTGCTTTTAGATCTGCATGATTTTAACTTTACAAAGGGCCCACAAGGACACAGTTTAGTGGCGGAGGCACAAGTACAGTCTGCTAAGGTATTGTATATAGCACAGGAAGTGTGTAGCAACTTCCTGCTTGGACTCACTGTAGAATTAAACAACAATATTCACCAAGAGACCACAGGAAATGAAAGGAAATTAAATGCCACAACAGTGCTTTTGGTGGACTCAGATGTGATGTTACAGTTGGAAAATATGGCGCTGAATAACTAAGAAATAGAGCTATAAATAATAATATTAAGAGATAGAGCTATAAATAATAATATTAAGAGATAGAGCTATAAATAATAAAATTAAGAGTGATATTCTTTATTTTCTGATTCACTTTTTGTAAACATCAAATGTGACAGATGACTTTACTTGGATGCCGGCAAAGACCATAGCTTTCCATTTTGTACACTGATCAGAGGGTGCTGGAAAATGCAGCCTGGCCACAGTTTGCCCCAACTATCTGGGAGGAGGCGGATGGGTCTGGGCTCGGCTCATCGCTTTATGGGTTATCGTTTCCCTGTCAGGGAGGGAAAGCTTTTTCCTCTGGCCTTAGGGTTGGGATAACCTGAAGTCCCGTGGTCAAGCTGTCTCAACCCATGCTAGCCTTTGGCCTACCCCCTGTCTGAGATGGCAGTTTCAGTCGTACTTCCCGTTTCGGGGAGGGACCATGAATATCCCTTTGGAGAGTGTGACCCCAAAGGCTGGGGGATCTGGTGTCTACCTTTTTTAACGTTTTTCTTCACAGCGAAGCACTTTGGGGCTTCAAAGTTATCACCTGGGCTCCCTTGATTTAAAGCATTTGAGCCACTAACGTCAAAGGCGTTAACTTCCTCATGACTTTTTCATTCCCGTTAATTTATCCCTGCCTTGTTGTTGTTTATTGGTTTAAGCAGCCTTTATAAGGGACGGTGACGAGAAGAGATACTTCAGGATTGGAAATTAATTAGATGACGCTGTAATTTTCAAAACAATTACATTGATGGACAAACCAGAGACACAAGTAGTTTTATTACATTCATTTACTTATATTAGTAGGTAGTGACGACAGTTCCCCTTTATCAGTTGTGGTTTTTAATGCGTGCCTTGTTATTCTGTGTTTGAGACGTGCATCATCTTTTATTAGAGAATACATGATTACACGCTGTGGGATCTGTTTTTAAGAGGGCGTTACTGCCATGTCTTTAGTTTTCTGTTAGATGCATTTGAGATTTGCTCTGTAATCAGTTGCAGACCTTTGTACATTAAGAGAGTTTAACCCCTTCAGTCCCCTATGGACTTACAGGTACATCCAAAAAACGCAATCCAAGAATCCCCTTTGGACGTACCGGTATGTCCTGCCCTTCTTGCAGCGGCAGAGATGTGTCGTTTGACAGCCTGGACTCCCCCTGACAGCAGAAGACAGCATTGCTGGCTTTCTGCTGTCCGATCTCACGTAACAGCTTCCAGCACGAAAGCCGGAAAACTGTTACATTTTTAAATGCTGATTGCGCTGATGTCACCTGGAAGGTCATTGGACAGGATATATCCTTGTTCCGATGAGGCACAGACGCTGTGATCTCTATGCAAGTCTGTGGGGAAACACAAAACGAAGAAAAAAAATGATTAGTGATTAAAAAAAAAATCACTAAAATAATACAATAAATAATAATTTAAAAAACAACAAAACAATAAAGTGACATCACTGGCATTAATAACATGTTCAAGAGGTCCCTAATAGAACCTCTATATTTTTTTTAACAATATATAAAAAAGAAAAAAAAATACAAAAAATAAAATAAAAAATGTAAAATAATATATATAAAAAAAGATAAAAATAATAAAAAAGAAAAAACCCTACATGCCATTGCTATAACACAAAATCCACCCAGTATACTCCTCCTGCCCCCATTCACAATCCCCAAACCCGTTAAGCCAAAAGCATAAAAATTCTACGAATAATGTACACCTTATAGTATGTTCCCTATAAGTGCTGGAAAAGTATGGAAGATCTATATAAATTAGGTATTTCTGAAATCAGGACACCTGAATTGATAAACTTGAAGGGGATTTTTCATCACTTTACCTAATTTTGTGAGGATTCAGAGGGAAAATTTATAAAAAATTAGGCGTTATTTTCTAATTTTCGCTAGTTTTTACTAACTTTCTCATCCTAAATTTTCTGCTAAACATCTAACTATGGTATCAAACGAAAGCTCTATCTCTCCTTGAAAAAACAATATATAGTTTACATGGGTACACTATTCACAGGAACAGAAAATAATCCCTGAACCGATATACCGCAAAAATGGCAAAATTGCTCGGGGACTTGAGGGTACCAAAAACCTCTGGGATTGAAGGGGTTAATATAAGGGTGCCTCTTATATCACACAATGTAACATTTACAGAGGTAAATCTGGACAATGAGACTGATAAGGGCATAAATATAGATACTTCAAGAACCAGATGTAATGCAGCCAGGTAAAACAACCATTAGGTGATCAATAAATACTGCTTGCTGTTAGCATGAGTATACACTTCACAGGCAGCCCTCTTTAGGAAAGTCTGTAAACCATAAAATTCATAATCTATATATTTTAAAAATATGTTTCCTGCCCCCAATGCAAAATTAAAAAAATAGTGTACTATGTAATGGATACATTTAGTATATAAGTGGGTTTCTAAAATCTGATAATAGTAAAAGTCACACTATCTTTATTTTTACATGGTTACCAATGCTTACTTCATTTACCTCTATATTTCAATTCACATTTTCATTTAGGTAACTTATACTCTACAGCGACATACTCTTTTCAATTATTTTAGCAACCTCTTATTTTAAACGGTAACTTTGCATTTTTCTTGACAACCCTAAATTAAATAAATAAAAAGTTGCATTATTAATCCTTGAATTGAGTAATACGTTGTGCTGTCTCGCAGAGTTTCTCAGAGCTATCTTTATTAATGCCAGTAGACCTTTTGTCCTGACCTCTAGAAATCAGCCTCCAAAATCAGCCACTCTATGTGTACAAAATGGGCTTGAAGAAGAGACCTAGATAGTTTTGAAATCTTGCAATCCATTATACATCAGCCAATGAAGGTATTGTCTTTAGCAAATTTGTTAATCATTCAGTCAGAGGCTTGAAAGATTATAATTACCGTAAAGAATCAGCTAAGTGCAGTTTTTGAGTCACCCAAAATATCACCAATGATGATGGCTAAGTATGATATTTTTTCTTTCAAGTTTTTTTCATAGGGTTTGTTTGAGTTTATGTTTATTGTAGATTACTCTTTTTATACACATAGCCTCATACTACACTCTTATATTTAGCTGTGTACACAAGTGGCAATCATGACACAGAGAAATACAGAACGCTGGCCCATTAGTTTTGACTATGCATTATGCAGCGCTAACTTATTTAGGGTTGGCCTTTCATAATAAATTAATATTGTATTAAAAATCTGAAATATTTTTTGTGAATATTTAATTAATTATACTGAATTAATACTTTTTTCCTACAAGTTAAAAAATGTTTTCAGTGCTGAAGAATTCATTTATAGATAATGTTTAAATATTATTATTATTATTATTATTATTATCAACAATTAAACAGATACAGAAGGCTTTGAGGTAGCTGCTCACTAGAGCCTACCAATTTGAAGCAAAATACACCATAGCCAAATATGATAAATTATAATCAGGAACACCTGGCATATGCCGGAGGGGGGTCAACTGGCACCCCATGCCAAGCTACACACTGCATAGCTATAAAAATGTAACGTGTGGCCATGTAAAGTGCATCCAGCCATTAACTTACATCATTAAAAATAATGCAACAAGATATTATAAAAGGGTATATCAGATGGTGTTCATGCAACTGTAAAGAAAGAATGGGTATTGTTGTTTAAATAAACTCAGTTGTTTGATAAGTCTAATGAAATGTGTTCTTAAAAAGGGAGCATTGTTTAATTCATTATGAATGAGCTCACTTTGACATAAAAACTAAGAACTAATTAGTTTCACAATGTCTGTAGGGTATGTAGAGTAATACTTTATTTGCCTTTGGTTCTTGTTGACTTTCATTAAAAGCTATTTCTGTACCACTTATTAGCATCACTTGCTTCATAGAATATAATTCACCATTATTTGTGCATAAGGAAGTAATCACACCCCACTGATCTGCCTAGACTGTAATACCTGAATCTACTTAAATATGTGTATGTGCATATACATCCAAGTCACTGAATGTTCAGTTTATCGTGGTTAAGGTCTTGAGACACGTATTGAGTACTTCTCAAGGTCAACCTCTAGGATGGTCTTACAACAAACATACTTTTAAGTCATTTACTCCTTTCCCTACTACCCTCTACAAGACCAAGGAGCATTAATGAACCCAATCAGGGGATAGATTCCATACACACAGGGCAATAGGTTTTTAGAACAATATTTCCCTCTGACAAATCCACATAGATTAAAGTTAATTATTTTTATTTTACCTTGACCATAGAGAGCAATAAAGGTCAGAAAATATGTTGAGGGACCTGTTATTTTGGGATGTTCTGGTTATCCAGACAGCATTGAGTAGGAAGTGCTCTATCAAAGTGTTGTGCCAGTTTTCCCCCATGTGTTAAATGTATGGAAAAAAGGAAAGTAAATGAAACAAATACAGTGTTACATTTGTGATTTAGTCTTCGTTTTTGTAATTATAGTAAATTAAGTTTCTTTTTTAATAGGTTTTATTCAGGTTTTTGTGAATTGTACATTTTGTTTTGTCATCTAGGGTTACCACCATTACTTCTTACTGTCTAAGTACTTATGTATTTAAGGATTTATCTTCGGTATCTGTTTGGATTGTGATTTTAAACACATCCACACATTCTTATAAAGCCACAGATACTAGAGGACTAGATCACCACACAAGTGGCAATCATTACAAATGGGAGACACATAGAAACATAGAACACTGGCCCATTGATCATTTGCTCACCGCGCCCAATGGCTGGAAGTCCTGGGATTTGCCTAAAAAATGTGTCAACAAGGGATAGGCATATAAATTAGGCAATCCAGCTTTGTGGGTGTCACAGGATTGTAGTCATAGAGGAAGCCAAAAGAGTCAGAATGCCAGTAATCCAATGGGAACAAGCACTAACTTGTTGGTTCCAGTTATTGGAACTCATAGCTAGCTGTCTACGCATAGACCTGATGCTTCAGACAGAATGTACATGTGTATGAGAAATGGCAGGTGCACAGCAGGGTTTTTTTAATTACTAAAAAGTAATCATTGAGAACAGTAATTTTTTTAATGCAGATCTGCAGTATAACATTTCCAAATTTGGCCTGGGATAAGGTTACATCTTGACAAGCAATAAGTATAGGCCAACTGACAATGATCAGTTGTAAATAAAACAAATAAATACAATATGACATTTAAATAGATTCTATTCTATAAACAGTATCAAACTTCATAAGAACTACTTAAGATCTCTGTTTATATTAATATTTTCAATTTTTTATGTTTTGTCCATGAATGTGATAATGCAACATACTGTTGTCAATGTATAAATAGACTTTCATTTACATTGGATTTGAAGACTTGATGGAGTGTTCTTCACTAATTCATAGATAAGCATTCTGAAATTTGTCTCAGTATGGACCATAGGTCGCTGAATTCCTTGTGCCAGCGCCAGTTCACTTACATCAATACCATTCTTAAAAATAACAGAGATTCCTGGAAGAAAAAGGAGAATTCGTAAGTATAATTTACTCTACTAACGGTCTAGTGTGTGATGTGAATGTACTGGAAACTATCAGCTGGTCCAGCGAGGGCCAACCACAGCGAAACTCTTTTTATAAATATCAATTTGATTTATAGATTATAGTGATGTATTTAGCCGACTTTCGTTCTGTCTACCGTTGCTTTTTAACAAAAAAGGAAATTCCTGCCGGATGAAAAAAATATAATGCTTTCAGATAGCTGTACATTTGTATGTGTTTTAACTCTGTTGTCGCCGTCCAATCTACATGACAAATACTCTGACTCCTTATTATACTGATTGTGTTAAACAATACGATGGCTCAGTGTTAATCACACAGCTAGACACACAGACTAATGAAACCCTATAGGGAATGAACTTCTTTAGCATTGCCATAAAAGTGAGCTCAGTGTGGTGAGCAAGTCACCAAAATATCACATGACTGACAACAATGGCAGCCTCCAGGTCTGTAGGTACAGGAGTAGGTTATTAGAACAAAAGGAGATAAAGCCATACCAACCTATGTCAACAACACTGTACGTTATACTCAGGGAAAAATAATTAATCGGTTAGATTTCAATTATTCCGTAAGCATGGAAAAATTATAAAACATTAATTTCTAAGGAACTTTTTTTCAGGACAAAATGTGAAAAATTTAAATCATCTATTACTTCAGAATTAAGTAAAGGCAGCAAGAAAAAGAGACGTGACCCCACCACTGTGGAGATGGTACACAGAATTCCACAACGATACAGCAAATATCACAGTGAATTACAACGTAGGAGACATCACAGCAGCTCTATAAAATATGACCATGGGACGCTAAATAATGGAGGCCACTTGAAATTCTGCTGTTGTGCCACAGAACAAAGCATGCGGGAAGCAGTTCATATTTTAATAGAGAAGTTTGCAGCTTTGAAGAGCCATGATCAAGACACAACCCATGGCCTGTAAAAACTAAAATGTCCTGCAAAAATGGCCCAGCTGTATGTGAACGACTGTGTAATATATTAAAATAATTGTACATAATAAGGATTTGTTTCCCATAAAGACATTTACATACTGTCTTCTAGGGCAGTAAGGCTCAGGAACAACATATTTCCAGAAAACTTTGACTTTTATTTAAAGGTGAAAACAATGACCCTGCACAGATTGCACTTAGCTTCAGGTCCTGAGGCTCACTCCTGCTCAGAGCAGGTATTTCCCGCCTGCTTCTAGCCTTAATGGCTGCGAATGATCGCGGAGTAGGCCTCGGCCTCGAGTAGCTAATGCCCCGTGTCCAGTGGTGTGACTTTTCTACTGCCAGCAGGGTGCACATGTCCTCCTTCCTGATGTGGCTTCCTAATGGCCGGTTCAACGCTGACGGTGGATTTGGCTACGGGAAGGAGGTGACTAGCCATGAGCTTCCTCCTCTGGCCATATATAACCCTCACTGTCACCTGGCTATACTATACTATGCTCCTGCAACCTAAGTACCAGTGTTGTTGCCCTAAGTGTGTGTATAAATGGAAAACTTTGTTGGTGAACCCTAAATGACTACTGCATGCCCCTCAACTTTCCCGATTTAGGTGGGACAGTCCCGATTTTCAGTCTCTGTCCCGCTGTATATGTGTGTGTGCAACGGCAGTGTATGTGTATATGTGACGTGTTTATGGGCAAGTGTGTGTAAGGGCAGTGTATGTATGTGTGCAAAGGCAGTGTATGTGTATATGTGTGTGTTTATGGGCAGTTGTGTGTAAAGGCAGTGTGTAAGGGTCCTGGGAGGGAGGCTAACATTATCCTTTTTTAGTTTAAAAAATCTCTGTTGCTGTGGACTACTCTTCTAATGATGCTTAGCAAGCATTATGGTGGACACCTGGCTGGCAGAGAATCATGGGAATTTTAGTTCACAGCTAGTATGTCTGGCTGGGCCTCATGGGACTTTAATTCAATGTGTTGGTTATTTTTAATATGCATGACTGTGCTGACAAAAACGAAGTGTGTTTCAAGTGGCGATGCAAGGGCGACATTGTAAAGTGCAATTGCTTGTATTGGTGAGTTCCGCAAGATTTAAAAAAAAAAAAAAAAAGTGTCCCTCTTTCACATTTTGAAATGTTGGGAGGTATGCAATGGCCATAAATTACTTTTTGACATATCTTCTCAAATCATTTGTGACTCGATCAGCAGCACTGAGTGCATTCAATGGTTTAAATTAAGGTATTGAATTGCTATTGTTAATGGAACAGTATGTTCCCTACAGTGACTAATAATGTTTTTTCTGTTGTTCTTTTTAAAGTACTTTGCATTCCACCCTAGCACTGTAACACACATAAGCAGAAAATAGCATAAACTGTAAATTAACTATTATGGGTCATACACTGTTTAACCAATTTGTGCTTCTGCACGTCCTATACCAACCTTAAAGAACTTGTCCTTAAGGATAATTAAGACAGCAATGGAATGTCCCCAATTACACATTACAAAGCACTCCTATGAATGCTGCAACTTGCTGGTTCCCCGGTGCGCATAAGATCTTTGCGGGGTCACATGATTGCCGTGAACATGTATCACAGAGATTTTTCACATTTAGCACACTGCCTGCATACAGTAGCATGTCTTGCATCTACCTGTGATCCGTATTTTTTTACCTGAGAATATTTGGGGGTGTTTTAGTGTTAGTATATTGGGTGAAATTAGGAACTGGGTGGTGTAGAAGGATTAGTATTAACAAAATATAAAATAAAAATTACTCCCAAATAGTTTTATATTTGTAGCGCTGTAGTTTTAGTCAAGGCTTTAGACTTGGTAGATGGTTTACATGAATTTATGTTAGGTAATAAAAAAATGTCAGGCTGGCTGACTGTAGCTGTTGGAGGTAATCTTCTTTAATCATTTTGCCTTCCTATCTTCACAAGAAAGGAGGCACACTAGGCCTGGGCCTATTGATCCTGAGTAGGTTCCTACAAATGTGTTGGACTCTGATATCCTACCATTTACAGCAACTCCTAGCATCACCATCAGCGTGTCCTCCTCTGGGACCATCAATTCAAAGCAATATCTGAAAGAGTTTGAAAACTGAAATGTTCATGTTCCGCTTTTGGCCCCATAGCTTCCCCAAAACACAACCAACCTGTGCATGTGGAGGATTGCTGTTCTCTGGGGATGTTGCTGAACACATAGGATTGGATTCAGTAGCGAAACAAAAAATGCTGACCTTCCCCAGTTACTGTGGGGCCTCCAAGCTCCCCCTACATGCACACACACCAACATACTTACACATACACAGTGTAACATACATACACACTAACATATGTACATACACCAACTTTCTTAGATACCTACACAGAGATCAGACACACACTAACATACTAATATACTCATACAGCGTGACATACTTACATACATTAACATATTTACTTACACAAACACACACTAACACATATTAACACACACCTACCTTTATTAGTTCAGAAGGGAGAGGTATCCTGGCACTCTGATTCAGTCAACATGCCAGGACTGAGGGAGTGTTGCTCACTGTCTGAGCGTTATGCCTGGCAAGAAGAGAGGGGTTTGGGGTCGCTGGTGATGAGAGCCTCCTACACATGGTCTCCCTGCAGTTGGGGCCTCCGGTACACCATTGGTTGGATTGGTGGTCAAATGAAGATTGACAAAAAGACTGTACCCTGGGTTGTAAATTTTTTTAGAAGTTTTTCAAAAGTATACAGCTTGTACAAGGTGTTGTGCATGTTTAATATGTTCTCTGTTATTTCCAAAATAGGATAAAATCCTATGCAAATGAGGTGGATTTCAAATCAATAAATCATCAAACAAAATAAATAAAAATATATATTGGGGTATTTTTCAGCTGTTCTAGTTTTTATCTATAAAAAATGTTTTCCGCATTTTATTCAGACTAAATAATGGCTTACATATACTGATATTGCATCACAATATATATAGTATAAATATATAAAATGTGTGAGCATAAAGTACATTGTAATGAGGTACATTTTGACTGAACAAACAGGTAGCAAAGCAATGCCTAAAAATGTCTGGTCTATGTTGTACAAAATGGTCCTGATCATGTGATTTGTATACACAATAGAATCATCTATTCAATTTATAGATATTAGACTTTTGATTGCATGTTTTTGCTGACCCACAAGACAGCATTTGTAAAGAGCAATTCTTCTATCCAACAATGCCATGCTTCCAACATTGTGAGAACATCCTATTCAAATTCCAGCATTGAATGTGCCCCAATGCACAAAGCAAGATACATAAAGACATGGTTAGATGAGTTTGATGTGGAAGAATTTACCCACGCAGAGCCCTGACCTCAACCTCATTATACACCTTTTTTTTGGAAGGTTGAATGCAAGAAAGGAGAAGTATATATATATATATAATACATGGTGTCATGATTTAAAAAATAAAGCCAAAATGGAGAAGCCATGTGTGAAAAAACCTGATTACACCTTATGATTCAATTGTTTTCGAACCACCTTTAGCAGCAATAACTTGAGGTAATCGTTTTCTTTAAACATTTATCAGTCTCTCAAATCATTGTGGAGGAATTTTGGCCCACTCTTCTTTACAATGTTGCTTCAGTTCCTTGAAGTTTGTGGGCATTTGTTGTACAGCTCTCTTAAGGTTCCGCCACAGCATTTCAATGGACTTGAGGTCTCGACTTGACTGGGGCATTGCAACATTTTGATTCTTTTCTTCTTTAGCCATTCTGTTGTAGATTTGCTGGTGTGCTTGGGATCATTGTCCTGTTTGGCCAAGCTTTAGCTATTGGACAGATGACCTCTCATTTGGTGTACAGAGGAGTTCATGGTTGATTCAATATCTGTAAAACTTCCAGTTCCCGTGGCTACAAAAGAAGCCAAAATCATCACCCCTCTACCACCATGCTTGACAGTTGCTATTAGGTGTTTGTGCTTACTTTTACACATCTGGTAAGCTATTTAAAATGAAACACGTAACCCTTTGGCAACAAAAGAACACCGTTGGTTACTTTAAACCCTTCTGTTCCACAAAGAAAACTCATCACCCTACACTTGTTTTGTACTCAGAATTGGAGAGGATATGCTTCTAATATTCTAAATTAGCTGAAATTCTTTATGGATTCACGCACACCCTATGTACTGTGATAAATTGAAAGTTGGTGATTAGCCATAGGCATTGTGTTGTGTGTGAAGAACACAAAGGCTGTACTGTTTTTCTTTGTTAATATGTTATTTAAGAGTTGCTTTTCCATGTAGCTCACAATAGAAGTATCGACTTTCATTGCAATTATACCTGACAACAGTAAGACATGTGAAATCTCAATCATGCATAAAATATCCATTTGATAAATATATTTAAAAAAAAACCTTAAAATTGTTATTGAATACAGTCAACTAGTAACTGGAACTGAGATCATTATAGTTTGTACAACAGGATCCCTGGGAAATTAAGGAATTAAAAACAGAATATATGTGTATATATATATATATATATATATATATATATATATATATATATATTATATTTATTTATTTTATAAAAGGCCAAATAGTTTAAGTGGCATAGATTTAATAAATAACTATCAAAAATGGCTTAGAAATCCTATAATTGTGAAATAAGAAAACGTTAAGTAATTTTTGGTGCAAACAGCTAAGTCATAAAAAAAAGTACCTGGCATTTCCAATTTGCAGAGGAAATCCTAACGCTATATAAATATAGCTCTTTTTTCAAATATTATTGAGCTCCCACGTTTTTTTTGTTGTTGACATGTTGATGTCTTCTTGTTTTCCTTAGTTTTAGTTCCTGATCTATTTTAAAACACATTAAACAAAAATATTTTATCACAGATAAAGTTCTCAACCATTTTCCATAATAACCTACATAGTTACATAGTTATATAGGCTGAAAAAAGACATGCGTCCATCAAACCTCTAAAACTATAGTTTCCTACCGGTATAATATATTATTTTGTTTGTGCTTGTGTCAATCAAATGGGTTTAATACCAGTCCTCACGCAAACAATGACTTGACATTATTTAAAGATACACGTAACAGAGTCACCCGCATTCAAGCAGGGATTTCAGCAAAAACATACTGGCAGCAGAAATCACCAATTGGAAAGGAGTCAGTTCCAGCCTTTGTGACCCTGAGAATCTGCCCTTCACCTTGAGACACTTATATTAGAACAAAAAAAAATCCCAGAGTCTACACACAAAAGTTCCCAGGAACCTGGTGTTCCCCTCCCCCACCAACACCACCAGTTCAATGCTCTAAGCAAAGCCCTACTGTTTGTGGTGGGGGTGACTCTTTTTGTACCTCTCTCGTTTAACACGGATGAGTTAAATTGCCGATAGCTGAGCAATATGTTTGAAATGCCATTCAAAATCACTTAAATATTTTTCAAAATCACTGTACGTTTCATTTCATTTCAATCAACCCATAAAGGCTAAGTAACGTCCCTGAAATGATTCACCTTAAATACATTTTCAGCTGGCTGCCTCTTCATAAGATCTTAAGTGTTAAGCTTTTCAACTGACGTAACAGCAAACAGAACCAGATTAATGTTTTCAGACAAATAGAAGTCTCCAGCATATTTTTTTTCACACAAAAACAATTGACAAACCTTAGATGATTCTTGTCTTGACATTTCAGGTTACGTAACTCTATACAGACATTAAAGAATGGATCATATTTATATCATATATTGGATTTCAAATTTACTTTTTTTTTTTTTTTAAATATTTCTATTTTTGGCCCCCTACTTGCCACTGATTTGTTCTAGAATTATGATATTCTGGTTATGCTGTGTAATTTCCATTTTAGTTTTGGCGCAATCCTGGAGTGTTCATCTTTGTGGTAAAGTTAGACCCCTTCTAGACAGTATACTCACCTCCTTCCCAATCAACCCGGTTTTTGTTTGCTTTTTCCCTGCCTCAGCATTATGCAAAATTGACAGGTTTTATTTTTTCAAATATTTTTTTTTTTACACGTAAATTAAAGTAACAATTTTGTTCACATTCAGTATCACTTATACATTATTTAAGCATTCTATAAGGACATTAACTATGCGATTTAGTGTTTGTGGCATTATTAAACAGTTATATCAAGATAGGTGCTTCATAGCCATTTTAAAAATCACTAGAGGAAAAACACCCTACCTTTATTATGTACTAATGTGTTAAAGTTTTTACCATATTTGTAATACACTTGCTATGACACAATTTCCTTTGGGCTAATTAGTCATTGTCCTCATTTTATGTTCTCTGACTATGTTGTAAAAACTGCAAAATGCGAGGCCAATCCCAAATGGGGAAGTTATTTGCATGGTGGGGTACATTGCCGACTCAGCAGATGAGACGGGAAATGTAAATGCATTTCTTATATTACAATATCTTTAGAACTGCCATTTATTGCATATTTAGCTTTCAACTATATTAATATAAAAGTGGGAATTTATGTGCCGTGATTTTACAATGACAGAGCAACATGCAAGACTGTAGCTGTTTATTTGATATATATGGCTGGATAAGCCAATGTTAGCTTTAGTTACCAAAGCGAGGAGAAGCATGATCTAGGGCTGAGTTGCACTCAACCCCAACGTTGGTCAGGTTTTGTGAAGACTTCCATTCTATTTCTAATTTGGTGAGATACATACTCAATGCTGTTATTAGTTAAATCTTTCCATTGCGCAGAGGTACTTACTTTCACCTAGCTTATTGCTTCCAGCAGTGATATAAAAAGTGCCAGTTATTTGATCTGAATAAGACTGCAATAAAGATCAACAATACACGTTGGGACTTTTGTGAACATTGTAGGTTTTCGTTTCAAACTATACAAATATCTAATATCACATTGTTGCTCTCTTTTTGCTTCAATTGTGTTTAGCACTATTTTTCTGTGACTACATAGGACTACATACAGCAGAGACAAAGTTTACATTTTACAGACACAAGGTAGTTTATTTCAAACATGTGTTGCAGCTAAGGCAAGTACATACTACAGCTGTTGAAACTACATTTAAGGATCATGGGAAAGTGACTACTCTACAACTGACGTGCCAGAGGTTATAGTTTATATCATTATGGATTAGAACTGCTGTGGAATGAATATCTAATGATTCTCAGATGTCCATTATGTTGAAAAATGTAATACCATGTTACAAATGTTACCACAACTATTGAAAAATTACCAAGTGTCCTATTTTGGTTCCAATTTTTACTCCCCTGTAACTACCTCAGAATCTTTGCTGTGCATCACAGAGCTATACTACACGACAAAACATTAACTTTTCTTGACGACAACTCCCAAGATGTTGAGCAGCGACATTGTTAGTTGATTATTATGGAGATAGTAGCTATAACTGTATATTGAGCTGGAGGTACACTAAGTCTACAATACAAACCTTTGTTGACTATCTACAATAATATTCAGTCAGCCATATTGTTGTCTGGGGTTGTGTTGGCTTTTACTACACACTAACGTTTTTGTTGTTCACGGCAGCTCCCATGATACACAGTCAGACATTGCTGGCTGAACACCATAGGAATTGTAGACTGAGGTAGTTGTGGCTAATCTCTACCACCCCAGCTGTGTAAACTAAAGTTCTCATCTTGCACAGGTACATACAGATCAGTTAGCTACTACTACCATGGTCATATACCTTTCCTTATTATTGGGTAACGGGGAGGAGGCAAGGCGATATTAGGGTGGGAAAGGGGTAAAGATGGGGAGGATATTTTGTCCCCCATTGAAAATATCATGTGCACACCCATGCATTGGACCCAAGTCTGAAAGATTCCAGATCGACCTTGGCAGTGTCACAAAGTGGACCAAACAGTTTATTTGTGGGGGCTGGCAGGAGAATACAAGCCCATCCAAGCCATTCTTGAAGAAAAAGCTCACTGGGGTTGTCTTTTCATAATGTAAAGTGAATCAGGAAATCTTCCTACATACTCCCTTAACAATTCCCTCTTTAATTATTAAACTCCCAAGTGAAGGATTAAATCAGCATTAAATTTCTAAGATACAGCTTTCTGACCCATGTTTCTGTTCACGGACTGTTTCATTTATGCACATTTCTCACAGTGTGATCCAGAGAGCTTGTAGTTACACCCTTGATACGTGCTCAAACAATCTTACTTAGCGATTTTGCTTAAGCCGTATCATTCCAGGTAACATTCTACTTAAGACAATTCTAAGAAAAGCAAATATGATGACCCACAAAGCCAATATATGAATAAATACATTTAAAGTAGGCCAATTACATGGAACGTAAGTCTTGGTTAGACGTCTTTTTTATAAAGTGTTGGTACTCAGGTTTCTTTAAAAGAAAAATGTCTGTGTACACTGGCCAATGCTCTACTAAATTTGTGATGGCGGCTTTTTTAATAAATATAATAACAATAATCAAAAACTTCACAGCCACCAAATTTCCTCTCTGCCAATGCCCCCTCATGGTGCGTGAGGATTAAGTTTTGACATCATATCCAGATATGACATTGATAGCGAGCACACAACATGAGGGAGCACCGAAACAGAGATCTGTAGGAATAGACTTCGGGGTCCCTTCATTTTAGGCCAGTAGGTGGGAGATCCATTATTATTTATTGTTATTGTGCTGTCAAGGTGGCAGTACTCCGTACCAAGCACTACCGTCACAAAAGGAGCCCTTAATTCTAGAAGCCTACAACAGAACGTTAAATATATATAATTTCTGTAAATTTGTAGTTTGCACTCATTGTTTTTTTGTTTTCAGTAGGCCTTAGATTTTGTAAAATTATATTTACCTGTGTCTTTTATCTACATAAGCAGGCTTATTAATTGAGGACAATTTTGCTTGTTATGCTAACAATGCCCTTTTTTTCCTTCCCCTCCCTTCATCTTCTTTTGGTGCTGTTTGGTATGTATTTCGTAGGGGGGGGCATTAGTTTTTGCTAATATCACTTAAACCAGCATAATATTTGGCTGTACATATTTCATGTAATGTACTGAACATGCAAAATGACCTATTTCCTATGTCGATACTCGGCGTCAAGGCAGCATCTAAGGAAACAACTTGGAACAAATTTATTCCAACTTAAAATAGCTGCAGAACAGAAGTCATATGCTGATCAGGGTTGTCAACAAGCTGTCCCTTATCTTGGAGATAATGTTTTGCCGAGCATCAGAGTTTGATATCCAGACATCCGTAGAAGATCTAACCGTGTAATTATATCCAAGGTAAATCATCAGTTTCCCTGAGAGTCAGAATATATAATTATTTGGGTCCAACACAGATGTACTTGTTTGTTAAAAAGATAATTTCTGAAGTATACCTGTTTACTATATTATTTATAGTATAGATTATATTATTTTTTTTAAGAATGCATTATGTAGTATATACCGCACCATGGGTTTTTAGAGTTGCTGTACTCCTATTCACCTGTGCAATTTACATGTCAATAAGTGATAACTAGCTCTCATGATATACAGTTCTCATGACTTGGTGAAATGCATATCATCACCACAGGTAAGCAACCGAAATAAGAGAAATACCTTGTTCCCCAGGGTCCTGTTTTGTGCTAAAATATCTAATGAATAACTACTTATAAATTCATTCTCAGATTTTCCTGCCTGTTCCTATCTTTCAAGGATGAGACCTAACAATATCAAAACAGCGCTATATAGATGGAACTCTCTGGATCATGAAGCTCGAACTATGTGCCACATAATCAACACAACATGTAAAACAGTAGGTGCAAAGAGAGAGCCAACATTACACTGGGTAAGGAAAAAATAAAATTTCTTGCCTCTTTCTCATGTCTATCTGCATATTATAATTTGTTGATTTAAATAGCATCATCATACTCCATAGCTGTGTACAACATGAAAACAGGACATAACAAGTAATGCACTGAACAGGGAAGGCTGGCCTTACCAAATGCAAACGGGACAATCTACAGCCAGTGAGAGAAAGAACAGCACCCATAAAATCAATTTAAAATGAATCCATTCAATATCCTGGTGTGGGTTGTTTGGATTAGGTGGTAGTCCACAGCCCCTATTGTGCATCAAGCAACCTAGCAAAATTAAAAATCTGGTTAATTAATGGCGACGTTTATTATTATTTGTTGCCTTCTTCTGTATTAACAAACTAGTATACTTGGAACAGATGACCTTGATTGATATGTGCATATTCTATAACATTATGGAGAAATACAGTTTACATTGGGTACATTATTGTGTTTGTGTGTACACTAGTAGAACAGGAAAAAGTTGAATATGATATAAATTACAGCATTTGTGGCAACATTATTAGTTGCCTCTGTAAACAAGTGAAAAGCCTATACATGTCTACAAGATCCTTATTAAAGACATCTCTCAACACATTTAATCCCTAGCTGATAAGCAGTAAGGTATTGGATAGTTTCACCACTGATTTGGGGGCTTGATAATTCTTCCTTTGTCAGCCAAGAAATGCTGAAACTAGTACGTCTGACCTGTTCTCTTATATACATTCATATCACATTACTCCTTGAATTTCTTTCAATGAAAGTCTATCTTGTGTCCAACATAACTTTACCAGAACAAATAAACTATTATGTGGCTGAAACTAAGAGCTTTATATAAGATAAAAGTTCAGTGACCATCAAATTAATGAATCCATTCCAAAAGGCCAGGTGCACACAATAGCTATACTTTAAAATTAACCTTATGGATATTTAAGTAACCTACAGTATTTCTTCTTCATGGCTTGATTGTGTACCATAAAATAAACAGCTCTTGTTATATATCCAACATAAACTACATATGGTATTTTTTTTGGTTTGATATATTTAGTAATTTTGTATTAATTGTGTCATTAATCGAGAATTAATACACACTGGCATAAGGGAAAACTCTTCCATTAAAACTGTTTTGCTTCTGGATCTTTTTAGTATATTCATATAGTATATCTAGATTATATTTTCTTGTATTTCTAAAAAGTGGACCAATGAAATGTATCTGCATATCTCTTAAGTGTTTTATGTGGGGCAGTCAACTTTTATTGGCACCAACTATCCCACTGCTCCGCTGTTCTGGAAGGCAGAACTTTTTTCTTAGATGCCCCCAGATCTGTATCTAACCAGCATTCCTGGCTCTTTACCTACACCCTCAACAAAGGTATAATACTTCCTATGCCTTAAATGTCAGGGGGTATGTATTTCATAGGAAATAATACACTTTGATGTATATCCTGAACAAAGAAGAGCTCAATAAAAAGAATAACTGCGTGATTAAGACCATCTTACAAAAAATGCTATTTTCCCTCAAGCAAAGTAAATTTTTAACTAATATCACTGAAAACAACACAATACTGTGCTGTACATATATGATATATAATGCACTCAAGATGTAAAATTAATATTTCTGCTTTTCCACAGATACCCAGAGACAACACAGCATCTAAAGAAGGAACTTGGAAGCAAAATGTATTCCAGAACAGAAGTTGGTATTTTGAATGTTGTTGCACTGATTAATCTATGCAATAAGCAGGAGCTTACTGGAACGGCTCTTTCATAACACATAGCAAGGGCGCTGAGCGGAAATGCTACACGGTTCTGTTAATGAATCCCTATGTGTATTGATATGCATTGTTGTGAGGTGTACTGAATTTTCCTTATCTTCTCCAAAGTGAGTACAGCATCACCATAGATGGTTCTCTGATATGTAGAGCCACTAAACTTTATCAATAACCTTATTTTTGGAAGCAAGGATTTATCTTTAAGAAGTCCTTGAAACTTTTTGTAACATAATTATGAATGGTTTTCTCCCTGACCAGCCCCATGAGCCTTGAAATAAAAAAAGTAGGTGGGATATCTGATGATCAGGAATTTGAATTGACATGGTATGAGTAATTTAGTAAAGGAACCAAAGATATTAGTTTGAAAACTCTTTTTAAATGACGCATTTCCTTCCATTCATTCATGCACAGCAGTATCTGTGTGTTGGGCATGGGTTATTGTGGATCCGTTTACTCTGGATTTCCAAGACTTCAGATTCTGCCGCACCTTCAGTGGTTCTCTCATGCATAGTCACGTACACATTTTAGAACTCCTTCCAACAAGCACTGGCTGGGGTTTAAAAGCTCAGTTGCGTCAGTAAAAATAAGAGAACGAGAGCAGGGAGGGTTGAAAAAAAGTAAAAAGCATGTCAAGTTCCTCAACTTGAGACTTTAGCAAACTTTTGTTGCCCAAGAAGGAGGAAGGCACTGCGTGTACATTGACTGTAAAATGAATGTATGCATGTGTACATCACACTGGAATTATATTAAAATTTAAGTGCCCCTTCCATATATGACAGCTGATGCAGACCATTTCCTTTGCTCACAAGACTTTTGAAGAAGAAACCTGTAAATGCCCTGATTATGAGGTCTCTTTCCATAGGGGTTTCGGAAGGAGATCTACCAAGGAGACCTAGCTGGTTGGAAGTGTGACTATGCATGAAGTAATATGGCAGGATGGGTGGAGGAATTAAACACAACTTCTCGTCCTGAGACCAAAGCCAGTAGGCTTAACATAATCATAGCCTCTGGGGTAAATCAAGTGAGTTCTCTGGTGTGACTGGCAGAAAAAGTAATACAGATGCACAATCATGGTATATTTCTTATATAGATTTAAATAAACCTGGTGCTTTTTTTTAATAATCACTGTAAGGCTCTCTTTGAATAAATTGTCTTGTCCTTATTTAGATCTAAAAAATTTGCATTCCTAAGTAAATATTAATAAAATGTATATGTACCATTTTTATGTAAGACAACACAAATATACGGTATTTTTCATAGAAAGCCTGTATTTTTACACATGTCCTAGGAGTACATGCCTGTATCCCAAAAGTATTACAATGAAGTTCTGTTACACACAGAGCTGGCTTTTATCACCATTTAAAATCTAATTAATCCATATTGAAGCACAATGATTACTGTTGTGTTTTAGGGTGAGGGGTCATAGAGCCTCCTTTGTTCACCCACAGACTTGTAATCATCAGCCATTGGGATATAATTTTACCTAGCAAATTGAAAGGTAACAGATCAAATGCTGATCATAAACTTAACTCATAGCTGCCAGAGATTCTTCCCCCTGGCAGATGAAATACAATCTCAAAAGGAAACAAAACCTAATTTCAAGGGTCTTGGAGGGTTAACGTCAAAGGCTTATATACCGTGTACCTTGGAACCAAGATTATTAGTTCCTTATCTTCCAGACACAGGATAGCTGCAGGGGTTTTCCTTGGAAGAATGGCATTGGCCAAAAGAACTAATACTCAGTTTGGAGGAATATTATTGTCCTTGGCAGGATGGATTCTCTCTTGTGTTACTACTTATGTGCCTTTATGGAAGAACCTCAACTTAGATTTAAATGAGCTAGAAAACTGGACTATGGGACTATGGCAGACCTGTGTTGTACAAGAAGAAGGTGGTATGCAGTGCAAGGACTTTGACTCTTTTTTAGCTCTGTCGTCTGAGCTTAGGATTTCAAGGATCCTAATGTGCATATCCAATGGCTCAGGGATGCTTGGTCTTCTCTTATCCAGTCTTGGTCTAGACTGCGTAAATATAGGAGCCGAAAAACAAGCTCTCAAGAATCGATTCTTACTCCTCGGAGGAATAATGCTTTGGACTTCAGGATTAACTGCCCTAGCTCCAGTATCCTGGGTGGCTTACGACACAGTCCAAGAATTTTGGGATGAATCAATTCCTGATATTGTACCCAGATGGGAATTTGGAGAAGCTCTCTTCATGGGCTGGTTTGGAGGATTTTTTTTACTACTTGGGGGCTCATTACTTGCTGCCTCTTATTGCTCGTCACCACCGGTTCCAAGCACATGTTACAAACAAACACCACAGCATGAGAAATGTCTACATGCAGACTCCAAATATCCTGATCTAACCATCTGAAAACATATTTATCTGCTTGTGGTAAAACAGGTTACAGAAGCCAACACCCCTGTTAAGTGAAATCTATTATGCTATTTAGACTATTTGCAGATTCATCTTTATTTTAATGCAAGATTTGTTTTAAGCTTCGTGTAAAATGATTAATCACTCTGTGTTAACAAACTGGAGGACACTGCAATATGAACACTGCTTGGCCTCAAAACACTCATGCTTCATATCAAACCATAGACAGTCTCTGTAATATTACATGAAATAGGCTTTGTAACATCTAGGCGTTGGTTAAATATGCTGTACGTAGAACCATTAACATATAAATGTAACCATTTCTGTAACTGTGTGGTTATAATCTTAGAGAAAAAACTCATCAAATCCATTGCTTCATCATATGGTCTGGCAAATACATGTAAGGTGTCCCTTGACCCCTCATGTCTATCTCTTGTAGGAGCTCAGAGTGCAAATGTCAATAAAACTAGCAATTATGAATATTTAACTGTGGGTAATTAGTGTTTAAATGAGTTGGTTTTTTGTTTTCAAATAAAGTCCTGACACATAACCCATAACCCTGACCCAGACACATCTTCAAAACAAGTCTTGCTTTGAAAAGTTGAGTAGCAGACTCACCAATCTCTCTCTCTCTCTCTCTCTCTCTATATATATATATATATATATATATGGCAGTGTTAGCCCTGTAATTGATGTTTAATAGAGTTTTTTTTTATTCTAACGTTCACAAGGTTACAATTTGAATTATTGCCACGTGTACAGCTAAACGACTTGTCTAAACCAAAGACTCTGGGGCAGAATTGGAAGTTGATAGAGGTGGTGACCATCAGTAAGGAGACAGGTTACCTACAGGGTAGGACGGGCAAACCTTACAGCTGGCACATGTTTAAATGGACATTTCTTATTTCACATCAAATTGAGTAGCATATTAGCATTCCTTCCCATTAAACTGAGGTGAAACATTTAATCTTAACGACTTAACAATGCATTTTCAAGGGCCACTTGGCAAGGTTCTCATAGAAGCAGAACTGAGTTGGCTTGGCATGATGTATACTTATTAAAGTGAGGCAATCTCGCAGTTTTAATTTTATTCATTTTAGGGTCAACTCAGCCTTTTCTACTGGAAATGTTTACAGGGTTTGGACCTACACAGTTATAATTAAGTAAGTGAGATTAAATATTAACCACTTCTGTTTGGAGGCTGTTCAATTTATACTCTCTCAGTAAAATAAAACCTCCTTAAATTACACCTACATCATCCAGAGGATCGCGGGAGCGGGGTCTTGACACGCCCCACTCCCGCCCATTTTTCCTTTAAATGGGGGTGTTTTCCCTTTGCCGTCAGTAGGAACGCCCCTGACATCAGCGGAAACTCCCCCGACATCAGCGGGACCGCCATCAGTGTGCAGTAATGGCCGTGTCCCGCAAGGGAAGGCTCCGGGTAGCCGGAGCCCAGACGTTCCCAGGTATGGTCATTAGTTTTAGATGCTGGCCTGATGTTTTAACACTTTGTTAAATCACTTTAAGTACTTAAAAGTTTCACATCTCTCTCTTCTTTCCCCTTAGTTTTATATACACTAAACAGGGACTTTTATGACATTAAAATACATAAAAATACATAGAGATTAATATGTTGTTGGTCCCCCTTTGCAGCTATAACAGCTTCCACTCTTCTGGGAGGGCTTTCCACCAGATTTTAGAGTGTTTATATGTGAATGTTTGCCCATTCATCAAGTAGCGAATTTCTGGTGGCAGGCACTGATGTAGGGACCAGTCAAGTTATTCCAAATCAAACTCATCCAACCATGGCTTTATGGACCTTGCTTTGTGCACTGGGGCACAGCCATGCTGGAATAGAAAAGGGTCTTCCCCAAACTGGTTCCAAAATGTCTGAATGTATGCTGAAGTATTAAGATCTCCCTTCACTGGAAGTAAAGGGTCCAACCCTGAAAAACAGCCCCATACCATTATCCCTCCCCCACAAAACTTTACAGTTGGCAGGTAACATTCTCCTGGCATTCGCTAAACTCAGTGCATTATTTTACATTTATCAACATTAAACTGCAGCTGCCATACTCTTGACCATTCTTTTAATTTACTTAAATCACTTGCCATTAGGCTTATTCAACCATGAATATCTACCCTATTGCAGACCTTTGTACCACCTGCAGAAAGACATATCCTTAGAATAAACACACTTTGTGTTCCAGTACCAGTCCCGAGGTACCCAACTAGTATTAAGACATTCCTTTGAATACACACCATTAACTACAACCTTCTTTCACTCAACCATTGCTTCATTCATTTGGCAGTCATGTAAAGCACATAACCAGCAAAAACAACCTAATGAGTTGTGATCATTTTTTAAAAACACTGTGTTACTTTAGAAAATTGTTATCTTATAGATACACTACTGTTCAAAAGTTTGGGGTCACTAAGCAGTTTTCACGGAAAACAAGGAGTCAATTTGCCTTTTAAACTTTCACTTGGATTAGCAAACACAATGTGCCGTTGGAACACAGGTGAGATGGGAGTGATTAAGGACCTCTGTAAGCCTATGAAGATTTTCCATAAAAAATTGTAGGACAGCAACACTTGCTTCTCTAACATAATTCATGATGTCTTTTCTCCTGGGCATTCTGAATGTTCCAGACCAGCAAACTGCTAACAATGCTGGCTTTTCTACAGGTGGTCACACTTGCTAATGATCAATTAATCAATTTTCCTTGTAATATAATTTTTTAGTGGAATAAAAGTGTTTCCAAATAAATAGGCAGTAATATATATATATATGTTATATATAACTCTTCTCACATGTAAAGTGCACAAAATATAGAAAGAAACAACATGTGACTTTAGACCACATGGGTTCTCACACAACAGGCAAGACAAAACAAATGTTTACAAAAGTAGATCTTTGTAGAAACTTCTTCCAGAAAATAGATTTATTATATTCTTGCTGTATATATGTAAATTCCTCTAACCTAACATGTTTCCTTAAGTGTATTTATCATTAATATCCCTGACATTTCAAAATATTCCCGGATTCAAGATTGGCAAATTTGGATGCCCTGTAGTTCGGTTTCAAAATAGCAACAAACATAAGGATGATTAATGGAGCAGCTCCCATGTATCTTATGCTACTTCCTCTGTTTCTTTAATGGTATCTGACATAATAGTCCCTTGGACGGGATCCAGTAACTGAAACTAAATACTTCATTCATTAAATACAAATACAGATCCCAAGGGCTTTAAAGAGTAGACGCTACAGCTTAAACCCAGCACCACTGGCCAGCTAAGTACCGAATTAACAAACCACAAAGAAACACTACATCAGTCACTCAGAAGCTGAAGATATGGCTATGACTAAGAGGCTCAAGCTACAGTATGCGGCAATGTTCTTCTCCGTTTTGGGATGTGTACTAACCTGTGTCAGTACTTTTGTACCTCTTTGGAAGAACCTCAACTTAGATCTCAATGAACTGGAGATCTGGACATTGGGACTATGGCAGACATGTGTGGTTCAGGAGGAGGGTGCTGTACAGTGTAAGGATTATGACTCCTTCTTGGCACTGCCTTTACCACTCAGGATATCAAGAATTTTGATGTTCCTTTCCAATGGTTTGGGGGTCATTGGACTCCTAATTTCTTGCTTTGGACTTGAATGCCTGAGGATCGGAGAAGATGAGACTAAAAAAAAGTTGAGTATCCTTGGAGGGATATTATTTTTGGCCTCTGGGGTCATTGCAGTGATCCCTGTGTCTTGGGTAGCATATGAAACTGTCCAGGAATTCTGGGATGAGACTATCCCAGAGATTGTGCCAAGGTGGGAATTTGGTGAAGCTTTGTTTATGGGCTGGTTTGGTGCTTTCTTTCTAATGCTTGGTGGCTCATTACTAATTTGTTCAAGTGTCTCTTCAAATAAAAAGTCACTTAATGAAAAATATCTACCAGCAAATGGAGCAAGCTCCCAATCTTATCTTCCGGCACGTCCACAAAACAGGTGTCCTGATTTAACCATTTGACAGCTGCATCACTGAACACTTGGTATTAGTTCATTTTTTTATATATGAAATGTGCCAAAATATATTTTTATCAAGAAACCACCACATCGTCCTTCGAAACCTAATAAAATATATGGATTTTGCCTATATGAATATGCTTCTGGAGAAGATCTTCAGCACATAATAATAATAATCCGTTATGTTCTTCAGAATATTAGATATATTAATTCTGAGGCACAAACTCTTGTCCTACCAAGAAAAATTGATTATGCTTTTTGAGTACATTTCCTCATTTGTTGTAATATGAATATAATTTACTAGTTAGAAAAAGGATTTTTCTGAGCTTATGTAGATGGCTTACTATGGTGTTATAAAACATTTTCATACTCTGATTATCCACGCACAAACTTTATAGAAGGACTGTAACAATATATTATGTTTGCAAAAATGTTAACTTTGATAATACATATATGTCCAATTTTAAAAGAATTTAATTTTATTGTCCAGAAAATGGAATATATATTTCTCAGGTTGTTTTTCTACTTTTTAAATATATGTTATTTATGAACTAGTGCTTGAATTGTCTTGCTATGCTCCAAATTGTCTGTCTGTCTGTCTGTCTGTCTATCTATCTATCTATCTATCCATCCATCCATCGATCCTTCATTAATCCAGATACACAGCCATCTGTTGCATAGATCACACTGTTAAGACAAAGAATATGCCCCCTCCAAAAAGAAAAAACCTTATATTGAGACAATACCATACCTTATCTTGTCCTGTGGTTTTTAAGTCTCCATGCACTGCTGTTGTTTTATGTTTAATGCTTACTTGAGCAATAAAAGAAACAAAGTGATCTAAAATAATGATCTTTGTGTGAAATGTAAAACAATATGTCGTCTACAGTAACATTATCCTCTTCAGTAAGTAGCTGTCGTTATAAGTCAGACTTCCATGCTTTCACACTGATATCTGCAAAACACACAAGTCAATCATTCCGGCACCTTCAGCTACAGCAGGTTCTGTGACATCTCTTGCTGGCACATCACGCTCTGTGGAGATGACAGATAGACATACTTTCCACAAAACTTTCATCACACTCCATACGCTTCACAGCATCCAACCTGTCTCATAATTGTATTCGGCATCAGCGATTCACTTGTTTTGGCACTAAGGAGAATGGAACGCTACAGCTTTCATATACACTTGTTTTTCTTTTGTTAACCAAGACGTTGCAAAAAAGTAAATATATAACTATAGGCAGTCAAGTAGACACATGTTTTTAAGAATTTAGGATAACAGAACTATTATCCTGTGAGTATTTCAGACCCCCTTGGGGGTGAACGGGTTACACACACCAAACATTCTGCTTTCTTACATTCATGAGAGGTCACAATAGTTTCTAAATAACAGACCAAGCCCATCAAATGTTTACCCCTTCACGAGAAGGATATTTGACAGCTGAAAGGCAAGAGCTCTTTAAGATTCAAACCATTAGTATGTTTAACTAGTAAGATTTCCTTTTGTGTATTTAGTTTACCACACAAATCATGTATATATTTGAAGGAAGCGTACACACAATATTTATTGGCATTAAAATATTTAAAAAATGAGAAAAACTTTCAGAACAATTGCTGCAAAAACAATTGTTTTATGTTCAGCATTATCCCCATGTGTACCTTAATACCATATATATACAGATTTTTTCATGTTTGGAAGGGCAAGTGTGAGGACTACAAGGTGAGCACTTCTTAAATTGACTCCATTATTATTATTATTATTTGACTTTTTAAACAATTTTTAAAAATACATATTTCCAAAAATGTAAGATTTTATTCTGATGTTTTTACGCACCCAAACACCGAGAAACCATCGCAGCCGGTGCAGCCAATGCAGCTGCGAGTTTTAAAGCGGCCGTAAGCGCGCCTCCGCTTAATGATTTTAAAGCGGCCAGCGTGCCTTTTTCCCACCCCTTTGAAGATGCGCAGTGCTGCTCAAGGGGGCAGGCTCACACGGAACAGTTCCTCGTGACAGCTGGAAAAACACGCCAGCAAAAAAGTATTAAAAAAAATGTTGGGGTGGTAGGTGGAAGGGGACCCATATTCAAAAGGGGGGGGTGCCTTGGGACAACAATTAAATACAAAAGGGGGGTGGGGGGTGCACATGGGACAATACACATGGGTGTGGGGGGAATACATTAAAACCAAAGGGCCTGGCTGGGGCATCAATAGACAAGGGGGAAACACAAAAAACAAACCAGTGTGGGAAGCATTTTTATGCTTTGTGTAGATTAACATGTACTGATGCATGTGTCGGTCTGGCAGAGCCTGTCCTGGTGTTCTTGGTGTGTCGGTGTGGCAGAGCCTGTCCTGGTGTGTGTGTTTGGGGGTCGGTGTGGCAGAGCCTGTCCTGTTATGCGTATGTTTGGGCGTTGGTGTGGCAGAGCCTGTCCTGGTGTGTGTGTTTGGGGGTCAGTGTGGCAGAGCCTGTCCTGAGATACCGACATTGTAAGCTTGCTAGCTGAGCCTCTGTACCAACTACTTAAGGTAAAAAGGTGCAATAGTTATCCAAGTTAAATGTCCCAGGAGACCCTCTTCAGACACCAGTGGGTTTTAATAAATACACTCCTGTAGGTCAACTAGGCCCTAGTATTGTAGTCATGTATAACATATTGTAGGCCGGAGGATACATAAAAGTGTGACCCATAAAGAAAATTACTGGACGCTTGCCTTGGCAAAACACACATTGAGTGACATTCCATAGCAGTCCCACTTTTATGGTTATATGTTTGTTGGTTTCTTTTTACATCACTGTTTTATACATATATTGTGACAGTGTAAACCCCAGGGAGATGCTTAGATTGGCATTTGGGTACAGGTGCTATCCAGATCATAAATATGGGTCGCTGGGGTGGAGCAATTACAGAGCAGGGTGGGCCAATGCTCCGTTCCCCCATTCTGTGAAAATTCCATGCCGGCTTTTCCAGGAGGCTAGAAGTCTGCAGGATCCGGTCCGGGATTCCTATAGGGCCGGCGTCAGGCACAGGTGCTGGGCATTAACCCCTGGAGCCTGATAATCAGAGAGACTGTTGTGGGGAGAGGAGGTTTCCCTGCGCTCTCAGGGCAAGGAGAAGCCCATCCCTTAGCCAAGTGAGGCAATATCTGGACATGTGTGTGCTGTCTGGGGGAGGTTTTTCAGAGCCTGGCTTAGCTGGGTCTGGCTGGGAGGTCAAGATAGTGGATGATTAGGCTGGTCAGTCTGGGCCAGCATCGTACAGTTAGAGAGAGCTCCAATTGGGGGCTAGTTTCTAGTTGTGATCAAACTTTTGCTTACCCTTGGAGAATTGGTAAAATATGTACCAATTTTAAAGAAAATATGACTGAGCAGGCAAAATATATATTTTTTTATTTCTTATGGGATCCATATTTAACTGTAGGTTATCAGAATGGCACGGTCATAAAACAAAGCATGGCAAAAAAATTAAAAGACCCCTGTTCTTAATACCCTTAGTCAGGGCCGGCCGAAGACGTAACGCCGCCTGGGGCGAAGTTTA
>VKOC01000001.1:9366685-9418980 GCA_009364415.1 Spea multiplicata
GGGCAATTGCCCCAGTCTGCCCTATTGTAGGGCCGGCCCTGCCCTTAGTTCTTAATACTGTGTATTGCCCCTTTTAGCATCAATGACAGTGTGCAGTCTTTTGTAATAGTTGTATATGAGGCCCCGAATTCTCATAGATGGTATAGTTGCCCATTCTTCATGGTAGAATGTCTCCAGGTCATGCAAAGTCTTTGGTCGCCTTGCATGATCTCCCCAGCGTGGCTTGATGATAAAAGGCGAGGAGACTGTGACGGCCACTTCAGAACCTTCACCTTTTTCTGCTGTAACCACTTGAGGGTCAACTTGGCCTTTTGCTTACGGTCATGGTCATGCTGAAAATTGGTCCAAAAAAAAAAAAAAAAGCATCCCATGGGCAGGTTTCGTGTGGAAGAATGCAAATTGTCTGCCAGTATTTTCTGATAACATGCTGCATTTATCTTGCCATCAATTTGCCTTTAGAGCTCACCCACCAAAAAAAACATCTGAGCTTCAGAGTGGGGATGGTATTCTTTTCTCTATAATGACCTTATTGACCCCTCTCCAAGCATAACGCTTTTGGTAGTGACCATAAAGCTCTATTTTGGTCACGTCACTCCAAATTACAGTGTCACAAAAGGCGTGAGGCCTGTCAAGGTGTTGTAGGCATATTGTAACCAGGCTCCTTTATGGCATTGATGCAGTAAAGGTTTCTTTCTGGCAACCCAACCATGCAGCTCATTTTGTTCAGGTATCGTCCTATTGTGCTCCTTGAAACAACCACACCACCTTTTTCCAGAGCAGCCTGTATTTCTCCTGAGGTTACTTGTGGGATTTTTCTTTGTATGCCGAACAATTCATCTGGCAGTTGTGGCTGAAATCTTTCTTGGTCTACCTGACCTTGGCGTAGTATCAAGAGATTTTCCACTTCTTAGTCAGTACTGTTCAATCACTTATTAAGGCTTTTGATATCGTTTCATATCCTTTTCCATCTTCATAAAGTTCTATTAATTTGTTACGCAGGTCTTTTGACAGTTCTTTTCAGTACCCATGACTCAGTATCTAGTCTGATCAGTGCATCCATGTGAGAGCTGACAAACTCATTGACTATTTATACGCAGACTCTAATTGCAATTTAAAAAGCCACAGGTGTGGGAAATTAACCTTTGTCATTTTAACCTGTGTGTGTCTGTAACAAGGCCAAACATTCAAGGGTGTGTCAACTTTTGATCAGGGCAATTTGGGCAAAATCTGATACCATTGTGATTTAAAAGGAACTATGTGATAAAAATGGCTTCATATAATCATTAGCCTTAAATAAGACATTTTTTTGCATGAACATTTCACAATTTCTGCCAGAATATGCAAACTTTTGAGCACAACTGTATATTTAGGGCACTTTAGTTGATAATGTACTTGTTAGTACAGAAACCACACATTCTATACACTTATTGTGTATACTTCAAACACTTGATATGAGGTTCTACTACCTGCTGACAGCTAGTGTGCCTATGACCTTTTAGCATTTTGTGATTTATACATTTTTTTTAATTATTAAACTAGTTTGGGTTTCAACAACTTCTAATGTGTCTCACTTGAATTATTTAACATATACCATAATTCATTCATTCTTGATGCTCGGTAAAATCGTTTTCATGTATAATTATTGGATATTTGGAACCAACATTTGATATATCTTTTGCGTTATGCTCTTGGGAATGCTGTCCTGGGTCATGCGAAAGCCCACCCTAAATGCACTGCTGGGTGGGACTAACTATTCTCAAGGCTAAATCGATATAGAGATAAGGTAAATCTACAAAATGTAGAGAAATTAAAAAAAGTATTGATGTTTCCTTGAATGCTTCTATGTTTAAGCCTTTTTATTATTTTTTCATTTATTAACAAATCAAGAAAACAAAATATTTCACAACATTCTTGGGTTATGGACCCATTATAATAAAAGACATAAGTAATTCTGGAAGTATGAAAACTAATCACCAAAACAAATAAAACTTATACCGCTGACGCCTACACTGTTAACAGATTTTTGCAATTAACTAGTATTTACAAGTACATTCAAACACTCTACACCCAAAAGTGTATAGCTCCAACCCCCTCAGTCCAATGACACCCCTGTCAGTCCACATCACCAAAAACCCCATTCCGGAGAGCAATGAGATTTTAACTCTGAACTAATTAGTAATAGACTGACAATGTTTGCTGAAATGTCAGCTCTTAAACCTTGAGGTCAAAACGTTTGATGCAATGCTGACATATTTTAAAGAATCACTTAAGTGTGCTTTTCTTGTTTTTTTGGTGGTTTCAATCCTTTCCACGTGGAAGAGGTAAACGTTTGCCCTGAAATAGAGCTACTGAAAGCGAAGCCCGATCTAACAATCCGTGTAGGATTGTTTTCCGAGCTACAAGCAATATCTTTTGTACTAGCTTACTAAGATGCATTCTCCCTCCACAATTCCAAAAGAACAAGCGGCAGAAGAAGGAAAGACCCCAACCCATGTGTTACCAGAAAAAGAAGTCTACATTTACCCCAAAAAGTCTACATTTCTGGCCATGTGTTGAACCAGTGCCACAGATCTGCCCTCTGCTCTTGACATTTGGAATAGCAGTTCCTCTAATGTTTTAAAATAAAAAAAAACAAACCAATTGTACTTTGTTAAAAAAAATGTATTTTTTAAATCACCGAGAAACATGGAAAGTGCAGACACAATGTTAATCTACATGGTGTGGTATTTATGTAAGAGACAAAATGAGAAAACATAAAAGACATTCAGCGTTTAATCCGATCACATATCTAGTTCAGTTCTGAGCATTTCGTATTTAACATAGCTTACAAAGAATAAGAAATACTTTGATTTCAGTAACTTTTGTTCATTTGGCTAAAGAATAATATTTTCTGACGTGCCTGTAATACTTTGATATACAGAATTGTACTAAAATAATAGTAATATCATAGATAACACAAAATAAAGCAACATTAACATCAATTGTTAGATGATATTTTACTAAGAACGTATTTCCAGAGTATTTAGTAAATAGTAATGAGAAAGGTTTACGTATCCACTGTAGCCTTCAGTGAGATGTTGGTTGAGGTTTTGAAGCTTGCAAAGAAAATCAAACAAGAATTAAACCCCATGTCTCACTGGGGCGATCTGATCATAAAGTACACATTCCGCTTTATTTGTGTTGAACGGATGATAGGCAACCTCCTCGGTGGAAAAAATCAGGTATGCATCATAGGACTTGTAGCATACAGCAGGTACCCTGTTATTACATTAACACATTCGAGACTTTCTAGTTGCACTACCCTGGGTATTAATCTTTGAGCTTCCAGTAAGGTTTTTTGGGACAAAATCAGAGTTTAGGGTTTTAAAATACAAATATTTTCTCATATCTGATTGCGTACATGCTGCAAAAAAAAAAAAGTTTATTTTTTTGGGAAATCACTCTGCTTACAGCGAACTTCACCCTAATAAACTTACTGTAATCATAACAAAAAACTGCTTGTATGATGTGGTAACATTTTAACACCCCTAATGACATTTCTGAAGATATTTTGGTAAAAAAGATTTGGATTTACATTTCCAGTTTCTTTTACAGCATATCCCAGCATGTAACTGACCTCTTTAATCTTTATTAGGTGCTCATTTAACAGCTTCTTACATCTTTGTAACAATACCCGGGAACTCTCTGGGTTTGGCCTGGAGGCTGCCGGCGTCATCGATCGTGAACAGGCCCTTTAGGACAGTATACAATCTCTTGATGTTTTGTTGGAAGTTCTACTTTACAGTGCAGGTTGTAGATAAATGTAACAGCCTCCCTTCAGAAGTGGTAGAGGCTAATACAGTGATGGAATTTAAACATGCATAGGAAAGACATAAAGCTATCCTGAATCTACGACAAGATCAAGGACTCGTTAAGGACTTTACATCAGGAAATATAAGCAGACTAGATGGGTCGATGGTCACTCCGCACTCGGGTTTATCCAAATACTGTCTCTTCCACAGCTATTGTGGACTATTCAAACCCCCCCACATGACTGGCCATGGCACCCCCACCTACGTCTTTGCGTCCTGCCTCCCAGCGAGAGGGAGACCTCAGTGGGACCAGCACTGAAAAGTTCCCAGGTATGCTTACAACTGATCCAGAGAATAGAAGTAGGAGGCAATTCAGGTAAAGCCTGGAATCTTTGATTATACAAATCCCAAAAACTTATCATATGACGTTTCAGAAATGTCAGTGATGCAATAGATGAGTTCATAAGGCATGCTGACCAATAACAGGACAGCACCATGAAATGAAACTGTGTATGACTCCTAAGCTCATAGTGCTCTAAGCTTAGTGTAACTCACTATGCTATACATTGTTTAACCTCTGAGTAACACAGATCCATTTGTATAGTAAGCTGTATGTTATTCTTCTAGCTTCATATAAAAAAGACATTAAAATGAACAGAACTGAACTACAATTTAAAAAAAAACATAAATAAGACCCATAAATAAATAAATGGAGGCAATAAATCATTAAGGAGATACAACAGCTCTACATATCTAACTGCTTTAAATAAAAGCTAGCTGACAGAGGCGACCTTCATTAAACCCTTACATTATACCTTCCAATACCTTGTGAAGAAGGGGGTGCAATATATGCATGGCTGCCCCCACAGCACTTAACTCCAGATTTATCCCCCTCCCTAATGCTTTAACCCTTAACAAATGATACGGGATGTCATATAGTAGTCAATAACACAGGTAGTTTACTATGCAATCTCAGTTATAGTACTTTTCCCCTGTTCTCTATAGCTTTGGTTCCATGTTATGCCTGCAAACTTTACTCTTTTTCATATCACACTAAGGCCCAGTAACCAACATTTATTGTTTGTCTTAATCGTGTTGATTGTCTTGACATGGATGCCCAAATTCACCTTAACAATGAATTTTCATATAACACTTCTGAGTTTCAGATAATGAAAAGCCCCATTGGAACATGGAACAGATGGCAAGCGACATTCAGAGCATTAAACCAGCAGTATCTAATTGGAACCATGTTCTGGGATCATATACATAAACCATGTTCTGGATTATACATGTGGGGTACATATATATATTTACTATATTTAACTATGTACACACACACGCACGCTTTTCTTTCTCCATCCCTACAAGGAGTAGAAGGTGGAGTGAATTCTACATAAACACGATAGAAGTCACACTGTTATTCTTATTCCGCACACTGCCAGCTTTCTGGCTTTTCTCGTTTGTCATAAAGAAACATGCCAAATAATACAGCTTTATCAACCTATTTCTCGTGTGATGCAAATAAGGGGGGGCCACAAAGAATCCTATGTTTTGCTATTTCCTGTACGTTTCAGGAGCAGTGCTGCTCTTTAATTAGTGCTTATGAAACCGCATCAGAAATTGGCAAGGAGATCTCCGAAGGGGCGCAATGATTAACAAACAATTCATGGCAGAACAGTCAGTGACGGAATAAATTGACCCTTACATTCCCGGAGAAGCGCGTGCCACATCCCTCGAGGCCCCGGAACATTCAAACCATAAACTTTGAAAGTACTGCATTCATACAGTATAGTAAATAATGTAGCTTATAACCATATCAAAAAATGTTTTAACGATTATTGTGTTTTTCACATAAATACATTTCCAACCCCTAACATAATATCCCATAATTTTTTATTTTTTAAATAAAAGAAAGAAGGACACTGAGAGGCTACTGGGGGAGATATAAATTAAACCAGCCAGATAGTTCACTACTTTTTCTGTTTAATATTTATCTCATATATTTTGTTCTAATATATTGATTCCTGGCGATTCCTTCCTTTGGTTGTGCAATCATGACATAGCACAAATATATGATGATTTATACTATTACTTATTTACTGTGCTACTGATTCGGACTTAAAATACATAGGGGATGAACATAAAGGATCCTAACCTAGTATCTGCTTAATGGGATCTTAATCCAGCCCTTAAATTTAAATGTTGACCAGCTAAATGCTTCCAGCATAAAGGGGATCGCTGTTTCATCACAGGCTACGTTCCAAGAAAGGGTATGAGGTTTGCGACCAGCAGGCAGCTCAGAAGCCTAGGAAGGAGACGGAAACCCTGATGCAGCGAAGACTGTAGCTCACAATCCATTACCCTTAATTGTCTTAATATAGAAGAACATCACAGACAAGTGCAGTTAAGATAGGAAACCATTAACAGATTCTGATTCTAGGCTATCAAAACGCTCATTGATGGTTTATAATGCTGACGAGTGAGTGGTAAGGAAGCGATGTCCCTTAACTTCCACCCTTGCCAGGTTGCCCCTAAATGGAACTGGATTGTACACCACCCTACTGAAAATCAACCCTGCAAGATGTCCTCAGCATGATAGGAGTTACAGGCAGAGGCATTTTTTTAACATGTAGTTAACATGATGGTGGCAGCCCCCGCACAGCCTTACTGGGGATAGATTGCCCTACTGAGTGATCAGGCTACCCAGAAACAGCAGTTTGGTTTGAAATTATGGTCATAACTAACATACGTTAATACCAGAGGACGTTGAATTCCAAATGTTTAAATACATAACAACAAAATAAGCTAAAATTTGAGTAACAGGCACCCAACCCAGCGGCCCCTTATCAATTACCTTTTACATTAAATGTTTAATTGTTTGTTAATACACAACACTGGTCCTGATCATAAATTATAATATACATTGACACCCATCTTTGGTTACAATTACAATTCTGATTTTGTAGCTCTGTTGGCCGAGGTATGAAATATATTATATATATATATATATATATATATATATATATATATATATATATATATATATATAAGAAATTCATACGTAAATCACATAGATCAATAAATGAGACTAAAAGGGGCAAGTATGCTTCCCAACAGCATTATTGATATTTTATGTATTATAAACGGATTAACTACCACATCCCTCATGTTACCCATGACGTGGACATACTAAAATACAGAAAGCTGGACAACAGTAAAAAATATCCTCCAGTATTTCCGAAGTCATTACCGACAGTGGGTACAAGCAGCTCACGTCTATTGTGAATCAGTAAAAGGATCATGCACAAGGTAGACTACGGTATCACGCAAGGGGTAGCCGCATCTTAATTGCCATTTAAGTAAAATGTACATAAAAGTGTATATGACAATGCACACTGCTGGTCCACTGATACCGTGTCATACCTAAATGTTATAGGAACAATTACTGAAAAGACACAATAATGCTACGCGTCTCTAAATGCACATTGCTTGGTTTTAAAAATATATTTTTGGAATCAGGTAGTTTAATAATAATGAAGTCTACATGATAGGTGCCTTTAATATAAATCAATCAGCTTGCTATGTGTGTGTGCATTTAGACACACATATACGTGTATATCATTCATACATGCATACTTACACATACATCCTCAAATGCACACAGTGAAATAGGTACTACTGCCAGGTCCAACATACGAATGTCACTGAAACCAGCTGGCTCGCTTTCAACATTTCAAGGTAACTTTATACTCCGTTGTCATGAGATCCACCAGGCGGTTCACAGTAGGGTGTAAAATGGTTCTAATTTACAAATCTTCTTAATTATATATTTGTTCATGGTTAATGACAAGGATATCTAAAGGCACCAAGGAGGGACTTCCAAGCACCTGTATCATGAGGCAGCCTTGTAGTTTTGGAAAATGACTTTGACTTTAAAAAGTCAGTCTCTGGTGCATAAAGTCAACAACGTGGCATGTCAAGCCATATTTCACAGCTTACATGAAAAAACAAACCGAGTCCATAGAGTGTAAGATGAACACATAACAGTCCTAGTAGACATAAGAAAGAAGAATAAACATTTGTGCAGACACAGCTTCTTACTTCTTTGATCCAACTTTACAAAAATATTAAGATGATGCGTATATAACACATACAAACTGTACAAACTCTCCATCATTGTACCAAGTTAGTCTACTTTGGCTTCTTTTTTTTTTCTTCCTCTTCTTCTCCCGGTTTTCCTAGTTATATTAATTTAGAACAAGACATATTTTTACAAATTACCGGCTACTGTAAAAAAAAAATATATTTTTATCTCATAAAATGCCTATACTAAAAAAAAAAAACTAAAAAGATGAGACGATTGGGGAAAAAAAATTAGCTATAAAACCAAATACAACTATACATCGTCAGCTGAAAGGGATGGTATGCTAATTTTTGCTCTGGTAAAGTAAGCAATCTTCTCCCTGAAAAAGAAAACAAAAAATGTAATGAATGAAAAGAGAAGGACCAAGTTATGTAATTGTATTAGTTATTTATATAGAAGTCCTCTCATTTCTCCCCTGGTGTGTTGCATATGCTCCCCCATGCCCCCAGTATTTTTGTTTCATTTATATACTGAAAATTTAAAAAGGATGTATTGTGTCCACCAATGTTTCTGCACGAGAGAGAGAATGAGAGTGAATGTGGCTATGGGGGCAACAAATGTATTAAATTCCATTAATGCCTATGGTTTTGTAATAGGATGTCCAAAAACCTCATATATGTATATAGCCTCAATTGTATGCACAAAAGGTTGTTATCCTATGCATATATAACTTATTTTATTTATGAGTTTTTTATTTAGTGTATGAAAGGGACTGGTCTGCTTTTAGAGTTGGTTTAGTGTAGTCTGACCCTAAGTTAATAAAGCTGTTGAAGCACAATTTCATATATAAAGGATTATTTAAACATTGAACTAGATAAATCTTTGGCAATGTGGTCTGAACATTTCTCACCTAAAAGACTGCACTTGAAGGGGAACATTCTGGCTCTGCTCCCGTAGTCTGCATACATCCTTTGAGGCTTTTCTCATTAATTTTTCAGCGTTCAAACCTTGCTTTTGTTCTTCTTTTGATTGCTCAGCCTAGAAACAAACCAGAAATCCATGTTCTGTTGCTAAAGTTTAAAGAAGAATTTGACCAAGACGTGTCATCTAATAAGACACATGGAAGGGAAAAAGATTTAGCTTGTTGTGTGTGATAATAGCAGATAATTACATTCTTCCATAAGAAAGAGTTATCATTTTCCGTTTCTTTTTTTTCTGATAATTGGTGGGATTAGACAGGAAATATCGTATATTAATAAATATCCAGTATACATGTAGTGCATGTAGTGCAACAGTTTCCCTTCAAGTGAGAGTGGGATCAATACCTGCTTTTCGGCCTGTTTTAAAAGCTTTTGGAAGCGATCATCTTCTAGAATACACAGTGGCAAAGCGGTCTCTCTTCTGACTTTCATCTCTTCTAGTTTCTGCTTTAGGTCTCTCAAGGACTGGAGCTCATCATTGAGGCGCTTTTGCCTTGTGCGTGACGCTTGGAGATCCAGCTCCAAATCAAGAGATGTCCGTTCGCGACATTCATGCATAGCTCTTCTTGTCATCGTCTGACAGACGGGCTAATTAGAAGAAGAGAGCTTTTAATAAATAATTGTACTTTGCAGCCAAATCTGAACAGCTGTTTCTGAGATGAAGGGATGGAAGTACTAAACAAAGTAAAATGTAATTTATATTGGTAAGTGTGTTATATTCCAGAGGAAGCCTTTTACACAACGCACAAGGAACAGGACAGTTCCTACAACTTTTACTCTGTTGAGTGGCTGGGTGGTTGGTTAAGAAGTATCTTGGTCTAAAGTCTAAAAACTATGAACTTGAGGAACTAAGAGAGAACTTGCAGTTTAACTTATATAGGAGATAATTTTCTGAAGGACATTGGGGCTTTACAGATATAATAATAATAAAAACAAATAAGGATGAATACAACATTTTCTATTCCAAATCAACAATCGCAACTGGACGCTTCTCCATCTCATTACAGGGAAGTAATGTTCACAGTTCATTTGCTGGTATTCCTCAACGTCACCGTATGAAATAACTTGGTAGTGAACGAGAAGAACAAAAGGTTATATATATATATATATATATATATATCTGTGGTAAATTTAGGTACGCGTACCCTCTTCACTCTCAGGCTGCGTCTCTCTGAGGCATTCCTGACGAATGGAGATTTTTTGGCTAGGGTTGAGCTGTCACTGTCACTTCGGCTCAACTGTAAAGAAAAAAAAAAGTGATTCAAAGTGATTAAAAGTACTCACAAATCAGTGTTGTGTAACATCCCCAGGTGTGGTATTCCTGGGACAGCAATCATTCTGCTAATGCATAGGTAAACACATGAATACGATATGTGAATCCTTTTAGAATTAAGCCACTTAATCCAAAATTCTCTTTTGCCTTGTGGGTCCAAGTTTTAAAATGTTTATCAAAGTTACGCAATTCACCTTTCACACAATGCAAACACCTCTGGATCGGCAGAACTTTAATGTCAGGGGCCCGGCCACTTAAGGGAAAAGTGAAGATCAAAGTAAAAAGCCTCCTAAAAAGAACTCCCACCATTTAGTTAATGACTTATATTAGATTAAAAAGAAAGTTTCAATATAAATAGTTTTCTATAAATAGTGTTTTTAATGTTAAACAGTTCCATTGATGGCATAATTTAACCACATAACAGTGTGGTGACTGGTCAGGGAAAGTCATCCCAAAATATCACATGACTGACAATGGAAGCCTGATTGTCATGCTATAGACTACTTCTTATGTCCTGTCTATCCATTGTATGATGGTGCTATATAAAACAATAATAATAATAATGTTGGAGATCTAGGTTATATTCATCTTTTTCTTCCTTGCGTGCAACTAGTGTGTAGCTAAACAGAAATGTGACTCCCTGTTATCTGAATAATATTGGGTAGTGGGTATCATTTTTGGACCTTCCTTTAAACACAGAAGGTGGTTTATGGTCACATGGGGGGGGGCGGGTTATTCTATGCTTCAGACTCTGGTTAAACATCTTATGGAGCCATCATTTTCTCAGGACCAACTAAACAGGGCTGCACCAGGGGTCTTCGTACGCAACGTCCAAGCACGCCAGCTTGTGATGGGTATTGATATGAGATATCATCATCCATAAAAGTAACCGCTGCTTAATGAAGGCCGTTCTGCTCTGTGACAATAGCTCCCAAAGTTTTAAAAAAATGATTTCTGTTTCTTTATCATTAGTTACAAAAGCCTGGATGCCACGCATTACATGAAACATTTACAAAACGAGCGTAAAGGGCCTTTAGGCAATAGCTGCAGTTACTGAGAAATGACTACATTTGCATTGTACAGCCATTTCAGAGAGGGAAATGGCTTTAATGTTCATTGTGGGAGAATCTACCGCAAACATGAAATATACAAAACTTCTAATTAACTATACGGAGACACTTAATTGTACGTACGACGATTCAACAATAACACTTACTCCTATTCATTATTATAGAGACCAAAGCAAGCATTGTCCTCCCTATTATGGAATATTAGGCCTTTTGTCGATAAGCGTGTCGCCTACGCCTATAAAGAGCTATTGAAAGCAGCTGTAGATGGTACAATGAGCTAATATCCAGAAAAACAGCACCAAATGTTTATTACTGGGTTTTAGCTACAAACAAGTAAATATGTTCAAAAACAACAACTATTTTGTCAAATATTTCCACTCTTCGTGTACGCTCCCTGTTAACATAAAAGTGATGGGCTCTTTGAAACGAAGCAGATCTATGTCCCCGTTACATTACGTCACATCTTTAAAGGTGCTGTTCTACCTACTCTGCTGAATTTAACCCTTTTGAAAGTGCGGCATTAGAAACATCATTCCTTGTACTATTGAATGGCAAAGCCCTTCCAGGGAATTATTTAATCAATTTTGCATTGTATTATTTTAGGTGGGGACACTTAATTGTCATGTGACAATAAAAAGATGCCTGACAGGTTTTTGTCATAGTAACCAAATGCTTCAGTAGAAAGAATGTAATGACAGATCATAAGGATTACCGTATTTGCTCGATTATAAGACAACCCCGATTATAAGACGACCCCCCAAAATCAAAATATTAATTTAGGAAAAAAACAAAAAGCCTGAATATAAGACTACCCTATAGGAAAAAAGTTTTACCAGTAAATATTAATTCATGTAAATTATTTTTTCATGTTTAATAAAAGCTATGATTGAGAAAAATATATTTTTTAAATTTCCTTTTATTTGCCAACCTGCCCCCCCCAGTTATGCCACTCTGCCCCCAGAAATGCTTTATACCCCCCTATTTGCCACTCTGCCCCATGATATGCCTTATACCCCTATATGCCACTCTGGCATATAGGGGGTTAAAAGGCATATCATGGGGCTGAGTGGCATATAGGGGGTTAAAATGCATTTCTGGAGGTATATATGCATATCATGGGGCTGAGTGGCATATAGGGGGTTAAAATGCAGGTCCAGAAATGCATTTTATCCCCTATATGCCACTCAGCGCCATGATATGCTAACAGCAATCACACTCCTATCAAGCCAAGGCAGCCAGTACATGCTGGAACCTGGGGATGATAGTAGTGGGATTACAGCCTCCCTATGCCATGCTACAACCCCCACCCCCCTTACACATCCATGCTATCACACACAAACACACATTCACAAACATTTAAATACTCATTCATTCCATTAATCACACATACTTCACACATTAAACACACATACTTACCCAAAAACCCTCCCCCACCCCCTTACCTGCACTGCAGTGCAGATCTCTCACTCGAAGACTTCTGCAGGGGCCCGGCTGTGCGAGCAACTTCTCTGGCCCCGCCCCCAGAGGAGGGAGGGGGGGAGATAGAGTTCTGTGAGGAAGCTGCAAGCTTCCTGTCGTCCTGCTTCTAACAGAAGAGACACTGCTCGCGACCGGTAAGCAACATGGCCCCAGCAGACATTTTTTTTGGGGTCTGATTAGAAGACGACCCCGATTATAAGACGAGCATTTGCTCTGGAAAAAACCTCGTCTTATAATCGAGCAAATACGGTATAACCGGCAAAAACGAAGAAGACATCTGAATGCACTGTGATTAGGAAGTCAAAAAAAGTAAAGTGAAACCATAAAAAACAACATCTTGAGCTAAAGCAACCACCATAATTTTCTGCTGTGGGAAAATAATAATCTCAAAAATGTATTATTATAATATTTATTACATTATTTTGTGCTATTTAACTAAAAAAGGCTTTTTAAATGGAAAATTGGTGGATTAATTGTAGTCCAGCCCATTTGTAAGCATAATCTGCATATACCCCACCCACTTCCACTTTGACACACCCACATCACGTCTCAAATATTATTATTATCCAGAGCATAGTTCTTAGGGATGGATTTAACAACAGATCCCACAATCTAAAATGTGGGACTGGAATAGGTTTGCACATAGTTATTCCATTTTTATAACTTTCATATATGTGTAAAATAATTACTAGAGCTATAGATGGGAAAAATCAAGAAATTTCGTAAAAATGGAACAAAAAGAAGCGCCCTTATCAGAGAACCAGCTGGCTGGATTCGCAGAAAGGGTTAATTCAGCAGATGTTTGGTAGGGAAGAGGCGTGGCTTTATCCAGGTGGGGATAATGTCATTTTTGGCCAAGATTCCGCTTTTAATGTAGGATTTAAAGACATCTGGGTCGGTTTACAAGAGGAAACCGCAATTGCAAATATTTGATGCCTCTGCAGTTGGTAGATAAAAAAAAAAGTCCATGACATTGTTCTTTAGATTGAGTGCAGATTATCCATTGATATTTGATATACGTAAAATGAAACGCGGGGATCACATTACTTAATTTCTACCCCCACATTCCCATTTCTAAGCATTCATTATATAGATGTATAAATGCGCACATTAACCTCCAGTGACACGCAATGGGAAATTGGCCGGCTAAGAAGATCAAAAGAGCAAAAGGAGGCAAAATTCCAATGGGATCTGATTTCCAGGCACCATTTCCTGGGGCAATTCAAGCTCTTTTTGCATCAGTTTACAGAGAGGGACTGTCTGCCATCCACAGCAGCGTTACTGCAAATATTTGGTTTAAATGTGAAAAGTTTACCTGGGGGAGCCAGAGATGGCAGAGTGGCAAAGTGGCAAAGTATCATTTTATTGTCCTGGAGTAGACTCCATTATTTTACCAAGACTGCCTAAACCAATCAACAACAATCAGCAACTTTACAAGCGAAAGATAATGCAATGGGGAGAAATAATTGCGCAGACATGTATACGCATTAGAAAATCTGATCCGCCATCTTAACGCCCTGTTCTTAGGTTATAAAAGATTATTCCTCCATATTAAGTATATCTTCCACTTTGGTTGCATTAGATTGTTCCAGAGAGGAGTAGAGGAGGGAGTTCTAGGGGAGAAATTTACTAGTTATGCCACCTTCGGGTTTGCTGAAGTAAAATGATACAGAACTATAATAATACAGATTATAATTGACAAAGCAAAGTGGAAAAAAAGACCTACAAGCTGGAAAAAGGCTAATCCTAGTAATCCTAAGGAAGAAAAAAAAAGTACTGGCGCTTTTACACACAGGCTTTACACCCCTTTGTAACAAAAGCTTTTTTTGTTACATATTTTACTTCACCCTCCAAATCAATGCTTTTCTAACGCATACCGAATGCACACCAATAGTAAAGTGGAAAAAAAAAGAAAAAAAACGTACCCTACATATATATTGGTTCTTCTCTCCTGGAGAGAAGGTCTGTGACCGGACGATCATGCTGCTTCGCACAAATGGACGCTGCCTGGAGCCAAGGTTATTCCTGTCCTTGGGACGGACAGAAATATCTTCATGAATTGCTTGCTCGGTGTTTGTCTCTTTGTCGACCTGTGGGAAATGGATGGGTTACGGGTTGTTTCAGTCATCATAGCAATGTAGATCTTATGAGCTGACGTCAGATATTATTCTACTCCCAAGACTAATCAGAAACTGTTTGTATAAAAGGCTGCAGACCTCATTAGCACAGTTACTTAGAATTGCGTTGTCGTTTTACATGCCAGCTGGTGGAAATTTGTTTTTAAAAGTATGCGAAAATCAAACGTTAAAGGGTGGACAAACTCAAAACGGTGGGTCATTGCACGCTCATCTTGGTTAGTGAAGTAGTTAATAAAGGGCAAGGACATCCAGCAAACCCAATATAAATTTACCAGGGTCGGTAACTCCACCGCAGAATTGGGACACGAGGTGGAATCACAGTCTTCTGCTTCTTCATAGCTTTCTTGCGGTGCTTCTGTAATATCACTTGATGCTTGCGGTGGCTCCTGATAACACATGTCCAAAAGTTCCTTTGATTGGGGCTCAGCAAGATTTCCAGAAGATCCTTCGGGAAGCACTTCGGACCTAGGAGTAATTAAACACCAGATATTAAAGCCCTACAACTCATTTTCTCAGTAACAACTTACCTAAAGAATGAAATCATTAATTAAAATCGACAGATGAACACAGTGACTTTTCCGGGTGGACTTCGGTAGCTATGACTGTCCATCGCTGACGCATAGCAGTTATTTAAATTCAAACAACACACAAGTAAAGTTGGATGGAGGCAGTAAAAACAAGAAAGGAAGGAAATACATGTTTAAACCAAAAATAAACACACAGAAAATGAACCTGCTAGTTCTACATTCATAGCATTTAGAACACTTACTACTATTTCTGTATAAAATCTTTTCTAACCCATCCAGGAACATGAAAGTAGCCTTTTGCATTTTAGCAACGTGATGTGAAAGTCTTAAGGCGCTGCTCAGATTTTCAGAATTAGCAGGGGAAGGAATAGAACTTGAGAGAAAAGCTGAACATCAATCAGATACCATTGCTCCTGAGAACAATTCTGCTCCTGATCGTCCTCGTCATCTTCCTCTTCTTCTTCTTCTTCTTCCTGGGCCAGTTCTTGCTCCACTGCTTCCAACTCAGCAGATGTCCTCTCCAGCAAAGCTGAAACAGCATCCTGACAGAACAGGAGATAAGGAGCCAAACTGATGATCATGAACAGAAAAGCAAAAGCCAAGGTCTTTCAATCATGAGTGCAGTTCTCTAATCTTTAACTGAAATTCTGCTCGACTTCTGTCATGTCGTGTCTGTGATTACAGTAGGAATAAAACAGTATCCAGCCATCTACCCGTCTTTTTTTTAGATGCCAATGTATTTGTGTAGATTTCTACTACAAAGGTAGAGGTAAACCAACAGGAGTCAATTGTTCTCACGTGCAACAGGGAATCTGAGGATCGAGCAAGAATTCCATATTCCGATACTTTTATTTTTAAACTGTTAAAGCACGGTTAATACATTTAGGGAATTTAAACATGCACGGGGATAGGCACATGGCTATCCTGAATACAAGATGAGACCGAAGGCTGATTAAAGTTTGAGTCTTTACAGCAGGTAGAACGGACAGAATAGATGGCCAAATGTTTGTTTTTTTTATCTGCCATCAATCTAATCTGGTACAGATTGAAACAATGAGGGGATTTAAACATGCATAAGGAAGGAACAAAATAGACCGACTAGAAGGGCCAAATGCTAACACATTTTTGGGTTCTGTGTTTTAAGAAAGGAAAGCTAAAAGTATCTTTAGTGGCAGTACCTTTGGTCTTAGATTCAGGAATAGCTTTATGCCTGTCCCGTGCATTTTAATGTTTGCAATTTCCAGCTGCTTACCAAATCCAAAGCTGCGCTCCGGACCACGCTTGCATCCAACGCTGGCTTGTCTGTGGGTTCCTTGTGAAAAAGTATTGGTCTGCAAGGTAGCAAGGTATGCCACTGCGCGTGCATCTCGTTAGCAAACGGCAAGTCCGCCAAACTGATCTGAGTCCCAGCCTACAAAAGGAAAAGAAGACACATTTTGTCTCACTTTGTAATTTTTCTTCTTACGCACTCGGTTGCGGAAGAAATCTTTCAACAGCTTAGAATGTTTTTTTTTTTACGTTTCAAACAATTTTAGCAAAAAGCCCCAAAACACCCAAAGTGCATTTATAATAGAGTCCGTTGGGTCTCTGCACATTTCAAAAAGAATGATTTGTGTTTTCTATCTTTTGGCCTAGAGACACACTACGATCAATACGGAACGGTGTCCGTTGGAAAGAAGCAATTCTTGTAGAAGCAAATAAACCATACAGGGAAATCATGATTCAGCCCCGTGAAACAATGAGAAAGAGTTAAATAAGCAGCGCTATTGTATAGAAAATCTCATGAGAGAGTCAGATGTGACAAGGGGGTTTCAGAATGAAACAAATGTCATATCGTTTCATGATGCTAATGAAGCTCTGAGGCATATCTTTTCTATAACTGTCCCCAGGGCCTATTTTAATGTGCCTTTTGTCACGGTCATGCAGCAAAAAAGTGAACATTTTATTTAACTCTTCCAATACCCTTAAACTGTACATTCTTAAAACTTGCGTCAAGAAGTTCATTAGGACGTACAGGTACGTCCTGACTTTGTTCCAGTGGCAGGGACATCTCCTGATCGTGTGTAACGACGCTGGCAGAGGTACACTATCATTCAAGAAATGCCCGATCACTTGACACCCAAAGGAAGTTCCCTTGAGAAGAGCCTCAGCTAGGTCAGCTATCTGGACCCTGCTGGGCTCTCATTACTCCCTCTGCTGGCTGATTGCAGTTATTGCAATCTGCAAAACAGATATAGAGGAGGAGAGGGGAAAAAAAACCGTTTCCCCTTCCAAAAAATAATAAATAAAATAAGGGAAAATGCAATATAAATGAAATAAATATGAAAAAAATAAAAATTCTAAATAATGAAATTAAAAAAATAAAAAAAACCCCTAAAAATAAATGCCCCTTAGCCCATCAATAGTATTAAAAATATATAATATGGGGTGATATGTAAAAGCATGGATGCAATCATCTGGAACATAAAAAATATGTATGATTGTACTCAGGAGAACATAAGTTGGGTCATTGTTCCGCTGTGGCACCTACAGTATAGCAGAAAATGTAAGTAACATTGCAAAAACATGATTTTTATTTTTGGCATAGTTTTTTTAATCTATTACCACTTACAATTATTATATGTTTTATGTGTTTCTATGAGTTTAAAAGAAGGCCCCTACTTCTCCGGAACAAAATGAAGTATCATTTGTGTTGTTAGGCCAAATATGGAGGGAATCATGGTAAAAACGCCAAAAACTATTTTGGTCCTTTGGTTATGAAGCCCCCAGGACTGAAGATGGGTTAATAAATAATTTAACAAGTAAGTATATCATAATATATAATAATAGGCAGATCTCACTCCATACCTTTGCTCAGCAATGAACTTTTTGATGTGCAGTGAGAATTTTACTTTAAAGTAGGCCCTGACTATCCCTGTTTGAATGAGCCATTGAGTATAAATGAATCTCATATAATTCATTATGTAATTCATCAAGGCGACCTTTAAATACATTTATCTCCAAACAGATGAATGCTAAAAGATTTTACTCCCTTTATTAAGCTGACTTGTGAGATTCTATGAGGGCTTTTTAAGACCTGAAGCAGCCAATCAGTGGCAAGATCCTCCGGGCCACGGACATGGAGGGCAGCTGCAGGGTTGCAGCTACAGCATCATGTGTTATTTTTTTTCTATTTATTTTCTATTAAATAACACATATTAAAGTTTTTACTGGGGCTCTCGGGGACATTAAACTATCCCTTTAGCCAATATTAGGGAGGCAACATAAGTCTCATACCAGACATTCTTCCTTGTGCGTCTTTCCCACAGTGCACATGTCCACTCTCAAAGTCTTCTGCTGTAAAATGGTCTGCGAAACGGACACTCGGAACAGCTCATTGAGTAACACTATTTCAGTAGCTGGGTACATTTTGGTCCGGAAGAGGCAGCAGGTGTCACTTGAAGATGGAAGGACAGCAACTCTAATATATCTGGAACATATGCAGTATCATAAGATGACAATCACATATCACAACGGTACGCTTGCAAGTTTTTCACTACTACATAAGGCACAATTGACTTTAAAATTGATTTTTTTGCTAGCACCACCATGTACACTACTGTTCTTGCCATTTGGAACATTGCAAAGGTCCTAAAAGATGGTTCTTTAGACCACAGTCCAAAGGTCCACCTTTGCTCATCAAAGCTCATGGATGGAGATCCTGCACTGCTGTCCGTAGACCGGCAATAAGAACCGGACTAATATTTTCCTGATTATTTGCTGCATTTATCCATTGGTTTTAGAATCTATTGGTTTTAAGCTATTTAGGGCTAAATCTTTAGCAATCTAAATTTTCTGTTTAACAAAGTAAAATATATAAAGACAGCCAACAAATAGTAATCACAGACTACCAACGGTACACAATTAACAGTCAACAGACAAGTGGCAAGGGAGAAAGAACTAAACTTAGGTCCATGGAGTATAAATGTCAATTAAACAATATTGATTTTTTTGTGTGTAAAATTTTACAAGTGAAAAAGTTAATTTGGTAAAGAAGACAACCTTTATTGGCTAACTGACATAAGATTGCAAGCTTATGAGGCTATCTAGGTCTCTTTTTCAGGCATATCATAACTCTATAAAATTAAAGGTTTACATTTTTTCCCCCAACATCTTTTAAAAGTTATCCTGTAAACCTGTCAGAGTGTAACAAAGGTCTTCTTGGGTGCCAAATGCTTCAATAAACCACTGATCTCCCCATAACTGATGAAAACCTCTTGCTACGCATGTTAAGCAATCCAAGCGTGCTAATTAGTGTATTCCGTGCCAGCGGTTATACTTCTTAAGGATTCAAGGAAGAAAAAAATATTATTAAGTGCTGTGACTTCTACTTCTCATTACCTAAAGTAATTTACCTAAAAAATAAAAGATCAGGCCATACGATGTGTCTCTACGCACACAATCTATCTGCACGGCCGTCTTCGGGACGCCTGGGGTTAAAATGCACCTGCCGTTCTACTAGCATATTGCTTTTGTATTTTTGAAAGCTCTAAGGAAACTTTTAATCCTCAAGAAAAAGACAGAAAAAGCTTATGTAGTTGCAATTAGGAAAGGCAATACGAAGATGAAAAAGATAAATCAGACATCAACCAAAACAGCAGTCTCCATTGTATGTGCTTTATACCCTTTGAACTTGTATATCTAGCGCAACACAAAGCACTTAGTACTTGAGAGGATTTTTTTCCCTTTAACTCCGCTCATAAAGGGAACGCTCCCATTTGTTTCCTGAAGGTTGTCTTGAAGTAGAAGTCAATGTGAAACAAAGCTCTCGCTAGTCACTTTCTCCATGTTCCGCTCTTTAACCCTATCATTACTGCTATAAGAGAGGATGAACTCTCCGCTTACCGGCACCGCTGGCTGAGACATGGTCAACTTAAACAAGATTGAGCTGCATCGGCAAAATTAACCCCTAATTACTGGTACATCTGTCGGTGACAGAATTAAGCATGTGACTGCCTCTGTTGGCAGTGCATACTTAACCCTATCATTATTTGCACCACTGGCATTATATGACATTAGTTGGGTTATTGCCCCACTAGCAGTGAAAGGACTAACCAAACGATTACCTGGACTACTGTCAGCAAGAATATGAACTTCCACGTTACTGGCATCACTGGCAAAAAGGTCGCACTGGAAAGGGGGTTAACTTTTGTTTACCAATTAACCCCTCTAGTAGTTAATTAGTCCATTAATATGAACTCAATGTTTTTAATGGCCAAAACAGTCCACGTGATGGATGATGGTAGCCACAAAGCAGCGTGTACTCACATTCTCGATCCATACGGGATGCAGGGGTGATTGTTTTGCGCCTGGACAATTATTATCACAAAGCTTGATTTTCCTGGATCATATCTAAAAAGAGAAAAAAAAAAATAATAACTGTTTTTTACCGCAACTACCATATTAGAACTAGCAAAGGATTTCGAAGAGTGTGTTTCTCACCTCAGTATTAACTGGACTTGAACAGTCCCTAAATCCGTATAACCTTCTGTAAAGGCAGCATCTTCACACGGCCTGTAAGAAAAAGGAAAACGTGAGATGCGTCTGGGCTCGCAGCATGCCCGTCGGTTCACAGGGGAATGGAAGAGAGAATTAAAACTATAACAGGAACTAAAGATAAAACATACTTAGGAGGACTACTTACGCTTGCATACATGGTTCATATACTCCACTGTCTCCTGCCACGGACTCATCGGACACGGCTGCGGATACATTGCACGCCGTCACCTTCTCCTCTCCGCTTTCAACTTTTCTCAGAAAATCAATATCTGTGACACATAAAAAACCCATTTAACTCGGCGCATAAAGAATGGGAGGTTTACAGGTTGCCGTGTATTACCTATTTATTTTTTGTAAAAATTCAAAGCAAACTCGTTAAAATATTTTGTGTTCTGTATTCTGCCGTGTAAGGACTCATCTAACTTCAGGTTTGATTTTTTATACCGAAACATACAGAGACGTTATGTCTGTTTACACTCATCCATTATGGATGTTCACCCATTAAAGCAGAACACTGACATAGGTGTTTGATCCAGGGGGTGCTGCCATAAGCCTGACCCACAGTGACGCCAACCAGGGCCACCCTAAGGAAGTGGGCAAGCGGGCTGCTCTCACACTCACGGTGACGTGGACTACTAACATATGACATCATATCCCAGAGCTCCCAGCAAAGCAGAGAGCACAAGCGTTGGGGAGAGCAGAAGCCCCATTTGGCACTGCTTAAGGACCAAGGGGCCGTGCAAACCCTCCTCAATCTGCCCTTTGGCCCCTATGGCACACCAGGCAGACTGACAGCAACCAAACACTAAAAAAAAAAATCCACATTTTTCAAAAAGGGCTAAAAAATGAAATACTTGACCAAAAGGCTAACTAGATATCCAGTACTAGTAGAGTTTTTCTCGGTACTAGTTTCCAGTAACATACACTTGCCTCATCAGCTCTGTCATTTTATAACTGTTTTAATTACTTCACAGCACGCGCATCTCTTTTTCTTTTTTGAAATAAAAAAAGGGGATTATCCCATTTGAAATCTGAGCTTTAAAAGAAAACTAAAAACCCTCCTCCCCATGGGTACCATCTGCAGCTTTCAAAAATCCTTTCTTGTGCCAGGGAACGTATTCCACCATGTACTGCACTCTCTAACTTTTCATCTGTAACCCCTATTCATCAGCAGGTTCCCCGCGGCGCACCAAAACTCTTCATTTAAAGGTATATTCCGACGTTCCACGTGGGCTTTCATTCACCAGTGAGGTATGTGGAGATGCGCTGCTCGACCTTCCGAGGAGAGCCTTTACATCTTGTTAAACTGTTTAAAGTTTCGAGGCTTTAGATTTCGGATCTGATTGCCGAGTGTCTTTCTTTAAGGTGTTACACATGCTGTTTTTTCTCCCCTTTATCGTCCTTATGATAAAGAAGCTTTTTTTATATATCCGATTGTGTGATGGCGGTGACATGATTTATTGATTACCCCCAGGAATACCAGGATCTGTCCCGGCTGTGACAATGACAGAGACTGACTCAAGGAGGACTTCACAGATATTGAGTCTACCAGCGGGAGTCCGCACTGATGGAAAACAGTGACAATTCTCATGTACCTTGTAAGGGCTTTGAGACTGGGACGCGTATATCAAAGGTGCGGCAAGGACTTAAAATGAGAAGCCCAATCTATATTTCGAGATGAAGAGAGAGTGTGCAAGGACAGCGGCTAAACGACGATAAAAATTTGGTTGAGCATATATCAAGCCTACAATTATAGTACAAGCTTGCAATATACGCTGACAAGGTTTACTAATTCTGTGACTTGAAACTCTATGCTTGTGATACACTTAGATTCTACTATATGTTTAATAACGTTTAAAGTGTTTAATCAGAGTTAACTTTCCTTGCATTTCACTAGCAAGCGCCATCGATGATTGTTATGATGCCTGTCTTAGGGCTGAAGCCTGAACGGCAATTTTTGTTGTTTGCCTTGCCCTCCCGATGCACTTTTTTTTGCTATTTTTTGCACGATTGTTAAAGGGACGTTCCCAGGTCCTCAACACCCCACCTGCTGCAGCTGCCCTCTTTCACGGTCTGATATTTGTTGCCACTGATTGGCTGCTTCATCGGCAGGAAAGCGTTCCTATTGAAATCAATGAGAATGCTTGCTGTGTATGCATACGGGGGTATCAAAGGGGTAATAAATATGGGGGGCTTCTACACTTCAAATTTTAAAGGGCTTACAGAGTTATCTTATGCATTAAAGGGCATATGATGACTGGCGGTTTCCTTTAAATTATTTTTTTTCTATTGAGATATATTTGATACAGAATACTGAAGATTTGTTTTTTGGTGGGCGAGGTGGTTGCCCCTTTCGGCTACTTGCTCTCCCTGAAGGCTCCCTAGTTCGGAAAGGATCAAGAACCAGGCTGCGGATGTAAAAAAAGAGCAGCACATAGCTCCTTATTCAAATCGAATGAGTTTGCTCAGCGAGGTAGGTTCAAAAGTAAAGGTAGCTGCATCCCCTTCATGTATCATACAGACCCTGAAATAAGATGACGGTACTCCGGAACCATTAATTCAGCAAGCTATGGTTGGAACGCATGTCCCAGAAGCTGGGGAAAGCCGCCGAGCTACACAGAACAGCACAAGAAACACATCTTAGTAAAATAGTTTCTTTTTGTTTCCAATAAAAGTGTATGTGTATGGAAAAAATGCCTGTGCTAAATTATCCAGCCCAAAAGATTTAACAAGGTAAATAACAGGCATCAGAAAGACTTCAAACGTAGTCACAATGTTTTGACGAAACACAGTAAGGTCATCTGAGAAAACCTACTGCAATCATGTATTACAGCAACCCTTTCGAAATTAGAAGAAGAAAATAATGACTCTGATCTTGTTCTCGCGTTAAGGCGCCAATTATATTTTGACCACTAGATGTCACTAGAGCACTGCCACAAAACACAGTGGAACAGATGAGGCTCTCTCTGTCCTTTTTTTCTTCTCGGTGAAAACACAAATTACCCCAAATAAGCTGAAGTATTAAATTCACACTGTTTTCATGCAGTAGGGGGTCTATTCAATGAGAAATCAAGCTACATTTTTGTCACAAAGCAATACCGGTTCTGAAAACTGCTGCTTAGCAGGTGAAAAAAACAGTAAAAGCCCCACAGTCACTTAGTCTGCTTCTTTGTTTGTATTTGCATAAACATGGGCCCTTTGCTATTTCTACACTAATTAGATCATTAGTTGGGCAAATGTGAACGACGGACCTGTGCGATATTAAAGTAGCATCTGCAGCTAAGCGACTCCCTTCATCCTCAATGTCTGGCAGAATACAACTCCAGAACAAAAAACTTAACAAATATTAAATGCCTATAGGTGTCAATCTACTGGAAAACAGCACCAGGTCAGCACTCCCATACAACACTTCTGCATGGTACCCAGAAATATTTCAATCTCTGCTTGAGGTTAGTTTGTGGACATCCTTAAAAAGAGGTAAGATGGTTAATTGGTTGCTCTTTTTATTACCTGTTCTTCCTTCATGCAGTGCAGTTGATGCTTGGTTTCTTATACATTCCACCATACGTTTGCTATCAGACAATGAAAGAGTTTCTCCAGCCACTGGGTCCGACACATTTTCACAGAGGATCAGGTCTGCAAATGCCCCTGAAACCTCGCCGCTCTCAAAATCCGTGCCAAGTGAGTCCTGAGTAGACAATGAGAAAGCTCCTTCTAAGACTGGAGGTGAACCTGGCGGGGACAACGATGAAAGAGAAGATAAGGAGGAAAGCGAGGTCACGGATTTCGGTTGTTTGGCCTCTTCTAAGTCTTGCTGTGCATTACGGGAATTGTTATAATCTGTCCCGCTGTGGCAATGGACCACTTCATTTTCATGAATGGTAGTAATAGGTCCACAAGGAATGTAACCACTCTTCTCTTGCAATAGGAAGTCCAGTTTATACTGATAGTCCAGGTCTCCTCCATGATCTCCTTGGCTGTAGTAGAGGTCAGTGGAGCTGAGAGAATTGAGAGATCCGCGGCTAGATGTGTTTAATGACCCACGACTCGAGGCTAAGGAGCCCAGGCTGCTTCCTGACGACACCGACAGAGTGCTGGCAGAGAGACTGTAGTATGAATAAAAGAATAAGAGGGGCTTCATTATTGTAAATATGATGTATTAGCAGTAAGCAGTAAATAAAAGAATAGTCATCGTGTAAAAGAGGCATTGTATTTCATAAGCTTGCGCTTGCATCACTGATTCCTGTCTTCCGGTAAATCAAAAGACATTTCTTTTGAATTGGTGCCCATTTACTATACCGGAAGCTGCCTCTCATGTCGGACACGGGCAGGGCGAGCATTGATAGTCTCAAAATGAATTCACCTCTATCGGTTTGTTTTAGGCTAACATGACAGTGTTTAAACAGGCTATGCAGTTTGATATACACAGGGAGATTCCAAACGCAAAAATTATTATATTTTATATCTATCTATCTATCTATCTATCTATCTATCTATCTATCTATCTATATATATATATAATGACACAATGGTTATTTTAACAACAGGAGAGTCTACTATTCATGTAATTTAAAGAGATACAGGTGGCAGCAGACAAGGTAAGATACAACGGCATGCGGAATGTAAATCTCGACTGCCCTCATGGCTTCAAACTATTAGCGTTAAATGACAGCGGAAACGAACATTCTTCACATTGCCAAAGCCTTGGTGATTATTTAAGCTGTAATGCAGAGGCTTGTCAAACCTAATTAGCTCTCTAAACATAATCCGCTTGTTTATTTTGCTATAAAATGTGTGTATGCCTACAAAACATATCATTATTATTCTATTACCAGATTTCATTATCCCTTAACCCTTACAGAGACAGGGGCTACCAAATATGTTTCTCTTCTGTTTGGTTTCACAAGGGATAAATGAAAAAGGGTTGTGCAAAATTGCAGTTGCATTATCTATGCGGTCATGCAAGTTAGACATTCATATGTGGTAAAACAAGCCTCTCTATCCCGCCAGCGACTATAATTACAAGAACTAAAAGCATATTTTAAGCATCATGCCGCCAGGCTATGTGCAACCGGTGTCACTAGATATAATGCGCTACCTTTGTTCCTTTATGTAAAGTAAAAGCATTCTGTACATTGTGATTGCAGGAGAACGCTCGTGGAGTCTAATGAGACATATGCTTTGCAATAAATAGCAGATCCCATGAGATAAGTCACCGGCACAGCGCTGCCAAGCTATACATTTGGCAGAAAGTATTCTACTGTAGCCTTGATTGGCTTATTTTGTTCATTTTCAGGTTTTCCATATGTTTAACTTAAATTAAATCATCAACACCTTGTGGGTGAGTGGCTTTCAGTGACGTTCCTGACAAACGCTAAAAAATGGATCAATTGAAATAGAATAGAGCTTCATTAAAGCCCTTTCTGCGTAATAAACTCGGTAGATAACATGACAGCAGTGTAGCATACGCAAAGAGGACTTGATTGCACATATTATATCTATGTGATGATGCCATACAGGGGATGAAATTATTTGGGGGGAAAATCTTTTGTTCTATACTTTTCTTTCGGATCCTGCTAACACTGCTTAGTTAACATATCTCCTTGGAAGGGCAATAACAAAACTTGTAAGATTTTCGGTTTGGATACAAGGGATATTGGGAAAAGCTTGGCTCATGATTCATTCCTATGCTTAACATTTTCCGTTCTGATGGAGCACAATACACAAGCCTCGAACATGACATGCAATTCTCTTTACATTTGCTCCGATGCTCTGTATTCCGGAAGCACTGAATTTGCAAGATTACAGAACAGTCACAGAACAGATTGAAAACATTTCTAGCTTCCAAGTAAGGTGTGCCGACCCCCCCCCCATCTACAAAGCCTTCTTTGCCTGCGTGCATGCTTGTTTTTCCGGAAACACGTAAAATCCCCCAAAACGTGCCCTAGACATTAATGAGGGATTCTCTTAGAACGTCTGCAAAGTAAAATTGCTGCGGCCCCATTTCTCCCGTTACCTTTTAAGCTGGGAATGCAAATAGGTGGCTAATTTTGTTGCTTCTTCTAGTTTCTTTACCAGCTCTTTCTTCTTTTCTTGAACCTTCAACCTGAAACAGACACATGCTTAACAATTACAAAAGTACCAACAAATAAGAAAAAAAAATTCCAGTTTGTTCCACCGGCGGCGTTATTATTATTATGGAGGCCTGGAAAAAAGCCCTGCCATACACATGGAGAATTCCTATTAAGAATACGCATATCATTTAGAAATGACATTTTCAGACAGTCAAGAAAATCATGATTTTTTTAAAAAATATTTTGTTCCTTTGTAATAATAGCAGGAAAGCACATAACGGAAATGCACCACCGGAGAAGGCGTAATTTGAATATTGGGATTCTTGATGATGTCATACATAGGCAAGATGTCATGAGAGGACCTACCTATCCTTATATCACTATAAGAAATATTTCTGTAAATGACACTTTCAGCCAGATTTTCTATAACTACATAAATAATATGTTGAAGCAAATTTTTAATGCGGTCATTCAATTGCTTAACTAAAAAACCCAAAAACCCAAAAAACTCAATTTCTAGCTTGATTAAGCTGACAGAATTTAGAAAACATAAAGGAAATGACTAAGTAACAAATTGATTGTAATATGTTTTGCCCGCTTACTCAGTGGGTGACAAACACCCGCTGATACGTTATTACAGACACACAGAGCTTCCTGATGAGTCCCAATACTTTAACCCCTTAATGACAAAGCCCGTATATGTACGGGCGCAAAATGCATTGTTTTCAATGGGTTTAGGGACCGCCCATTGTCCTTAAGGGGTTAAAACCACAATTACTTATACAACATGTAGAAGAGGGGCTTGCAACCTAAACTTAATATCCAGAACATTGAAATTCTGTCATTAGGGGTCCCACATTATTACATATAAAAAAAATGTGGCCGTGTTGAGACCATGAACTGGATACGCATTATTTTATTTTTTCAGGATCTTATAGGGGGTGTCTAGAAAGAAAAGAAGAAGCCCCTTTGATGTCTTTGTTTTTGATATAGAAAGGCTTTGTTTTATTACTGCCGATATTCGAATATTTCATCATTCTCTGTTAAGATAGATATTCCGGGGAGCTGAAATTTGTGGTAGATTACACAGAACCATTGAAATATAAAAACGTATCAATTCTTTACTACTTCAGAAGATTAAAGTGAAATCCATACTATATCCGTACAGTATAACTAAATTGTTGGCTTGGATTACTATTATTATTATACTGGGATAAAGAGGCCACATTAACTTCAAAACCATGAACCAGAAACTATGGGAACTACAGACAAATATCCCTTTTTCCTCCATACACGGTATAGGTACCCCAGTTCTATGATGACTTTTTTCCCCCAAAGGAAAGGAGGTTCGTCATGTTTCCAAACAAAACCGAACCGGCCAGGTACCTTTCAGCAAGTGCTTGGCTGGGAGTACTTTTCACAGACAGGAGATCTTCCTCCAGACGTCTTCTCTCTGCTTCCAGTCTCTCCAGATCGTCTCTGGTGCGTTTCCGTGTGGTCACGAACTGAAGTTCCTTCAGGAGTTCCTCCTTCTCATTGATCAACATCAGCTTTTCTTTTTCTATATCCAACGCCCCTGGCCAAGCCTCGCTATCTAGCTTTGCCAGTTCGATCTTAAGATTGGCCATGCTGCAAAGACAGGTAAGACAACACGTCCAAGTCAAGCCAACAGTGTCTTGAGAACGGAAGTCTCATTCGAGCTGAGCCAACGTCGCCATTGCGTAATCATGTTATTTACCAACTTGGAAAACATTATAGATAAAAGTTCTGACGCAATCTGAATATTTACCACGTACTGCTGCGATGGAACGGGAAAGCGGGAAGTGTTATAAAGCGTAAATGAAAATCACTATGTGCTACGCATAGAATTACTGGCAGAAAACAAAAACTCCGTCAGTCATTGCGACGGACTGTTGTTAAGGGATAAGGCTCGCAGGGTAAAAACAATTAAGCAAAGTACATGCGTAGAGAGCTCACACAATGGAAACAAACTTTTAGAACAATCTTGGTTGTTTGGGCATTTTAAAACCATGCTGAAAGAGAATGCTTGAAGCAGCAAAGTGACAGAGACGTTCCAATTACACGCCTCAATTGTGCGATCGCCCTTAAAATACACAATGAAGAAAAATGTTGTTTAGAGAAGCGGGGATTGAAGGTATCAAGGAGCAAAAATGTGTACTTTAAGTCATTTAAAATGACACATTATTGTGTTTTTATAAAGAAGCAATTTTAGACCATCCAATAAAAGTGGGCAGGAAAGTCATCACTCGGTTTTAAAGAAACAGTAGGCTTTCAAATACAAAATATTGCTAATAAAAGTAAAATAAAATGACATTTTAGGCATTATAGCATTGCAAAAATACTCCAAAGCTTTCCTAATACCAAATAACCAAGTAATTATAATTACAATATCTCCATTATAATTAAACTGAAGGGGGTCTAGTCCCAACTTTACAAACTCTCTGAATTACTGTCTTTGATTAAATTCGAGCGTAGCTCAACAACAAATCGGCACTCTAATTAGTAACCACTTATAAGTAACAAATTAGTTAAAAAATGTGCCGAGCAGAAGACTGACTTTGCCTGAATTGCCATCTGCTTCTCGGAGGAACCTTGTTCCTCTACCAAATTTCAATGATCTCTTCAGTAGTTAATGAATTGTACGGCATCCAGTTCTCAAAGGGAATTACATGACGTCTCATTGATATTCCGAGACTGGTACGGCTGCCAATCTTGCCAAGGCAATAAAAACATAAATACTAAAATAAAATTTGATAGAAAGATACCATAACACCTTAAATATCACAGCTTTACATACACCAATGAAAGCATTAAACATCTGTTTCCCCCCCAATATTCAGAAAATATATGCTTTCCTTCTCATTCATAGATTTGGGAGAAATAACCGATTATCTTTTATAACCGGTTATTTCTATAAAAATCTATGAATGAGAAGAAAAGCATATATATCTTCTCATTATTAGAGAAAAAAACAGATATTTAATGCTCACTGGTTTAAGGAAATGTTACAGTAAGAGGAATGTATACAGGAGCCCATTATATGCGTATAAATGAGATACACAAGCTGACCCAGAGACACTTAAAATGTAAATCCATCTGTAGGATATGGAAATTAAAATAATTGTAACTCAATCGCTACTGTAATGTTCAGATACTATTAAATAATTTTCATACAATGTGAATCAGCCCCTTCACCCTCAGATTCTGAGATCGGTGTAAAAACCTTAAAAAACGGGCAAATCCTAAGGTTCCAAGGTTCTAAAATACACATTGTGTCATTATAGCGGATGGCCAGTAGATGTCACTGTTGATCAGGGTATTTTTCCAGAAAAATTACCCTACAAGGTTGCAGTTTCGACATCTCAAGTAAAATAGCGGTACTGTACCTTCTTTTAGCCTCTTCATATTGCAGGCTCAGTCTGACCTTTTCTGCAAGATTCGATCTATTCCTCATTCCCATCTGATAACAGAAAATACAAATAAAATTCTAATTTAACAAACACACTTTAACATTTCTGGATATATACATATATATCAAAATTGAATTTACCTTAAGGACACATAACCCATGATTTGGCAAGCAATACATTGCCCACAAACTGAAGAGTCATTTTTAATATATTTTAAATTAAAGAATCTCCATACCTGGGAACATTTTAACTGGTCTGGTCCTAAATTTCTTCACATATATACCTTTACATATCCATCATAAGGATTGCAGTTCAAATAACAGCCCTTTTTAAAACCATGTGTTATCAAGTAGTAAAGAGAATCTTAATAGGAATAAAAACCCATATACTATATATACACCGGTATATATACCCATGTTCAAACCCTGGCGGTGACAGTTCTTGGGTATCTAGATCGCCATAAAGAATCCTATTCCAAGAAATTTCCATGTTTAACAATTCCAAGAATATAATAATGTCAATGCTATGAAAAGGGGTTAATGGTCCAAAAGTCACAAAGCAAAATCCACGTAAAATGCTGGTGGAGGACGGAACATTCCGTGGGTGCCCACCATTAACACATCGCCCAAACCCAAAGGCACCCGATGTAAAACGTGCATTTTCCCAGGAGCCTGTTTGTGAATTACGCGGTATAATAGAGCGCAGTATGTGAGCTGAAAGGAAGGAGGCCACTAATGAATATAAATGAAGTCACCTTGCACACTGTGTTGTATTTGGCTTTAGCGATGCAAATGTTAATATTTTCAGTAATGTTGAAATCATTAACACATAATAGACCTCAGACGTGCGAAAAGAATAAAGGATGCAACTGTAAACTACATTAACAGACATTCTTTTTACACTGAATAATCCATTTTGGTAGCAGCTCTTCTAATAGAGATGGTGTTAATTACGTATCAGTCCATTAAACGCTACGCGCAGACAGCTCGGCAGTCGGGCTGCCAAGCTCGAAAAACGGGGAAAAAAAACGGCCTTAACACGGTATTTTAGTAACCTTGTCCCAGAACCTGCATTGCGGCCAGAGTATCACACATTTACGCATTAATTTGGCTCATTCTTTACATTATGCTATTACATTCATTATTATTACTACAAATGTATCAACATGATATAAAAGACTCTGGAAGGGGAGTTTTCTGCCGATGTGGCCCCCAACAGCAGGGTCATCCTCAGGCTGGAAAATGGGGCCCCACAAACCCTGCTTCTCTAGGGTCCCACAGGCCTGCCAAAACAGGGTTTTTAGGTTTTTGTTTAGATAAATGTGTTAACGATATATATATATATATATATGTTTTACGATCTCTGAAGATTCAATTGCTCTAAAATATCCTAAGAACTCTTCCATCGACGTCATGAATTCTGCAGGGCGAACCCCAATATTTAATTATATATATTATTATATATATATATATACACACACACACACACACACACACAACACACACACACATGGATATACACACCCACATACATATACTGTATATGTATGTGCTTTACTCCAATATATATATATATATAATATATATATATATATATATATATATATATATCAGTATTTGATACTAGTTACACTGGCAAAATAAGAAAACAAATACATTATGTGGGTTTTCTTGGCATCATAAAAGTAAAATAAAATACAGGTAAAAGACTTCAACAAAGAACATGGAAAAAAAACCCTACAGCTGCTGCCTCATCTTTTAAAAAAGTGATAAAATCGAAATTGAGAGAAAAATGTCTTTATCCAAGTCCAGACCATCTCGGTCGAACAGCAATCTGTACAAGAATAAAACCTGGATATATGGCAGGTGCTTCTTGTCTTACAGACTCATAACTTGGGGGATATGATTTTATCAGCTGCTAAAAATGCTGCAGAAGAGAATATAGTTTTAGAAAATGGATAGCGCATCAAAATTTTTTTACTAGGCTTTGTAAAAGCTGGGATTTATTATATATATATATATATATATTATATATATATATATTTATATGCAGCACTCCAGGTCTTTAACAATTTCTCTTTATTCAAAGTCAAGTCGACGTTTCAGTCATTGCCGACTTTCTCAGGACATGAAAGTCAGCAATGACTGAAACGTCGACTTGACTTTGAATAAAGTGAAATTATTAATTTAAAGACCTGGATTGCTGACCATCTTTTGAAAGTGCTTTGTATGGAATCTGCTGGTTACTAGCACCAGTCTTGGAATATTTGGAATGGTGTGCAATGGACTTATATATATATTTATATATATATGGTGATCCAACAAACGAGTCCACTCACGGGTTTTATGTTGTAAAACCAAAACTCAAATGTATGGATTAATATATTACATTGATGTTTCGGCTCCCAGCCAGACCCCTTGGCATCACAGAAGGGGCGCTACCTTTAAGGTCTTCTAGTTTATTTAAGATGATGTTTACCACATCTATGTGGGACAGCATCTTTAAGGTCCGTGTGCAGCTTGCCAAATAATATGTTTGCTCGGTCATATCTGATGTGTTTTGCTAGAGTTTAGTTGTGTGGGATCACCATTTAAACCATTTCTACCCTTTGACCCGTTCTAATCTACATGCTGGGTATCAAATTCCATCTGATGAAGAGACCTCTAAGGTCCTGAAAGCTTATGTAACAATTTTTCATCGTTTGGGTATCACCTAAAATGAAAAAGCCCATGTTTTAGATGTCGGGTTCAATATGTTCAATCCACTTCTCCACAGGGGGCAAATAACCCGGTGTGGCTTAGCTGCCCCCTGCATCGCTGGCTGGGTATTTCGCACCTTGGATGCAAGGGTCAAAAAATAAAAAAAGTTGTTATTTTATATGATATGAGTTGGAATAATTTGTCAGTACTTTAAATTTAATCACATCTAGAATATCTGCATTATTACATGGTCTAGGCTATAAAGAAAATAAAAGTAAGATCTAAGACCAATTTTTATTCTTGCGTTAGCCAATAAGAATAGTGGGGGGGGAGCACACATGTTCAAATGGGACCGGAAACCTCTATATTGCGGCTGGTCAAACTGCAATCCTCTTGCTTGGATAGGAGTGATAGGGAGTGTAGTCCCACCGCAAATGGGGCTGTTGGTTGCTTCACTCGGCTGTAAATGTATTGAATATACTACAGGCATGAAGTGTGAAAAAGAAATCAGGTGATTTAACTAAAATCCATCCCACAATCAGATTAGCTGCATGCCTGACCTGCATTTGACTTGCATTTTTAACAAATATTTTAAGACTTGGAATAGAATCAACTTGCTCCTGCCAGGCAAACTACAATCAAAGGATTTACACAAAAAAAGCACTTCTGGAAATAAGTGGGAATATTGAGAAATATCCGCTGTTATGGTTTGGGCAATATATTTGATCGCAGCCAAGACCCCTATACAAAGCCCCCTCGATAACATTTATTGGTAAGGCTACAACAAATTCATTCCCCTTAATAGACAAAAGCATACTAGTGTATTTGCCGATTTAGTCCCTGTATTTAAGTCCCTGCCCGCTGGATCTACTCGACATGGCGATGAGACCCAGGGGTAACGGGCTGCACATTAGAAGTTACTTCTGTCTATCCGGGAAGAGACATGGACATTAGCAAGTCTAAAACATCAATAACTATTGGCGCATGCCTCACGTAAACATTTACTGACGTTGACTTTACGAAATAAGATGTGTGGTAACTATAGAAAAAACAACAAGGAATCAGAAAAAAGTGCAAAAATAAAAAATGAAGCTGTATGAATAGCCTTTTTGTTACATTTATTAAGAAAAGTGAATATGTTGGCAGATTTTCTAACGTGATAAATACCACTTCTAAATGTTGAGGGCATGGATGGTAATAGGTTACAGGATTACTCAAAATCTGAATCTGATAACAATTCTAATAACAATATAGTATGTATGTTATAATATAGTATGTTATAATATAGTATGTTTTGAAAAATGCTCTGAATGCTTACTTTCAATAATTTCCTTTAATATGAATATAGAAATGAAAAGATGGTTTGCGGAAACTCATAAAATAAAATGCATGTTTTGGAGCCTGAATTCGGATGAGTGCTACAAAGTAAAATAAGAGACCAGCAGTGATTACGACGGACGGCATGATATGTAAGAACTTCCACCAGATTTAATATATAAGATTACGAGCGGGGCCCTCTCCACCCAATGTATCGGTTTGTCAATTCTCATCTTGTCAGACCCCTTGAATATATGTATTGTATTAAGCGCTGTGTAAATTGTTGGCGCTATATAAATAAAATAAAATAATAATCAATCCAGTATGATATAAGAACAAATATTTTGATTCCATTGCCCTACTTCTATGAGGACCAAAAGAAAAAACAAACTTACATCACCGGAGATATCAGTTTGGGATCCAGCATCAAGAGTCTGCCTGGATAGAGACAGATGGGAATTTGTAAGGTCGGACCTCAGGTCGGGTTCAGATCTTCCCCTGTCTTCGTCCGGATGAAATCGCTCCTTAAGTTTGGCAAGGCTCTGAAAAAATGTAACAGAGAAAAGAAAACCATAATACGTATTTCTCTGATATCCTTCAACAACATATCATCTCACCGGTCCTTATTATGGTCTACTCAATCATGAAGTTACAAGGAAACATGTGTGGGGGAAAATGACAGATCCACGGACTTCTCAGGTGTTGGGTCTATAACAGCTAAACATTGGTAGATCATACTCCACTGATGCCTAAGATTTGTTCCAAGCTCTGAAGGCCTCAAGCCCAATAACATATTTCAGCCTCTTCTGGGGGGCTTAACTTTATTCAAATGGGGGTGTAGGTCATGCATACGGTTGGGGCTAGCACCAGTTAGACTTTAGCGGGTGGGAAGTGGTCCGATCATGGGAAGAGAACGATCAAACACTGACAGTGGCCATGGAGGGAGTGCTGCCCAAGGTCTGGCCAAGAGCAGTGCCTACGGTTATTGTATATCTGAACTGGGAGTTTTCAAAATGTTATGATCAAACGCTTCATTTTGTTATTTGGACTAAAACTAGAGCTTTCGATTCACAACCATTTGAGCAGGACTTGGAGGTGAAAGTAAATTGGACTGATATTATGGCTTTTAACTAGGCAGGTACATAAATCCAAACCTGTGAGCTGAAACATTCCCAATGAGTTCAAACAATTTCCCTAAAAATGCTGTTCCACCTACTTAACGGAGTTGAACCCTTCAGTAAATGCAGAATTAGAAACACTATTTCTAACACCATTGAATGACACTTTCCCCCAAAAAAGGTCGTCTTATCCATAATCTTTGCTGGGACCACTTGTCATGTGATATAAAGGCAGGGTGTTGCCGTGGTAATTTTTATGTTATTATATAATATGAAAAAAACACTAGTGTGTATTTGATAAGCATAATACAGAGTCCAATTACTACTAAGCGGAAGAGCGCAGGGAGTACAAATACACCAAAGTTCACCAGCAGATTCCAGAGAAGACTTCGGGTTCTGGTCGGCAGTCATACTGGTGTTAATCTGGCTTTTATCTGGCATTTTGGAGAACTTGATACAGAAAAGAGTTGCACAAACAAATCCATAATTCTGCTTTAGTAAGTACCTAATGTTTGAATGTGGAAACAATATTTTCCTTTTAGGAACTGTGCAACCAGCAAACATTTTTTTTTCCACTTGTGGTTTTTGTTCTAAAATGATTTACTATTTCCCTTTGAATATAACCTCAGCGTCGTATTCTGCTTTTAAATCCAGCTATGTACTTGTTGCGCTCCCAAATGATGTGAAAATAAATGAGGTTATAATACCTGCATTAGGTCCTGCTTCTCCTTCTCACCGCTACTGATGGCCTTTCTGATGCTTTTCAGCTCTGAAAGAATGTCCTTTGCTTCTTTGAGCTCATAACCACTCTGTCCCCCTGACATTTTTTGGTCAATACTGGAAAACAAACACATACATTTAATAAAAAATGAAGTTTATGAGGATAAAGAATGACAACTGGCTTATTGATAAAATCCTGGAAAAAATGTTCATGTCTAGGACTCTAAAACAAATACATGTACTTTTTAGTATTACTCGTTTGTTCGGAAACACTTTATGCGTGGAATGTCAGTGTTCATGGAGATAATTAATGTTCTAGTGTACCGAGCATTTTATGAAGAGCATATGGGTCAGTTATAGAGGCAAAATGCAGTAAATCACAAAGAACAAGGCCTGATCTGGAACGGAAGACCAAAGAATAAAAGGAGATATGGACAGCTCCTAACGAGAACCATTATACACCAACGACATTCATGCACTGGGGAACCCAATCTTATAATTTAAGGGAAAACATGATTTAAGGAAGGATTAGTCATGTGACCCAGAATAGATTAAAGGTACACTCCATCAATCATATGCACTTGAATTGGGATAAATGCCACGCAGGAGAAGCATTCAGACAAATAATCTCCCTGCACATGATGTCCTCACCTTCAGCCAGATCCAGCGCTGGTGAATGTTGAGTGCGGGGGTCTCTTTAGACCCCAGTGCTCATGTGTAACGTAATCCCATTGACTGAGATGGTAGCGCCTTCCTGACACTGATTGGCTGGTGGAAGCTGTCAATCAGTGTCAAGAAAATGTGAAATTGCGGAGGAAGGAAGATTTATTTTTCTTTTTTGTTTTGGAAGAATGCATATTAAAAGCACACAAATACACTGACCATTCATCAGCAAGCACACTGCAAACAGAGTTTAGGTAACACAATCCCTTTAAGTTTAGAATCCCAGCACTGTAGTCTTAAGAACCACAACGCATTATTGGCTGGCTGAGCATGATGAGATAAGTACAGTAACGGAGGGGGCTTACTGATCCCTGTTACGAAGCCCCTCTCTACTTGGTCCATTGTTTCCTTATGGTAAGTGGTTTCTTAACGTGCTTTGGATTCCTATCAAAACTGACTGCAACCAAAGCTGATTTAAAACAATCCTTGGTTGTATGAATACAGTAATAACAGGATGCCCGACTACCCTTTCATCCTGGCACAGAGGCTTGAGGTGTGATTACTTCACAAGAAGAAGAATGGAAGCTTCTTTTACCACACTCTGGATCATACACAAGCCAAATGCGATATTGATTTTTCTCGTGCGCATCAAAGAACTATTACTAGCTAACACAAAACATCCGCCTGGCTTCCGGATAACATGCATATCTTGTCTGGGTGCGGGATAAGAAGGTCTCCAACGGTTTAATGGTATGAGTGCTGGAGATACGAGCTACATCGGCAAAGTAAATAAAAAAATACAGCCCATCCAACAAAATGTTACGCTTAAGATTCCAGTTCCAAGAAAGAACTCATTTTTGTTTTACAGAACAAAGCATTCCGTTGAGTGAAATCTCATCAGTTTGTCGGATCCTCTACTATAAACTGGTTTAAATATATGATCATAGAGCTGAATTCCAAAGTTAAAGTAGTATATTCTGAAACATTTGATCGATTCATTTCCTAACATAAAGCATGCTGTTTTATTTTAAGGCATACATGCCAAGTGACCCTGTTTATAAGGGACAGTGTGTCCGTTGATTTTTTCTTTTCCCAATACCCGCCTGAATACAACTGAATAGCTTTAGATTGCTAGCTTTTGGGACTACGGAACTTGCAATCGAATGTAATTCAGTTCAAATGCTTATCTTTACCATGGTTGTTTATTTTCCCTCCATAGCCAACACATTGCAACTCTAATAAAATACTTAAAATACATAAATTATGAGAAAATGGCTGACTTCTAATTTAATTTAAGGGTAGTTTAGCAGAGTTGAATATGCCTTCAGCCAGATGCCAGTAGCTCTTCTGCATTCTTCTACGAGAGTAGGTATACCAGGTACAAAAGAGAAACGTTACATCATGAAGACTAATATTTAAAAATAATAATGTGGATTAATACGGTATTGTTGAGACAATTTGAAACCGGGTCAGCGTTTTTTTCTACATTGCCTCGGTAGCTTTTATTTCTGTAATCCACAGTCTACCCTCTGAAAGCAACCTCAAACCTCAGCCGGCTGGCACAAAAGCCAGGTTATGGTTGATGCATTCTTTCAATGGCGATATTTTTAGCACCTCTGCGCTGTGAAACAAAAAAAAACAAGTGTTCTAATGAGCCCAAATCAAACACCCAAAATCTAGGCCATTTAAGCAGCCCCATGGGTTTCTCTGTCCTGTAAGGATTTCATGGTCGCAAAACTATAATAGGACAATTGTCCTCCTTGGCCATTATTTCAGATAAACTAAATGCTATGTAATGAAGAAAGGTGGTGGAGAAGTCCAATGGAGTAGCTCTCTAATCTAAAAGGTGATGTTCCATTTATTCTGCCGAATTTAACACTTTTGCGACCAAGTTCATTCCCAGTACTGCATGTAAAATTCTTCCTCGTTTATAATTTTTCGGTCAGGAATATTTAATTGTCATGTGGCTCAAAAGCAGGCATGGGTTCAAGTTGTTTGTTATCACTGATGAAGTATATAGAATGACAGTCTATAGATCGCTACATGTGGCTATAATGTGTTAGGTGCCAGTTGTGTTTGGTTAAAATCCAACCATCATACGCACTTTAATAGCCTTACTGAGGGAGAAACTCATTGGCTTTGGTCCATCCTTATGGGCAATGAGGTCAGCCAGTTGAAACTCCAATTCCCCTGCAAACCCCCGCTTTAGTGAATACGTTTCTTTATGTTACCTGGGTGCCACCTTGTGTTTCTACAAATTACATGTAATTTATTTTAATCAGAACTTGTCTTCTTGGCTTTGTTGGTTATTTAAATGATTGAAACAAGAGTTTGGCTTTAAAGTCAAGCTAATGATACTGGTATTACATGTATATTATGATTATATATATATATATGTTATAATTATGGATCTATTTATGGGACCTTCCCATGTCAACAGTTATTTATGCAGGGATCTTAGATGAACATCAGGACACAATATATTAATCTGGAACTTAGAACTTCATTTGTTAATCTGCTACAGACTTCCTAAAGTAGTGCATTTATAACGTTAGTATAAAAATGCTAAGACACTAAAAACATGGAAGCATTCTCAGACACATATTTGTGGAGTAGTTAATAAAAATCAAAACAAGACAGAAGACTCAAATCGTAAAAAAAAAAAATCAAGCATCTTCTCCTTCGCTTTCTGTACGAACTCATAATGTCAGTAGATATGTAGAGAATTAGTATTTGGGACTAGAACTAATCTCTTGTTTTATTATCTGCGCATATCATGTCCTGACCTTCTTCCAGTTCACCGCGCCACAATTTGTTGCAGTATTAAAAAAATAGTGTAGTGTCACAAGCAGAGGATTATTTTTTTTTTCAAGGAAAGAATAATGCCAGAATCTCATGACTTTTGATAGCAAACACTCTTGTTTTCCTCTGTGTCCTTAAATATAAAGGTTACGCTGAATGAGGTGGAGTTTTGTGCCAAGACGCTCAACGAGGTGTCGTAAGAAGTAGAGATCTGGTTCACACTCACCGCTGCAACGTCTCAAACCCTTGCTCCTTGTAAAGTAGCTCTTGCTTCATCTGTGACAGCTCCCTCTTCAGTTTTTTAACCTGGTACAAGGACACGATTACAGGAGTAATTTACAAGAACAGTTACATATAAAAACAAACTGGTTCACGGTGCAATTATTATCCTTTTTTTTTGCTTTTACATCTGCTTCATTCTGGAACATGACCCAGAACAGCCAGTATGGTTTGCACTTTTGTAGAAAAATGAGTGGCCAAGTTACTGTTTGCCACTAAATTACTAGTGGTAAACCGTATATATGTGCGTTAACTGAGAGGCATGCACTTCTCTATTAAATCCAATGAATAAACAATGGGGCCCTTGTACAAAAAGAAAAACACTTAACAATATTGTTTTGTACAAGCGGCTCGTTGTGTATTTGAACTGGACATGAGAGTGCCATTTTTGGGCTGCAGCTATACATTATATCTTACACTTTTTTGGGTGTTATTTTTTGTGGCTTCTCTATTAAACCATGGCTTACAGCTGCAGGTGGTCCTTTTGGGAAATAGGGATCTCCAGTACGCCACTACTTAATGGATCTTTGACCTCCCCAACTGGACCATTTACACCATGGAGGACTTCATATCATAGAGTCTTAATGAACTCTGTCACAGCTGTTTCCGTAGGCTATATAGGGGTATTTACTGTTGAGGTCCATTTAAAATGTTTCAGTCGTTATGGAAGGAGATGCTAATTTCATGCATTTTGTATGCTGGTTAGGGTCGTGCCATTTTTGGTCACTTCAACTTGCAGAAATGAAATAAAAAACCTTACCCTTACTTTCGTGGTCGATATCTCTGCTTTAAGGATATCAGGATCATATTTAGTGCTAGAGGATGAACCTGAAAATACTAAATGGAAAAAAATAACATATATATATATACATATATATATATATAATCTGTTTTACTGCAATAATTATTTCAAACAACTTGCTTGGTTATTGTGCAAATATACAGTGGATACTGTTTAAAAATATTATACATTTAAAAGGGATAATTATGGTTTTGCACAGCTTTAGGGCTATAAGTAATTTAATATTAAAGATATTATGACGCTATATAAAACAATAAGTAATAATACAAGTATGTAACAATGAAAACGTAAATCACAGTATCCAATTACCAGTAATGCCAGAAATCATTGACCCTCTCCTTTCCCTTAACTGTAGTCAATTATCAGAATACCCAAATAAGAAATAACATGAAAGATTTTGTGCAAAAAATGCACAATGAGTAGTCCAACACACACACAAAAAATGGCCAAAGTCCAATCACCCAGACTGACAAAGGGTCCCAGTAGAACAGTCATCAAATCATGACTTCTCTTCTTGTTAACCAAAGAAAGACAACCTTTTACAAACTTAAATGTTCAAAGTTTAAATAACTTTTTAGCTGGTGTTTTATGATCGGTTCCTCTCTCCTACTTGCTTGATAACTACGGTACCCGCGTGACCACAGGGTGTATATTCTCTGCGGGAGCTACAGCTTAATTGTATGACTTTGCTTCTGAAGGGGTTTGTGGTGGACTGCAGACAATGCATCTCTGTAGAAGTATTATACCAGGCCTTTCTATTGTTTACAAAGTGTAGCTTACAAGCTTTAGCTAGAATATGTCACACCTCAGCCTGTAAGAAAGGCAACAATATCATTAATCCCTAAAATGCATTTTTCCCAGTGCATATTTATGATAGCTCTCAAAGGTTGGAGAGCCTTGCCTTGCAGCAATACAAAACATTTGAATGACTTTAGTTGGCTGTGAAAGAGCTAATGGAATTTGTAAGAAAGTCAAGAAGCCCATACAGCCGTGCAGGACATGTGCTTTAGATGTCTACCAGCCTACCAGCCATGGCTCTGGTTTGAAGTCATAACATACAGCACTCCAAGCAAGTACATTGTCAGCTGCTAACCTTTCATTAATCATTAGATAAGCCCACGGCGGAAAAGCGAGTGTTCATACTTACAACTTGTGCGGGAACTTGATTTTTCTTTGTAGGCATCGTTGAGACGCACATATTCATCTAAGGCCAGCGCCAACCTCTGTTCTTTCACATGGTAAAGCTCCTTCTGTGTGCTTAGCGCATCTTGTGCCACTGTGAGATAATCCTTCAGCATTCGCTCCTGTTCTTTCCGCCATAGTTTCCGTGGATCCTCTATCTGTGTGGTTTCTAAAATAAAAAAGTTGACAACAGGAAAACTAAGTAAAACCGCTTGTAACATACAAAGCATGATGTCAACTGATGTGTGTGTGTGGAAGTCAAACAGGCTTGAAAAACACCATTAAAGTTTTAATAATAATAATAGTCTTTTCGAAGAGGCCCAATGTGTTCTTCAGCAGTCATTAGAATTTCTTCACCTGTAGTGAAGCCGTGGCACAGATTTATTCTTAGCATTCTATAGAACAGATTCAGGAGATAGCTTAATGTGCCCACTACGTTTCTGAGCCTAATATCACCTAGTGTTGATAGATTACCACGGTCACTATCCCATTAACATCATTTTGCCGTTGTACAATTTCAAAAGACAAGATAAATAAACAAAATCTGATAGAAAAAAAAGTGCTGATGCAAACAACAGTTTTCTGTTTTTCCGGTAATAGACGGCTTGCATAATAATATTTACTAGTAGTACTAATAGTCACTTTGCATCATGTGTGACACAATCGGTACCAGGCTTCAATCACCAAGAGGCTTCATAGAAGAGAATCGTGGGTAGGCGAGTACTCATTTGAAACATATAAATGAATGGTATAACTTGCATTTAGATTACTTAAAACCACAGAATCTTAACTGAAGTGTATGACCTTGAAGAAACACACCTTGCTGACACCTTTTAAACAGTATATATAAGAAAAGAACTCTTTAAAGAACATGATGAATTGTTTCTAAGCATACAGAGTATTTATATAAAGATTGGATTTTACGTATACCTCTAGCACTGTGGGGTCAAATAAAGGAATCACATGAAGTTTGGCTTGTAAGTAAAAGAAGATTGGTCTGCCCGTCTGTACATTGCTATTCATTTCCCTACAGGACAAATCATTCCGAGGGATTTACGGAGCCATTTGCTATATTATGGGGTTCAAACATGAGATTTAACGATTAACATTGGAGTACTACGGTCATCCGATGAGCTATTTCCAATACAGCTAGTAATCATCCAGCATAGTGGGGGTAAGTGAAACCTGCTGGGTAGAACTCAAAAACACACACTTCAGAACATAGCTGTGTAACTAAGCCGTTGTAATACTGGTAATTTGCCAGGACAAATTCAAAGAACTATAGGTTGAATTGCTTCATTTAACAGAATGTATTGAGGTTAAATGACCTCTATAGAACTCAGTCAAACTACTGTGATAAGAAAGCAAAAAAATAAATAAAATATATATATATATATATATGTTCACATTTAAAGAGTTAATGTGTTGGCTTATTGTATTAACAAGGCACCATCTGCACCAAACTTCAAAGTATATCTAAGCTCTGGAATAAACATACCAACACCAAACTACATACTACATACTACATACTCCCAAACACTTCTAGAATTCCATCTATATCATTCTGACAGAAAAGTAGCCCTAATGCTATATTTTGCCTTTGGATTGTTAAGACCCAAGTGTATTATTATTCCTACTATGATTTTATCAGCTGAAGTTCAATGTTGATAAAAGCAAAATAACGCATTTGTGGTCCATGGATGCACCCACAATATGTGCACTGTGACACTGTAGGGCTGCCCATGTAAGTTCACGGGGCATTCCACACACCCAATGTTTCATGGCTGCCGCCTTTTTGTATGACTGCCTCCAGTCTCAATAGACAGGAGTCAGGACTTTTACCGGGACAGTCTACAAAGGCAAATGTTTGGTGAATGCTTCTAGCACTGAAGTCTTCCTTTACCTCCCTAACCAACCTGAAAAAGAAAATGGCACGTGCCCCATGGAAAGAGTCGGATAATTTGGCAGGTAGGGTAAATAATGGTGTTCTTTGCACACAAAGCATTACGCAGTCTAGTAGACTTAGTGACCTATCACTTTTCACAGACCACACATGTATGTATCTAGGGGTGGACTTGTGCGTAGTCACTCTACTGGCCTCTTGCTAAGCTTCTTTGTTATCAGTGTTTACGGTAACAACCGAGCCAGCATCACCAAACATCCCAGCCAGTTTCTCCCTATCGGTTTGGTGTCAGTCAGAGTAGGTTCCATTAAGCCCATCCCTAATCTCTACTTTGAAAATATTCAAGAAATGTAGAGCCTGCAATGAGGACCAACAGGATTCCAACATTGCTATGTCGTAAAGGAGCAGTAAAGAGCATTGTACGTTGCCTCTGCTTTTGTACAGCAAATAATAGTTGTTACATTCTTATACCCATCTTTCCATTCCTTAGAAGGCCACATATATGAAAAGAAGTGTTAAGCGCATCGAGGTGCAAATTTCTTTTTATGGAACTGTGAAAGTATTATAACGCGATCGTTGTAAAGATGCTGGAAATACAAGATCACAACAATGTGCTAATTAACATTACCATTTATCCAACTAATAGTGTATTTATTCAAATGTTATCTGTTTATTGGCATGCTACTTGTAGGAAAACATTCACTTTCTCATTACAAACTATTAGAAAATCTAATGACATTACAATTATAGAGCTCATAGATAATGTGAATAGTAATAATCCAACTGGAAACGTTCATCACAAGTGTATATTATGGCTGTTATATTAAATTGATTGTGAACCAGTTTGTCCCCAAACTGGGTGTACAGAGAAGGTTTTTAATGCAGAAGGCAATACGTACCAACTTAACTGTGTAGTAATGATCATGGCTTATTAAATGAAAACACTTTAATTAACAGACTACCTAAATATATTAATGTACTTTGCACTACCATGAGATTTTGTTGGTCGAAAGATAACTATGTCTAAAGAAATAGCTCACCATGTTATTTATTGCTGTCTTCCTATACTGTATTTGGCCATTTCAATATGGTGGGAATATTGGTGGATAGACCTGACTGAAAAAAGAAAACTAAAAATAAAATAATAGGATATTGTAATATTTAAGCATGAACACTCCATATAAAGCAGTGGAGCTGGGAATATAATATGCTGGGTATAGGGCTGCTGAAATATTGTAATACAGATATTTAACTTGCTTCTATACAACATGTTTAGGGAATACAATGCAGAGGCAGCATCACGCACGATGTATTCCATACTGTTGACAGCACATGTAGAGGGGGCCTATACACAAAGAAGGGGAGCAATTAAAACATGTTGAGAACATGTCCACAAGTATCTCACCCACTCATGTGGTTCAGGGTGAGGATCCAAGAGGCCACAGGCAATGAGACGCTGGTTCTGCTCCCCATGGAACCATTTGTATGCCTACGGGCAGGGAGCTTGACTTTAGACAGCTTCACATCATGTAGTTTTCAGCCAGTTACCATGTATTTGTTAAAAAAAAACAGGCTTATTATGATTTCATTCCAACATATTTCTACTCGGTAGAAGGTATCCTGCATGATTAGATGATAGGGCATCTCAAAGTTGTATTAAGGTCTGTCATCATCTCTTATCAAGAGAATGGCAGTAGTATGGGTATCCGGCAGGCTATGAAAAAAAGATTAAACTGGACAGAAAATACTTATATCACCAAATAGTTTAATTCACTGAACCTATGCATAGGCTAAAGCAAAACTAGTAACATACTTATTTACCTAAACTTTGACAGCAACATAATTTTATATTTATGTTCCAGGCAAAAAAAAAAAGTTTTTTTCCCCTTTCTATATTATGAATCATACGCATATTTCAGATAACATTTCATCAGATGCCTTTTCAGCTGTTAAAAAGAAACCATGTGATTATTTTGTGACTAGCACAGCAAGTGAAACTGCATTTCATTAGACTAAGCTCATCAAATTTTCAACAATACATAAAAAGATATGAAAAATAGAACAAGAATTTCGAAATAACATGTCTTTGCTTTAAGGGAAAAAAAAGACATTACTATTTTATCGTCTGCGTTTTACATAATATTATACTTTTAAAAAAGATCTCTCATTGGGTTGTTCAAAGCCCTGCTTTTCTGGTTACCCTCTGATGGGGGCTTAGGCTGAGCTTTGCAAAGTTCACTGTTCACTGAGCTCAATGCTTTGCTTCCCGTGCTGCCCTGTGATTGCTAGACAGACGCTCAAAGTTGCTACCATGTAGAACTCAACGTACGTATTGAGTTAAATTACGGAATCCAAGGGGATAATCAAAAGTTGTCCGTTAAGTCAACCTTGGAATTGATCGCTGGGTTATTTCTGTTTTACAATTAACGACCTGGAGGTGATCCCAGGGTTTAGTAGATAAATACCTTAAAAAAATGCGGGCCTACAAAGAACTAGAAAGTCAAGCGTTATCAGTCACCTCCACAACTAAAGTTTCTAATGCAACTAATGTAAAATAATTTTGATGCCAAGAACAAGTAGCATTAAGATAATTATATATATATATATATATATTTATTGGGCAAGCAGAGTTGCTTGGCACCTGCATTCGCCATTAGCAAAACTACGGGGTTTTTTTGGTTTGTTTTTTTTTAAAAAAAAAAAAGGTAGAAAGCAGATTTACAAGGTAAACAGCAGTTCAAAGAAAGAATTTTGATAAGGCTCTGGGAGTTTGAGCACATACCTACAGTACATCATAAGTCATGTTATCTACAATATGCAGAACACACTCAATCACCAAGTGATAAATTTGTCATGTCCATCACAGGAGTCCACATTCCTGTGGTTCCAAAGATATGAAGGGAGCAGAAAAATTCCCCAACTAGCCTTGCATGTGTTTATTTTTTCCTGAATAAAATATGATCTAACAAGAGATTACCATGAAAACAGCATTTTGCACCAGAACACGTGATTTACTGGACTAGGATCATCTTGCTTTTTCACAAGTCAATGTTTGGACCTCACCTTGAATATGCGGTGCAATTCTGGACACCAGGGTTTATAAAAAGGACATCATAGAACTTTAAAACATGCAAAGGGGAGCTACAAAAACAAGGGGATTGGAATACCTTAGTAATGAAGAGAGACAAAAAATTATATTATATTATAACAGTGATCTGTTCATTAACAGAAATCAGAGGTCATCCTCTGAGACAGAAGAGCAAAGATTTCATAGACAAGGGATAAAGGCATGAAATTCACTGCCAAGAGAGGTGGTTCTCTCAAATACAACACATGCCTTCAAAAAGGTCTGGATATTTTTTTTTAGAAAAGTATCAAGATACAGGGCTATAAATAATAGAATAAACATTAATCCATTGATCCAAGGAGAAATCTGCCTTTTGTTGTTAAGATGAGGAAAGTTGAAAAACATCTTAATTAGGGGACTGTTTTGCCTTCTTTTGGATCAAAATCAGGAAGGATAGACAGAAGGGTTGAGCTTGACGGACCTAAATTACTATGTCTCTATGAGTGTTTGTATAAAAGGAAGTCAATGGCCTAGAGCCCTGAAAAAGATTTGCCTTTAGAGAAGAATTGCTTCTAGACATGACTATATTGATATACATGTATAAATATATTCACACAATATATGGGCAACTGAACCATGTCTATGATTTGGGGTGTTTTAATTAGGAAGCATAAATGTACTTTTTGCAATGGTTATTACGTTTGTTTTTTAATGATCAGTTTGAGGCATCACTGGCAGGAGGAAGGTATCATCCGAATAGGTTGTCCAAGTGAAGAATCACCAAATTACCTCTGATTTCAGGCACCTCCAGGTAAAATCTGAAGTGTTCTCAGACCACCTTAGTCCTTCTTGCAGGAGAAGCCCACGGGTAAAGGTCCTTTATAATGCACAGTAATATATGGAAATGGATGTAATCACTGCCAATGATTTGTCAATGATTTTTTGCTTATATATATACGGAAAGGCTGCGGTACAGATGTTTGTCACAATTTAATTTTTGCAAATTTTGTAACAAACACTTCACAATGTGACAAATTATTGCCGCCCTTCAACAATACTATGGTATGATGCAATAAGAAAATACTATGTACAAAACAAAGCTTCTCCATTAGGCAATGGTTTCTTAACAGTCAGCAATTTCAGGCTCACAGTTGACAGATTAGCTCTTTGAGTTAAGTAAATACAATCAAGTATGCCCACTCGCTGCACATTATAAAGTTTGGCCGGGATCTCCACTGTGTATGCCAAGTCTCTGGTTATAATGTTAAGTGTTTGCATTTTTGCAACACCAATAAATTTCACGGAGAGCCATTAAAATATTTTCATAGAAAAGTTTCTACAGCTTCACTGGTCCTTCTAGCTTCAAATAAGCAGCACTACAGTTTTAGCAGAATACATAAATATAGTCTACCTTTCTCAAATAGGGTGCTATAGTTCTTGTTTTTTGATCTATACATCTCATTTTGCTCAAGCAGTTCCCAAGAGCATAAATCCAAATGGAATTTTGAACAGCTGGAAATTCACACTATACAAATATTGTAATTGTGTCAAGAAATAGCAGTATTTCCCCATTTGTTACAAAGTGTTTTGCACTTAGATTAGATTTTGTTTTTTTGAGTTTCAATGCTTCCATCTAATGGTGTAAGTAGAGTCCCCAAATCTCTCCTCTATGGCACCATATGGGCATCCATGCTGAATGCACAGACATGTTGCATGCTGGGTCTTCTGCTGAATGTATTGGGACAACGTACTCTGAATTTGTGCTCACAGACAGATATACAGCAAATAAACTATGACACAACCTAACAGTATTTTATACAGATATGCTTCTCGAATATCATGAGCTTCACTAATCCTGGTTTTAGAAAATAAAAAAGATTATATTTTTTTATATAAGGCTACACGGTAGCAAAACCTATTTATTTTCTCTTCCAAGCTCGCTTTCCATCTCCTTGTACCAGCGTATCCACGGGATATTTTCACCTACAGACACTATTACACTGGTGTAGTAAGACACAACTACAAATGGAAGACTCAGTAACGGAAATATATATTTTATAGACACATGAAAAACAACATCATAACAAGTAGATGAAAACTTTGAAGATCCAATCACCTTTCCGTCCCCGGAAAATAGGAAAAAAAAAATAAACCCTGTTGCGTTCGGCACCCAACCGCCAGCGATTTAGCAGAATACACAGACGGACCGACACGCTACTGCAGTAAGAATAGGCTATTACCCTCTTGCCAATGAGGCAGATTAGGCGGAACAGCTGTTGTATGGTCTTTTGTTGGAAATCTGATCTAATCAGATGTGTTTTGTGCACACAATAAAGTTCTCCATTTAATTAGCTGCCTAAATGATGCCTTCTGCATATTCAATTCATAATAAACCATTGAGGTGGCAAAAGGGAATTTGTCTAAAGTTGGTACGGTGCAAAGGTTTATATTCAACCAGGCTCTCTGTGCTATTAGCACAAAAGAATGATGAAGTATTGCTGTGAATTAAAACCGTTAATATTCCAAGGTGCCTGTCACCATGTGTTGCTACAGGAACAGCTCATGCAATCCAATCTGCTTCTATAAACCACAACATCTGGCATCCCATACCTAAGGACATACTCCAGTCTAACCAATTAAACTGGAAAAAAACCTGTCTACTCAACAACTCAAATTGATATAGGGCCAGAGATCAATGTCAGATGCAATAGTACTTGCTAATCCACCTGAAACTTTAGTTCAAATGGTAATATACTATGCTATGCACTCCACTAGTGTAATATTTTGACCCTTCTGGGCCCAACTGGGTAAAAGGGAGAGTGGATCGAACCTGAAGGCTGCAGTCCTGATTTTGCACAGTACTGTATATATACACACACACACACACACACACACTAATATTAATAGTATTAATATACATTCATGGCAATTATATAGTATTCATAAACACTGTGTTCAATAAATAAATGGTAATATTTCTGAACAGTAAATTATGCCTCAATGTTAAATAAAGTGCCCTGGGCACACAGTATAATCTGGGAAAGATATATTTTTGAACAGTTGTATTTACTTTTGTATGTGAAGATTTTGCATCACAAATCTGCTAAGTGTATTCACCTAACCGGGAGTTCTGATGACAATTAACCACTGTGCGCTTTGCCTGTCAAGAAGCTGGCCCTGTAAAATGCATAATTAAGTCAGATGAGTGAGATGACATTTTGTAGGGCCAGCTCAGCCTTTCTTGCATGAAAACCTCACGGGGACTGGTCCTTCATCATGCACATAAGTCAGGATGAGATACTCAACTCGCCTTCCAGTTCCATGGTAATAAAAGTCTTAGCGAGAACAGTGAAAACTGTCTAACACCAATTAAACACATTTAACTAATCTGCTAGGAGTAAAAGTTGAAGTGCGTTATCTATATTGTGCCCCTCTAAAGATTCACTGATAGAGTTATGGAAATGTTTATGGTGCCCAACGATTGCCAAGTCATTCCATTATTTCCTAGTGGAGATTATACAGATTCTCCAGATCATAAGCACTAATTGCTGAAGGGGGTTGTCATTGTTAAAAATTAAACCACGTGTTTTTATGCTGCATGAGCTTTTTTGCCACCTATGGAAGAAGCAGTGTTAGAAACATCAAAGGCTTTGTATTGGGGTTCTGTTGGTAGCCACCAATGATTTCTTCACTTGTCCTGGCAACATCAAAGCAGCTGGTTTCTGCACTTAATAATGGGTGAATGGATAATATTGTCCTATCAGGAGTGGCAGCTGCCTATGTGGATGGATGCTTTTTCCCATTTAAAGTCGGGGTGTTGCCCCATCTGTGCGACAGACACATGCTTCATACGCAAACTGGAAGCGTTTGGATATCAAAGTATTTATAGTGGTTTTTATTGGTATATGCTTGTGGCACTGCACCTATGACCTCAAGCAACCTTCACACAAGCTCTGATCACTTTAAACTCTAAAGCGACATCAGTGACCGGCAGTGGCGACTCTAGAAACAATATATAGGGGGGGCACACAAGATACCACAGTCAAACTGGGGGGGCATTCATAATTTCCAAAAGTAATGTGCTATGGAATTATACTTTTGTTATTGGGCTAAAATAATACTTGATCATTCAACATGGGAAGCCTGAAGCCACAATTGAGTGCGACTAATCCTTGAAATAAATATTATAACACAATAAATAAGTTTTCCACTAAATTATTTCAGGGCCTTGAACGTTTTGTCCCCTGAAGTCACTACAACTTCAGGAGGGCATTTTATCTCTTGATAAATATAAATATAATAATTCCTACTGTAAGTTAAGTGCCAGGAACAGATGACCAAACACACACACCAACACAGGCTCAGTCACGCCAGTACCCAGACACACACACCAACACAGGCTCTGTCACACCCCATCCAAACACACACACAACACAGGCTCTGTCACCACCCAACACCAGACACACACACCAGGACAGGCTCTGCCACACAGACACCCAAACACATCAGGACAGGCTCTGCCACACTGACACCCAAAACACACACCCTAGGACGGGCTCTGCCACACTGACAACTGAACACACACCAGGACAGGCTCTGCCACACCAACACCCAAACACACACCAGGACAGGCTCTGCCACATCAACACCTATACACACACACACCCGAGGACAGGCACTGCTACACCGATAACCAAAAACACACAAACAGCAGGACACAATCTACGTCACAGACGTCTACATCAGGATGGATTTTTCACACTGCATTGTTGTTTATACCCCCTTAGTGTTTTTGCCCCTTGTGTATTGATGCCTCTGCTGCCATATATATTAATATTAGCCCCAGTTGCCAATAGCAGGTATAGATCAACACATTAACACACAAACCAAGCTTTGCATGTATAGCTCAACTGACATTCATTTGTGATCTCAGCACTGAAGGTATATATCAAATAAACAGAATCAGACATACAAATCCTGTATTTGCAGGTATACAATAGTATATGAAACGTAGCATTGCAGGTATAGGTCAAATAAATACATGGAAACAGCATTGCAGGTATTAATAAGACATACAAACACTGTATTTGCAGGTATACATAAATAATGTATGGAAATATATAGATATGGATCTACAGAATAACACAAAAACCCAGCTTTGCAGGCATAGATCAATTGGAATTCACATAAAAACACGGCATTAAAAGGTATATTTAAAACCCCCAGAATTACCCACACCCCAAAGCCAGCCCTGGCGTCCACACAGCAATCACACTCCTATCATACCCAGGCAACCAGTAAATGCTGGTACCTAGGCATGATGGGACTGTGCTTGCTGTGATTGCTAACAGCAATCAA
>VKOC01000001.1:9419080-9443539 GCA_009364415.1 Spea multiplicata
GGGGCAACAGGGGGGGCAAGGATTAACCTAGGGGGGGCAATTGCCCCTCCTTGCCCCCCTGTAGCGACGTCACTGGTGACCGGCATAAACAGTTCCAGTCAATGACGTATCCAGGTCTAGGCAGGCAGCAGTCCCCTGCTCAATTGGGCAATCAGCCCCCAGATGTCCTGCACAATGGGCCAAGATCTTTGATCTCCCCAACCAACCTACAATGGAGGGTGCGCTGGCTCAGCACAGCCTCCTTAGACTGTCTTAAATGCAGCTCCTTTTAATCCATTCAGGATGCCAATTGCGTCAGGGGCAAAGCAACACAACAAAGGCCCATGAAGGAACATTCAATACTATGTATGGTTAAACAAGATTGCAGAATAAATGTGTTAAAAGTAAAAATATTCCTTGTATAAAAACTTCACTTCTCTAACGCTGTTATGATATGTTTTACAATAATTTTAGAAGCTGACATTTGGACAGCCGCGTCACAGTAACTTTTGGAACTGTGGAAACATTTACAGCCCCCAGCAGAACGCACAGTACCCTACAAAAAATAAAAACGCTGCTCGGGAGAAAGCTTTTTGAACTAACACAGCACGTTTGAGAAGCAAAGAGGCATTTTTACAGCTAGTAATAGATGCACTTCATTTGCATCCCTGAAATAAACCCCTTATGCCTAAGAGAGTATTAAAGGAGTGTTAATGTTACAGAAAAATCGTAAAAAATATATATTTTTACTACGCTTATAATAATATCTGTCGTTATTGTCCAACAAAAACCATTTACCTGAAATACTATATATAAAATATTTACAAGTAAAAGTGCATTTTTGTTACGGAATAAAATCAGATGTATTGCTGCATTATAAAGCAAAAAAATAAAAAGTTTTACTTACGATTGATATGGTTAATAAAGTAAACTCCGATCTGAGGATCATAGCCAGTCTCCCATCCCCATGGCAGCTCATTCCCAACACAATCGGCAAACGACAGGGGTTTTGTTAGCCTGCCGCAATAAAACATGAGAAGACATGGAGGTTAAAACAGGCACTGGTTATATTTTGATGGTGTTCAGTAGATATACGTGATGTTCCAATTCATTATTATGCTACAAAGCACTTCGTACAAATTGTAGAGTTATAGTTGAGGGGGAAAAAACATGCCACAGCATGGGCTATTAATGCATAGTCCAGGCGGCAACACATTCTCGCCTAGGGAAGCAGGTCCATGGGGCCACAAAACCGGACATGGTCCTTAAACAGAACAGTTTGTGCCGACTGTGCTAGAATCAGGGCCGGACTCCGGATGATTAAGCAGCCCTAGCACTTTAAGTTACGTTTTTATGCCAATTCTGCTAAGGGTGAGTATAAGGCTTTATCGGAAGAGCTTAGCGGCCCCTTTAAATAAATGTTTTTGCCCTTGGAAATGGGATTGTGTACGGCTCCAAGAAGCCAAGCAGCGGGGTTAAACTGGAACATGGACAGGGAGTTGTGCGGCATCTCTGGAGCTGTATCTTCTCCTAAAGGGCAGTTACGGTATTTATTTTTAACCGACTGAAGCATGGGAGGGCTGGCACCTTCTGGCCCCCGGTAACTAACATACGCACTGGCGCACATATTTAGACACACACAAATTTGTTAACACACACACTGACTTACACACTCACGCTAATACATACTCACTCTCCCTTAATCTCTTACTCCCTCCAACGAGCAGCCTCGTTTTATCCAGCAGGGTCACGTAACATTTCAGCTTTAAAGTATTTTGGACCAACTTGTGGGGGAAAGCACTTACAAAGTACTTTTATATGCACGCTCTGGTGGTGAGGCTACACATTAATCCAGGCATTGACAGGAAAAAACAGGAAATTTGTAACACTACTGAAAATATACACCATATAACTTGGTGGAAAATAAAAACATTTATATATTTTTTAAAACTTGATGCTTAAAGAAAGTCCTCATTTTTAGAATCCTACGTTTGTGGCATAACAAATTTAAATGTCATATACTGCAAAACTGTGCTAGTTCAGCCCATTCTTGAAATTTGTTGTTATTTTTTATACAGATCCCAAATTAAAACACTCACTTCAGCCACCATATTATTATATATATTTTTAATTGCATCTTAACAACTCCCAAGTTTAAAAAAAAAAAAAAGTAATAATTATACATCTATTATTTACGGAGCAGAAACATGGATGTAAAATATAGATTAACAAATTGAAGTGGCTCTATTTTGGCTTCTCCTGCAAGTATTTTGAAGAAATGTCGATGAGTTAAACAACTGATTTACATGTATATTAATTTTGTCCCCAGAAATTCTATATGCTGCCCATGGAATTCTCTAGAATGTTGGAGATCATTCAGCGCCTGAAACATACACTAGCGCACAAAAATATGTAATATGCAGACAGTCTCTGGTAGGCAAGCGGACTCGGCTGTGAAGGAATGTAGACAGACAGGTATGACGGCAAGCCATCGATGGAATGCACTGCTTGCTTTTGTAAGCTTTGGAGTGCATACAACTGAAGAATTGTTTTAAAGACACTAAACCACAGTGGTGGCACTGGTTGTCTTGCACATAAATGTTGTGTGAATATAAAAACAACAGAGGTCAGTCACTTCATTGCATCGATACAGAAGAAATACATTTTTGCAGCTTAATACACAGCACATGGCTTGTGACAAACGGATACCAAAAAGTAGTGGGCCCGCCTTGTAGCTTCCATTCTACAGAGACAGACATTGCATAAATATATATACACGTACATCCCTAACTATCTCCCACACACGTATGCGAGTACAATACACATAGTGTGGCACAACATAGGATGCTTTACATCTCCTTCCATGTGTGCATCCTGTTCATATCTAAATGGACACTGCATGTATAAAAGCGGCGCTTGCTTATATACATGTATGGGAGCTTCCCAGGGTAGGCTATTCAGAGCTCTCCCTCTTCTGCGGGACTTGCTATGCAGAGGTGGGACTACCCACACTTATGGGCAGGGCTTAAGTGGGTGGGGAGTAAGAGGCAAAATGGGCAGAGTGGGTGTGGCTAAAAACATATTTCCTGCCCAGAGAAAAAAGAAAGCGACCCGGAGACCCAGGGAGGAGCACTGCAACTGGAGACTCCGAGTCAAACCCAGCAGGCTCCCAGGTATGATTATGTGCAGAATAAGTAAAATCAATGTACACATTTTGCACAAAAAAGACAAATATAAAACAGACACATTGTTTTAGGTAATAAAAAGGGGCCTATTAGTCACACCGATCACTAGGGTCTATTTATGCTTCACTGATACATAAGAATGTGTATGGGTGTGATTTAATATACACATACTAAACTTTATATATTGTTGGCAAAATACAATGCAATTACAAAGACTTTTCAGCCCACTCTTGACATTAGTTTTTTTTTTTTTATATACAGATTACAAATTAACAACACCCACTATAGTCGCCACATTATTATATATATAATTTTTAATTGCATCTTAACGACTCCTAAGTTAAAAAAGGAATAAATTATACATCCATTATTTATGGAACAGCAACATGTACATAAAATCAAGCAGATGTAATTTGCACAATAAATCTTGGTGAGGGATTAGTGCTGTCAAGTCTAGAAAACAAGCTCATTCCTTTTGTAATGCTTTTTTGCTGCAAAGTGCTTAGAATGCAGAGAACAGGGTGATAGAACGCTTGTCACTGATGTCTTAAATCGGAGAAATAATGAGTTCATAAGGAATGCTAAAATATTCAGAACATATTGAAGAATGGTCTTTAGTGGTTACTTGACAAGTTTAACATACATCCTTACATGCACCCATCTTGGTTCTCAACTGGAAAGTTTGGATCAGCACGATATTTAATGTACAAAATGATATACTTCAAATATATACATACACGGTATATATATACACATACACACACATATATATGTGTGTATAAATGGTGTTTGAGGCATTTGGGGATCACAGTCAAAACGGAGGTGTAACTAAAGCCCTACAGGAGAGTTTTTGGGTTTAGATGGGCAGCTTGTCAATTACCGGTATATATCATTTTCTGACAATAATACAAATACTTTTAAAATACCCAATTAAACTGAAAAATTAATATGCTGTGAACAGGCTTAACAACCCCAAAATGCCATCAAGCAGAACCCCATAGGCTACTAATGAAGAATAATATTTTAACACTTAAAAAAAAAATGATAAACACTCCTGTCCTATAATCGTTAAATCCATGAACAACCATAACCACATAAGTTTATACGGAGGCCCCTATCCTCATCCCAATAACGGTAAAGATAAGCAATAGTAAATTTATACATCATTCAAATGTATTAAATTTACCTATTATAATTACGTGCACTTGGCGAGGTACTACATACTCCTAGCAGTCATAGAGTCTTGTGAAATAGAACGGAGCAAATGTAGAGGTTGCTATAGAATGGCTCAGTTATTTATATATACTTTTCTTAATATAAAAGGAAAATCTTTAACCCCTACATGCCAGACAAACGGACAGGGTTTGGGCAGAGCATGTAGAGAGAATGGTTGGAATAGTAACAGAAATGGCCGTCAAGGTTTAATAAAAATGACGATGTGGAAGTAAAAGCTTACCGAATACAAACCAGTGCTTGTGGTGTTAAGATTGTAATTTTAATATGTGAGGAAAGAGAAATATAGGACCGGGACAATAGTCACTGCCAATTACTGTATCCATGTAACTAGAAGTAACTAATTAATAGAACAAACCGCACCGATCTAGCAGTTGCGATAATAACGCGCTAGGACCTTTAACCAATTACAGGAAACACCTTTGCTATAGAGATGGAATGGCAGGAATTTCTGGCAGCATTTCAAGGTACAAGGGTCACTACACAACCCCAGTGAAAAAAAATCAGGTGACCTACGAACCTCAAGTAAGTAAGAGTGAGCCTGGCCTGTCATATTCTGATAGCTCTGAGTCCACTCTGTAAAACAATATTATAGGTTATAGGGAAAATAAAAAATACTTTCTAGCGACTTAGCATGTTACGGCATTGCCCTTTTACCCTTACTTGATAACTGCTCAAATTAGAAATATGTTCTCTGTAAAATGTTATTTTTACTTCTAACACTTCTCATTTGATGAGAATCGATCTTCTAGCTCAGCAAGTGTATAATCTGGTAGAAAACCTGATCTTTCCAGGAGTCTGCAGACAGCTGTGCCCAACAACTTGACTGATTTCAGCGTAAAAATAAAGATAAATTGTCCCACTGATACTCCTGCGGTCTACAGTTTTTACCCAAAAATGTTGAATTTGAATTGGCACAACTATTCCTCCACTTTAGGAAAAGTATGTTTTAACAGCCTTAAGAAGACAGAGTTCACTGGCAGACTGGCATGGGTGGTGGTGGATGGGTTGGGGCGTTTGCCCCTTTGGTTGTTCTGTTGTAATTATTATTAGGTATGGATTTCTATAGCACCGTCATACTCCACGTGATGTACAATGGGTAAACGGGAAACAAGTAGTGGGTCACAGCAATCTGGACATTCAGAAACCAGAAGCGACAAGGGCTTTGCTTACAATCTAGATTAAATCATTTGGGTCAATACCTGAAGCTTTTTGCAATTCTACTTACAACCACTATGGCGGACTTTGGGCATCATTTACCCCTGGTCTGGATCATTGCTGTGCTTTTTATGTGCTTTCTATCCATTGCCTTTCAGTGAATACGTGTTTGGCAGGAATGGACAATGAATGTTGGACACAGTCTACAGATGTGTTTCAAGCTATTTATTACCAGGCCACTTGGATAAATGTTGCAATCCCTTCTCTATAAATAGCATTCAGAAATGCTCAATCAATATTTTTCTTTGGGACTAATTGAGGTTTGAGGTTGAGATGAATGCAGGATGAGAGGCAAAAAAAGATCAGCCCTTTATGAATAAACCTCTAAAAGTGATATTTCAGGATTTGAAAAAATCCTAGTAGTGGACCCGTATCAGAGGTTTCCAAGATGGTAGGTTCCAACACATACTCGCTTTAATATCACATTTCTAATTTATAAGTCTACTGCCTATCTAAGAAGGTGATTGAAAATGTCACAAATGCATATTTAAAATACCAAAAGCCCAACAAGACAGCGGTGCTATAGGTTCAGGTGACACCATTAAGCTCTCTTCATCTCCTCGCCCACTGGTGGTCATAGACTCTCACCATCAAACCATCAAACACTCAATCGAGTACAGAGCAGCTAACCGGAGAATAGAAAGGCACTTTGTAGTTCATAGGTATCTACCGTAACAACTTTTAAATCCACTTAGAAATCCACTTCATATCGGCCAAAGGAATTAAACACCTTGTTATGTAACAGTTCCAAGAAAATGGTAGAGGTTGAGTGCTTTACTAAGGTCTAAGTGCAATAAAAAACAAGGCAGGAGCATCTGGGGTGAAGTCAAACACACAATCCCATCTGTTATAAAACAAAGGGTCACTTGTCATCAAAAAGGGCAAACTTACCCCTCGGAAATACACATATTTGTAGGAAATGGTAAAAATCTGTAATAATAATAATATTGCTAGGTATGTATACTATGTTTTCATTTATATTTTTATTGAACATGTGTATAGTCGATGCTAGAAATTCCTATTTTGGAAATTCCCGACGCTGCCTTTTACTAGAAACGTATGTACAGCTCAACAGAACTAGGTACAAAATGTATTCCTATCTATCGTGTCCCATTCATAAGGTCTGTGACCTCAAATGTTCTCATAGATTGTAACATAGATCTGTTGGCACCAAATACACAAACATATACTTTATCCGAGTTTGTAACTGATCCTGTGTTTACTAAGTATTTATGAAAAAATGATTTTACCAAAATTGAATGGAAGATTTTTCTATTACTTTGAGAATATACACATGCTACAAACACCAGTACACCAACGCTTGCCATGATTACTTCACTTTACAATGATATATGTATACTTTTAAAGGATGGCATAAAATGTTAAGTGGATCCTGTTAAAGTAATTAATGGAGGTCATTATTATTAGTTAGCATAATTAGAACCGAGCAGTGGTGCTGTAAGTTAATTAGAGTTATAATTAGCCTGACAGACAACCCATCAGTGTAACTTCTGTTCTACAGCTAGCTGGTGACCCTGTGCAGATAAATACTGCCTTCCACCTCCCGTGGCCTTATCAGAAGATTTATTATCTATCAGATTCCACACATACCAATTATCAGTTCAGAGGCCTCGTTACCCGTTACAAGTAAATACCAATGTCCACTTTGGTCTGAGCCCAGTACAAATACATAATTAAAAAAAAAGCTAGAGATTATTTCCCTCCAAACCAAAAACCCATACTTATGGGATGGATACCCCTTTACCAAATGAGAAGGTACACAAGTAACTTACTGCTACAGATACCGGCAAGTTCTATTTTAGTTAAAATACCTAAGGAGGCTTCGGTACCCTCCCCCCCCCCGAACTATTCAAACTACGTTAAAAAAAAACATAAATTTAGCCAAAAATGTGTATTGTCTAAATTAAATTACACAGTACCAATTTATATTTCATCTGTGCAAAAACGGTCACCTGGGTACAATGCTTATACAACAAAAGCAATGTTACAAAAAAGACATGCACAAACAAATGCTCCTTTGTTCTGTCAAAAATTTACATAAACAAAAATAAAATAATCAAGAGAAATCTCCAGATGTTATAGCCCCTTATAGTCAAAATGGTGTGACATGAAATTCAAAGTTCTACTTAGATTACCATACTTTTGGGAGTATTCTTTTTGTCTCTGGTAGAGTGTGGAGTGTGAAGATGGGTCGTACAGCCCGACAGCAAACTCCTACCTAATACTTACCAAAAATTATTGTACATCATGTTATTACAAATGTACAGATGTACAGCATGTACACATTCCCTGATTAACCCCCTAATGCCATGCTTCCTGTCATTCTGGAGTGCACAATGTCAGCATTCAGAACATCTTCATGTTATGATTCTACTGTGACATAAGTTATGGCTGGGTAAAGGTGATGGAAACCCTTTCATTTAAGTTGAAGAGGTAGTAGAATTATTATTAAACTACTATAAGTGGATATAGAGGCAAAAGGTGATAACTGTTAGCCTTGTTTGCATGCGCCTACCCAGAATCCCTTGTGGTTGTGGCAGCACCATGAGATATCTGAGGGGAAAAAAGCCTTCTGGCTTGTCTGGTGTCTGTAGATGAGTGTTTAATAATACTTCTACTACCCCTTAGATTCTACTGTGGAAACATAGCCCTTTTTCCTATGATAACTGTGAAGATGCTAGGTGTGGCCCCACTGCCAGGTCCCTGTAAGATTGTCTGGTACCCATGACAGGGTGTCGGTTCTCCTTTGAAGATGACCTGCTTGTGTGTTCTTCATGCTCCACTGGTTTTATGGTGGTGTCTGGCCAGGTTTCCAGGTAACATTTATGGCATGATCTGGTGTAAGAAAAGGCACATTTTTTCTTAAGTATGCAAGATGTCTTATTAACGCTGAAACACACGCATTTTGCATGACGCTTACCGCAGAAATGTATTTATGGGAGTCGCTACCCTTGCAGTCTGACTGCAAGTCTTTTTTGTTCAGAGCGCTTTGATACGGCATCATATCCCAATGCTCTGCTGTAGTCGCTCAGAAAAGATGCAACAGAGGTCTCCATAAACGGCTGGATTCAATGGAGACGCGTGTGTGTTAAGAGCTGTAGCACATCTAAGTGTAGCCCACTTAAGAGCTATTGGCCCCTGAGTATAGCTGCCCAGGGACTCCCAGTCTCCTTCATTCTTATTTAGCTAGGCCAAGGAAGGTGTTGGGTTTTACTCTGACTCACGCCAACACTGGCTTGCCCAGCTACTTAGGAACGGTACTACTGCTTCTTCACCTTTTCATGTGAAAAAAGTGGTCAAGGACGTAGTTTACCTTTGTTCCTTAGGCTTCGGTAATATTTTTTGATTGCTAATTGATTAATCTACATACCCAAGAAATCACAGGGGAGTTGAGTAGGACTAAACAACTTGGGAGATTTACCATGTGTGCTAATCAATAGTCTTCATCAGAATAAAGGTTGCTGCACCTAACAATATACTATATATCAGGGGTGTCCTACGTGCGGCCCTCCAGCTGCTGCAGGACTTCATCTCCCATACTCCTCAGCCAGCCCCTTAGCCTAGAGAGCATTATGGGAGATGTAGTCCTGCAGCAGCTGGAGGGCCGTAGGTTGGACGCCCCTGCTACATATTATAATATATAAGCATTCATATACATCCACATCATACATAAGCACCACCAGTAAAAAATGAAGAGGGTCATCCACTAGACTGGAACATAACCTGGGCAAAAGTCAGACTCATGCAACATCAACTTTATTGGGCTATGAGCTCTTGGAACCTCTGAGGTCTTTTCTTTAGATGGAATTGTTATATGGAAACAGCACATCTCATACTTTATCATTTTAATTTAATGAAACGTGAGTAATTATAGGGCAACAGTTTAATCAGTTCCAAAGAAAAAATACATCACTTAATTTTCCATCCTTGACACTACATCACCTTTAGCTTTAAGTACCCTGTTAAGAATAACCATCCACAGAGAATGGTGATTAAGGTGCCTGAGGCATCAGGCAATCAGAGTCACTATTAATTACATTTATTATTTACTTCAGTGAGACGGCTACCTAATTGCTACCTTTGAATGAAACGAGTTATCAGTTCTACTTACGTATTGCCTTAATTACTGCCATTTCTCCGAACTACAAGTCAAACGGTAAGTGTTTATACATGCTATATACTTATCAACTACACTGCGTTACTGAATTAATTATATAAACAATATTATCTGGCTATTATTATTCTTGCCATCATATTCACAAATGTTTTATGTTTTTTATTTATTTTTTATACACGTAGTACAAGCCAATATAGCTACAGTCTGTTTATAAGTAATGAAGATTCATTCACTCATTGAATTCCAGTGGCATCCAACACTGAAACAGAGCCATAAACTTTTACACCAAAACGCTATTTTGGTAAAATAGCATTCAATGAACTTTGCATTTGACCTGACATTGTGTGTTTGATATATTTTCCATTCACAGAACAGCAGCTCAGTCATGCAATAGATCTGGTTACTAATTGACTGCATACATTAGGTAGGCTAGAACAGAAACAGCACTGTGAATGGCCCCAGAGCTCATGGATCAATGAATGCATTGGCTTAATCATTTGTTTTACGATGCAGTAAAAGTAAACCAGTGCAAGATTATTTATGTTTCTGTAAGATGCCCAAAGCATCTGATGGAAAGTAACTTGCTAGTTTATCTTCTAGGTAATGTGCTGCAGTCATTACAGGCGCTTCACACACAAAGTTGTTCAACCTTAAAAAATGAAATTAGAATATATAGATATATACACACAGGCGCTGGCATTTTAAGGCCGCCTAATAATGGGCTGGACATTACGTTTCTATGATCTGCCATTCGAGACACAAATAGCATGCATATGAAGCGATGTTGGGCAGCAGCACACCTAGCATTTCCCTGGTGTGCCAGATGGCCAGTTTAATTAGTTATTCCTTAAGTCTAAAGATGTGTCAAAAGCATAATATATCAATAGAACCATGGGTACAGAATGGAAGGAACATACCTTGTAATCTTATATATGTGTTTCTGAGATATATAGTGGTATACGTATAATTCATTGGTCTTGCTATAGATAGTAGTACGTATTTGCATGTGCGTAATATTAAAGCACGATAGTTTTGACGCAAGACTAGAAATGCCCCAAAGGTTTGGATGGGCTCTTTCTTCTTTAGCTAGAGCTGCTACTGCACACCCCAATTCTGATGATGCCATTCTTGATCTGCACACCGACTCTCGCTGCCTGCAAGCATTTGTCTCCCCATTTTCCTCTGTGTCCCGTGTCTACCAATATCTCCTCCTATTTCAGCTACTTGCTTTTGAGATGGTCATATAGTACACAGCTTCAGTCACCCATGGACAAATCTAAGCATAAGTGCCCTTTTAAATGGAACACATCATGAGAAATAGATTTGTGTTTTCCACATTATAATGATCTGATAAATTTGTGTTGCCCATCTGGGATTGACATCTACAATAAGTCACGCCAGGATCAGGAGGTAGTAAGAAACAGTGATTCTTTATGATTGCTCTTTTGATGTAGGTTAATCTAAGGACATAGCTGCAGCTGATGACTGGAGAACCACTGTTCTTAATTCATTCCATTACTTTGGGGCCACTAACAAAACATTACATACAATCTTTACAAGGCAAACACAAGGCCAAGATGCCAAGCCTACTGTACCCTAGGGACACAAAAGATGCTGAAATGGAATTTTGAATACTTATAAGATCCACATCTTGATACAATAACAAATCAGCTATAAGAAAATAAAGCATGTATACAATTTCCATCCATTTTAATATTTTTAGTTTGCAGGCATTAAACAACATCTTTATCATATGCATTATGACAGAGTGCATAACCAACAAATATCTGCAATATGGCAGTGATCCGATAGCAATCACTTAGTGGTTTTAAATGTTAGTCAATAGAGTACCACAAATGTAGATAAAAAATATTTCATAGTAAAAAGAAAGAAAAGGCAAAAAAGCATGCATACTTGGTAATTAAAAGTGTAATAGCTCAGCAAAGCATTTTCACTAATAGTAGTTGTGGCCAGCAACACATGGCTACTCATTACTACTAAACGCCAGGACATAGAATCATATCCTGGTCCTCTGGATCAGAAGGACATGTGCCACTGGGTACAGCATACAATAAAGGCTTCTTCATGTCCATAGTGTGATCGCGCTTGTAACAGGCCCATTGAGAAGCTTCAGATTCCTCCATCACCCAGACCTGTCACCCTAGGCTTATTAGGTTGTAATCTGCCTAAACCAGAACACACAGCTAGATTTGGCGCCAAAATTATACGTGCACCTTTTAAGTTGAAGTGATTGAACACCTTACGATTTGCTTATTTGTTGTGAGATGGAAAATCTATTTCCTGTCACATGTACTTCAATAAAACCTAGGGTCAGATATACAACACAAAAATGAATCAATCTAACGGGACTAGTAGGTGGTGCTCATTGACCCTAGTCTTCTAAATTCTGGAAATAAAGAAGATGTGCTCCCCTTTGACCATGTTGGGAGGAATGGGACACTTGTTCTAGGGAGTGTGGAGAGACATTTTTGTGACCTACTGCAACAAAGTAAAACATTAAGAAGTATGGCGAATTGAAGCTGAAGCTCAGACTTCACACGTCTATTTCAAAGGAGGTCATCTAAAACTAGAGGGTCACATGTAATGTAAGGAAACCTTACAGAGAGGGCGGTTGATAAATTGAACAATCTTACAGCAGAATTGGTAAAGCTTAACACCGTGAGGGAATATAAACATATATAAGGTTTGAGTCTTTACAGCAGGAAAATGGTCTTCATCCGACGTCAAATTCTATGTTCTTAAGTCATGTAAAATTCTGCTTACAAGATGTAAAGACAGACCTGAAACGTCATCTAACATGTTCATGGTTTGCTTCCTAATCCAAGTTTTTCAACAATGGAATAGTTATAATAGTTTCCAAATAATGACTTACTCTATGAGCTATAAGAGGATTCAATGACTTTTCTTGTCTGGTTATACTGGACAGCCATTTATAGCAAACAAAGGGCTTTTGTAAAAGTGAAGCATTGCACAGCCTTACTCCATAACAGGAATCAATTTCACCTTCCAGATACCCAACTCCGCTTACTGAAGGAAATAAACACGCACACGTATGTTCAGGTACATGATAAAACGCAGGACTCGGCACTGCTACATTTCCAAGGACAGACTTTTTTAATCCATATAATGATTCAGCTGGCTTTTCAAACAACAAAATATTGCGGTAAAGAGAATAAAAGTTTTAAAATGTTATCAGGTTTAACTTTTTTTACCAGGACATTTTTAAAAATAGACTCTGGAAAACAGGGACATCTGTGGAGGAAGGAGGGTCAGGGGAAATATTTATATATTTTAAAGCGCAAAAATAGATTTTTTTTGAGAAATGTATTAGTTTGGTTTTGTATATATTAGTAATTTAAATAATACATTATTTTTAGAAAAAACATTAACCCTTACATAGGGAAAAGGGAAAGAAACCACAACTGAACAATGTTATGAGCTCCTGGAATGTTAAATGTACAATCAACCAGCACGGCAAACACTACAAAGTTCAGGTCAGGGTCATGTGTGTAATAGCAAATAAATAATTCCTACTTCACGGTTCTTTGTATCAGGCTTTCTATTCATTGCCCCCACTGTAGAATCTAAAATATGGACCTTTTAGGAAAAGCATGCATAAATAATGTAGAGCGTGAAAGCACTCACATCATTCTTCGTGAAGGCATTTAATGTTAAAGGACCAACCTCTATAAAAAAATAAAAAAAAAGGGGGGGGGGCGTTATGTACGTTAATAACTTAATGAGTTAACCTGGAGACTCCTGGTCAAACCTTGCGTTCCTAGATATGCAAGTCTGCCGTGCCATAGATACACATGGAACCCCCCTAGCTTCGCTCCAAAAGGGGAAATCTACACTTTACCATTTGGTGATAATGTTAGATTTCCAAAAGAGAGAGAAGAGTCTATCCTAACCTGCATGGACCAAGGACGCCAAGGAAAATCTTGTTGACAATTAGTTGGTGAAATTCGCCTGGCTTTAAAATTATAAATATTATTACAGTTACATTTCATATGATTTAATTGCAACTGTAACTTTATTATGCAATTTTGAATTCTTTTTTTTTTCTAAACTGTTTAACATGTTTACAAAATATGAACATGAAAAGGAGCCCATGGTTAAGGGATCAATAAGTGACATCTGTTGTGTTTCTGTGTATGTGTCCTATTCTTAAACATGTACGTTTTGACATAGATGTAGTTTATTTATAATGGGCTTTAGTCAGTTTAACCCAACATAAGCATTAAGATATCGTTTGATATACGATCATGAAAGAAAGACATCTCACATCCGTACAATTGGGCACATACTAGAAATACGTTTCACGAAAATCCTCAGCATAGAATTCGGTGGTTACAATGGGCAAATTTAAACAGATCTTGACAATAAAGGCACTTCTTTTATTCCCAAAATGAATATAAATAAAAGTAGTGGGTTAAATCAAGACATGATCTTTGAGCAGAGGCAGAACACAGGAAGATAAAGTAATATGCCACTAGGGCTTAGCGATTGCAGAGTGTGGTTTCAATTTTTTCCACTAAGACAAGCAAAGTTTAGAAAGCCAATCAGAGGTTTATTTCTGAAAGGCAATTAGCTTGTTACTGCTGCAAGCATTCCTACAATGTAAAGCCACAAAATCGCATATTTGCTTTCTCCAACACGATTTGGTTTACATTAGGTCGAAAGTTTTAGGTTTCCGTGGTTGGCTGAACTTCTTTGAGGGGTTGTTAGTAAAGTTTCTTTGCAAATTACGCACAAGGCAGCCGGGTATTAATCACACATTCCTGGTTTGCATTTCCAGACTGTAACTGAACAATCTTAAAGGTAATCAGATTTACCAAATAGTTTTTCAAAGAAGCAAAATGTGACTTCAAGAATTTTGTTTTCCTCTCCGCTCCAACGAACACCAGCAATTAGAACAGTTTGAAAAGTAAGTGTTGTGGTATGGAAAGGCCAACACATATTAAGTCCTGATGCTACCTCAAGGGTAAAGACACCATTTCTCGTCTGACAGCGTCCCGCTAATGAGACCAGGGACTACACGAGCACTGGCATTCAAGCTCATAACGGGGTTCACGGGGTTGCAAAGGAAGACAAAACATGCCATTTATTTCTCATCAAGCGGACAACATGGCAGCATTCGCAAGGGAACCTTTACACGTAGTACTCTCCAGTACTTTGTAACATATACTTTGAAACCATTTTCCAACACATGATAAAAAGTCTACTGAACCTCAATACAATGAGCACAGTAAACTTCACCTTCGATATTAAATTCAGACTCAAATTCATTTATTGCAAAAAAAAAAGGTTTGAACTTTTGGTATGTATCCCATCAATATCATAGAGAGTCAGGTTCTAGTAAAATTAAAAGCTTGCTCACAAACTTACTATAAGTGATCTCATCAAAAAATGTAATTAGTAGTATTCAATAAAAATATGTTTTTCCAAGCATCCTCCCCTCTATAAGGAACAGTCGTGCTCCCGGAATGACTATTCCCATTTATCAAATACACAGAATGTCCACAAAGTCTCTCCCTGCCTGCACATATGTGAAATGCTGTGCACGAAACCTAAACCTCACCTTGCACGGTATAGCAGATTAGTTTTCAATAGGTACAGGCAGTTTGAGATATATTTTGTTTAAATAATTTGCTTGCCAGGCAATGATATAGTGTGTTACGTGCAAGAGATTAAAAAAATCGCCGTCATTTTACAGCATTCCGAAATCACATTTGTATCTATTAACAGTATCTCACAGGCCTCTAAACATCACACATATATATATATATATATATATACCACACACACACACACACACACACAACATATATATATATACACCCCTCCCCAATATTTCAGGTGTCAAAATCTGGGGTGTGGCAAGAGGTGGGGTGGAACTGGCTCCGGAAGTGAATGTGGCCGGTCTAGAAGTGGGCAGGGTGGGAGGTGTGGCCATCCGCCCACCTTACTGGAATACCCACCTTGCAAATCTAAAATATAATCCGAGACTCGAGAGTTAAAATGTCTAATTGACGTAACATTTAGAACTATGTGTATAAAGACAGAAGAAAGGGGTATACAATGCAACCTCAGGAAGAGAACATAAAACCTTGTTTGAAGAAACCATTTCAATATTAAAAAACAAACAAGGAAACATGAAATCAAGATACCAAGCATACCATATCCCACTGCAAGAATACTACAATGAAAAAGGTCAAATCAACGATTAGCCAAGCAATCTTATACATATAGTTTATGCAAGCCTATTTGCCTCTAGATGTATACATATAACATTCTTCTGACTGGATAGGTCCATTATATCTCCGATTTGACCTGGAGTCTCCATGTAAAGTCCTGCTTTCCTGGGTCTCTGAGTTTTTTTTTCTCCGGGCAGGGGAGTGGAATTTGGCCACACCCACTCCCCACCCACATCCCTTCTTCCCCTCCCACTAAAGGCCATCTGGGGCTAGGCCTGCTCCACACACAGTGGAAGAGGGAGAGCCTGCGTATGAATACCACTTCTACCACCTCACTTTCCAAATGTTATTTAGTGCTCTGTGTTTACATTATATTGGCGTATATTGTCTCTTGATGGCAAGAGATAAGGGTGATCATTCAATTCTTCTAGACCTGTCAACAGCATTTGACACCATTGATCATTAGATTCTTATTGAGCGGCTGCAAGGCACAGTTCTAAAGTGGTTTAAACCGTTGCTCACAAACAGGTCACTGAGGGTGTCATCAGGAATGTGTTCCTCAGCTCCCACACTACTAATGTGTGGAGTACCACGAGGATCCATTCTATTTGCCATATACATGCTCCCACTGGGGGACATCATCAGACAACATGGATGAAGATACCACTGCTATGCAGATGACACGCAGCTCTACCTTTCCTTTACTCCAGGAACTAAGGATCCAACATCTCTTTTCAACAGATGCAAAAAGGTAAATCCTGATAAAACAGAAGTCCTGTTGACCAGAGGACAATGGATAACCGTGCCGATCCTAGGAAATACTAACACAACTGGCATAGAATTTGGGGGTTCAGAGCTACCCAGGTCAAGTGAAGTGCGAAATTGCGGAGTACTAATTGACAGTGGTTTGTCATTTAAAAGTCACATCTCTGTTGCAAAAAAAATCTGCCTTCTTCCACCTGAGGAATATAGCAGGATAAAGCACCTAATCCCACCAGAGGATACTGCCACCCTAATCCATGCATTTGTGACATATGTGAAAAAGAACTTCACAAACCGCAGTTGGCTCAGAACGCAGCAGCCAGACTATTAACAAATCAACTCGGCTCTTGCCATATTACACTTATTGTACGGTCTATCCATTGGCTTCCTATCAAATGGAGAATTCACTTTAAGATAGCTGTGTTGTCATTTAAAGCCATAAAGGACCAGGGACCCAGTTACCAGAAAGAGCTATTAACACCCAACGTCCCTGCTCGCCCCTCCAATCCACACATACGTCTCTTCTCTCATTACCCAAAGTGACACAAAATCCGGCTCCAACGCATTCTGCCATGCTGCACCCACATTCTGGAACTCTCTACCACAATCAATCAGAGAGGCCCCATCTTTTAAGACTTTTAAAAAAAGACTTAAAACCCATCTTTTCTCCCAATCCTTCAGCTAATTCACTCTTTTTCTTGTATGCATATACCTGTAAAGTCCCACCGGGAGAAAAGTGCTATATAAATACTTGTTGTTGTACAGGTGGAACCAAAGTTTCTTGAGCAACTACAACGCCCACTTTTTTCTTTTAGGATACTGATAAAAAAATATTACATTTTTTACACAATCAGAAAAGAGTACATGAGTGAAAGCATTTTTTTTATGGTTTTACTGATCTATTTACAAAGCCTTAAGAAAGAGCTGTCAGTAATACTAATTCATGGAATACCAATTCATGGAAGTTCTGTTTAAGTGGAATAATAAAACACTTGTTTGTATACCTTGAAGAGAAGTATTTACAACTCTGCTATCCCTAAAGGTCATAAAGTGATGGTAGGTAAGAGCTGATAAGGAGACACGTGCCATCGCTGCTCTCTTACAAAAGCAGAAGGGAACATCCATCTGTGTCCAATCCACCCGAGCTCGGCTACACACATGGAGAGAAATGGTGTGTTTGCCAAACAAGGCATCAATGTAGACATTATACACTTAAGTATCCATCGGACTGGCATTAGCAAGGTTCCTGCGCAATGCATGGAGAGATACTTTTCCATTTCAGTTGATAATTCCCTTACATCTGGTAATTCTAGAACTGTGGTTGTATTTATGTTTAAATACCAACATGCAGACAAGCGTGGTGTTTCCCTTCATAGATTGTACGCTCTTTATGCACAGTAACTTCCTATCCCAATATATGCATGTTTACTGCACCTAGCATCATATGGTCTACATATCAACTGCTTTTATTACACACCTAGATTATTGTACTATACATATGCTGCCTCTAGAAATTGTATTCATTCTACCTGGCCCAAAGAGTGCGAGTTCTGTTCCTACAGACCTACGTTCCACTGCTCCTTCCTGCTGTCATATCCGGGCTCCCAGCACACACCACGAGGGAGCGCAAAACCGGTGCTTCCATCACAGTGTCAAAAGGATAGGAGGAAAAAACGTAAACGGGAGAAAAAGTGTACGTTGAGGCAAGTGTATGCCAAGATGTTTGTAAGTGCAAGGGTGAATGTGTGTGCGTATCTTGACATTCTGTTTGGGCCTAATGATTCATTTGAACAGATTACCAGCTTGAGGGAGTTATTTATTTAGTATTGTTTTCAACAACAAAAAAAATAAAAATAAAAAAGGTACTCTGGATTCAGTGAAGGACGCTAATTGTAAAAAGGTCCTCCATAAATGATGTCCATGCCTATCCTTGGTAATTACGCTCTAGTGCCAAGATGGAATAGAAGATTGCATGCTGCAGAGTAATGCGACACTGTGATGCAGGTGGTTTAATTTTTTTTTCCATATGGAGGGGGAATTAAAAAATGATTAGACCTGGGTGTTAAATGTGCTAGGTATGCCACTGAATGGAGAGACCGATACCAGCAAGTACTACTAAGGTGTATCGTCGAGAAGGAACCGTATGAATTAGAGGAGTATATGTTATAACGTTATTCCACATCAAAAGGGTTTACAGCTCACAAGTCATACTATGGGCCGGAATGCTTACAGGTACACGGGGCTCCAAAATCAAAGAAAATAGAATCCAACAACATCAGAGAAGATCTGCTCAAACCAAACACTTCCAACAGTGGAACTACAGTTCATTAGTGGAAGGTTAAAAACACAAAAACCACTAGTGCACAACGGTATATCCCACAAGCTCACATATACCAAAAAGAAAAACAACCTTGCAAAGTCCAACATAATCTTTCAACATCTAGTTTAACATGATATATACGTGCAGTCTATATCATTAATTTAAACAATGTTTGCACTGGGCCAACTCAACTGTTTGCACTTTCAGCTCTTGTGTAATATTCCCTTTTCTTTAGATTGCAAGCTTATTTGATCAGAGCCCTCTACACCTTTTCTTTCTGCAAGTCTTAACTGTTATATGATGTAGTTCTTGTGATATCCTGTTTGCCAACAATACAGAATGTGATGGCACTACATAAATCAATAATAGTGATTGAATGTATTATATTTTACAAGGGTAAACAGACAGCACAGTAACGGACAATTGTATCCTTATGTGGCCAATAAACAGTTATGTTAATCTCAAGATTCTAAGCTTGCGAGCAGGGCTCTCTCCACCTAATGTATCGGTTTGTCTTAGTCCGTCAAATTCTCGCCAAAATCTGCAGAACCACCAACAGGAGTTTCTATAACGAATGCCACACTGCAACTCACAACTCTTATGTGCAACCAATTGCTCGGTATGAACCATGAAGAAAGCATTTACAATGAACTGTAATCATAGAGACATAGAAGTTGGCGGCTGATTTTGACCATTTTTCCTGATTTGAAGACTCAGACTTTAATCAGCCCTTGGTCTTATTTTAGGATAGCTTTATACTCATCCCATTCATGCTAAAACTCTGTCACTGTATTAGGCAGGTTTGCTTGTTCTGATGTACAGTGAGAATATTCATAAGATGTCAGTATGTTTTTGGCGTTGCTCTGGCAAACACCGAACATTCTGCTGGGATGGGGCAGAGGCAGGACAGACAGAATTATCAGAATCCCAAAAATGTACAATAGTAATATAGATCACATTTGGAGCGGTGTCTTAGCACATTAATTGCCCAAAAATGTCTTCATTTTCAACAAGCAGTAGGTTGGAAAAGAGAATAGAAAATAAATCTGTAACACACCAGCAAGCTCTGGACTCCTCAATCTATTCATGTATAACCCATGGGCAAAGACGCCCCTGTCACATAGATAAAAAAAAGCGTATAACCATCTCAGTATGAAATGACCCTGTAATCAAAAAATATTATTGTGAAATATTTTGAAAAAAATTCTGTTGTCCCTTTTGCAACTGCATGGGAGAAATCCTGCAGAATCCCCCCCCGTATGTATTTGCCCCCTTTTGCACCTCCAGCTAGATGCCAAACATCTTATTTCACGTGATATACTCACCTATTTGTCATTTGAAAGAATGTCTGTTAAAGAACACATAGTATATTAATATGCATTAAATTATCCCTTTAAAACTAACCAAGGTGTATAAGGTAAATTCAAAACAAAAAACATTTGGTTATTTAGAAGCCAGTCGGCATTGCGATGATCAATTAGAGTGAAAGACTGCAAGGCAAATACCCCGGTGCTTTGGATAAGGAGCATTCCTGCACCAGGTATGTCATGGTGTGACTGACACAATGAACCGAGCCGGCTCTGCGTAACCACAACATTAAAGACAAGAGCGGATTCATCACATTCTGTGCTGTCACATACCTGAGTAAGTATTAGACAAGAACCTTTTTTAAAAAAAAGTTATTTATACACATGATATTTTAACAAGAAAACACCAACCCTCAGCAGCTATGTGAACCACCAGCTAATACTTAACTTCAGTATGCAGAATAGAATGTCTATACATTTGTGCGTTTCATTAGAAATGAGGCAGACTTTATTCTCTTTCTTCTTGCTTGTCTATTCTTTCTGACCCCCCCCCCAAATATGTTTTGTATGATTTTCACCATACAAAACATAATCCAGCAGCACTATTCCCCTCCTGCACCACCTGGCCACACTGCGGGGCCAATCAAAATACCCCAACACAGCATGACCAACAATTGGCTTTTATATGTATAGATATAAGGGAGCAACGAGTGTTTGGCATATGGGTGAGCTCCCAGTACCTTACCCTGGGAAGTTCCCATGTATGCATGTGATAACAGTATCTGAATAGATATTATTAAATGACGCTTATTTTAAGTTGTAAAAGAAACAAGAATTCTGTCCCACTTTTCGCCTTCATCGCCACACAACACGGATGTGTTTTTAAATGTCTGACTTTTCATGAAAAACAGACCCAACAGCACACATTATTGTATTAGAAACGACTTAATGGAAAACAGTCTTAACTTTTGTAAAGTCTGGGTTTTTTTAAGCATTAATCTAACACGCTCCACATGTAAATAACGAGATGGAGGAGGCTGGAGATACAGTAACAGATGCTAAAACAGGAAAAGTCCATCTCATTACTTTTAGATTGTTTATGGACAATAAAATGTTAGCTAAGGATTATGAGAGTTGTAGTTCAGCGGCGGCTAGAGTGGTACTTGTGGACGATAACATTTCCAGACACACGCAGTCCGGTGGACTGTCAGCTCTTTGGACTGTAAATCCATTCCGTTTGTTTGAGTATTGGTTTGATTAGTACAATGTAGCAAAAAAACAAATACCCCTTCGTCTTTTTGTGCCTCATTGGATACAATAGTCATGTAACATACAAGTTTATTGTTTCTGAGGTCCAGACTGTCCGAGTAAGCCCCTCATGATACTTTGTGGCCCAACAACATTCTTGAAGCCACATCTTAAAAGTTACACAAAATATTGCATTATTGATGTTTAAAAAACCTCCTACGCCCGTCAAAAATAGCACTTCTCATTTACTGCCGAGAAACACATTATACCCGAAATCAGGCCTACATGCCAAGGAAGCCATTCTCCAACCCATGTGATGCCCGCGTCGTAAAAGAATGCAACGAGATATGAACAAGTCCTGACCTTGTTAACCTGTTCAATGCCAGCTAAAAATTTTAAAAACTTCATAAATTACTTTGTTTTCAGACAAAACAGTGTTATCTAACTGAACTTTTTTTTAACAAAATTATAAACTGGATTGATACACCAAACATTTTCCACGTTTAACTCACGCGCATTTTACTAAGTTACCGAACACAAGACAAATTCCTTGATTCAGCCGAGATCCCCATTAACGCATTAGCAATAATTTAGACAAAGCCACCGAGAAGCATGTCTTGGCTTGTGGCCACCGCTTGCCTCGCGGGAAAAATGCCATCTTTTGGATTTTGGAAGGAGAGATGGAAAATAAAAAGGTTGTCTTTGATTATCTTTAGAGACATCGTATGAATGACAGCTCTCGTGAGGAATCGGGCCTAGGGTCTCGAAGTATCAGGCACACATGTAGTATGTGGCATTGTCAGCACACGTGAAGCATGTATCGATCTGTTCGGAGGCAAAGGAGTCTGAACAGACCCTCCATAACCGTGACGCTGATACCAATAGAGTGTTGGAGGGACTGAATGCATGCCAATGTACCACATGTTTAATGGCAGCCACTGTGGGCATTGAGTATAAAGCTCTGCGAAAGAAAGGGACAGAATCACATGACACTGTGACCCCCCCCACACACACACACACACACTGTGATCCCCCCCCACTATGTATGGGTTATGGGGGATCCTATACTCTGCTGCTGTGATAAAGGACGCCATCTGAAGCTGGGGAGAGTGTGGGAAAAACCTAGCTGCCTCCCAGTAGTGGAAAGTTGTCGGCTGTCCCCACCCCCCTGTTGCCTCACCACATTTTTTTTTGCTCTTTTTTCTATTTGCAGAGCCCAACATTCCTGAGATAACTCCTCCCCCTCCCCTTACTACCCAAAGTGACTGCTACATCCACCTCCCCTCCACCCTTTCACTCCCCCCTCCTCCTGACCTGCCTTTCTTCCAAGACTCCCTCCCCCTCCAAGCACTAATACAACCCAAGCAGCTGCATCAAACCCAAAGAAAAGCATATAAAATCCCCACCAAGCCCGTCAGACACTTCATCATCATCATTATTATTATTAATTACTATTACTATTATTACTATTAATGATGATGATCTGCCGGTGAGTGGGTGATAGGGCAGGCACACGGTATGGGGTATCACTCATCGCTGGGGTAAAGCGGGGCGCACGTGATCCTACCTGTCCCTTGGATCGATCCAGCTGGTCTGCTTGGTGTTGTGATCGATATAAAACACCTTCCCGTCGTAATCTCTCGCTTCTTCCCAGCCATCCGGTAAAGGCAGCTGCCCATTTCCTTTCCTAGGCATGATCGCACTCGGCAAACTCCTCCATAAGTCCGGAAAGATGTTGGAGGGCTGGGGGGAGCGGAGGGGGTCGGCGGTGAGAGAGGGGATCGCGAACACCTAACGAGGAAGCCTGCCCTCCGAACACACACAGAAAAAATGGAAGCCCACTCAGTAGAACGCGGAGCCTGGCACGGAAGGCAGGGGGCTGGAATGCGGCATATCGGGCCGGGGGGCTGCTGGCGGCTCCCGGGCAGCAGCAGCAGCAGGAGCCGTGTGGATTGGGATCGGGGAAGCCAATAACCCCGGCCTGTTCCCAGCCACAGACTGATTAGCATGAGATTAGCATCCGTCTGATTTGCATGAACATTCCACACTCCTGCATTCCACAACCTTAACCCTGTGCCTGCCTGCCAGCCGCACTCCGCGTGTTCCTCATCGGGAGCGGGGTGGGCGCTCCGGAAGACCCCCCCTGGCCCCAGTCTCTTACTTTTACACAAAACAAAACAAAAAAGTCGATTTCGGAAACCCCCTCCAGGCCTTTTCTTCCATTGGATCCGCTTACTGCCTGCCTTGTGTTCTCCCCTTTTGTTATCACTAATATATATATGTTCGGCAACACAATTATTCGATTTTATAATATTTGGCATTTTAAGCCATATTTCACATGTCACTAGTGGAACAAATATTATGTATCAAAGCCTGGAGTGTTATGATTAACTCATATAATGTAGTGGATGCATGGAAGGGTAATCTAGCAGAGGTGGTTTGTTCCTTTGTATTAGCATTTAATCTGTATCTGGCTGGAGGTGTCATCTTCCCAAAGGACCCCTGTGGAGATTCATGGCCTAACAGATAATGATCGTTAGTTATAGGAATTCCATTCCTATCTTAAGTGGAGGGGTTTCCATCACCTTTACCCCACCATAACTTATTGGCACATCAAAGATGGGACCCGATTCTTGGGGATGGTGTCATATAATCAGTCATGTGGTCAGAGGGATGTTTTCTTGCAAAAGAGCCTGATTTAGGGACAATGCAGCGACCTCAAAGCAGAACTCCATGATATACTCTGATCGGAACAACACCATAAGAACCACCTGGACTTAAGGAGTTCCCACAGGCCTACCTATTGGAGAAACTCGTGAGTGAGGGTCCTGTGTATTGGAGAAACTCGTGA
>VKOC01000001.1:9452107-9465147 GCA_009364415.1 Spea multiplicata
GTCTTTACAGCTGACTGTATACAAACATTGATATTGCCATCTTCAAACAGCTGCTGCGACTCCATCACAAAGCAGGATCTGGAGCGGCACTCTATTTCTTTATATAAACTTTTCTCCGAGCATACGGTTAACTTTCAATGCAGCATTTTTTTTTATAGTATTCCAGTTTAGTAGAAACACAGACAGCATATTTTCTTCTACTTCCAAGGCCTTTAACACACCTGCTGGATTGGGCATTTGGAAAGTAGAGATCTCATTATTTTGCTTCAAACTTTTGTCAGCTGGAGGGGGCAATCATAATGTCAAAACAATAAAAACGCAGCCAAGCATTCTCTTAGAATTTGGTCAAACTGTGGTTTAGCAAAATGGTGGCACGCAGGGCTCCTTTCACCACGCAGACAAAAGTACGGCATATTTTGAAACAATTTGACTTTGACCCTAATGTCATTGGACTCCCTCTTCTGTCTTACGAGAAACTTGCGTGCGTTTCACAAAATGACAGAAGATTCACCTCCACTCCTTACTGAGATGAAATAGCCCATCTTATATAGTACGGTCAGATCACAAATGTATCTTGCGTCCTGTGCTTTTCCGTCGCTTGCTTAAGTCAGTTCTTTAAGGATAAAGAGCGATCACTATGGGTATGCTTATAACGTGCGTCGTGTAACTGTGACACGGTGCTGAGAGTCAAATATAGATCACCAAGGGAATGGACCTAACGGACGTTCAAGGGCAAGAGAGTAGACTCACAGAACCGCCAGGTAACTCCATTTAAAAATGCCTTTGTGAGCCACCACTTTTGTTTTAGTATTTACACATCGTCTGAAATGGAATCCCGGGGTTTCTCTAATCTTTTGAGATTAACCATGTGGCTATAATGGCTAATAAAGTGAGAGCTGACGGCTATAAAACAATAAGACATGGAGGGCATTTACTTCTAAGATAATGACTACAGCAAAGTTCTGTGCCAAAGGCCTGTGAGAAAGAAAGCAGCTTTTCCAAGGTCACTTTTCATCTGCTAGCCTACACGAGAAGGGTGCTGCGTAAGATTGAAATTGCACCGTGCTGAAGAAATGATGTCGAGAAAATAGGCTCTGATATTTTTCACCACTGTGGGGCAAAGATAAAACGGTTGTTCATTTTTTTGTATAGATCTCCGTTTTTTTCAAAAGCTTGCATTTCTGCTATCTTTGCTTATTTGTCACATATAAATGTTTCTGATCATCCCTATTTTTTTGAGATTTCAGTAATCACACCTGGGGGTGACTTTGAACCCAATTATCAATTTAATTTGGTTAATTGGTTGATTAGGTAACTAAAGGGCAATTATATTTTTACACACAGGGCCGGATAGCTTTTTTCCTTGTAAACATAATTAAAAAAAACTGCATTTTGTGTTTACTTGGGTAATCTTTGTCTAATATAAAAACTAGTTTGCTGATCTTAAAAAACATTGAAGTGTGATGACAAATATACCTCTAGATTGTGAGCTGGTTTGAGCAGGGCCCTCCTGTCTCCGGAAGTCATCTTGTTATGTTATACACTACTTGTTATGTCCTGTCCACCCATTGTACAGCGCTACGGAATTTGACGGCGCTATATAAAACAATAAATAATAATATGCAAAAATAGCAGAAATCGGGGCAAATATTTTTTCACGGCACCGGCATATTCCCCCGGGGATAAAGAAGTCCATGTCCACGAAGTTGGGGAACATGACACATTGTGGACATGTCAACTAGCCCTATAAGAATAAAGGCAAGTCCAAAAACTCTTGGGTCTACAGAAAAACTCAAACTTTGTCTACGTCTGTGTTTTTCTTACCTCCTACAGTAAGTTTTTTTTCCCATATGTGAACACTAGTATTTCTAGTAGACGTGCGCACAGACTAAACATTTTTTTGTTTTCGGTTCGTCTGTAGAAAATGTCCTGTCGCTTTTGTTTGGACGAAATTCGGAGGGAATTTTTGATTCAGAAACAATTTGTTTTTCGTGTTATGTATAAAGTCGTGATACTGGAGGATAAATGTTGGCTTCTGGTCATTGAGTTTTCTGCTGGAGGGCTTCGTGGGCATATGTGAGAACTTGGTGGTAGTCCCACTGACGTCAGGGGCGTTCAAGTTGATGTCAGTAAGCCTTCCTGATTACATCAGTGGCCCTTTCTATTGACAATGCAGGAAACAACCCCATTTAAAGGGGAAATGGGGGGGGGGAGTGGGGCGTGTCAGGACACCGCGACCCAGAGGATTCTGTCTGTTCACCCAGAAGCAGTGCTTCTCCCGGAGTTCTCTAGACCAAAAAGTGGTGAAAATTGGCACGAACGAACAAGTCCGGTATCTCATATAACTTTAGAAGAACCGTATGCAGCTTTCAGATCAGGACTCTGCTTTTCTATACAGTTGTGTTTCGTGAATACTATTTTGTAGCCAAGGCTTGAGCGTACAATCAAACGCAAGAATCAAATGAAAAGAATAGAATGCTACCGACCAATCAGCAGCTCCTCCTACAGCCCAAAGAAATGATCTAGTCCCCAACTATAAGCAGGGATCAGTGCGTGGAGCTGGCAGATTAGTGTGGCTGCTCGTTTCCATAGTAACATAGTGAAAGAAGTTATCCCCACCTGTCAGTGCCCCCCATAAATAACACACATGTATTTATATAAATATATACATATTTTATTAACAATCGCGCACCTGGACTCTTGTGGGCAACAACGCCGGTGACCCCATAGGTAGAATGATGATGATGAGCGTCATCAGGACTGTAACCCTACAAAACTGAGCGCAGCAGAGATACAAACGAGTTTCAGAATTGTGGGAAAATGTTTTTGTATGGCTAGACCTCTGACATATTTATAGCTCATAACCCCGTCTAGGAGCAGTACCGCATTATATTAAACTAAAACGGGTATTTTGAGAAAAACATACTTTGGTTTGTCATAGTTTCATAGTGGAAATATTGGGGAGAAATGATTATACGTCCAATATATATATATATATACATATATATATTACATTATTAATATATATATCCATAGGTAAGCTATATAGGATGAAATGAATAATACATAGTAAATACACTCCTAGATGCAGCCATACTTGTGCTTTTAACAGCTGCACCTGACAGAGTCGTTCTGAGCTAAAGGGGGAATTATTGCTACGGTCCTGGATTTGCGGACCAGACTAGCTCGCGATTACCAGCACTGGCCCGCGGCAGCTCGGTGGTTAACTGCACGGGGAAGGCGGGGCGCGGGGAAGGAGGAGGGTCTGAAACCAGCCAATAGCAGAGGCTGAATAGACCGGAATTCAGTAAGAGTGGATGCAGCTTTATGGAGCTGTCGTGGCCGGTAATCGCAGCTTAACTGTCGGCAGTGAGCTAAAAGATCCTTCGAAGTTCGGGTGTCGGCGCGATGAGCGACGGACAGACACCGCAAAACGGGTAACCGCGCCGGTGTTAATACATTAACGTATACCCCTCGCCTGCCCATCCCTGCTCGAGTGAGCACCTCCTGGGCTGCGATCTACCTTTATGGAGTTGTTGCAGAAGTTAGGCTGGGATGCAGACGTGTGCATGCCGTGCTCACCAATCATCTCAGTATTCTAGCCTTGACGTCATAACTTTGTGTTTATTTTAACATTGATTACTGATGATCGCAGAGTTCTATATAACTTTCATTTACTTTTTGTTCATTTTGTTCTAGCGCCATCTTTCTTAAGGATGTTTCACAAGTAGCTACATGGAAAGCTAAAAGTTTGGCCAAAATCTTTTACTTCCGGTCCGATCCTTCCTGTTCAACTTCACAAACTGCTTTCAGAAGCAAACTATGACCTGTGTTTGGAAGGAATATTAAATGTCCTATTTATTCACTTTACAGTGACGTAATCAGGACTCTTATGCATCATATAAACATGTACTTTATTATAAAAGGGTATGGAGGAAGATCATAGTCCGCCCAAAAGACTCAGACCCTAATGAGTCCTTAGTCTCCCATGCCTGTATTACCCTTTACCGCTTCTGATGGGAGGCCATTTATATACTACCTCTGTTCTTCTAGTTTAAAATTATGACCTCTCGTTCTGACATTTCTCCTCCTGTGAAATAAACTTCCCTCCTGTACTTTGTTAAATCCCTTTAAGTATTTAAATGTTTGCTTACTGCTGCCTCCCCCTCCTCTCCCCACCAGGTCGCAACTTCTCTCAGGAATCCATGGCGATGAAATGATTTATTTTATGACCGTGTAGGATGTAACGTGACTTGTGAATGTCTTATTTAAAATCACCTATAGTTATTAAACACTTTAATAACACTTCTTCATTCGGAGCAGTTCAACTTGTGTGTAGCTCTTCCTTAGGCACTCGCACTTCGCCTATAAAATCTACATAGTTTAATAAACCTGTTCTGGGGTTTATTTTGTGCTCCGTGTTCTAAAATAGTCGGGAAATGGGTAATTAGACTGTTAATAAGTGCTTATAAGTTGTGGATAGTTAATGACAGGGCTCGACAAACCCTGGGTGCCAGGTCACCATGGCAACTAGAAACCGCTTCCTGGGTTTTGTGGGACAAGGGGGTAAAAACATTGTGAATCCAGCACCCTACGCTTTCCTGCAGAGGGTACCCAGCAGGGTCACATAATGTGCCTCATGGCACCCGCTTCACAGAGCCCCCACAGGAAAGCATAGGGTGCCGGATACACAATGGCAGAACATATGGAGTGGCGTGGCAGGTCTCTAAGAGTTGGGGGGGGGGGGAGTGTATGTATGTCTATACTGTGTAGTGTCAGAGTGTATATGTATGGTGCTGGAGTGTGTCCGTCACTCAGTGAGTGTGTGTATATATGTATGTACGTGTGTATATAACTTTTATCACCTGTAAAGACCTTGTGCTTTTTATGTCGATCGGTTAATTCGGTTCCTGTCTCTGTTTATAGGCATGCGTCTGAAGCATTGTGCAAGAAGCGCGAGGATTACTTAGAATGGTGCGAATATTTCATGGCTGTGGCGTTTTTAGCGGCTCAGAGAAGCAAGGATCCAAGTTCCCAGGTCAGTCAACTTAATGCAGTTATAGGGCAAAGAAAAGTAACGTCTGAGTTGCTGGGTGGGAATAATTCTCCACTACTTGTTGACGTAAAGGATCATTTGGATTTGTACCAATTTTAAATTTCTTTGCAAGTTTCGGTAATCGGTATGAATGTCCGAAAATGAGGAGGGACCCCAAAGGAAAAAGAAGCAGAGAGCTCCGAAGTTTCGTTTTGCATTTTGTTGCTCTCTCGTGTGGTTATTTCACTGACGTACCCCCAGTTATTGCTTTAACCAACATCGACTGCATGCAACGTTTCTTTGTCTTTTTATTTAACCCTTAGGTGGGTGCGTGCATAGTTAATTCTGAGAACAAGATTGTTGGCATTGGATACAACGGGATGCCCAATGGCTGCCATGATGATGTGCTTCCGTGGGCCCGCACTGCCCAGAATAAACTGGACACTAAATACCCATATGGTACGTATGAGTTGTGTGAAGCAGAAATCTCATTTGATCAAGCGACTACCCTGCAGAATGAATAAAATTGTTGTATATTTCTGAATTTCCATGGATTTTGTCATTGGCCTTGTAAGTGCCTTTTATTTAGGTAGCAGCATAGGTACGTCCTGACCTTCTTGCAGCGGCAGGGACAGCCTGGGCTCTCCCCTGTCAGCAGAAGCCAGCATTGCTGCCTTTCTGCATCCCGATTGCCTGTAATAGCTGCTGGCGAGATCAAGAGGTCTCTAAGAGGACCTCTAACCATTAAAAAATAAATGAAAAACCCTTACCTCCCATTGCCCTAACACAAAATCTAAAAGGTATAACCCTCCTGCCCCCGTTCACAACCTCCAAACCCGTTAAGCCATAAGTATAAAAAATACTACCCTATAGGGTACTATATGCAGCTAAACAATTTTGGTAGGATTTCTCTGCCATAACACATACCCTGTGCAAAAAAAAAATTAAGCAAAATGTCAGCAAATCACCGGTAAGGTACATTGCTTGCCGTGATTGGCTGGTTGTTGTATGCTGGGTAGAGGGGTAGTCTTATACGGCGAGTATAGTCCAAACTCTATATTTGGACTGTAAAAGTTGGGGGTCGTCTTATACGCCCAGTCGTCTTATACGCCGGAATATACGGTATATACCTTTGTGGGTATTTTTGGTTTATTTGTTTAAAATGAGAGTTGCAATCCCATCACACCGAATGTAAAAATTCAATGAATAATATTTATACCTTATAGTATGTTCCCTATAAGTGCTGGGAAAGTATGTAAAATCTATATAAATTAGGTATTTCTGAAATCCGGACACCTGAATTGATAAACTTGGAGGGGATTTTCCGTCACTTTACCTGATTTTGTGAGGATTCGGAGGGGAAAATATATAAATAAATAACAATTTTCACTAGTTTTTACTAAATTTCTCATCCTAAATTTTCAGCTAATTAACTATGCTATAAAAAGAGAGCTCTGTTTCTCCTTGAAAAACAATATATAGTTTACATGGGGAATCGCTGAACCGACATACCGCAAAAATGGCAAAAGTGCTCCGGGACTTGAGTTACCAAAAACCCCTGGGACTGAAAGGGTTAAAGGCACCCTTAAGCTATTGTTCCCCCAATGTAAATGCGTGGCGTGGTCCGGCAGACTCCCATTCCATTATCCTCTTTCCCCACCACTCAGCCGCTTAGCTCACAGGAGATGCCTGATGCCGGTAACCGCGTGGTGTATCGATCAGTCGGCTCCAGCGCTGGCTTAGTTAGATTTCTAGGGAGTCAGACTAGACTCTGTTCATGCGCAGGAAGTGTTCCCGTTGGTTTCAGAGCAAGTGCCTTCCTGTCACTGCTGCTTTAAGCAGCCAATCGGGAGCATGCAAACAGGACTACAGAAAGAGTGATGCACTGCAGCTCTGGAGCTTTACTTTCTACTAAAGGTAACTTCATTTTAACTAATTCAAAAATAAATATTAAAGTAACTTATGCAGTTTTTGTTGATGAGGCTGCACAGGCAACTAAACTGTCCCTTTAACCCCTTCCGGACCGGCTGGGAACACCCAGCGGTCAGTAGCAGCCGCCCCTCGCGATCCCAGCGTTCAAAGCGACGCTGGATCGCGTAAAAGCAGTGACGTACCAGGTACGTCCCGGTCTCTAAAGGGTTAAAGAGTAAATTTAAAATCAATTAAGTCTTAGATCCTCTGAAGGATATTGATTTTGTTTTACTTCACATTGAATCCATGAAAATGGTTGGAGGGGGCGGTTACTTAAAAGTAAAAGTTCAAAAAATCCTTCTGTTTTTATTTTATATACATGTGCCTTTTTTATTTATTTTTGTTTTTTATATTTCATCCAACTGCCTTATGTTGGGTACACAGCTGTTTTAATACTGGGATACAACTATGCTACTATTTTAACAACATTTAGTTTTTTATTTCTGACATTTTGCTTTAATACATTTCCGGTAGCAGGATAGGTTGATATATGCTTTTAGAAAGTAGCCTGTAGGAAAGGGGTGAAGGAAATAAATTATTACTTTATTTTTATAAGCTAATCTCATTTTACTCTCTTCCAGAATAAAAATTGTACTGCATTCAAAATAAGCTTAGCTGACTTTCTGATATTTTGCATAGAACACCTGAACACCTTTTGAATGAAGAATGCAGAATAAATGGGTTTCTGTAACTTTTTCCACTTTTTTTTCAATTTTTACATTTATATTCCTAGAACTTCTCTGAAATGCTAAATTGAATTTGTCAATAAGAATCTGTTGCATGAACGATGGTGGTAATGGATGTTCTGTATGATGCTGCTAGATTAGATACCGGCAGAGAGGTGTATAACCATACCTGGGAGCTTTCTGAATGAGCTCACCCTGAGACTCTTGAAATATTAACCCCTTAGTAGGTTCAAACCCTGAGAACTCCCAGGTATGTGTATAGCTTTGCTCTTAGTTGCACTTGGACTGTTTAACCCTGATGTGCCCATAGGCACCATGTAGGTACTCTAGGTGGTGCTTGTTCATCTTTGGGTATTTAGCCAATGTCAGCTTCCCTGGTGACGCATGATAGACTCCTCTTTCGTACCGAACTGTAAAATCCACTTTAGATGCATGATTTTGCCAGGGCAAATCTGCACGTCGGCTGCTTGGTGAAATCTTTACCCATTTGCTTGCCCTTACCCGATTGACTGTCTCTCTGAGCAGAACATGCTCTTTTGGCAGAAAGCTGCTGGAAGCAGCTAATTTATGTTGTTTGTTTTGTTTCCCCTATTGTTTTGTGCTTTGGTTTATCTCTTATCATGTGTCACTAGCGGTTGCAGGGAAACCGCTAGTTCTACATACCGCAAGCTCCTTTTCCTAGCTGATCCCTGGTGTCACGCTCATTCCATCCCTTATTTTTGAATTTTTTTTTTCTGTTTAACGTTTTTGCATATAACTATTTCTCCCTGTGCGATCTTTGAGATTCACCGAAGATAACCCAGAACCCTGTCCTGTCTCGGGTATGGACCAGCGATCTATCATGTGTCACCAGAGATCAGCAGGGAAAATGAGCTCTCCATAAGTAGAGCTGTTTCTGTTTAGTTTTGGTAGACAAAGTTTGTACAGTTCTTTGTAGTCATCAAATAATCCAGCAAGCAGAATATTCCTATACCAGAAACCCTTACTACTCCTTGTCCACAGATGTTTAATCATAGGTCTCTTATGTTTCAGTTTGCCATGCTGAGCTTAATGCCATTATGAACAAGAACTCTGCAGATGTGAAGGGCTGTGTCATGTACGTCGCATTGTTTCCGTGCAATGAATGCGCTAAACTCATCATCCAAGCTGGTAAGTGTGTGAATGTCGCTTGTTGTTACTTTAACTGCAAGGTCAATAATGTTTGCTTAGCTGCCATACTAGAACCAATTCACGGGTACGTTATTATACAGCATTTAATTAAATTCCTCCGTGATGGAAAATTGGCGGTTTTAGCAGTGATATTACTCATAAACCTAAGATATGCCAGTGTTTTATATTCAATTTGTACAGAGAACCAAACAAGTAGTGCAAGCTAAAATATAAGTATTCATGCCATGCTGCTTTTTACTCTTAGTCATCAAGAGACCTGTAGCACGGATCCTCTTTTTATTTTTTTTAGTTTTTGTTTTTGTTTTCTATGTGATGCATTAAGAGCAACAACAACCTTGCTACCATCAATGCCTAAACCCTTCCCAGAAATAATTGTTAATTTTTTAACTCCTAATATTTGCCAGGAGCATGTAACGGTCATGTGACAGAGAAACAGTTGCTTATAGGTTTTTGCTATAGAGAGGAGAGAACAAAAGTTTATAACAGCTGGTGGGGCTACCCTGGCTTAGGGCCAAAGGTAAATGCAGCCCTGCCGCTCTCCACTTTATCTTATTTATTATTATTATACCCTTAGGTATAAGAGAAGTGATTTATATGTCTGACAAGTATCATGACACTCCAGAAATGCAAGCTTCAAGACATATGTTTGACCTATCTGGCATCAAATACACGTAAGTTCACTTTATGTATTTATCGTGATTTATTCTAGGGCCATTGGAGAACATAAACTAGTGATCCTTTTTTTGTGATGGCTTCCTGTGCAGAATTAGATTATCTAAGATGTCCGTTTCCCTGTACAGGCTCATGCCGCTTTTATAAAGCGAAGGAATCATTGAATGTATCCATGTGTATTCTGCATGTGTGCATTTCCAATCAGTATTTTGGAGATGCTTGGTTTCAAAATAAGAGATTATATAGAAACCCCCACCACCCAAAACCCCCCAAAATCAGGATGTGACCTAAATTTATTAGTGAATGCTGCTGCAAAAATATATTACATTGGTAAAGTTCACATTCTTTGAGCAGCCAGTGTCGCCTGTCTTACAATGATTAACCCCTTCAGTACCGGGGGGCGGTTCTGCCTCAAACTATTTTGCCTTATTATTGTGACTGTTATATAGTGCCACCATATTTCGTGGTGGTGTACAATGGGATGGGTAGACAGAACGTTACAAGTCGTATATAACATAACAATTTGGCTTGAAACAGTCTGCCCTGAAAAAGAATGAGAGATTCATCAGTGCAGACATTATGCACTGGATTGTAAATTTCTGAAGATGTTTAAGTGGGTCTTAACATATGCTAATTGTGGGGGGGGCTTCTAGGGTCCATTGAGTATTGTCGGTAAAGGCAAGGAAATAAAGATCATAATATCTGTCCCTCTCCTTAATATAGGAGAAAATGGTTGGCTAAAATTAGGTCTGTGCTCCAATTTGAGCTTGCTCGTTCATGTTGGGTCCCATTGTTTTGCCACCCTACGGAGCCCAATTGGTGTGTCATGAGATCGTCAGGATAACCAATTGAAGCAATCCCTTTGTTCATGTAAAAAGCAAGTTCTTTAATGTTTTTTTGTATTTTGATTTTAGTGAATGGGATATAGAGAAAAAAGTGTGTACCATTTAATAAATACATGAAAGGCCGAACCTTGATAGAGAATACTTATTTTTATACATTAATTTCTGCAAAGAAGGTGGGAGGGTTCTTTTTCTCCAAGCCTTTGGTTTTTTGGCAAAGAAACTCCTTTCTTTCTTCCTAGTAATTTATGATCAATGTTAGCTGACCCCATGTAACCTCATGTGTGTTGTTTTTGTTTGTTTTCTACCGCTAAGGATTCTCTCTGCATGGGGGGACTATAATTGGCTTCTCTAAAGAAGTCACAAATCCTAAGAATTAGATATCTGTATGTTGGGTATACAGTTTTTTTTTGTTTTTGTCTTGCGTAGAAAACTGGTTTAGTGCCATGTTCTAACATATATACTTTTTATTTCCTTTTTTCTCATTTATTTTTAGGAACTTTGTCCCCAAACGAAGAAGGATAGTCATCGACTTTGATTCCATCAATGGCAACAGACAGAGTCTGAGTCCGTTGTAAAGCATCACCTTTTGGACAGGAGCTAAGATTGCAAATGTGCCAAAATGTACAAAAGTATTTTTTATTATAGTTATTGGTAGGTATGGCATAAGAATAACTCCTTGTTTTTTGGATTGTAGCCTAGGACCACCTATGGCTTGTTCACCCATCAATGGAATTTGTTACATCGATTTGAAAGAATGTTGCATGCAATCTTCTATATCGATTGGCAATGAGTACTCCTTCTGTAGATAAAACACATGATGAGTCTCTGAGCTGATGGTACCTCCAGCCCTCGAGCGATGCCTTAAGCATGGGGAAGAAGCGACCTTCAAATAAGCACAAACTCCTAAGGTCTAATTGAAAATACACTTTAGTTTCTATAAGTGATGGGGGAGGGATGTTTGAAAGTTATTGGGTGTTTAAAGCAGTGTCAGTCGCAAGCAGGAAGTTTATGAATTAACTTAGTGGGTTTTTAACTATTTTGTGTTAGCGTTTCTGTTTTGTACATAAAGAATATAGTGTAACCCCAAAAATGTATAATTTGTTTTATTGGTGGGGGGGGTTGGATATATTTTGCTACTGTTTACCAATTGGCTATTTAAAATGATGCACACATTAGGGCTGTACATGGGTGACGGGTGTCAATAACGGCACCCCTTCTCACCTGTTGAGTGGTATTTCATGTACCTTTTAATAGAACATTTGACTGTAGCATGTTTCTGGCATTTGAAGAACAAGTTTAAATTGTGTTTTTATATTCTCAGCCCACTTCTTAAAGGGATCCTCCAGCCATCATATGCACTCTAATGCATATAATAGCTGCGTGGTTCTTCAAATGCATATGGAGGTTCTGCAGAATCCCCCTGTATGCACTGCAGGCGATGCTTTCACCCGAATGCATCTCCCTGCATGTGATCTACTAGGCCAAGGGCATCCAACATGCGGGCCAAATGCAGCCCGTGGGACCTCGAGGTGCGGCCCGCGTGAGATCGGCAGCCAGGATCACAAGAGCCCTGCTGCTTACTTGTGGGAGGGTCTATTCTCTGCTCCAGTTCTGCTTCCTCTGTGCGGAGAACGAGGGAGGCCGCGCCCCCTGCTGAAGTCTGTGAGCGGCATTGAGAGCTGTAGTGAAGGTAAGGGGGTGGGGGAGGTTGTTTGAATGAGTATGTTTGATTGAGGGAATGAATCTGTGGTTTTGAAGGTTTTGTGTCATTTACTTTATTTTAATCTGCATATCTTATTAAAGGCCATATTTTCTCACAGTGAAAAATTAGTGTGGCCCTCACACGTATGCAATTCTGATGAAGTGGCCCACTGCAGAATAAACTTGGACACCCCTGTACTAGGCTGACTCTGGTGAAGGATACATGCAGGGGTCTGTTGCTATTTTGCAGTATGGCTATAACTTTTGTGTCAAGTGTGTTTTTATTTCTTCCTTTTAAAAGAGTGTGTATCAGAGTACCTTTATATGCATCATCCTATAGTAGAGGTAGAGTAGAGGTCCCTTTTGAGAATCTGCCTATGTAATTACATAAACCTTTTAAACCCTTAATGTCAATTGACGGGTCTGGCACGTCACGAAAAAACGGTCGCTTAACAACCCCTGATGTGCCTGGTATGTCATTTCATTAATCAAGCTTAGAAAGTGACCTAGGATCACTTTCGTTGCTTAAACCGTGTTGCTGTAATGCCTCAATGTCGAGGCATTCAACAACACCTAGATCTGCATCAGGGGCCCTGTCTGGCCCCTCCCCGTGGGCGTCAACATCCGCCATACACTGTATGGCGGCGGACGCCTGGTTTAAAAGTTTAGGAGGTGATCAACTTATTGCCCAATAACTTGCAAAAAAAACATTGGGTGTTTCTAAACTCAGGACAAATAGAATCTTCATTGGCTTTTTAGGACGAATAAAAGATTTTTAAAATTTTACAATTTTTCATCAAATGTTTTTTTCCAAAGGAAAACAAGCCCTTCTTGTCTTGGAAAAAAAACATATAACTTGTGTGGGTAGACTAAATGACTGAAAATTTACATCTAAATATGAGCACCGCAACAGTGTTAACACTCATTTTGTCTTTGAGACTTCCTTTTTATAGTCGAAAG
>VKOC01000001.1:9473022-9484983 GCA_009364415.1 Spea multiplicata
AGGGGCGGCTGCTTACTGACCGCTGGGTGTTCCCAGCGATCAGTAGCAGCCACCCCCCCTCAATTCCGTGCACGTGATCGCTTTGCAGCGAATCACGATCACGGAATTTAAATATTTAAAAAAATACTGCGGTCTTCAAGTGAAGACGCAGTATGAAACCGCCGGTCCGGAAGGGGTTAAAGGGACAGTTTAGTTGCCTGTGCAGCCTCATCAACAAAAACTGCATAAGTTACTTTAATATTTATTTTTGAATTAGTTAAAATGAAGTTACCTTTAGTAGAAAGTAAAGCTCCAGAGCTGCAGTGCATCACTCTTTCTGTAGTCCTGTTTGCATGCTCCCGATTGGCTGCTTAAAGCAGCAGTGACAGGAAGGCACTTGCTCTGAAACCAACGGGAACACTTCCTGCGCATGAACAGAGTCTAGTCTGACTCCCTAGAAATCTAACTAAGCCAGCGCTGGAGCCGACTGATCGATACACCACGCGGTTACCGGCATCAGGCATCTCCTGTGAGCTAAGCGGCTGAGTGGTGGGGAAAGAGGATAATGGAATGGGAGTCTGCCGGACCACGCCACGCATTTACATTGGGGGAACAATAGCTTAAGGGTGCCTTTAACCCTTTCAGTCCCAGGGGTTTTTGGTAACTCAAGTCCCGGAGCACTTTTGCCATTTTTGCGGTATGTCGGTTCAGCGATTCCCCATGTAAACTATATATTGTTTTTCAAGGAGAAACAGAGCTCTCTTTTTATAGCATAGTTAATTAGCTGAAAATTTAGGATGAGAAATTTAGTAAAAACGAGTGAAAATTGTTATTTATTTATATATTTTCCCCTCCGAATCCTCACAAAATCAGGTAAAGTGACGGAAAATCCCCTCCAAGTTTATCAATTCAGGTGTCCGGATTTCAGAAATACCTAATTTATATAGATTTTACATACTTTCCCAGCACTTATAGGGAACATACTATAAGGTATAAATATTATTCATTGAATTTTTACATTCGGTGTGATGGGATTGCAACTCTCATTTTAAACAAATAAACCAAAAATACCCACAAAGGTATATACCGTATATTCCGGCGTATAAGACGACTGGGCGTATAAGACGACCCCCAACTTTTACAGTCCAAATATAGAGTTTGGACTATACTCGCCGTATAAGACTACCCCTCTACCCAGCATACAACAACCAGCCAATCACGGCAAGCAATGTACCTTACCGGTGATTTGCTGACATTTTGCTTAATTTTTTTTTTGCACAGGGTATGTGTTATGGCAGAGAAATCCTACCAAAATTGTTTAGCTGCATATAGTACCCTATAGGGTAGTATTTTTTATACTTATGGCTTAACGGGTTTGGAGGTTGTGAACGGGGGCAGGAGGGTTATACCTTTTAGATTTTGTGTTAGGGCAATGGGAGGTAAGGGTTTTTCATTTATTTTTTAATGGTTAGAGGTCCTCTTAGAGACCTCTTGATCTCGCCAGCAGCTATTACAGGCAATCGGGATGCAGAAAGGCAGCAATGCTGGCTTCTGCTGACAGGGGAGAGCCCAGGCTGTCCCTGCCGCTGCAAGAAGGTCAGGACGTACCTATGCTGCTACCTAAATAAAAGGCACTTACAAGGCCAATGACAAAATCCATGGAAATTCAGAAATATACAACAATTTTATTCATTCTGCAGGGTAGTCGCTTGATCAAATGAGATTTCTGCTTCACACAACTCATACGTACCATATGGGTATTTAGTGTCCAGTTTATTCTGGGCAGTGCGGGCCCACGGAAGCACATCATCATGGCAGCCATTGGGCATCCCGTTGTATCCAATGCCAACAATCTTGTTCTCAGAATTAACTATGCACGCACCCACCTAAGGGTTAAATAAAAAGACAAAGAAACGTTGCATGCAGTCGATGTTGGTTAAAGCAATAACTGGGGGTACGTCAGTGAAATAACCACACGAGAGAGCAACAAAATGCAAAACGAAACTTCGGAGCTCTCTGCTTCTTTTTCCTTTGGGGTCCCTCCTCATTTTCGGACATTCATACCGATTACCGAAACTTGCAAAGAAATTTAAAATTGGTACAAATCCAAATGATCCTTTACGGCAACAAGTAGTGGAGAATTATTCCCACCCAGCAACTCAGACGTTACTTTTCTTTGCCCTATAACTGCATTAAGTTGACTGACCTGGGAACTTGGATCCTTGCTTCTCTGAGCCGCTAAAAACGCCACAGCCATGAAATATTCGCACCATTCTAAGTAATCCTCGCGCTTCTTGCACAATGCTTCAGACGCATGCCTATAAACAGAGACAGGAACCGAATTAACCGATCGACATAAAAAGCACAAGGTCTTTACAGGTGATAAAAGTTATATACACACGTACATACATATATACACACACTCACTGAGTGACGGACACACTCCAGCACCATACATATACACTCTGACACTACACAGTATAGACATACTTACCACTCCCCCCAACCCCCCCCCAACTCTTAGAGACCTGCCACGCCACTCCATATGTTCTGCCATTGTGTATCCGGCACCCTATGCTTTCCTGTGGGGGCTCTGTGAAGCGGGTGCCATGAGGCACATTATGTGACCCTGCTGGGTACCCTCTGCAGGAAAGCGTAGGGTGCTGGATTCACAATGTTTTTACCCCCTTGTCCCACAAAACCCAGGAAGCGGTTTCTAGTTGCCATGGTGACCTGGCACCCAGGGTTTGTCGAGCCCTGTCATTAACTATCCACAACTTATAAGCACTTATTAACAGTCTAATTACCCATTTCCCGACTATTTTAGAACACGGAGCACAAAATAAACCCCAGAACAGGTTTATTAAACTATGTAGATTTTATAGGCGAAGTGCGAGTGCCTAAGGAAGAGCTACACACAAGTTGAACTGCTCCGAATGAAGAAGTGTTATTAAAGTGTTTAATAACTATAGGTGATTTTAAATAAGACATTCACAAGTCACGTTACATCCTACACGGTCATAAAATAAATCATTTCATCGCCATGGATTCCTGAGAGAAGTTGCGACCTGGTGGGGAGAGGAGGGGGGGGGGGCAGCATAGAAACATTTAAATACTTAAAGGGATTTAACAAAGTACAGGAGGGAAGTTTATTTCACAGGAGGAGAAATGTCAGAACGAGAGGTCATAATTTTAAACTAGAAGAACAGAGGTAGTATATAAATGGCCTCCCATCAGAAGCGGTAAAGGGTAATACAGGCATGGGAGACTAAGGACTCATTAGGGTCTGAGTCTTTTGGGCGGACTATGATCTTCCTCCATACCCTTTTATAATAAAGTACATGTTTATATGATGCATAAGAGTCCTGATTACGTCACTGTAAAGTGAATAAATAGGACATTTAATATTCCTTCCAAACACAGGTCATAGTTTGCTTCTGAAAGCAGTTTGTGAAGTTGAACAGGAAGGATCGGACCGGAAGTAAAAGATTTTGGCCAAACTTTTAGCTTTCCATGTAGCTACTTGTGAAACATCCTTAAGAAAGATGGCGCTAGAACAAAATGAACAAAAAGTAAATGAAAGTTATATAGAACTCTGCGATCATCAGTAATCAATGTTAAAATAAACACAAAGTTATGACGTCAAGGCTAGAATACTGAGATGATTGGTGAGCACGGCATGCACACGTCTGCATCCCAGCCTAACTTCTGCAACAACTCCATAAAGGTAGATCGCAGCCCAGGAGGTGCTCACTCGAGCAGGGATGGGCAGGCGAGGGGTATACGTTAATGTATTAACACCGGCGCGGTTACCCGTTTTGCGGTGTCTGTCCGTCGCTCATCGCGCCGACACCCGAACTTCGAAGGATCTTTTAGCTCACTGCCGACAGTTAAGCTGCGATTACCGGCCACGACAGCTCCATAAAGCTGCATCCACTCTTACTGAATTCCGGTCTATTCAGCCTCTGCTATTGGCTGGTTTCAGACCCTCCTCCTTCCCCGCGCCCCGCCTTCCCCGTGCAGTTAACCACCGAGCTGCCGCGGGCCAGTGCTGGTAATCGCGAGCTAGTCTGGTCCGCAAATCCAGGACCGTAGCAATAATTCCCCCTTTAGCTCAGAACGACTCTGTCAGGTGCAGCTGTTAAAAGCACAAGTATGGCTGCATCTAGGAGTGTATTTACTATGTATTATTCATTTCATCCTATATAGCTTACCTATGGATATATATATATATGTATATATATATATATATTGGACGTATAATCATTTCTCCCCAATATTTCCACTATGAAACTATGACAAACCAAAGTATGTTTTTCTCAAAATACCCGTTTTAGTTTAATATAATGCGGTACTGCTCCTAGACGGGGTTATGAGCTATAAATATGTCAGAGGTCTAGCCATACAAAAACATTTTCCCACAATTCTGAAACTCGTTTGTATCTCTGCTGCGCTCAGTTTTGTAGGGTTACAGTCCTGATGACGCTCATCATCATCATTCTACCTATGGGGTCACCGGCGTTGTTGCCCACAAGAGTCCAGGTGCGCGATTGTTAATAAAATATGTATATATTTATATAAATACATGTGTGTTATTTATGGGGGGCACTGACAGGTGGGGATAACTTCTTTCACTATGTTACTATGGAAACGAGCAGCCACACTAATCTGCCAGCTCCACGCACTGATCCCTGCTTATAGTTGGGGACTAGATCATTTCTTTGGGCTGTAGGAGGAGCTGCTGATTGGTCGGTAGCATTCTATTCTTTTCATTTGATTCTTGCGTTTGATTGTACGCTCAAGCCTTGGCTACAAAATAGTATTCACGAAACACAACTGTATAGAAAAGCAGAGTCCTGATCTGAAAGCTGCATACGGTTCTTCTAAAGTTATATGAGATACCGGACTTGTTCGTTCGTGCCAATTTTCACCACTTTTTGGTCTAGAGAACTCCGGGAGAAGCACTGCTTCTGGGTGAACAGACAGAATCCTCTGGGTCGCGGTGTCCTGACACGCCCCACTCCCCCCCCCCATTTCCCCTTTAAATGGGGTTGTTTCCTGCATTGTCAATAGAAAGGGCCACTGATGTAATCAGGAAGGCTTACTGACATCAACTTGAACGCCCCTGACGTCAGTGGGACTACCACCAAGTTCTCACATATGCCCACGAAGCCCTCCAGCAGAAAACTCAATGACCAGAAGCCAACATTTATCCTCCAGTATCACGACTTTATACATAACACGAAAAACAAATTGTTTCTGAATCAAAAATTCCCTCCGAATTTCGTCCAAACAAAAGCGACAGGACATTTTCTACAGACGAACCGAAAACAAAAAAATGTTTAGTCTGTGCGCACGTCTACTAGAAATACTAGTGTTCACATATGGGAAAAAAAACTTACTGTAGGAGGTAAGAAAAACACAGACGTAGACAAAGTTTGAGTTTTTCTGTAGACCCAAGAGTTTTTGGACTTGCCTTTATTCTTATAGGGCTAGTTGACATGTCCACAATGTGTCATGTTCCCCAACTTCGTGGACATGGACTTCTTTATCCCCGGGGGAATATGCCGGTGCCGTGAAAAAATATTTGCCCCGATTTCTGCTATTTTTGCATATTATTATTTATTGTTTTATATAGCGCCGTCAAATTCCGTAGCGCTGTACAATGGGTGGACAGGACATAACAAGTAGTGTATAACATAACAAGATGACTTCCGGAGACAGGAGGGCCCTGCTCAAACCAGCTCACAATCTAGAGGTATATTTGTCATCACACTTCAATGTTTTTTAAGATCAGCAAACTAGTTTTTATATTAGACAAAGATTACCCAAGTAAACACAAAATGCAGTTTTTTTTAATTATGTTTACAAGGAAAAAAGCTATCCGGCCCTGTGTGTAAAAATATAATTGCCCTTTAGTTACCTAATCAACCAATTAACCAAATTAAATTGATAATTGGGTTCAAAGTCACCCCCAGGTGTGATTACTGAAATCTCAAAAAAATAGGGATGATCAGAAACATTTATATGTGACAAATAAGCAAAGATAGCAGAAATGCAAGCTTTTGAAAAAAACGGAGATCTATACAAAAAAATGAACAACCGTTTTATCTTTGCCCCACAGTGGTGAAAAATATCAGAGCCTATTTTCTCGACATCATTTCTTCAGCACGGTGCAATTTCAATCTTACGCAGCACCCTTCTCATGTAGGCTAGCAGATGAAAAGTGACCTTGGAAATGCTGCTTTCTTTCTCACAGGCCTTTGGCACAGAACTTTGCTGTAGTCATTATCTTAGAAGTAAATGCCCTCCATGTCTTATTGTTTTATAGCCGTCAGCTCTCACTTTATTAGCCATTATAGCCACATGGTTAATCTCAAAAGATTAGAGAAACCCCGGGATTCCATTTCAGACGATGTGTAAATACTGAAACAAAAGTGGTGGGGGTTTTTTGGCTCACAAAGGCATTTTTAAATGGAGTTACCTGGCGGTTCTGTGAGTCTACTCTCTTGCCCTTGAACGTCCGTTAGGTCCATTCCCTGGGTGATCTATATTTGACTCTCAGCACCGTGTCACAGTTACACGACACACGTTGTAAGCATACCCATAGTGATCGCTCTTTATCCTTAACGAACTGACTTAAGCAAGCGGCGGAAAAGCACAGGACGCGAGATACATTTGTGATCTGACCGTACTATATAAGACGGGCTATTTCATCTCAGTAAGGAGTGGAGGTGAATCTTCTGTCATTTTGTGAAACGCACGCAAGTTTCTCGTAAGACAGAAGAGGGAGTCCAATGACATTAGGGTCAAAGTCAAATTGTTTCAAAATATGCCGTACTTTTGTCTGCGTGGTGAAAGGAGCCCCGCGTGCCACCATTTTGCTAAACCTCAGTTTGACCAAATTCTAGGAGAATGCTTGGCTGCGCTTTTATTGTTTTGACATTATGATTTTCCCCTCCAGCTGACAAAAGTTTGAAGCAAAATAATGAGATCTCTACTTTCTAAATGCCCAATCCAGCAGGTGTGTTAAAGGCCTTGGAAGTAGAAGAAAATATGCTGTCTGTGTTTCTACTAAACTGGAATACTATAAAAAAAAATGCTGCATTGAAAGTTAACCGTATGCTCGGAGAAAAGTTTATATAAAGAAATAGAGTGCCGCTCCAGATCCTGCTTTGTGATGGAGTCGCAGCAGCTGTTTGAAGATGGCAATATCAATGTTTGTATACAGTCAGCTGTAAAGACTCAGGAACAGACATAAGCTAGACATTTTCTGAAGTAGTAGTCTATTGACAGCTTTACTTCTTGCAAATAAACATTGATTACGATACTAACAAGACCAGCGACCTAATTACGTTGATGGTTCTGGCTCTTTGCGTGAAGAGCATTCCAGCCAGCCACTACCTTCAGAAGAGAGGAGAGGACCACTGATGAGGTTACAGCATACCACCGGGAGAGAAGGATGGCCTACGTCTGATAGTGCAGTTTTGCCATTCCAAAAATGGGAAGCCCATGGAATCTGATTTGGAAGTAGCACAAGCTAAAGACTAAAACAAGTTTAAAGCAGAAATCCTTGTACATCTTGGAGCAACCCATGGGGTTGGTACCCAAAGATTCCATTAGTTGGTTAGCTTATTGTCAAGGTATGAAGAGTTTGTCTGGAGAATAATGATGGTGCTATCACCATAGTAACAGTGCTATACCCCTGCTTATTGCATTAGCATTTCTCTACATAAATAACTTCCTATATTTTAGGCACTCAATTAAACTTTCCTCTGTTTTCTAAATGATGCAAACATGTTGTATGTATAGACAACTCTTTGTTCTCTATTAGCATACCTTGCGGGAAGCGACCAGGACTGCGCACTGTCGTCAGTGGGTGGTCCCGCACTGTAGCACTTCAACATTTTATAGGATACTGTATGGTTCTTATTTCCACGCAACCAAAAAGGACCGTTTAGTCCCATATGGTAGTAATGTTGTTCAGTTAGGTCTTAGTGAAGAACTTGTTACTTAATGAATTCATGATTTTTAGCTACTCAATTATAAGTCCATGTTTGCTGATTTGAAAAAGTTTGAGTTCCAAGGACTCATAAATTATTGATTGTTTGGGCTCCTGAAAGGAAAAGAGTCAGATGTCATCACGATTTAACTCAAGTGTGGAGTGTACTCCTAAATTAAGTTCAGATAGAGGCAACAAATGTATGGAAACATAATTTAACAAGCGTATTAACATTTTGCCATGTGATCCTGCCATAACTAGTGCAAATTGCTTTTTAAAAACTCCAATTTCCTTAAATCTTTGTTAGAAGGATTGGGGTGAGCAAAGCCCCTTACCTGCTCATAAGTGTTTTTATATAGCATTTATAGGGTTTCAGGAGTGCTGACCTTAGAGTTCCATATTGGTAAAGAAGGTTTAAAAACATTAAATGCGGTATAATTTATTTGTGCGTTCACTCTTACGTTAATGAAATTTGAACACAGAGTCATCAATTTCCCATCTTTTCTCTCTTAAACAATCAAATATATGTTTTGTAGCGGCTGATTTAATACGAAAGGTTCACTCATTGAATGACCTTATAGACATTTATAACAAAGACAGCAGATAATTAATAAAATGCACCTAGATGTGCTAATGCAACTCTGTTAATCTAATTTGCCGCTATATGGATTTTCGGATTAAATTCCAGCCAAGGACTGAATTTTGTTTTGCATTTTGCTTTTTTCATTCAATAAAAAAGGAATGCCCTTCAGGAAAAAAATAAGCTATATTGGATTATATAATGTGGAATATCTGAAACTGGAGGGCATGAAAACCTTGCATCCAGCGCTCCTTCAATAGCTACATATTTGTACCTTCCTTCACCAAGACTCTTTTACTCTTTTTTTCGTTGTAGAACCATGCTTTGAAGATGTTGGAGAGACCAAATTTTATAATTTATGTAAGTGGTAATGGACTGAAGGTGATGGTCAATGCAGACCGTCACCAATGTTCCTGACCTGTGTAAGCTTTTTCAAATCCTACTTGGTTTGTTGAAACATATGGGTTGTCCTGGAAGAAGGTCAGAGCAAAATGAATTTGTCACCCTTACCCTTTTGGTCTGAAACATCTGTCAAGAGTGGACCCACTTATCTTAAGATAACACGCACACTGTGGTGCCAGGTATTCTCCAGCAACAGCTGCACACCCTTCAGAGTCAAGCTCCAAAGGCATATGGCATCAAAGGACAAGGCAGGGAGAGCAGTGAAGGTTAAGAGTGAGTGGTGTTGTAGTAATGAGGATTGTAGAACAGCATTGTAGCGTTGTAAGGACTGATAAGGTCTGATAATAATTGAGCAGGAAAATCACAAAAAGCAATGGAGAGACACGTATAAGAGGCTTGCAGGCCAGATACAGGGTATAGCATCTATGGAACGGTGGACACACCTGAACACTAAACTGGAGTGGTGTGGCCATCAAGTATAAAGTCTACTGTCACCCATCCAAAGCCATGTCCAAGAGCAAGTGTCAATATGTGACTTCATGTGCCACTGAGCCACATGTTATTTACAATTAACTATGTCTAGCCATGGAAATGCAGAACACTATGAGATCAAAAGTCACAAGAAAAAAATCAAAGAATCCTAGTGTGCAAAATGTATGCTTATTTATACATATGATTCTGATATTTGCTTTTTCTATCTCCCGTAAGGTTCATAGGTGGCTGCGGTCTGCTTAAGTGTCAGCTAATGTCTGGATATGCCAAAAATATGCACAAGTTTGCAGTAAACCTTGCAATAAGCATTTGAATTTTGCATATAAGAACTTCAATGTCCACAGCAGTTGGGAAATAAAGACAGACGTGAGATGGTGACTCCTTCTGTCGAGTTTCGTTCTGTATATATGTTTCATTTGTTTGGGGTCTACAGACATCTAGTGCTGCAAGGTTTTATTTATCTCAGTGGGTAACTGTAATACATTGAATATTGGTCCATGGTTTGATTGCATTCGATACGTCTCCATGTAAAGTATAATGTGTTTGCATTTTAAACCATTAATTAAGTGCTTGACTGAAGAATATAATTATTAGATACAATAGGATAATAAAAAACACTTAAGAACTTCTATAATAAACACAAAAGGGAACGTTGAACTAATCCCAGCATGCGTGGCATCTTGTTAACCAAGATTTGGAATTTGGACTGCGTGACATTTATTTTATAAATGCAATGCCTTTCTTTGATTTCTCATTTACTAAAGACAGCTTTTTTAATATAGTGAATTATACTCTTTTTCATGGATCATGGCAAGTGGTTCACAACTTCAAAAAAAAAAAAAAGCAGGCCACATTTATTATATGTTTCCAGCCTTCCGTTAACCTCTTACAATATTAGGTATGTATTAAGTGTTTATATTTGAATGTAGGCCATAACAAAGTAAGGATATTGGTGAGGTTTCGGTATCTTTAAGGAAACACTTGATTTAAGTGTGATTACCAGGTTTAACTTCATTTACCACAAGGCAGTAAGCAGCCATGAAAGCACAGAGAGAAATTGTTAGTTAAGGTCTTTGTCTATTATTATTATTTATTGTTTTATATAGCGCCATCAAATTCCATAGCGCTGTATTAGGTTGTCCCAGAACAAGGCAGAAGTTTAATAATGTATAGAAATGGGTGTATATAAGTTCTGCAAGATGTTGATGCACCTCTGTATTAACACAACTCTTGGTAAGACCAGTAGAATGAGACTGTTGGTATTGCTATATATAAGCTTTAAGATTCAGCTGTAAACAACCACCTCCTGCGCTCGACCTTCAGCCGATCAAGGTTCACACAGACGTCGTGATATAAAATAAAAAATGTTTATTTCATCCAATTATGATTATAGGCAGGGTTCTGCAGACCCACCTGCAAAACATATCTGTCAGCATACGGTAGTCACCTGACGCGTTTCGTCCTTCCGACTTATCGGGCTAACATCCATGACACATCCTTAAGTAGACCACCAACTAATTGGTAACTACTACGGTAAAGTACATACACCTTAACGTTAGCATTGTTACCAAAAATAATAAGTGAAACAAAACACACATGTATAAAAAACACCAATTACGCCGAAATCTTAATGTGTCAAAGCACTATAATCATTTTAAATCAATCAATGCTCATAAATGTAACATGGATATGATAGGCAGTCTACATTGTTCATATGAATGATTTTTATTTGAAATCTCACAGTGTATAACTTAATCCTCAAATTCTCAAAAAATATGAAATGAAGTAAAACATACATGATTAATCATGTATAATCCATTAAATAGCCCTAACACGAGCAATGAACATTTAGTAATGGTTGGTTTTGTTATCCTAAATTTAAGACTCAGTAGCAAACCAATTAACAGCTATACTAACCATGTCAAGTAAACAAATTGTTTGAATCAAATTTTATAATCATCGCTATTGATAAAATTATAAAAGATATTATTAGAAAAAAACCTTACATCCCATTAATGAGTCAAACCAATATGGTATCTACTTCCCAAAGTAAAATTCCAATATACCTCTTGTTGGTGCATTTTCCATGTGTCACCATATGTTTCCACGTGCCACTGATTTGCGTCCTATATTCAGCATTGACGGAGCCTGGTGTCCTTACTACTTACGTAGCTACTTACGTGATGACATCATCTCATTACATTAAATCTATATATAACTTAAATAAAATTTGATGCATACGGTGAGTCATGTGATGTGTATACATTTTCAAAACATGCATAGCTATTTTACAAAGTATGATGCCATATTGTTACATACATTATGCATCTTTATATTTAGGGCAACTTTTCTGAGGGTAATTTCTTTTTATTTTAAATTAAGTAAAACACATTGATTTCTAAGTGACCAATCCCAGAAATGCTTTGGAGTATCAAAAGTGGAGTTGCAGAAATAAAAAAAAGACAAGGGAACATATTGACTCATGCATGTAATTGGACATCCCAAC
>VKOC01000001.1:9485083-9509259 GCA_009364415.1 Spea multiplicata
TATATATACTGATATATATCGGTATACATCAGTTTTCCCTTGCTCTAAATCTTAGGTCTTAGTTTTACGCTTCAGCATTATTTGGTACTTGCATCCCCATTGCAGGTTCTCGGCTTTTGTTGTAGTTTAGCTTGCCATGATCCCACTTTCTGAGAAAACCTTGAATTAAGAACGTCCACTATAACATTTCTTGTCACAACTCATGACACAATGCATCCTTGCATTAAAACACATCCACTGAAGGACTATCAACATAAACATATTCTTTCCACAACCGCAATTTAATTAGAGAAAATGTCAGAAAATGGCCTTGGAATAATATGTGTTTGTTGTGCCTGAGTAGATTTCCATGCCTGAATATACATATATAAATAAGACAAGTAGCATTGTCCTCTTTGCTGTTGTTGGAAAATCTGGCGCACATAAAAATGTTTTACAGTTTCCTCATTACAATTGTTTATTCATCAAGTCCATGTGTAGAAAAGGAGATGGAGGAAGAGGAAACAAGGAGTCAAAAGCATTGGATGGTAATTATTCTAAGGAGCTTTGTTTGTGATTGTCATGACAAAAACCATTGATTTATTCTAGATATAGCCCAAGCAGAAGGGCTTTTTTAATTTCTTCACTTGATTTCTTTATACCTGTTTCGCCTTTACACAAACGAGAAAATAGTGTAGTGAAATATGTGTCCAATATGTGCAGTGAAAACAGAAGGGGAGTGGATGGTTAAACAAAGAAAGGTATGGGCAGCCTTGCCTGAGATCTTCAGTTTAAGCTTACACATCAAAGGAGGGTCCAAGCGAATCCAAACTTATACTGGTGGTCTTCTAGCTGCTAAGGTGATTTTAACGACTTGCCTAATGTTATAGTAATGTAGTAATATTTATGTGGCATACACACACATATGGGCGTCATGGGGGTGGATTAGGAGTCCCTAGTATCAGGCATCCAAAGCAACATCAGTGGTAAGCCTCATAAAAATACCATAATTTCAAATAAAATACCCTTGGATTCATTGGTTTTCAAAATTAATATGTCGTGGAGCCTATACGCAATGGAATGGTACCAAAAATGTATCTTTATGTAAATGCATCAGCAATAACAATTCCTCAGCGGAACTCCAAGATATACAACAAAATGATCATACCCAGAACTGAAAATTACGTTAATGTAATACAAAGGATGGTGTGACACAGTATAGATGAAACCAGCAGGGCCGGACTGGCCCACGGGGATACTAGGAAATTTCCCGGGGGGCCGGCAGGTCCGTGGGCCGGGTGACCGGGAGAACAACATTCAAAACAGCCGCTGAGCGGCTGCGAGTGGCATTGAAAGCCTCCCCGCCTAATGAAATTAAAGGGGCTGACGTGCACACACAGCGCCGCCCAATGGCCGTTCCTCAGCACTTTGTCCCACGTCTTAAAAGGGGTGGGACGAAGAGCTGAGGCACGGCCATTGGGCGGCACGGTGCATACACGCCGGCCATTTAATTTCATGAACAGGGTCCACCTGCTGCCTTCACTGGACACCAGCAGGGAGTCAGAAGCAGTGGTAAGTCGGGAGGGGGAGTGTTATATGGGGGGGCATAAGGCTTTTCTGGAGGCAGAGTGCCCCATGGTAAGCCTTTTAACCCCCTTTATGCCATTCTGCCTCCAGAAATGCCTTTTAACCCCTTATATGCCACCCTGCCTCCAGAAATGCCTTATACACCCCAACTTATATACACCGCAACTTATGTCTCAAGGATGTCAGCTGCAGAACTGGCTGCCCAGAGCCCTGGGTCGATAAGAAAACAGCTCCATGCTAGTCTATTTCACCCTCTGTTGCTGGATGCAGCCTTGTAATATACTCACCACCAGTGAACCCCAGTGCTGACTCCTTAAAGGTTCTAGGGGGTGCACATGCACATAAATGTTCTACTCCCTCGTCTTTTCAAAGCTGGAGCCCCAAATAAGAATGCTGAAAACCTACATTCCATTTATTTTATTTATGTAAACCCGCTCTGACTTTAGTCTTTCTCTCTTTATAAACATGACGCTACAATATAGTAATGTTAGAAAAGTATGGATGTTCTGTATCTTTTGTTATTTCTGTACCTCTAAAGTGGGGAACACATCAACAGCTTCTAACAAAAGTATTCCAAAAGAAATCCCTGTACACATAACAGCTATTAGCAGGTTGTAGAGCAGAAACTCCACCTATCCAGCTTCGAAATTCTTTTCTCTCCTTTACATGACCTGGACGTGAGGATCTACAACATAATATTACAATGGCTTTCTCACACTTAGCCCTGGGGGAGGAAATGCTTTGACAAACACATGAATAAAGAAAAGAGTGTTAAAAACCAATGCGAGAGGTTATCCGGTCTGCATAATTCACAGAAATGATTACAGAACTAAACCCTTGTGCCTAACACAATTACCTTCTTAACTGGTTAAAACTAGAGAGAATGAAATAACCCCATTTGCCACATAATGTATTTACAAAATGATTTTCTTTACAAAGTGGTTTTAGAATACAAAGCAATTATTGACACGTACCAGCTGTGTGATGCGTTCTTTTTCTTCACCGAGCACTTATACATTATATATGGTCAGCTGGATGAGAGAGTTAAAACCCCAATTCTCCCTTTAGTGAATAAATCCCCTCAGATCATTACCAACAGGTCTCTACCTTTTCAGAAATGCCCACATCTGTTAGCAAGGCCACTTATTTGAACATCTGACATCTTGGGCTGTCTTTAATATGTATATGTAAATGTAAAATGCATCAAGGAGCTGGAGCATTACGAGCTGTTCACTATCCTAATGGACACAGAAGTCTTCACTTTTCAGCCATGCTTCAGTTGACATATCAATCGTTGACATTTCTTCAAGAGTAGATGTCTTACATGTACTTGTTTGGATGGAAGTGTCAATATCTGTTTAGCAGCGTATGTGAGAACTATGTTGGCTTACTGTACATTTTAATGTAAAAGAAAAACACCAAACACATCAACCATTAAGAAATTCATTAAGAATATATATTATTATTATATATTATAATATGTATATAATATATTACATATTATATATTATATTATGTAATATATTAGCCTTAATCTACATAAGGGTGAAGGTTACGTTTTTAGAAATTGATTATTTCCATTTCATGTCTATATGTTCTGAAGTTCAAACATCCAAAAGCCTTTGTTAGAAAAATACTCATATAATCATAGGGCTTGCCAGCAGCAAGGTTTCACACATAGGACTTGCCCCAGCAGCCAGGTTGCATACATAGGCCTTGCCCCAGCACCCAGGTTGCATACATAGGACTTGCCCCAGCACCCAGCTCGCATACACAGGACTTGACGCAGCACTCAGATTGCACTCATAGGACTTGCCCCAGCTCCCAGGTTAAATCAAAACAACTTGCCCCAGCACCCAGGTTAAATCAAAACAACTTGCCCCAGCACCCAGGTTGCATATACAGGACATGCCGCAGCACCCAAATAGCACTCATAGAACTTGCCCAGCACCCAGATTGCACTCAAAGGACTTTCCCCAGCCCCCAGGTTGCATCCACAGGAATTGCCCAGCACCTAAATTGCATTCATTGGACGTCAACAGGAGGTGCTGCCCTAAGATGAACTTCTGCACAAATCTCTTTCGCTGCCGTCCTCTCTTATGTCCATGGATAATCGGACGTATATAGATGATAGAATACAGAAGATAAGAGATAAAAGAGAGAAGATGAAAGACAGAAGGTAGAAGATGAAGAGCAAGAAGATGCGGAAGTGGTCAGCAGAAAAGGTAGGGAAGCATTAAGAGAGCATGAGTGAACGAGAATCTGAATGTAAGTGAATGTAGGCAACAAAATTAAAATTGCCCCTGATTTTTGGCCGAACCGAATGACCAGGGAACAAAATTTGTTGCCTGAAAAAAAATGGGCCAAAAAAGAAACCGAAAAAAATTTGTACAAATCGTTTTTGGCCCATTTGCACGTCTAATATATTGGTCTATTAAAGGGACAATCTACTGCCCCAAACTCGCACCAATGAAGAATGTATATTAAAGTACTCATGAAAGTGCTCCCATAGAAACCGAAGACCACCAAATATTCATGCATTTTCAGGTTTCATTATACCCCCTGGATATCTTACACAAGCCAACGATGGAGTCGAGTATCTGCTCTTGTGCACTGCTGAGCAGAAGGCACATTTGTTTGGATAAGTCCTCTGATAAGCAAAGGAACTTGGGGGAGGGGAAATAGATGATTTGTATAAAGGTGATTTTAATGAATCAATGTTAGTATTTGTATGAACAAATGGTAAAATATACTGGATTATACATATTCTACACTATAAAATGTAAGATTTAGGAAAGCGTCATATCTATAAAGTATAGTCTACACCGCTCATTAGTTCAGTAATGGTTACAGAAGGCAATAAAACTAAAACAAAGTCGTTTTTTATTTTCGTTAAATTATTATTGTTACCATGAGAGAAGTATCTAAGGTATCTTAGCTTGGTTTGTTATTGAAACACCTTGCTTTCTGGTGTAAAGAGAGCTCAGTCAACATCACAAGTGCTGGACTGACAAGCAGAATATATGCAGGAGCTTCAGTCAACCTATCAGTGGGGATTCTGTGTTGATCAGACTTCCCAAAATCAATAGAAATCACCGCTGGGAACAGTGGAAAGGAGACTTAGCATTATATGTTTGTATCTGTTTCAGTGCAGTGGACTGAAACCAAAATACAAGGAATTTTTCAAAGGTGAAGACTGCAGAGAGTTTTAAAGTACATTAGATAAAAAAAGAAATGTTAAAACCCAAGGTTGTAGCTTTTGCAGGCAGTGGGGTGAAGCAAACTAAAACAGCACAGAATATTTCAAATGTTATGGCTAGCTGGGCAAAAACTGCTAATGAGGTAAAAACAATCCACACAAAGAATAAAACATTTAGTTCCAGAGGCCGAAGACTAACCAAACGGAACAACTAGAGACTAAAAGTTCCTTTTTTCACAACATGAACACTGTCTGTTTATATTACATATTAATAAATATGTCAGTAGAAGAGCCAGGAAGAAACATAAATTCCCTTCAAACTTGAATGGCCAAGGTAATTCAAACATGTCAAAAAGTTCCATCTACCTGTCAAGATAAGCGATTAACCATACGGGCATTAGGGCAGTGGGATATGTATTCGTTAAATATTTTCTTTAGGTTTGAGAGTGCCTTATCCCTTCTTCTATGTTTGCGAATTTCAAGAACTATCTTAAAGAAACACATATAAAAAAGTATGTTCATTTTAGAGAAAATAAAGTATACCTAGTGCAAACAATTAATATGTTAAACATTAGATGGTGCATCAACCACTAAAGAAGGTGGTCTAAATTAAGCAGTATGATTGCTGTTAGCAATTATATATATATATATGTGATTGCTAACAGCTCCTATCATGCCCAGGTAGCCAGTACATGCCAAAACCTGGGCATGGTAGGAGTGTGATTGCCAACAGCAATCAACACTGCTCTCATGTCAAGTCAGCCAGTACATGCTGGAATCTGTGTATGCCTGGGCATAATAGGAGTGTGATTGCTATTAACAATCATATAAATATATATATTGTTGGTTTTTTTAGTCTAATGTTCCTGTTACTTTTAATAAAAGTGTTTTTTTTTGTTTTTAAAGGTGTGTGTGGGGGGGGTCATTTTCGGCCCAGAATTTAAATTTCTGTGCATCCCTGCTATATATACTAAGCCAGACACTGAAGTGGTAGGCCTACACCACATTAAAGTTTGGCTTAGTATATAGTGATAGGGGTTATGCTGCATTATTGGCAATGTCTGGCTCAATGTATAGTGATAGGGATTACGCTGTACCACCCTCAATGTGTGCCTCACTATATAACGATAGGTGTTATAATGTACCTCTATCAGTGTGTGCCTCAGTATATAGTGATAGGTGTTATGCTGTACCCCCATCAATATTAGTATAAAACGCTAAACGTTATCCTCAGTATATAATAACAGTAATCCTATACCACCATCAATGTTTGCCTCGGTATATAATAGCAGTTACCCTGTACCACTGTCAATGTCTGCCTAATGATAGAAGCTAAGTAAGTGTGGGGGTGGGTGTGTTCCACATACACAATCCGCCACAGGTGCCAAATACTCTAGGTACACCCCTGCCATGTCATTTCATTAAATCACTTTCACCCTTTCCCTTTTAGTGAATAAACCATTTTAAGTTGCTACAGTTTACATTGTTTTAGTGATATCATGTAGTTACCAGAAAAATATGCTTTATCTTTAATAAAGAGTTATTTACCACAACATACATCGGACATGTCTTGACAGCCAGTGTTTTCTTGCTCGATATACATCTTCAAAATAAATCACTTGTTTATTGAAGCAATGTTGTGTCACACAAGGAAAGATCACTTCATATTATTTTCAGATTTAAAAAAAAATAAAATATATATATATAATATATATATATATATATAATATAATATAGATATGTTGTTGTGTTTTAGTTCCTCACACCAAATGGTGGCTGCCATATATCTATGCAGATTCAGGACACCTGACACCAGAGACTTTTTTTTGACATCACATTCTGAATACACAGACATTAATATGTAGTTGGTCCCCCTTTGCACCTATAACAGTTTCCACTCTTCTGGAAAGGCTTTCCACAAGATTTTGGAGTGTTTGTGGGAATTTTGCCCATCCATCCAGTAGAGACATGGTTGGGCGCTGATGTTCACCAGTTCATCCTAAAGCTGTTCGATGGGGTTGAGGTCAGGGCTCTGTGTGGCCTGTCACTTTCTTCTACACCACACTCACCCAACCATGTCTTTATGGACCTCGCTTTGTACACTCCTGCTGAAATAGAAAAAGGCCCTTCCTCAAACTGTTACCACAAAGTGAGAAGCATTGCATTGTCCAAAGTGTCTTGGTACGTCAGCTTCACCATACATCTTGGGCAATGCTTTGCTTTCAACTTTGCGGGAACAGTTTGAGGAAGGGCCCTTTCCTATTTCAGCTTGACTGTGCCCAAGTACACAAAGCACGATCAAAGACAGGATCTTTGTGCACATCATCTAGCCCCAAGTGACTACAAACAAATATACAGCAACATAATTTAGGGTGGCATCTGATATTAATCAGTTAAAAAGCACTTAACATATTATTGCTTAAACATAGACCTGCTTGGATATTTACTATCCAATCTATGATCTTTGTTATCTCACCACTTTCAATACAGTAGTTGCCCACTAAAATGGTCCTTGAACAGAACTGCCGAAAAGCATTCATCACCACTAGTACTTATAACAGGATCCAATGCTTGTGGTCCGGCACCCAAAGCTTTAAATCTTTAACAATTTTCAGAAGCCTGTTTCTATAGCAAATATAAGTACAAGGTTTACGTTTTATTGATCTGGAATCTGTGCTTGTACAGTCTCATTTTGTCTCTATAACAATCGTAAATAAATTGAGAACATCGCTATATTAAATAGAACCTATGCTCTTTCATTAAAGAATAAAAACAATAAAAAAAATGTTATATACAGTAATTTAAAAGATACCAAAGGATATTTCAAACAAATATTTTCCCATCTGAAGAAGCCGTAAAGTGTAAGGAATATGGATTTTTTTTCAGTAATAAAGGGCAACTGGAAGAAAAAAAAAAAATTAACCAGCCTATCCACCAGAAAAAGAAAAAAAAAAAAAATCAGGTTTTACTGCTCAGCTTTTGTAGTAATCTCTTGACTTCTGTGTGAAAAGTCTATAGCAAGACAAGTAACATAATAGTTAGCAATATTTTAATTATATTGAACTCTTTTTTTTTCACTTTGTAAAATCCAGTCCATCTTTGAACCTTGGACCCCTACAAACTCCCGCTATTTGTAATACTTCAGTGTGCATATTATCGGATATATTGAAAGCATTCTAGAAAACCTGAATTAAAAAAAAAAAAAGTGGATACCCTCAAATAGTATTTCTTTTGCCCATTGGTGATCCCGTACCAGTGTCTTGACCCAGGCCACAATTTAAATAAGGTTTATTTAGTTCCGAGAGGCACGTGTGGGCCCCAAGTTCATGATGGATAACCAGATCAATAAAGTTATGATGGGTGAAAGAAGTAGTTTAAACAGTTATGTCTGAAAATCGTAGGTTGCAAGCAATAACCCCCCTGAAGTCTAAAGGACAAGTTTTCCATTGGAAACAGATAAAAGATGAATCATTCGGCCTCTGATTGGCCAACACGCATCGTGACCATGACCAGTTCCTCTAATTAAAAGTCTATATGTATGGATAGAGCATCATTTCATCTCATTGCAAGTTTTAAAGAGTTCTGGTTTTGACTAACTATTCATTACAAAGGATCAACTTCAGCAAGCTTCTGCTGCAGGAAGAGCTTGGGTGGCCCTACATAATATAGTATAAGCAATATCGTTTAAGCATCAAGATTTTTCCAGTCTTTTTACACATTTAATTATACATGGCTGTAGACTCTAGATAAATGTGCCACAGGGACCCAAATCTATTGTTTTACGCATTGCAATATATGTCTTGCCTAATCTCACTAGATATCATTAGACTTACATGCATGGAGCTGATCGTCTACGCTTTTACACACTAAATTACATTCTAAATTACCATTAAATGTATCTCTACTTGTCTTGTAGACCAAACCATGTTGTAACAAAAAATATATATTTGTTATTCTTTTCTTCTTCAAGTAATCACCATGACACAAACTGTCATCCTTGCTCATGAAGACTTCCTTATTCTGTTGCCCAAAGCAAGATTCTTTTGCCGTTTTTTGAAGAATATAATAAAAAGGTATCCCACATTCGTGAGTCTCTCAAGAGAAAACTTCTATTTATACCTCAAATGAATGGTCATGTTTTAAACAACAAAATAAATAGTTGATAATAACAGGGCAATGGGATGTTAAAGTATTTGTCACAATCAATACAGTGGAGGCAGTTAATATAAATTAAACATTAAATCAAGCAAGTCCTGCATTTCTGGCATGCTCTTGATACCGTTATGATTCATGCACATCAAAAGGTTTTTGGTTTTTTTTTAGGTTTTGTGAATTTACATGCTAAATTTGTCTTGACCTTTTAGGTTTCTGTTTCAAAGATGATTTCTTTGGAATCTCTATTTCTATGGGAGGGGTATCTTGTTAAATAGTGAACAATTTTACATATCTATCCTTTCGACTATAAAAAGGAAGTCTCAAAGACAAAATGAGTGTTAACACTGTTGCGGTGCTCATATTTAGATGTAAATTTTCAGTCATTTAGTCTACCCACACAAGTTATATGTTTTTTTTCCAAGACAAGAAGGGCTTGTTTTCCTTTGGAAAAAAACATTTGATGAAAAATTGTAAAATTTTAAAAATCTTTTATTCGTCCTAAAAAGCCAATGAAGATTCTATTTGTCCTGAGTTTAGAAACACCCAATGTTTTTTTTGCAAGTTATTGGGCAATAAGTTGATCACCTCCTAAACTTTTAAACCAGGCGTCCGCCGCCATACAGTGTATGGCGGATGTTGACGCCCACGGGGAGGGGCCAGACAGGGCCCCTGATGCAGATCTAGGTGTTGTTGAATGCCTCGACATTGAGGCATTACAGCAACACGGTTTAAGCAACGAAAGTGATCCTAGGTCACTTTCTAAGCTTGATTAATGAAATGACATACCAGGCACATCAGGGGTTGTTAAGCGACCGTTTTTTCGTGACGTGCCAGACCCGTCAATTGACATTAAGGGTTTAAAAGGTTTATGTAATTACATAGGCAGATTCTCAAAAGGGACCTCTACTCTACCTCTACTATAGGATGATGCATATAAAGGTACTCTGATACACACTCTTTTAAAAGGAAGAAATAAAAACACACTTGACACAAAAGTTATAGCCATACTGCAAAATAGCAACAGACCCCTGCATGTATCCTTCACCAGAGTCAGCCTAGTACAGGGGTGTCCAAGTTTATTCTGCAGTGGGCCACTTCATCAGAATTGCATACGTGTGAGGGCCACACTAATTTTTCACTGTGAGAAAATATGGCCTTTAATAAGATATGCAGATTAAAATAAAGTAAATGACACAAAACCTTCAAAACCACAGATTCATTCCCTCAATCAAACATACTCATTCAAACAACCTCCCCCACCCCCTTACCTTCACTACAGCTCTCAATGCCGCTCACAGACTTCAGCAGGGGGCGCGGCCTCCCTCGTTCTCCGCACAGAGGAAGCAGAACTGGAGCAGAGAATAGACCCTCCCACAAGTAAGCAGCAGGGCTCTTGTGATCCTGGCTGCCGATCTCACGCGGGCCGCACCTCGAGGTCCCACGGGCTGCATTTGGCCCGCATGTTGGATGCCCTTGGCCTAGTAGATCACATGCAGGGAGATGCATTCGGGTGAAAGCATCGCCTGCAGTGCATACAGGGGGATTCTGCAGAACCTCCATATGCATTTGAAGAACCACGCAGCTATTATATGCATTAGAGTGCATATGATGGCTGGAGGATCCCTTTAAGAAGTGGGCTGAGAATATAAAAACACAATTTAAACTTGTTCTTCAAATGCCAGAAACATGCTACAGTCAAATGTTCTATTAAAAGGTACATGAAATACCACTCAACAGGTGAGAAGGGGTGCCGTTATTGACACCCGTCACCCATGTACAGCCCTAATGTGTGCATCATTTTAAATAGCCAATTGGTAAACAGTAGCAAAATATATCCAACCCCCCCCACCAATAAAACAAATTATACATTTTTGGGGTTACACTATATTCTTTATGTACAAAACAGAAACGCTAACACAAAATAGTTAAAAACCCACTAAGTTAATTCATAAACTTCCTGCTTGCGACTGACACTGCTTTAAACACCCAATAACTTTCAAACATCCCTCCCCCATCACTTATAGAAACTAAAGTGTATTTTCAATTAGACCTTAGGAGTTTGTGCTTATTTGAAGGTCGCTTCTTCCCCATGCTTAAGGCATCGCTCGAGGGCTGGAGGTACCATCAGCTCAGAGACTCATCATGTGTTTTATCTACAGAAGGAGTACTCATTGCCAATCGATATAGAAGATTGCATGCAACATTCTTTCAAATCGATGTAACAAATTCCATTGATGGGTGAACAAGCCATAGGTGGTCCTAGGCTACAATCCAAAAAACAAGGAGTTATTCTTATGCCATACCTACCAATAACTATAATAAAAAATACTTTTGTACATTTTGGCACATTTGCAATCTTAGCTCCTGTCCAAAAGGTGATGCTTTACAACGGACTCAGACTCTGTCTGTTGCCATTGATGGAATCAAAGTCGATGACTATCCTTCTTCGTTTGGGGACAAAGTTCCTAAAAATAAATGAGAAAAAAGGAAATAAAAAGTATATATGTTAGAACATGGCACTAAACCAGTTTTCTACGCAAGACAAAAACAAAAAAAAACTGTATACCCAACATACAGATATCTAATTCTTAGGATTTGTGACTTCTTTAGAGAAGCCAATTATAGTCCCCCCATGCAGAGAGAATCCTTAGCGGTAGAAAACAAACAAAAACAACACACATGAGGTTACATGGGGTCAGCTAACATTGATCATAAATTACTAGGAAGAAAGAAAGGAGTTTCTTTGCCAAAAAACCAAAGGCTTGGAGAAAAAGAACCCTCCCACCTTCTTTGCAGAAATTAATGTATAAAAATAAGTATTCTCTATCAAGGTTCGGCCTTTCATGTATTTATTAAATGGTACACACTTTTTTCTCTATATCCCATTCACTAAAATCAAAATACAAAAAAACATTAAAGAACTTGCTTTTTACATGAACAAAGGGATTGCTTCAATTGGTTATCCTGACGATCTCATGACACACCAATTGGGCTCCGTAGGGTGGCAAAACAATGGGACCCAACATGAACGAGCAAGCTCAAATTGGAGCACAGACCTAATTTTAGCCAACCATTTTCTCCTATATTAAGGAGAGGGACAGATATTATGATCTTTATTTCCTTGCCTTTACCGACAATACTCAATGGACCCTAGAAGCCCCCCCCACAATTAGCATATGTTAAGACCCACTTAAACATCTTCAGAAATTTACAATCCAGTGCATAATGTCTGCACTGATGAATCTCTCATTCTTTTTCAGGGCAGACTGTTTCAAGCCAAATTGTTATGTTATATACGACTTGTAACGTTCTGTCTACCCATCCCATTGTACACCACCACGAAATATGGTGGCACTATATAACAGTCACAATAATAAGGCAAAATAGTTTGAGGCAGAACCGCCCCCCGGTACTGAAGGGGTTAATCATTGTAAGACAGGCGACACTGGCTGCTCAAAGAATGTGAACTTTACCAATGTAATATATTTTTGCAGCAGCATTCACTAATAAATTTAGGTCACATCCTGATTTTGGGGGGTTTTGGGTGGTGGGGGTTTCTATATAATCTCTTATTTTGAAACCAAGCATCTCCAAAATACTGATTGGAAATGCACACATGCAGAATACACATGGATACATTCAATGATTCCTTCGCTTTATAAAAGCGGCATGAGCCTGTACAGGGAAACGGACATCTTAGATAATCTAATTCTGCACAGGAAGCCATCACAAAAAAAGGATCACTAGTTTATGTTCTCCAATGGCCCTAGAATAAATCACGATAAATACATAAAGTGAACTTACGTGTATTTGATGCCAGATAGGTCAAACATATGTCTTGAAGCTTGCATTTCTGGAGTGTCATGATACTTGTCAGACATATAAATCACTTCTCTTATACCTAAGGGTATAATAATAATAAATAAGATAAAGTGGAGAGCGGCAGGGCTGCATTTACCTTTGGCCCTAAGCCAGGGTAGCCCCACCAGCTGTTATAAACTTTTGTTCTCTCCTCTCTATAGCAAAAACCTATAAGCAACTGTTTCTCTGTCACATGACCGTTACATGCTCCTGGCAAATATTAGGAGTTAAAAAATTAACAATTATTTCTGGGAAGGGTTTAGGCATTGATGGTACCAAGGTTGTTGTTGCTCTTAATGCATCACATAGAAAACAAAAACAAAAACTATTAAAAAAATAAAAAAAATAAAACGAGGATCCGTGCTACAGGTCTCTTGATGACAGAGTAAAAAGCAGCATGGCATGAATACTTATATTTTAGCTTACACTACTTGTTTGGTTCTCTGTACAAATTGAATATAAAACACTGGCATATCTTAGGTTTATGAGTAATATCACTGCTAAAACCGCCAATTTTCCATCACGGAGGAATTTAATTAAATGCTGTATAATAACGTACCCGTGAATTGGTTCTAGTATGGCAGCTAAGCAAACATTATTGACCTTGCAGTTAAAGTAACAACAAGCGACATTCACACACTTACCAGCTTGGATGATGAGTTTAGCGCATTCATTGCACGGAAACAATGCGACGTACATGACACAGCCCTTCACATCTGCAGAGTTCTTGTTCATAATGGCATTAAGCTCAGCATGGCAAACTGAAACATAAGAGACCTATGATTAAACATCTGTGGACAAGGAGTAGTAAGGTTTTCTGGTATAGGAATATTCTGCTTGCTGGATTATTTGATGACCACAAAGAACTGTACAAACTTTGTCTACCAAAACTAAACAGAAACAGCTCTACTTATGGAGAGCTCATTTTCCCTGCTGATCTCTGGTGACACATGATAGATCGCTGGTCCATACCCAAGACAGGACAGCGTTCTGGGTAATCTTCGGTGAATCTCAAAGATCGCACAGGGAGAAATAGTTATATGCAAAAACGTTAAACAGAAAAAAAATCAAAAATAAGAGATGGAATGAGCGTGTCACCAGGGATCAGCTGGGAAAAGGAGCTTGCGGTATGTAGAACTAGCGGTTTCCCTGCAACCGCTAGTGACACATGATAAGAGATATACCAAAGCACAAAACAATAGGGGAAACAAAACAAACAACATAAATTAGCTGCTTCCAGCAGCTTTCTGCCAAAAGAGCATGTTCTGCTCAGAGAGACAGTCAATCGGGTAAGGGCAAGCAAATGGGTAAAGATTTCACCAAGCAGCCGACGTGCAGATTTGCCCTGGCAAAATCATGCATCTAAAGTGGATTTTACAGTTCGGTACGAAAGAGGAGTCTATCATGCGTCACCAGGGAAGCTGACATTGGCTAAATACCCAAAGATGAACAAGCACCACCTAGAGTACCTACATGGTGCCTATGGGCACATCAGGGTTAAACAGTCCAAGTGCAACTAAGAGCAAAGCTATACACATACCTGGGAGTTCTCAGGGTTTGAACCTACTAAGGGGTTAATATTTCAAGAGTCTCAGGGTGAGCTCATTCAGAAAGCTCCCAGGTATGGTTATACACCTCTCTGCCGGTATCTAATCTAGCAGCATCATACAGAACATCCATTACCACCATCGTTCATGCAACAGATTCTTATTGACAAATTCAATTTAGCATTTCAGAGAAGTTCTAGGAATATAAATGTAAAAATTGAAAAAAAAGTGGAAAAAGTTACAGAAACCCATTTATTCTGCATTCTTCATTCAAAAGGTGTTCAGGTGTTCTATGCAAAATATCAGAAAGTCAGCTAAGCTTATTTTGAATGCAGTACAATTTTTATTCTGGAAGAGAGTAAAATGAGATTAGCTTATAAAAATAAAGTAATAATTTATTTCCTTCACCCCTTTCCTACAGGCTACTTTCTAAAAGCATATATCAACCTATCCTGCTACCGGAAATGTATTAAAGCAAAATGTCAGAAAGGGAGAATTCTTACCTGGGAATTCCTTTTCCTTGTCCATTTCCAAGGTGGCACATGAGAAGAAGGCTCCGCCTACCAGGTAGGGCAGGAAACACTATAAAAAAAGGACACCTCCCCCTTCCTCCCCAGTGTGGTTAAAAAGAAAGACTCAGACAAATAATAGCAATACCAATCAAATTTAATGGGCGGGGAAAAAGTGTGCCACCTTGGAAATGGACAAGGAAAAGGAATTCCCAGGTAAGAATTCTCCCTTTCCCTTGCCATTCCAGGTGGCACATGAGAAGAATTAGCAAGATAGGGAGGGAAGGATTCCAGTCTGAAGGACACGACGACCAAATTGAGACTCGTCTGAGAGATGCAGATTCAGCCTGTAGTGCCTTACGAACGTATGAATCGACCTCCAGGTCGCTGCCTTGCAAATGAGAGACGGAGACACCCCGGAGAGTTCGGCCCAGGAAGTTGAGACGGATCTGGTCGAGTGAGCCTTCAGGCCGGAGGGAGGTACTCTTCCCGCGGAGACGTAACATAAAGCGATTGCGTCCTTAAGCCAGCGGCTCACGGAAGCCCTGGATACTGATCTGCCCTTGTGGGACCCCGCAAAGGACAGAAAGAGAGAATCGGATTTCTTCCAGGCCGACGTACGTGAGAGATATGACAGGATACATCTCCGCAGGTCTAGCGAATGGAGTTCCAGTTCTTTGGGATTCTTGGGATCCGGACAGAGTGTAGGTAGGACGATCTCCTGATCCGAATGGAAAGGGGAAACCACTTTAGGGAGAAACTCTGGAGGCAAACGAAGGATAATGCAGTCAGGCAGAATCCTGAGAAAAGGCTCAACTCTGGAGAGAGCCTGGAGTTCGCTCACCCTCCTAGCTGAAGTGAGGGCTACTAGGAGGACAACCTTGTAGGTGAGCAGTTTGAGAGAGGTATCTTCTAGAGGCTCAAATGGAGACAAGGTGAGTTGATGCAATACGAGGTTAAGGTCCCAAGGAGGGACCGACGGCCGGATCCTAGGGCGAAGTCTACACATTCCCTTAGAAAATCTGGAGATCCACGGATGAGCAGGCTTTATGTTTCGTTTTCCCCACAGACTTCCTATGTGGGGAGGCCTCAGAAGGGATGTCTGGATTTTTGTCTGACATAACTGAGGGGAAAAACACAAAAAATATAACATCAGAAAGCAATGGAATAGGTCATAGAAAACTCCCTCAAAACCAGGAGAGAAAACACCTACTTGAAAAGGCAATATACAGTCCTCAGGCACAGGCAGGCACAAAAGAAGAATAAAAATATCCAATAGAACAGTACAGGTCGAAGAGCATGGAAAGATCTTACCCATTCTGGCGTTTTTATAGAGGCATTTAGGCGCCCAGGCCCGGAAAACGTCACATCCGGAAATTCCTCGTCAATTGACCTCTCGTGACCCCGGACGTGGGCCGGAGTAATTGCAGAGGGGAGATAATAAAGCCGGGTGCCGAGAGACCGGCACAGCCGGTTAAAGAAACCTGCTCGCGCCGGAGCGCTCTCCTGCCGTGCCGCACGCTGAGGATTCCCCCTCCCCGGGACGGAGGGAACCGGAGCCCGGGGATGCACCTCCCAGTGAGCCCCCTGGGCTGTGGGCAGCGTATAACGAGGACTGAGCCTCGTGTTACCGCGATTACCGCGGAATTACAGCCTCCGAGGCTGCCGCATCACCCTGGATCCACCGGGATCACTATCGGGTGTCGGAGAGAGAGGACGCCCCCCCGGGGCTCCAGAAAACAAAAAAGGAGGTAAGCTTCAGCCTAACCGCTACCTGAGTAGGGCAGGAAACAACACTGGGGAAGAAGGGGGAGGTGTCCTTTTTTTATAGTGTTTCCTGCCCTACCTGGTAGGCGGAGCCTTCTTCTCATGTGCCACCTGGAATGGCAAGGGAAATAAAAAACTAAATGTTGTTAAAATAGTAGCATAGTTGTATCCCAGTATTAAAACAGCTGTGTACCCAACATAAGACAGTTGGATGAAATATAAAAAAACAAAAATAAATAAAAAAGGCACATGTATATAAAATAAAAACAGAAGGATTTTTTGAACTTTTACTTTTAAGTAACCGCCCCCTCCAACCATTTTCATGGATTCAATGTGAAGTAAAACAAAATCAATATCCTTCAGAGGATCTAAGACTTAATTGATTTTAAATTTACTCTTTAACCCTTTAGAGACCGGGACGTACCTGGTACGTCACTGCTTTTACGCGATCCAGCGTCGCTTTGAACGCTGGGATCGCGAGGGGCGGCTGCTACTGACCGCTGGGTGTTCCCAGCCGGTCCGGAAGGGGTTAAAGGGACAGTTTAGTTGCCTGTGCAGCCTCATCAACAAAAACTGCATAAGTTACTTTAATATTTATTTTTGAATTAGTTAAAATGAAGTTACCTTTAGTAGAAAGTAAAGCTCCAGAGCTGCAGTGCATCACTCTTTCTGTAGTCCTGTTTGCATGCTCCCGATTGGCTGCTTAAAGCAGCAGTGACAGGAAGGCACTTGCTCTGAAACCAACGGGAACACTTCCTGCGCATGAACAGAGTCTAGTCTGACTCCCCAGAAATCTAACTAAGCCAGCGCTGGAGCCGACTGATCGATACACCACGCGGTTACCGGCATCAGGCATCTCCTGTGAGCTAAGCGGCTGAGTGGTGGGGAAAGAGGATAATGGAATGGGAGTCTGCCGGACCACGCCACGCATTTACATTGGGGGAACAATAGCTTAAGGGTGCCTTTAACCCTTTCAGTCCCAGGGGTTTTTGGTAACTCAAGTCCCGGAGCACTTTTGCCATTTTTGCGGTATGTCGGTTCAGCGATTCCCCATGTAAACTATATATTGTTTTTCAAGGAGAAACAGAGCTCTCTTTTTATAGCATAGTTAATTAGCTGAAAATTTAGGATGAGAAATTTAGTAAAAACTAGTGAAAATTGTTATTTATTTATATATTTTCCCCTCCGAATCCTCACAAAATCAGGTAAAGTGACGGAAAATCCCCTCCAAGTTTATCAATTCAGGTGTCCGGATTTCAGAAATACCTAATTTATATAGATTTTACATACTTTCCCAGCACTTATAGGGAACATACTATAAGGTATAAATATTATTCATTGAATTTTTACATTCGGTGTGATGGGATTGCAACTCTCATTTTAAACAAATAAACCAAAAATACCCACAAAGGTATATACCGTATATTCCGGCGTATAAGACGACTGGGCGTATAAGACGACCCCCAACTTTTACAGTCCAAATATAGAGTTTGGACTATACTCGCCGTATAAGACTACCCCTCTACCCAGCATACAACAACCAGCCAATCACGGCAAGCAATGTACCTTACCGGTGATTTGCTGACATTTTGCTTAATTTTTTTTTTGCACAGGGTATGTGTTATGGCAGAGAAATCCTACCAAAATTGTTTAGCTGCATATAGTACCCTATAGGGTAGTATTTTTTATACTTATGGCTTAACGGGTTTGGAGGTTGTGAACGGGGGCAGGAGGGTTATACCTTTTAGATTTTGTGTTAGGGCAATGGGAGGTAAGGGTTTTTCATTTATTTTTTAATGGTTAGAGGTCCTCTTAGAGACCTCTTGATCTCGCCAGCAGCTATTACAGGCAATCGGGATGCAGAAAGGCAGCAATGCTGGCTTCTGCTGACAGGGGAGAGCCCAGGCTGTCCCTGCCGCTGCAAGAAGGTCAGGACGTACCTATGCTGCTACCTAAATAAAAGGCACTTACAAGGCCAATGACAAAATCCATGGAAATTCAGAAATATACAACAATTTTATTCATTCTGCAGGGTAGTCGCTTGATCAAATGAGATTTCTGCTTCACACAACTCATACGTACCATATGGGTATTTAGTGTCCAGTTTATTCTGGGCAGTGCGGGCCCACGGAAGCACATCATCATGGCAGCCATTGGGCATCCCGTTGTATCCAATGCCAACAATCTTGTTCTCAGAATTAACTATGCACGCACCCACCTAAGGGTTAAATAAAAAGACAAAGAAACGTTGCATGCAGTCGATGTTGGTTAAAGCAATAACTGGGGGTACGTCAGTGAAATAACCACACGAGAGAGCAACAAAATGCAAAACGAAACTTCGGAGCTCTCTGCTTCTTTTTCCTTTGGGGTCCCTCCTCATTTTCGGACATTCATACCGATTACCGAAACTTGCAAAGAAATTTAAAATTGGTACAAATCCAAATGATCCTTTACGTCAACAAGTAGTGGAGAATTATTCCCACCCAGCAACTCAGACGTTACTTTTCTTTGCCCTATAACTGCATTAAGTTGACTGACCTGGGAACTTGGATCCTTGCTTCTCTGAGCCGCTAAAAACGCCACAGCCATGAAATATTCGCACCATTCTAAGTAATCCTCGCGCTTCTTGCACAATGCTTCAGACGCATGCCTATAAACAGAGACAGGAACCGAATTAACCGATCGACATAAAAAGCACAAGGTCTTTACAGGTGATAAAAGTTATATACACACGTACATACATATATACACACACTCACTGAGTGACGGACACACTCCAGCACCATACATATACACTCTGACACTACACAGTATAGACATACATACACTCCCCCCCCCCCAACTCTTAGAGACCTGCCACGCCACTCCATATGTTCTGCCATTGTGTATCCGGCACCCTATGCTTTCCTGTGGGGGCTCTGTGAAGCGGGTGCCATGAGGCACATTATGTGACCCTGCTGGGTACCCTCTGCAGGAAAGCGTAGGGTGCTGGATTCACAATGTTTTTACCCCCTTGTCCCACAAAACCCAGGAAGCGGTTTCTAGTTGCCATGGTGACCTGGCACCCAGGGTTTGTCGAGCCCTGTCATTAACTATCCACAACTTATAAGCACTTATTAACAGTCTAATTACCCATTTCCCGACTATTTTAGAACACGGAGCACAAAATAAACCCCAGAACAGGTTTATTAAACTATGTAGATTTTATAGGCGAAGTGCGAGTGCCTAAGGAAGAGCTACACACAAGTTGAACTGCTCCGAATGAAGAAGTGTTATTAAAGTGTTTAATAACTATAGGTGATTTTAAATAAGACATTCACAAGTCACGTTACATCCTACACGGTCATAAAATAAATCATTTCATCGCCATGGATTCCTGAGAGAAGTTGCGACCTGGTGGGGAGAGGAGGGGGGGGGGGCAGCATAGAACATTTAAATACTTAAAGGGATTTAACAAAGTACAGGAGGGAAGTTTATTTCACAGGAGGAGAAATGTCAGAACGAGAGGTCATAATTTTAAACTAGAAGAACAGAGGTAGTATATAAATGGCCTCCCATCAGAAGCGGTAAAGGGTAATACAGGCATGGGAGACTAAGGACTCATTAGGGTCTGAGTCTTTTGGGCGGACTATGATCTTCCTCCATACCCTTTTATAATAAAGTACATGTTTATATGATGCATAAGAGTCCTGATTACGTCACTGTAAAGTGAATAAATAGGACATTTAATATTCCTTCCAAACACAGGTCATAGTTTGCTTCTGAAAGCAGTTTGTGAAGTTGAACAGGAAGGATCGGACCGGAAGTAAAAGATTTTGGCCAAACTTTTAGCTTTCCATGTAGCTACTTGTGAAACATCCTTAAGAAAGATGGCGCTAGAACAAAATGAACAAAAAGTAAATGAAAGTTATATAGAACTCTGCGATCATCAGTAATCAATGTTAAAATAAACACAAAGTTATGACGTCAAGGCTAGAATACTGAGATGATTGGTGAGCACGGCATGCACACGTCTGCATCCCAGCCTAACTTCTGCAACAACTCCATAAAGGTAGATCGCAGCCCAGGAGGTGCTCACTCGAGCAGGGATGGGCAGGCGAGGGGTATACGTTAATGTATTAACACCGGCGCGGTTACCCGTTTTGCGGTGTCTGTCCGTCGCTCATCGCGCCGACACCCGAACTTCGAAGGATCTTTTAGCTCACTGCCGACAGTTAAGCTGCGATTACCGGCCACGACAGCTCCATAAAGCTGCATCCACTCTTACTGAATTCCGGTCTATTCAGCCTCTGCTATTGGCTGGTTTCAGACCCTCCTCCTTCCCCGCGCCCCGCCTTCCCCGTGCAGTTAACCACCGAGCTGCCGCGGGCCAGTGCTGGTAATCGCGAGCTAGTCTGGTCCGCAAATCCAGGACCGTAGCAATAATTCCCCCTTTAGCTCAGAACGACTCTGTCAGGTGCAGCTGTTAAAAGCACAAGTATGGCTGCATCTAGGAGTGTATTTACTATGTATTATTCATTTCATCCTATATAGCTTACCTATGGATATATATATATATGTATATATATATATATATTGGACGTATAATCATTTCTCCCCAATATTTCCACTATGAAACTATGACAAACCAAAGTATGTTTTTCTCAAAATACCCGTTTTAGTTTAATATAATGCGGTACTGCTCCTAGACGGGGTTATGAGCTATAAATATATCAGAGGTCTAGCCATACAAAAACATTTTCCCACAATTCTGAAACTCGTTTGTATCTCTGCTGCGCTCAGTTTTGTAGGGTTACAGTCCTGATGACGCTCATCATCATCATTCTACCTATGGGGTCACCGGCGTTGTTGCCCACAAGAGTCCAGGTGCGCGATTGTTAATAAAATATGTATATATTTATATAAATACATGTGTGTTATTTATGGGGGGCACTGACAGGTGGGGATAACTTCTTTCACTATGTTACTATGGAAACGAGCAGCCACACTAATCTGCCAGCTCCACGCACTGATCCCTGCTTATAGTTGGGGACTAGATCATTTCTTTGGGCTGTAGGAGGAGCTGCTGATTGGTCGGTAGCATTCTATTCTTTTCATTTGATTCTTGCGTTTGATTGTACGCTCAAGCCTTGGCTACAAAATAGTATTCACGAAACACAACTGTATAGAAAAGCAGAGTCCTGATCTGAAAGCTGCATACGGTTCTTCTAAAGTTATATGAGATACCGGACTTGTTCGTTCGTGCCAATTTTCACCACTTTTTGGTCTAGAGAACTCCGGGAGAAGCACTGCTTCTGGGTGAACAGACAGAATCCTCTGGGTCGCGGTGTCCTGACACGCCCCACTCCCCCCCCCCATTTCCCCTTTAAATGGGGTTGTTTCCTGCATTGTCAATAGAAAGGGCCACTGATGTAATCAGGAAGGCTTACTGACATCAACTTGAACGCCCCTGACGTCAGTGGGACTACCACCAAGTTCTCACATATGCCCACGAAGCCCTCCAGCAGAAAACTCAATGACCAGAAGCCAACATTTATCCTCCAGTATCACGACTTTATACATAACACGAAAAACAAATTGTTTCTGAATCAAAAATTCCCTCCGAATTTCGTCCAAACAAAAGCGACAGGACATTTTCTACAGACGAACCGAAAACAAAAAAATGTTTAGTCTGTGCGCACGTCTACTAGAAATACTAGTGTTCACATATGGGAAAAAAAACTTACTGTAGGAGGTAAGAAAAACACAGACGTAGACAAAGTTTGAGTTTTTCTGTAGACCCAAGAGTTTTTGGACTTGCCTTTATTCTTATAGGGCTAGTTGACATGTCCACAATGTGTCATGTTCCCCAACTTCGTGGACATGGACTTCTTTATCCCCGGGGGAATATGCCGGTGCCGTGAAAAAATATTTGCCCCGATTTCTGCTATTTTTGCATATTATTATTTATTGTTTTATATAGCGCCGTCAAATTCCGTAGCGCTGTACAATGGGTGGACAGGACATAACAAGTAGTGTATAACATAACAAGATGACTTCCGGAGACAGGAGGGCCCTGCTCAAACCAGCTCACAATCTAGAGGTATATTTGTCATCACACTTCAATGTTTTTTAAGATCAGCAAACTAGTTTTTATATTAGACAAAGATTACCCAAGTAAACACAAAATGCAGTTTTTTTTAATTATGTTTACAAGGAAAAAAGCTATCCGGCCCTGTGTGTAAAAATATAATTGCCCTTTAGTTACCTAATCAACCAATTAACCAAATTAAATTGATAATTGGGTTCAAAGTCACCCCCAGGTGTGATTACTGAAATCTCAAAAAAATAGGGATGATCAGAAACATTTATATGTGACAAATAAGCAAAGATAGCAGAAATGCAAGCTTTTGAAAAAAACGGAGATCTATACAAAAAAATGAACAACCGTTTTATCTTTGCCCCACAGTGGTGAAAAATATCAGAGCCTATTTTCTCGACATCATTTCTTCAGCACGGTGCAATTTCAATCTTACGCAGCACCCTTCTCATGTAGGCTAGCAGATGAAAAGTGACCTTGGAAATGCTGCTTTCTTTCTCACAGGCCTTTGGCACAGAACTTTGCTGTAGTCATTATCTTAGAAGTAAATGCCCTCCATGTCTTATTGTTTTATAGCCGTCAGCTCTCACTTTATTAGCCATTATAGCCACATGGTTAATCTCAAAAGATTAGAGAAACCCCGGGATTCCATTTCAGACGATGTGTAAATACTGAAACAAAAGTGGTGGGGGTTTTTTGGCTCACAAAGGCATTTTTAAATGGAGTTACCTGGCGGTTCTGTGAGTCTACTCTCTTGCCCTTGAACGTCCGTTAGGTCCATTCCCTGGGTGATCTATATTTGACTCTCAGCACCGTGTCACAGTTACACGACACACGTTGTAAGCATACCCATAGTGATCGCTCTTTATCCTTAACGAACTGACTTAAGCAAGCGGCGGAAAAGCACAGGACGCGAGATACATTTGTGATCTGACCGTACTATATAAGACGGGCTATTTCATCTCAGTAAGGAGTGGAGGTGAATCTTCTGTCATTTTGTGAAACGCACGCAAGTTTCTCGTAAGACAGAAGAGGGAGTCCAATGACATTAGGGTCAAAGTCAAATTGTTTCAAAATATGCCGTACTTTTGTCTGCGTGGTGAAAGGAGCCCCGCGTGCCACCATTTTGCTAAACCTCAGTTTGACCAAATTCTAGGAGAATGCTTGGCTGCGCTTTTATTGTTTTGACATTATGATTTTCCCCTCCAGCTGACAAAAGTTTGAAGCAAAATAATGAGATCTCTACTTTCTAAATGCCCAATCCAGCAGGTGTGTTAAAGGCCTTGGAAGTAGAAGAAAATATGCTGTCTGTGTTTCTACTAAACTGGAATACTATAAAAAAAAATGCTGCATTGAAAGTTAACCGTATGCTCGGAGAAAAGTTTATATAAAGAAATAGAGTGCCGCTCCAGATCCTGCTTTGTGATGGAGTCGCAGCAGCTGTTTGAAGATGGCAATATCAATGTTTGTATACAGTCAGCTGTAAAGACTCA
>VKOC01000001.1:9520718-9533567 GCA_009364415.1 Spea multiplicata
TTATGGTTAATGGAGTGTTTAGGTTTAATTTAGGGGGGTTGATGGGGTCTTTAGGGTTAAACATAGAAATGACCGACTGATATAATGGACTATTCTTCCACGTTCTTCCAATCAGGGGAGGGATATGCCTGTTTCTCCATTCTGGATAGAGGGTATGCCCAAGTGAATGTAGGTTACAGGCTAAAGACTACCAGAGTTACAAGAAAAGAAATGCCACCAAAAGGCTCCAGCGTTAACTCTGCTACACAGTCTAGGAGATTTGATGCAAGAATGAGAACAGAAGGTGGAATTAACCTTTCCAATGCCAGAACTGAGACACTGAACTGCTCATTTATTAAAATTTTGTAAAAACAACCTGTCACATTCTAGAATATCGGCAGTCCTAGTACAAACATAAACTAAAAGTAAGGTAACATCTAAAATGTTTAGTTAAAAAAGTTATTCGATTTATGAATTTGCATTAGAAATATGTCTAGTAAAATGCTTTATTACTCGCCCACAGTTTAAATGTTTCATTATTTAGTTTAAATTATTACTTATAGGTTTAAACATCAGGCTGCTATTTAACCCTTTCAAGACCGGGACGTACCTGGTACTTCCAGGTCACGTGTCACCGGCAGACCGGGACGTACCAGGTACGTCACTGCTTTTACGCGATCCAGAAGTCGCTTTGAACGCTGGGATCGCAAGGGGCAGCTGCTACTGACCGCTGGGTGTTCCCAGCGATCAGTAGCAGCCACCCCCCCTCAATTCCGTGCACGTGATCGCTTTGCAGCAAATCACGATCACGGTATTTAAATATTTAAAAACATACTGTGGTCTTCAAGTGAAGACGCAGTATGAAACCGCCGGTCCGGAAGGGGTTAAATCATAGAACAATTTTAATTTTAAGAGTTGTCCAATTTGATGACTTTGTTCTGTATCATCACGAGAACCAAAGAAACAAAGGTTTCTAATATTCCCATTGAAATGTTGTTTATGATAAGGTCGATGATCTTCTTACTGCAGTAGTGACCTCTTCCATGATTCATCTCATGTCAGATTTTCAAGAAATAGACATTCTCTAAAAATGTTCCATTATGTAGTTGATCAAGTTGCTGAAGAATATGAAGAAATACCAAATACAGTTTAATACCACTTAGGGACTCATCACTCTTTATTCTTTATACTCTTTAAACCATTAAGTAAATAAGAGGAAATTGCACTGGAAGACATATTTTCTCAATGCAGAGAAAATGATAGATTGTCTAGAGTGCGGAGAGTCAAAAATAAAGAAAATGTAGTGCAGTTTCACACTGTCTGGTGCCTCGGGGTTGCACTGTATACTTACATCACACTTGAGTAGAACCAAATTAAAGTCTGTACCCTAAATGCAAGTTTCATCAAGTACTCACAAAATCTTGACATCTGTAAAACTGGACTGAATTGACTGACTCAAATTGACTGATTTGAAGCTTTAAAATAACAAAGCAGCACATTATGTTTCTTCATTATATAGCATGACATTCCGTATTATTTGCAAAATTAGTAACTGGCAGGAGATTAACAAGCATGGGTGGTTCAAGCATTCAAGTGACAGCTTAGGGCCCATAAAGAGAAAGGTAAATTGTCCATACGCAGAAACAAGAGCCTACGGTTTTGAAATGGTCCATTTGTTCGACTGCCTTTCGGTTCGGACAAAACGGAAACAAAATTTGTTGTCACCCACCCTCATTCACTATCTCACACTACTTTCACTCTCTCTCACAATCTATCGCTCTCTCTTAACGTCCTGCTACCATCTCCACCAACCGATTCTGTGTCCCTGTCTCCTTTTCCTCCGCTCTGCATTTTCTACTATTTTTAGAAAACTTCCAGGCAAGGAAAATCACATTTGAAAGTGAAGTTACCCCATTCTTACCAGGGGCTCCCGTGTTCATAGACTTGCATATTTATCATTCCCGCCTATTTGGTGCATGCCAAGCTTGGTATCATTAGAAACAGGAGAGAGAAGAAGGTGAATGACTAAGTCTTCCTTATTTACCACAAGAGGCACAACAAGGCCCAAAGCAGAGCTCTTTGTGATTAAAAGAATCCGTAACTAGAACCTTTAATATTTCTGGTAAAGTAAACACGTAGACAGCCTCTAGGGATTATTTTACCGTGTAAAAAGCCTAAATTGTTGACAAATCCACTTTAAACATTGCTGATTAAAATATGTTGCTGAACTTTGGTTGTTGCAGACTGCTAATGCTCTGTGTGCCTACTCATCTACTATAGATAGTAGGGTAAAGCAGGACAGAGTATGGCAGAGTAGGAAAGGGTTTCTATGCATTTATTTTGATTGAACTGGATACAATTACTCTAGTATATAAATTGCTTTAATTGCATCTAAGATCATTGTTTATGTCAGTGTGTGATTAGCTGCTCCCTCTAATTTGGTCTCTATTAATTTGTCGTATAAGATAACCCTGGATTTCTTAATTGAAGCTTTCTGCTATTTCACAAAGCCTTTTTGTCTGTGCCTGTAATGCTGCTTTTTTGTTGTAAATTATATCTATTAATGGTCTTTCTGGCTATTGTAAAGGTTACATTTATCTTTTATGTGTTATATTTGTGTTGTGCTTTCTTTTTTTGACTTCATTTGTCTTTGAGTTTTTTGAGTTTCGCCTTAATCCCAATTGCATTAATTCTAGGGGAGGCATTGGTGCCCACACATCAAATTCAATACATTCCAAGAGAGGATATTTAAACATGACTTTTTGTGTTTTTGTAACTGTATGAAAATATTTTGGCAATTTATATGTAATATATCCTGTTTTTATATATTATGTACACAGCACCCATAGGTTTATGTCATCATGCAGCTGTAAAATGGTGGGAGACTTTTAGAATGTTTGACAAAAGCACAAGGTTGGTCAGCACACGTTGTCCAAAGGCATTTGGTCTGATCCACCTCCTTAATGAAGGAAGTGTATTAAAAACAATAATATAGGACTCCTCTAAAATAATAGTATTTAATATTAGGTTTAACAAAACCGTGATTGAGATAAATAAGTCTTTCCTTGAAGGTTGATATCACCATGCAGACAAGCAACATTTCATCCACTGGGGTTGTCCAGGTTCTCCTTTCATATTTCACTCTTCTCCTTCACATTCTTGAATGACATGTTTTTACACCCCTGTGGTTTCTAGGGCACTAGAATCATGCGCATTGGGTGTCTCAGCAAGGATTCTGCTATATTTACTTTCAAGTGATTAGGTATAATAGTTATTAGAATTTAATAACATTGGTTTATTTTCAGCATTTCATCAGAACCTCTTTCTCATTGCATTCACAGAAGAGTTGTTTTTGATCAGTTTCTTTTCTTCTGTTATTTATAACTTTTGCAATGTTTTAAATTGACCTTCATGAAAAAACCCTTATGTAAATTATTAACATGTTAATACTGCATTTTTGAAGATAGAAGTTGAGATATTTAGAAGCAAGAAGTAAAAATTACAATTTATTTGTAGCAATTAGTAATAGAAACAAGGGACTCTTTAAGCACATTTTCCACCAAAAAAGCAAGTGTATTCTATAAAATACAGTAAATATATGGAATTGTATACATTTTTGTCCGTTATTTATCGAGATTATTTTAATTTCCAGTTCAGTTAATACATAATAATAAAACAGATAAAAAATAGTGTTTAGAAATGATCCCAAACAAGGAAAAATGAACAGGAATTTATACAAAAATGAAAGTTCTTCGGAATGTTAATATAAAATGACTCATAAATAACCACAGAATTCATTTTGTTTTCATAATATATATCCGGCTTGATCCTGAAAGCATATAACATAACTGCTTTGGCCACTGAGGGCTAAAGCTATTTATCAGATTAATTAAACAAAATCTGTTCCACAGATGTTCCCGTTATGTTTGGGGCTGCCTTATTGAAGGAAAAATCCTATGGAGTAAACTGATTATTAGGATTTTAACCAAATTATCCATCTTTCACTTAAAGGGTACTATTTTCATTTTGCACAAACAAAGTACTTGCCATTGTAGACAACTTAAGAACATCATAGGTTCTAAAACATGGAACCCATATAAGGCTAAACCCATACAGTCTAATTTGGCCTAGACTGCTGAGAACAATCACTGATTCTAAATCATATTTCAGTTCTAGTAAATTTAGGTTTAAAGGTTACTTTAAAGGTTTACTGTCTTTTGGTCTTTGCAGATTACTTGTTCTGGTTTGATAAATGTAAAAGCAAAAAGGGATTGGCATCTGAATAGTTATTTTTCCATAAAATTTTACTAATATTGGGTATTCAGTCTTATTGGCGGGATAGAGATGAGCAATGGAGAGTAGGTATCACCTGACTGGCAAAACCTGCCACAGGAACAGCAGAAACATGAAGAAGAACAAGCAAGAATCTCAATTAAGGCGACAAGACAACTCATGGTCAAGACAATGAACTGGAAATCGGTGCAGGGTTCAAGACAAAGCAGTAACAAGGATTAATACCCAGAGACTAAATATAGCTCTTCCATGTGCATAGGCTACAAGGTGAATGAGGGTATATGCAGGTATAAGGGGAAGGAAGCGCACACCAAGGGATTTAAACTGGGTGTGTATTCTCCTTTAAAAATATAAGACACACGTTGCCCTAGGCACTGCACCAGCAGCACTATAGGCCAATGTAGGCCCAACCTTGCCATGCATCGCTGTATGACAGGGACCGCAAGACCATGCCCCAGGGTACCCTCCATTCGCGACGCCTTCAGCTTTTATCCACTGAAGCCCATGTCTTTGGATTGCTCCACGCTTTCACATGGAGCTGATTTCATGAGTGCTATCTTATCTAACTTTATTAGGACTACTGATTAGTACCCACTGCACTATTGTCTTATATTTTGTTTTGCAGATTGTTTTTTATTGTTTTTTTGGATCTGCCTTAAGGTATATATAAGTTCACACTTCCAAGTTAGACTGAATCTTAATTCAGGTCCCACATGTGTCTTTGTGATTTACAAATCCACCATTGCTTTCTTATAAAGCAAGATGATGGGCTGCTCCTATGTTGTTTACGTATTCTCCATTCTACGAAATCTAGATTTTACAGTACCTGCCTTCAAACCATCCGGCTATAGAGAACTTCCAATGAACATTTGACACACTGTTATAAAAATGTTCTCATAGTGTTAAGTTTACTTGCTACAAACAATGTTTGATTGCCATTTTAGTTTTACAAAAGGTGTTTTGTGTATATCTTCTAAAGGAAAATAGCATCCTCTCCAGTTTCTATGGTAACCAAAAGTTTTCTATACTTTCCATATTACCTGATAAAAGTGTGTGTGTGTGTATTCCTTTATATAAACCATAATTCCTGTACCTTAAATTTCTATACATTTTTTTGATCAGGTGTCATGTCCTCCCAGGGTTCCGGCCACTGCGGTCCCACTTGTCGGAATACTAATGGCGGGTACACCGGGGGCAAGCTCTCGTTATCCTTGACGTGCAATGAGTCACGAAAAAGGCTTGCTCTAACCTTAATGTAACTACACAGCATGCTACTCATTGGCATTTAAAGGGCCAACACCTGCTGCATACCTTAAAGGGGAACACACACACACACAATTTTAATTGGGTATGTACTTCTGTCTCCTTAAATAACCTGTCATTGTAGCCTTTGCCTATGCAAGATGGCTCACGCTGGGCTGTTCGGGAACAAAGTTGGCTCATTCTGGACTGTAATCTGTTTGTGTAATCTGGGTGCAGGTCAGGTTCTGTGTGGCCAATGTGGACACCTTTGGGGTGTGCAACCTGTAATCTATGCCTGTAATTTAGGGGGTTTTATCTATACCTTTAATGCTGAGTTTACATGAGATTTCCAGTTGATTTATACCTGCAAAGCTGGGTTTGTGTGTTATTTTTTTGATCTATACCTGCTATACTATGTTTCCATACATTGTTATTGTATACCTGTGAATACAGGATTTGTATGTCTGATTCTGTTTATTTGATCTATACCTTCAATCCTGAGTTCACATGTGAATTTCAATTGATCTATACATGCAAAGCTGGGTTTGTCTGTTATTCTGTTGATCTATACCTGCTATGCAATGTTTCCATACATTATGTATACCTGCAAATATAGAGTTTGTATGTCTTATTCAGTTGATCTATACATGCAAATGCTTGTTTACATGTGTTGTTTATTTGATCTATACCTGAACTACAGAGAGGAAGGAAAATGGGAAGGAAAAGGAGGTGTGGCTTAGTGAATGAGGGGACACATTACGGGGGAGAGGATCACGGTAGGGTCAGAAGAAGGGAAGACTGCACTGACACTCACAGTCAACCCCTAATCTGCAGTCAGTGTGGCAAATATTTTTTTGGGTGTGGGAGAGGAGGGAGTGATTGCATGCTAGGGAGTGTGGAGCGGGGCCCAAGGAAATGCTTTCCTGGGCTCCAATTTTTCAATATTTAAAAAAGAATGTTACAAAGATTAGCTGTTTATTTTCCTGATGTATTAAACATATTATTTTTACCAGTGTTTCAAGTTATATATTATTGTACTTGTTTGCAAAAAAAGAGATGGGGAGAATGTGTGGTAGGGGATAGTGAGTAAAGAGGTATCTGATGGAGAGAAAGAAGGGGGTATCTGATGGGGAAAAATGCTATCCCCCCCAGATTTTTAAGGGTTCCTACGCCCATGCTAAAACCTATACTGTGACATCAGTTAGGATTTCGTCCCAGTAATGATATCAATCAAAGCAAGATTGTGTTACCAAACCAAAATAATGTTATTTAAATATATTAGTTTATGATTTTTAGTACCTAAGCAGTGAACACCTGTAGACATAGTTGCTTTTTAAGTAATTGATAATGAAACCTTTAAATGTCTTTAATAGAGTGATATGATGCATTTCTATTGAGTCTGCTGTCACAATAAATAAGGCTAATAAAACTAAGTCAGCTTTGTATGACCTATATAGCTAAGCGTTATTTCTCTAGGGCAACATAACCCACCTTCATCTTGTTTGTACTCTAGTAAAGCTTCACCAAGGGACACTGATGATGACATGTGTCCACCGTCTCTAAAACAGCATTTCCAAACCTCTCCACTCCCTACAAGACCATATTAAAATATCAAATATCAAAATATTCTACTACACCTAGCCCTCTAAGAAATAAAAAGGAGACATGATACTTCAAGAACACAAGAACATCTAGGATCAACACCTTATCTGATATAAAGTGTAGACTCAATCCCTCCGTTAATCTACATTTCCATTTCAGAACAATCATCTCTTATGGACTTGACATTGTAGATTTCATTAGGTCATTAAAGATGGTTTTTAGTAGTACCATCTTGATTGTCTTATACTTACTAGCTACCCATAATAGGTGACATTTCTACTGATGTTGGGTGCAGCTGTCACAGGTTTATTGCTAATTAAATCAACCATGTAATCTACATAATCACAATTTAATGGATTGAATGTCACTATTTAAAATATAGCCAAGATACTACATGTGAAATGACCTATTTTTCCCATAATCTCTTATTTGAGGTTACGTTGGACTTCAATTCCGAATAGCAAGTCTTAACATACTAACTCTTTGTTGTGTTACCAGACTGCACAAAAAGGTTATCATAATTGAAATGGAAATAATATGATATATATATATATGGATTAGAGAAAATAAGGAATGTGACAATTCTGCTTCATTATCCCCTTAAGGACAATGGGTTGTCCTTAAACCCTTAATGGCAATGCATTGTGAGCCTGTACATGTATGGTCTTTGTCCTGAAGGAGTTATAGACCACTTTCTTTCAATAGTGTGGGCATAACAACTTGAGAATATTGGCCCGTTCCCATGCATACCAATAAATCAAGGAACAGCGGTTCATCAAGATTTGTGTAACACGTGTGACTTTGTGACCTGGTAATAACTATTTATATAACTGATGTTTTGAAGAAGAACAATGTATGTTGTTTGCACAGTTAAATTATACATTGTTCTGCTAACATTTAGGACAGCAGAACATTCTGAGCTCCTAGAAAAGAGGGACATTGGATAAGGAAAGAGGGACCAGACGCATGCTATCCAGTAACTAAAACGCATGAAGGCAGTAGAGTGTGGATGTGTTAGTATATGGTACCAGCATGTATGAGAGGGTGCTGTTAGAATGTGTGTGTGAGCATATCATTGTATGGTGTTTAAGTGTATGTGTTTGGCGCAAATATGAGTGTGTGCCAGCATGTGATGTTAGAAAGTATGTGTTTTTCTGTATGGTTTTAGAATGGCGTTAGCATGTATGTAATGTGTAGGTGAGTGTTTAGTGTGTGGGGGGTGTTTGCTTGAGTATGTTATTATTTGGGTTCATCATGTGTGTGCATGAGGGAGTTAGTGTATGATATTAGCATGAGTGTTGACATTTGGTGTCAGATGAGGCTAGAATTAACAGTGTGAGGAACAGGATAGAGATAGTGTATGTATGTGTAAGCATAAGTAGGTGTTTGAACTAGTAGATGTTTGCATGTTACTATCTGGGTGTGTGTTTGAGTTATGGTGGGTACTAAAAATGCATACAGTCTCCTTGGCCCCTTTCATTTTCCGTGGTAACTTTCTCTCTAAGGCCTGGAAAGGTATAGAATCCCGGTATAGGCGCAGATCTGCATAGTACTTTATTAGTCTATGGTAAAGTCAGGCCGTGTTTTAGAAATAGACAGCAAGCACTTGAAACATTCTGCTGCATACCTTTTAAATGCATTAAATATATATTAGCTATCATCTCTTGGATAGACTCTGAACAAGCTTTAGTGTTTTCAATTATTGCTAAAAAGTAGTAATGTCTCAAAGTGTAGAGTTTCAAAATGACTCTTTTGAATCGAACATAAGGACTCAATAGGATATTAACTATCAGCCACCTACGCTGTGAAATTCTTTCTATAGCTGGCTGATGCTGGTGTGGGTCAGAAACATTTTAAACATGTCACAGTTACAACTGTTATTCTAAAAGAATGTAATCCTTACCACTTCACAGGGCAATTTGATTCTAAAATTATTCATTGATAAAAAAACCCCACACACATTATGTGGATTTTGGTAGTTAATTACCTGGCGTCCACCTTCCAGTAACACCCCAGTAAGCTTTGGCTAAACAGGCTACAATCTACAACTAGCATCAGCTAATAAGGAAATAAAAATTTATTTTCTATACTGGTTTTCTGTATTAGCATAGATCCCAAGACATGTATATGTTAATAGAGCTTGAGAATGAATGTGCCCTTTTGTGCTGTGTCTAAATTAACTCTTTGATCACCAGGGGTCCAGACACATCTCTCCCCCTAAGGTGGTCATTCTGGCTGAGGGTGATGGCAAACACTCACCACACCAGCCACCCTTGAGAAATGCATTTAAATAAACATATTTGTGTGTTTTGAAAAGCTTTTTTTTCATTTATTTTTAAGTGTTTTGACAAGTGAATGGACATCTGTGATGTCACAGTGTCTGATTACTGCATGGTAGCAGGGATCGGGCAATTGTTCCTGCATGCTGGAATCAGTAGCATATTCTGGTCTTGGCATTCTCAGGGAGGTAATTGCCATCATGGATGATCAGACTCCCTGGTTCCCCTTTTACTTAATAGATGAGTAGGAACCATCAAAGAGCTCCCTAGTAAACAACCGGCTTACACTGCTAACCAGCACAGCTTCTGTCACTATTCGCGCAGTGGATCCTTACAAGGCATAGCGCCAGTATATGACATCATATCCCATAGAAAAAGGCGATGTGGAACTAAGCTCTGGGGGCAGCTGTGGTTTTACCGTGGAGCAGCCATAGCCTAAATGCAACATTGCTGGCAAGCTTATCTAACAATTGATCAATTGCCAGCATGCAGATACTTTTCTGTTACCATGGAAACCTGCAGCTGCACTAAGCTGCATTCTCCATGTATTAATTCCTGTCCACAAACAAGGGGCAACTCTTTAGTTATTCTTGATATTCAGAGAAGCTGACAATCAGTCACTGACAAACCCACAATATCACATGTAACTTGCGAGACTTTAACAAGGGTTAAGGCATAATGCTACCTATTCACTTTTTTGTGTATTTTCATTAGAAATAATCTATCCATCTATCCATCTATCCGAATCATAGAATTACAAGAACTTAGGAATTTCACATTACAAAATATTAGGCAGTTACATAATGCATTGCTTTTAAATGTGTTTCTGTTTGGATAAAATGACATGAATTTAAACAAACTTGTGATTATGTTTTTTTTTTTTTCGGTTTGAACAATCAGGAGGGGGGACAAGAGTTAACAATATCACATTAATGATCCTTGTATTTTCCGGCACAGGCCAACCAGCTCCGAAATCTCACCTATTTGACTGTAGTGCCCTCTAGTGCTGGCACAGTGCAACAAAACTTTTTGTAATTTTTATACCAATTTTTTCAGTCCTGCCCTTAAGTACATCAGAAAGCAATGTACCATGTAATTTTATGTGGAAGTAATATGCAGAGCTCTTTAGAATGTCCTCCTGCAATCCCAGGTCACCTCTACTTTTACATTTGCTTGTTTTTACATGTTACAGAAAGCTTACACTTTATGAAATAATTGACATCACCCTCTTTTCCCGTTTTTATGCTATACTTCCGCATGCATTGATGCATCAATCTGCACTGGTGCAGTGTAACTGAAGCAGATGTCTTGTGTATATGTGAGGAATTATTTTCAATGTTCCCTTGAACTCCTAAGGACAAATCCTAATTGCACTTGGTCAATGTTTTATATATAAAACAAATGACAGTAATATCATTGGTTTACCTAATAAACTCTGTGTACTTATGGTACTTCTAAAGAGGCTGCACTGATATAGCATAATTTCCTAAGTACCCTTTAATGAGCTTTTCTTTTAAAGGCTACCATTACAGTGCCCCATTATTATGCTCATCCTTAGCACAAAATGAATGGCAAAATACACGTTGTTCTGAAAAGAAAGTAGATTTTTGAACATTCACTAATTAATACACATGAATATCCAGTATTGTTTGTTGCTAGGTTTGTGGAAGAAATATTTTCAAAGACTACCGTATCAAGTTATAACATGTTGAAACATGTATATGCTTCAAGTTTATTTCTAAATAAACTCACCCAGTATGGGAGCAACCATGTTATATATATAAACATATCATATGACGGCAGATAAGAATCATTCGACCCATCCAGTCAGTTCATTTTTTCCTGATGGGGAGACTCAGACCTTAATCCGTCCTTGGTATCTTAACTCTCCGTTCTTAGGATCTGCATGATCATTCCTCCTCATTATGTTTATTTACAGAGGTCCAGAATATCCCATAGCATTATTACACAAGCAATATAAAATGACCAACTATGTTTGAAACATAAGATGAGTGTCTTTCTCTTAAGGTTACAATCTATTAGAAGCTTGAAGGAAATGAGACAGATCATGAAGATACTCTGAAGTTGCTCTTATGCTAAAAGCTATATGATGTTTGTATAATGATTTCTTAAGTGTTATTCTTAATTAGGGAATACAATGTAGGAATGAACATTGTCTGGCAAACACCACTGGTGGATTATTTGGCCTTGTTTAACTACATTATCTGATCTGACGTGACGTTGGGTGTTCTTGTGTTCCTAGCTACCACATTATAACTTTAGTTGCTGGACTGCAAACCATTGTGTGGATCTATAGCGTGTCTGATATTGACACAAGCTACAGACAAAGTGGAAACAGCCCCACCATCCACCCAACATATTTGCTAGAGTCCATCTGGACTATAGTAAAATATCTAACTGTAGAATTTAGGCTTCTGCCATTAGAACAGACATTTGGGAAAGGCAGCTAAACCACACAGCAATTATTTCACCAAACTAAAATGCATTTGTTGTGCTTAACATGTTTACAAGCAGTAAAATCTGCACATTATCACATATTACTGAGAAAATTAATTAAATATTATAGTTAAGTGTAAACTGTATCAACGTGTTTCTTTCTATAGCATCTTATAGCAGAAAATATATGGGCTTTGTGTTATCCCAATACAGTGTAATGTGATCTGACAATGTCACCACCATACGCCTATCTCCAGGTAACTATGAGCCTAACACACAGTTTATGCCTTGGAACAACTCAGACAGACAGGCATCTCACAGTATAGGGAAAAAGTCTTCCATAAACAGTGTTTAGCAATCTGTTTTTCCCCCAAGCATTCCCCAGATGAATGTATTTGCTTTTAACTACAATTTGGATGCTATTCATGTAATCAAAGTTGTACTCTTCTTACAAATAGACTTGTAAGAATTTACATTTAAGTCTAGCACTAATTATGTGGTTGGGAGTTGGTTTTGCAAGTCAGGCATTTTGGATGGCTACCAAATGGTACTAATGATTATCTATATGTGTTGCTGCTAAGATCTCTTGTGCCCTCTAGTGGTCACACTTGTAAGGGACTTGACATCATATGACATAGAATACAGAGAGCAGCAACATATGAAAGAATGAGACAGCAATGTGTTCTAAGTTCTAACCCTTGCATACCTCTGAAAATGTTCTAAAGGCTTAGAAGTGAACACAGAGTGTGTAATGTCAGATAATTTCTGACTTTTGGAGACCAAACAAAATACTACCACTCAGGGGCGTACCTAGAGTATTTGGCACCCGGGGCGGATCCTGTATGTGGCACCCCCCACACACACACTTTAAAACTGCATAGCTTCTACCGCTATATACCGGCGCAGACACTGAAGGTGGTACAGCATTACTGTTATCATTATATACTGAGGCAGACATTGACGGTGGTACAGAATAACACTTATCACTATATACTGA
>VKOC01000001.1:9551441-9597271 GCA_009364415.1 Spea multiplicata
CTCCTCCCCCCTCCCATACACCCCTCTGCCTCTCTCCGGACTCCCTGGTGTTTTGTGAACCTCTGTTGCTGACAGGCACTTTCACAGGAGCTTCATAGAAACCCCAGCGGAAGTGAAGGGGAGTAACGGAGGCTGTCTGTGCACATCGTGCAGACCCCCACCAGCTGACAGAGAGGATGATCCTCTGCAGGAGACCTCGATTCTCTGTCAGCCGGTGGGGTTCTGCACGATGTGCACAGACAGCCTCGTTAGTCCCCTTCACTTCCGCTGGGGCTTCTACATCATGTGATGCTGGCGCTGCATCGTAGGAGCCCCAGCGGAAGTGGAGGGGAGAGGCGGAAGTTGTCTGTGCGCATCTGACCTCAAAAAGAGATCGGATTATAAAACTAGAATCCAGGTCCCCTGCAGCGTTGCAGAGGATCTGGATTCTAGTTTTATAATACGATCTCTGTTTGAGGTCGGATTATATAAGGAGAGGAGTTTTTCAGAGCATTCGCTCTGAAACAAAACCTCTTTTTATAATCGATAAAAATCAATTCGACTAATTATTATTATTAATTATCGATTTTATCGATTAGTTGTTGCAGCCCAACTTGTAATATTCAATAACAAGTTCCAAGACACGATCATTTAAGTCTAAAACAGGGTCTGTACATGGTTCTGTTCATATGCGCCTGTCTGCCTTCAGTGTTCTCATATAAATGATGTTTTCTTGTTGTAGATGTTAACAGCTGGCTGGTGACTTTCGGATTCCACCTACACAATGCCATTCCAGGGTTTCGCATCCCTAAATTTGATTTATCCGAACCTTCTTACGAGCTTTTGAAGAGTCAGCAGTGGGACGATGTGCCAGTAAGTGCTGCTTGTTTTCCTGTTTATTCCCAGTTTCGGTACACAAAGAGTAGGCGTCAGTTGCGATGCACATGCTTTGATACAAAAATCTATTTCAAGTTAAGCTTTTTAGGCATTTTCAGATGTATATTAGTAACCAGGGCTAAAACTTAATGTTAGGGGCCCTCCTAAACTGCTACCCCCCTCTCCATTTACCTTTTGCATGGTTGCAGGGTACGTGGTTCCAAAGGTCCAAAACTGCCCATACCTCTCTGTGTATATGGACATAAGGCATTGGGCTATAGTATCATTATTTGGCACTCTGACGGGATAGAAGCAGGAACGCAGTGATCCGTCCCTTGTAGAAGAACAGATCTGCCCCAAATGTGTTCCCAGAAAATAACAAAATAACATGCCTGGGAAAATAGATCCATGTACCATGTAACAGAAACACCATATTCATCAGCAGATATGACCCTATATGTGCATCAGATGTGCAGATATTTGTTGAACAAGAGATTACAGAATTGGGGCAAATGACCCAGTAACACTGTTTTTTTCCCCCTGGCCTCTGAAATATTAGAACCCAAATTGGGTCTTTGTAAAAGGCAAAGAATTGACCCCACAACTAGAAAATAAAACCTTCTTGAAAATCCTTTAATGTGTAAAGGAAACTCTAAAAATGGATTTTTGTTTTCCCAAGGGTTCCACCGAGACACAGAGACTATGTGAGCTGGGACAAGTAATGAAATCACATAGACTGTGTACAAAACTGACATTCTTACATTTGGTTTGCGATGTTCAAAATAGCGCAAATCGCCCAGTGTGTAATTGAAAGCCAGTCATGCCGACAAACAAACGCCCAGAGTGTCCATTAAAAAGATTTATTTTACTCTGATCACTTGGAAAGAGAGAGAAAAAAATCAGAGTAAAGGAACAACTGCGAGAGAGAAGATGTATACTAGTTTATATCTTGTTTAAGGATGAACGCATTTTCAGTGATAAAGATAAATAAGAAATTATATTTAAAACATTTTTCCCTGGTCATAGAAAAGGGGTCAGAGCAGAGCGTTAAATCTGCATTCTTCACGCATGAAATGTGAAATGTTAATCATGAAATGAGTCAGTGATGCAGGAAGGTACAAATTTCGAAAGCCTCCAAACACGTTGTATACTGTCTAGTTGTATAGCGGCTGCGTTTTGTCGATATCGCGCATCCTAGCACTTGCACAGAGCTTGCTGAGAGCCGCATGTGACATCTCCAACTGATTTCCCTTATTCACACCTTTCCGTGGATTTGTGATTAAAGAACACAACCAGATGCCGGATAACTAGCTCGTAATGGCTGGTAAATGTGATGCATATGTAACCGGGCAATATCCTTTCCTCAGACTCCACTCCCTGAAAGATACCAAGATCCCGGGCTGGCACCTTGTGTTTCACCTGTTCTGTGTCGCTTGGTGGTTACCCACTACAAAAAATATTGCCCTCTCCCTTTCTGGAATCAGATTTCAGATGTTGGAGACGTCTCTTTGGGTTTCTTGCATTTTGGTTATATTTATTAAGACAAAAACAGGCATATTGGACCAGGCCTTTCAATGACATCTTACACAAAATGGTCTTCTTCATAATGAAAATACATAAAAATACATTTTATGAAGTCTTGTTCATTCAATACATAAAAAAAGGTTTCTGGAGTTAAAGGAAAGTCTGCTTTCATTAAGCTGACATAGAAAAGTCATATTTCTTATGTCACTCTACAACTTTTTCAATGCTGGCCCAACAAATGGAATCGTCAGCCGCTAAAGCCTCGATCTTCTCCATCTCCGCCACTGTGCAGATCTGCTCTGTTTGCAAGTAAATCAGATACATGCTGCTGTAACTGTCCCGGTAAACAATGCAAAGTCAGAAAGGTAATTTAAACCTTCAAAGGCCCTGAAAAGAGTAATTCAGTCATTTGGACAGTGCTTCTTGCTCCTTTCATGTACTGCGTGACGCTTACAATGCAGCGATATTATAGACATCCATAATCAAGGTTTCATTTGTGTTCATGCAAGGTACATGCATTATGCATACATAATAGCTTTAAAGAGACCTCATTAAATGTAGTCATCTTATTATGCCCTGGTACATTGTAGCAGAATTACTCTTCCAAGAACATAGCGATCCATCCGTAAACATATTTACACACATTCCTAAGGCATTTGTGTGCCATTTTTACAGCTAAATGTAAGAAAATTGCATGCCGGGTTCTATAAAAGGAAAAGCCGGTGGGCAAAAGAGGTGGATTTCATTTCACTTGCTTGAAAAATGAAAAATCAGAGTTAGATTTAATTGCAAGTTTGTAAATGACAGTCAGCTTAATTGGCAAGCAGATACATGTATTATGTGTTAATGACTATGGGTAGAGTGACAGTTGGGCTTTTCATTAGCTTCAGGCTACTGGTACCATTGAGAGAGAACTATCCATCAAACTTTGACAATAAACCCAATGTGCTCGATTTCCCCGGGAACAATGCATTCATCTGAACGTGTCGTTAAAAGCACTGACATGACCCTGATGAAGAGCGCTGCGGATCTGTGCATACAAACGCATAAACAGCGCAGGCTTGCCGTAATTCTCTCTTTTCGTTTGATGACATCATCACAGATGCATCATAACTGATCACACCTGTCCATTTTAATTTAAGACAAAGTGCTTACCAACTTTCTAGCTCCTGAAACTTTTCTTCTTTTTTAACGTAGGGTGTTCCCCCACAAGAGTAACAAAGACTTTCGGTAGACCCCCTAATTCCTGGGTCTGCAAGGTTTTTTAGGTATCTTCATGCGTTTTCCTCCTCGTTTCTTGATCAGGGATACTGAATTTGAATATGCCCTGGTCACATCTCATCTATTGCTGAGGACAAAGCATAGGAGATTAACAAGAAGTTAATAATGACTTGTGTCTACCCCACTGCTATACCCGGGACATGTGAGGTCACATCAGGAGTATAAATATAATTTAAAATTGTTCATACGGGACGCTTTATTATACTGATATAGTGAATTACTTGCCGGTTCTCTTTGGATTCCACACTTAGGCTAAAGTATGGCTCCACACATTTCTCAAGTAGCTCTTTTAAAATGATTTATGATGCTGATCGAAGGTATTACAATTTAAAATATTCATACAGAATGAAACCTTTGCACTATTGTAAATAAATGAGGTGGGGGATGCATGAAAAAGTGCAGTAGAGTTTGTTTGCAGCATTTTAAATGTGTAATCACTCAAAGTTATGGACCATAAATGCAGCTTTGTTTCTGTCAAGATGACATCCAATAGGCAAGTAAAATATAGGAATGTGTCTAGTTGTAGGGACTATAAAAATGTGCATAAAACACCACAATATCCATACTTTACTGGCTTATCCGGTTTGTTTTAAATGAAGGATTTGCTGTATGTTAGTAATTTATTTTTTTTCTTCTCATTTCAGCCAATATCTGGAGTCCAACAACAGGTGGCACGACAGGCTAAAGCTTTCCTGTCCCTGGAAAAAATGCCAGAGATCCAGATACACAGACACAAGTCCTTTGGGGAGAAGTCGTGGCTGTGGTTTGCGACGGTGAAATCTCTGATCGGTAAGGGGGTGATGCTGGCTGTTAACCAAGGCAAAGTCATCACCAACGCGCTGAACATTGCAAACGAGGACTGCATCAAAGTCGCGGCCGTGCTCAACAACGCGTTTTACCTGGAGAACTTACACTTTACCATCGAGGGGAGAGACACGCATTACTTCATCAAAGCCACCACGCCGGAGAGCGACCTTGGAACCCTAAGACTGACGAGCGGACGCAAAACCTTAGAAAACGGTATCAATGTGACAGTTTCCCAATCGACCACGGTAGTGAACGGAAGAACTCGCAGGTTCGCAGACGTTGAAATGCAGTACGGTGCCCTGGCCCTTCACGTACGTTACGGCATGACGCTCGATGAGGAGAAGGCGCGTATCCTGGAGCAAGCTAGACAAAGGGCTCTCTCCCATTCCTGGGCCAGGGAACAACAGAGGGTGAGAGATGGTGAAGAAGGCGCCAGGCTGTGGACTGAAGGAGAAAAGAGACAGCTGTTGAGTGCTGGAAAAGTACTAGGATATGATGGGTACTATGTACTCTCTGTGGAGCAATACCCCGAGCTGGCAGACTGCTCTAACAATATACAGTTTCTCAGACAAAGCGAAATAGGGAAAAGGTAACACACTGGCCTTGCAGAGGCTGCCAAAGAGACCCAACCCATATGCTTCCTCTACCAGGGAGAAAAACTGTTTGCTGCATTGCTATTTGAGCCTAAACGTCATGTTTGCTCAGACATTCTTTCTGTAGCACAATCTCTGTTGGACTCTGCGAAGAGAGAGCCTTCCCGGGGAGCGACCACGCAGTCCGAAGGTCCTCCATCCATTTGTTTTTATGAATGACCTTAACAGGTGATCTGCTTTAAGAAAATATGTTTACATATGCATATCACTGCACTTGGACTGGAAGTGGAAAGCCTATAGATTTTGCAGTAGGCTCGTATAAATGTTTAACCAGGCACTGTATTTAAATTGATTGGTACAGTGCTCATGATGATGATGATGATTATTACTGAATTGTTGACCTTTGCTTAACAAGAGTAGTTTCTGGATTCTCTCTCTCTCTTTCTCTCTGCGTAGGATGTGGTATATATCATTGTTCATTTTGAAACGTGGAGCAAAATTACTGTTTATAGACAACTCAACCGCTTTTACCGTGCTGCATTACGAAAGAACATTGGCACAAGTGAGTTATACAGCCGTGCGACTTTAATAACAGAATTTACAATGCTAACATGGTCTGCCTTGAGAAAAAACAAAAGTGAAAAAAACAACTGTCGCAAGTAGAATTCTCATCAAGTTTCAGCAGAGGAATCTGTTTTTTTTTTTTGTAAATTATGTGAAACAAGTTGTTTATGGATTTATATAGGAATTACAATTGACAGTACATCAAATATTAGTCTCAGAGGAGTTAATTTATGTAAAAGTGTTTCAGAAAGTTTATATATAAAATAAAATGATTAAAAAAAATGAATGTAAGAGCTTTTAATGGTTCCTTTTCTACTAATTGTTTTGTAGCGTTCTTAAAGGGAAATGTGCTACTGTCCTTAAAGGGGATCTATCATGAAAATGTATTTTGTGTCATGTACTTCTTCCGAAATGCATGGTAGTGGCATGTAGATGACTATTATGGAAAATACAATTCCGGAATTTATTCTCTCTCATGACTCTAGATTTTTTTTCATTAATCCCAAAGCCTTCCTATAAATGGCTGCTTTTATTTTGATGATAGCCCTGACTCAGTTTAGTGCGTGGGTTACTTTGTGAGCAATACTATCATACCATGGATTGGTTTATAGTTCTCGGTAAAATAAACTGTCAGAAAATATAATCTGGTGTTTGTGAAAAAAAAAATATACCGCAGACGTTTATATTGTCAAACATAATAATAGGTGTATTTTGATGATAGATTCCCTTTACTTTGAGGCGATTCCTAACCTACTATATTGATAATTTTTGGCAAAGTTATTTGGAAGTCATTTTAGAAAATCTTATATTTATATTCTAAAGCCACGTGTGGATAGAGCTTTAAAACAAACCAGAAAATGAAATGTATATTTACAAGTAAAACATGCAGTAGGCCTTGTGATGTGTACTTTGCAGACAAGTGGTACGCAATAACCATTAATTACATTATACGGTACCGCCTGTGTTCCTGGAGCAGTTTATAACCATTGATTTTTGAAACATGTCAATAATTACTTTGAGTATTTTTTTTATTATTATTATTATGTTGAAACCTAAAGGTAAAATGGAGGTTCAAATAAAAAAAACTTTTTATTAAAATAAAATTCAAACATAGTAGTAATACCTTTTGCTTTATTGTCCTAACAAAATTAGCCAGATTGGTGTCTACCTGCTTAAAGCCACCCGCTGTCACCGGGAGCGGAAATCTGGAACGTCGCTGTACTTATGTTCTGATAACCTGCAGGGTTTTTTTTTTTCCTCCCCCTTAGGTGAAGATGAGCTGTGCGAGATACTGCATTTGATCCTTGGGCACAATTTGCAGGAATTAAAACACATGAAGAGTGATATATCTCCCGGAGCAAGGGTGTTAAATTCTAGTGTTAAGAGATGTGTCTCGGGGGTGGTTGAAACAAAGGGTACTGGATATTATATATATATATATATATATATATTATATATCCAGTACCCTTTGTTTCAACCACCCCGAGACACATCTTATATATATATATATATATTTATACACAAAAATGTGGTCCAGACGGTTCTGTATATAAAATCTAACCCTGTAGATCATGTGATGTCATTACTAGATAATATCACCATTACTAGTGGATATTGCTTTTTTACAGCCTTTGTCAATAAGGCGGTTTGAAGGTTGCAATATAAAATAGTAATTAAGACGTCCGAGTATAGACTTTCTAATGAAACGTCTGACTTTGCTCCAGTGATTTATGTACACGTCTGTTTGTGAGTTTACGTGCCAGCTAAGCTTACAGAATGTGTTGGCAGGAAAAAAGTTTCCCCTTTGATCTCCAATTAGTGGAGTTCAAATGAATCCTGCAATTGCCTGATATATCATATGGAACTATTAAACTTAGCAGCTATTATTGCACAGATTTACGCCTTGATGTTCCAGTTCTGTACAGAATAATTCTTCCCCAACAATCTAGTCCTGAGCAGTGGAAACTATTCTCTGATGCTTACATGAGATGCTATGACCAAAATAATAATGCTTAACTATAATGTTTAATATTTAGGCGGTACAAAATGTAAACGGCATACATGATTATTAATTATTAAGCTACGTAATGTTTCTAATACGATGAGAGATTATATGGCTATACTATTGGCAGATACCAAGACTGAAAAAGGTGAATGCATATATTTACAATGTAAATATTAAGATGAAGACCAAAATAACTAAATGTTTGGGAACATAATATCAAAATGCTTAGTGTTCTAATCATGGGCACAGCATGTGGGGGAAGGGAAAAAATTCTAGGGAGACTATGAACTGCCCCAAGGGCATTCATACAGACAGACACACACTCACACAATCATTTTTTTATTTAAAAAGCCCATGTACTAATATACATATTCGTTCATGATAAGTTGATCAATCTAAAAGATAGTCCTCACCAAATCACTGCTGGTAACTAGTCGAATGCCAAGACTCTGTAGCCTCACTATGGTCTCTTTGGCCATTTCAGCAGGATGAAGATCACCAAACTTTAACTTTAACTGGCCTGATGCAAAGGTAAGCGTTTATACTGGGGTTACTAACACTCTAAATAATAAAACTACCGCATTTGCTTGATTATAAGACGACCCCCCAAAATCTGAATATTAATTTAGGGAAAAAAGGAAAAGCCTGAATATAAGACGACCCTATAGGAAAAAAGTTTTACCAGTAAATGTTAATTCATGTAAACTATTTTTTTTAATAAAAGCTATGATTGAGAAAAATTATTTTGTTTTTAATTCCTTTTATTTTCCAACCTGCCCAGTGCTGTCACTCTGCCCCATAAATGCCTTAAACCCACTATATGTCACTGTGCCCCATGATGTGCCTTTAAACCCTCTAAATACCACTGTGCCCCATGATATGCCTTTTGACCCCCTATTGCCACTCTGTCTCCAGAAATGCCTTATACCCCTATATGCCACATTATGGGGCAGAGTGGCATATAGGGAGGTATAAGGCATTTCAGGAGGCAGTGGCGTATAGAGGGTTAAAAGGCATTTCTGGAGGCAGTGTGACAATAAGGGGGTTAAATGGCATTTCATAGAGCTCTCTGCCTACAGAAATGGTTTATGCCCCCCGTTTAATACCCCCCCCAAAAAATAAAAAACTTACTGGTGCTTCTGACTCCGGGCAGCGTGTAGACCTCTTCCGGGTAGCAGCGGATGTTGTCTGCGTCCATCGCGCAGACCTTCCCCGGCTGTCAGAGAGAATTCCCGGGTGGGGGGAACTCTGATCTCTGACAGGCGGGGAAGGTCTGCGCGATGGACGCAGACAACCCCGCTGCTAACCGCACCTCCTCCCGGCTGCAGCGGAAGTTGTCTATGCGAATCACGTAGCTGCCCCAGCTACATGACCGGGGACTCAAAAGCACCGGTAAGTTGGGGGGGCAGGAGGATCCAGGTCCCCAGCAACGCTGCGGGGGATCTGGATTTTAGTCTCATAGTCATTTGAGGTCTGATTATAAGGCGACACCGATTACTGTATAAGACAGGGGTATTTTTCAGAGCATTTTCTCTGGAAAAAACCTCGCCTTATAATCGAGCAAATACGGTACTAAACGCAGGACTCCATATAAGGGGCAAATACCTAAACAATGAACTGAGGTTCTGCAAACTTCAAGTCCTTGGCGCTAATAGAATGGTATCAACTCTTTCGTTGTAACTCCTCGTTTCTTATATTTATACCCCAACCAATCTTGAGTTTATTCACAAAACATTTCACTTGCCAAGTGTGGAGTCCAATTTGCCCGCAGATAGAGATGAATATGTTTCAATGTATGTATGTGGTCTCTTCTAGAAGGATGTTGCATCATGGTTAGTTACACATTCTACCATTTATTACAATTGTTATTTACAGCCATGTCATTGGATTTTCCAAATGTAAGTAGAATGATAATAAAGCAAATTGCAAACTCCCCCTGTATCAACTTACTGATCCTTTATCTTGAAGTGGAGATCTGAATCCAAATCTAACATATTGACGTCATGAAACTAAAGTGCTTCAAAGACATGAAACTATTGAAAACAATGTCTCTCATTTATGGGGAGCAGATCATGCTGAGATTCGGGATATTCAAAATCTATGACCACAAACCCCATCATTCTTTTTCAATTGTATAGAGATGCTTATAACCTTAATAAAAGATGTAGTAAAGTATCTAACAATAGGATATATTACATTGAGTATCATAAAAAACTTTTATACTTCAGCTCCAAATCAATATCTGAACATTTTTTTTAGTCAGGGCATAATATGATATGTTTGAAGCATCTGTAATAAATCCTAAATTAGACTAATGTGAGTGATATGTTAATTAAAACCGTATCTTAAATTGGCACCTTTCTCATCAAACAGATGCATGTTTAAATATTGATTCTTAATGTCGGCTTTAACAGTAAGGTGAGAAGTAACTTATATTCTGTTACTTCTGAAAGTTAGTACAGAGACTGCTTGCTCGTTACCGTTGGCTGTGTTGTCTGGGGAATATTGTATATATAAAAATGTTACATTGCCTAAAGCAGTCAGGCATTATATATAAGTGTGAAAACATAACAAAAATGTATACTTTTGCCAGGCATTGTATAAAAACACTGATACTGGAATGAAACACTTCACAAAATATATATCAACCCCTTAACGACCTTTGCCGGTTCAGGACCGTCATGCAAAAACGGTCAATTAACGACCTTTGGCGGTCCTGAACCTTCATTACATTAAATAAGCTTAGAAAGTGATCAACGATTCCTCACTTAAACGGCGTTGCTGTAATGCCTTGATGTCGAGACATTCAGTAACGCAGAGATCGGCATCAGGGGCCATGTCTGGCCCCTCCCCGGGGCGTCAACACCCTTTTTAAAAGAGTTTAGGAGGCGATCACGAGGCATTCAGCGACACCAAACACCCACCCCAAGACGCGTCATGACCGCTCCGGAAAGCGGTCACAACCGCCACTGCGAGTGATTCTATCACCCGCAAGATGGCGACACCCATTAAAAAAAGCAATAAAGTTGAAAAGTATCCTCAGGAAAGTGTCTCCAGACCCTCCTCAGAATCTGGCTCCACTTGTAGGTTGAATACAGGTACTGCATTCAACCATGCAAGTCAATGGAGCCCAGCTTTTCTTATCACAATTGAATTAGTAAAATATTCAAAAAATAATAAAAAGAAATGCTAAAAAAAATGTGCTAACATCTAAAAATAATTATGCAGTGATGTCACCAGAGGAACCATCCAGTACCAGCAAAATGTAAAAAAATAAATGAAAAAAATAAAATGGTTTATGATTTTGAGCAAGTGCTAAAATTTCTCAAAAATCTCAACATAGAAAGAGTTCAAATAAAAGCACCTGAAATACCCAAGGGATGTCTGATAAAAAATGGCTTCATGGGGTAAATTGGAGTGGCCAGGCTCAAAAATAGGGCATAGGCACTTCCCAAATGTGGCATTTTAAATCTCAAACAACACGACAAACTCATGCATGGGGGTATCACTGCACTCCGCAGATGTTGCTGAACACACATTTTTTGATGTTGTTGTGTTGTTTGATAGTGACGCATACCAGGAGCTATGAATTCATTCCTGAAGTACAATTTGTGTGGAAAAAAATACAAAATTAAATTTTGGCAAAGGCAGGTGGTAGAATCTCATGCATTAAAGGGTTAACATACCAGCATTTGAAATACTTTGGGGGTGTCTAGTTTTCAAAAATATATGGTTTGATGGGGTAAATTGAAGTAGCCGGCTTCAAAGATGTTCCAAAGGGGAGATAGAGGCAGAATGACCAAATGACCACCTGAATTACGCATGTCCCAAAAGTAGCCTTTTACCAGCCAAACAATCTGACAAACCTATGCATGTGGGGTATCACCATACTCAGGAGATGTTCTGAGGTGTTGTTTGACAGTGACATATACCAGGACCTTTATATTTATAACTAAATTACAATTTGTGTGAAAAAATAAATTACTATTTCAACAATTTATCAAATGTAGTTGTATAATTGGTAGCATGGAAACGGTTTAAAATACGGGCCAGCATGTGAAATACCCTGGGGTGTGCTTTTTCAAAAATATATGGTTTGAGGGGTAAATTGATGTTAAACGGCTTCAAAGATGTTCTCAGAAGAGGAGATTGGAGGCGAATGAACCAGATTGGGAAAAAAGGTTTGGATAATCATAAATCACTACTTTGTACTTATTACCCAATAACTTGGGTAAACATAAAAACATTGGGTATTTCTAAACTCAGGACAAATAGTAGAATCTATTTAGCTAGTTTTTTAACTTCCTTTTGTAGGTAAAACATTTTTCAAATTTTCACCATGTTTTATTATTTTATTTACAGTAAATAAGATGATACGATCAACATATGGTATCTTAAGAAAGCCGATCTTGCCCTGAAAAAAACAATATATAAACGTGTGTGGGTGCACTTAATGGGTGAGGAGAAAATTACAGCTGAACACAAGCACCACAAAAGTGTTAAAACAGCTGAAAAAATATGCCCAGTCCTTAAAAACAAAAAATGTAATCATGTAAACGGTATCGCCCTGGACATACCAAACATATTGAAGCTAGAATAATATTATATATATATATATATATATACCCTAGCAAAGCACATGCATCCCAAGTGTCCCTTCATGGGAAGAAGGGCTGTAATTCCACGCAGTAACATAGGCAGCTGCCCCAGGCTCTGCAGCGTGAGGGATGAGCTTGAGCTGGCAGCAATGTTCATGCGTTCCTTTCCACTTTGAGAAGTAGATGTGACATCAGTGTGGAATGAGACCCCCAACCATGCTCCAGGCACCCGGAGTCCTAGGTGTACCTCTATTAGGAAGAGCCGTCCCACACCCTAAGGCATAAATGTCCCTTTTTGGCCGATATGAAATGTTTGGAATTATGAAAGCATCATGGGCATTGTAATTCCACAATAAATCCCTTTTCTAAGGCAGCGGTCTCTTAACGCGTCAGGATTCAGTTGAAAGAACTAGATGTCACTCAAAATGCAAAATGTACAGATATTAGACAGATAAATGAGATTGGCCACAAGAGTCCATCTACTCGACATGCAAAAGCCTGAGAAAAAGAAAAATGTGAGCAGGCATTCAAGGGAGGCCCTTGTTATGTATCTCCCTTCTCACCCAAAGTAAAGATAAGCTTTTATTAAGTCCTCAACGGAGTCATCTTCCAAGATGTCCTCCAACAAGTGTATTTATTAACCCCTTATTAATATGCTTATTTGAAATGTATTAATATTGGCATCACATTCCTCCCAACATCTGAAACGGTCTTGGGGTACTTTGCAACCTATTGTTTAGGCATTTAGGAGAAGAAGAATGCAATTAATTTACACAATTTTAATTAATACACCCATCTTCTGCTGTTTCTGCTCTCATTATTGTGGCTTTTAGGGCTGTATATCACTGATACACTCATACAAACAAACATTCTGAGCTCCTAGAAGACAGAGACATAGGGAGAGGAAAGAGAGACAGAAGGATTTGGGTCCTAAAGAGGGACATCTGGGTGCAATGGTTTCATATGTAAGCTCATTGCACTCATTAGTTTTGTTTCTGATCTTACTTGGCTACATATCATAAAATCTAATGTGACTCATTTGTTTATCAGAAGATTTTGGCTGTATAGTCAATTCATCATTGGTTCTGCACGGGCCATGCATTAGTCTGCCTATTTAATTCTGCTGCAGACAGGACAAACTTACTCTGTTCTCAAGTATGTGGCCATGGTGCTTGTCCCCCTTTAAGGTTTTTTTCCAACTTGTTTCATTACCAGGTATTTGCAAACATGAAGTTGTCAGTGCTTTTATGATCTCATGGAGCATGAACTCAGTTGTGGAAGAAGCCTTGTCTTCTTCAATCCCATGCTCCTGTGTTGTTGAGGAGCAATACACCAAGTCTCTTGAAAGGAAAAAGTGAGCGTTTTCTTTATGTTATACAATCTTTAGATTCTCGTATGTTTTTAATTTCTTCTGCACAAAACACCGCTAACTCACCCTAACTCCATGAAAATCGCATTAAGTCTCAATACCAAAACAGGCCTAAGCCATTTACATGTTCACGTTCTATGACATCATTTTTGTAAAGGCTAAGCTTTTCTTTCATGAAACTAAACACCTTCACTCCAAACATAACTATGCTGTTGTTTGTGCCAAACAATGTGATTATCGATCTTCATTCCTTCATCAATCACATCTTATAAAGCGACAGTACTTCCTAGCAGGGGCCTGAGCTAATTCAAGTGACATGTAAAGGTTTTACAGCCGGCAGAGTGATGTTTTCTTTAGAAGGATCTGACACCTCGCAAGCTTGCATCATCAGCTTTAACTCCATAATGCCCTATGGCTAGGTGGTGGGCCACTTTGTGATAGGCTCCAAAAAGCTTTTGGCAACATCATCTTATTTTTCTTGGATATTGTAGCGTTCACAATAACTGTTTATGGAGTCGCGTCTTCGATTTGTATCCAGGTAAACTGTTAGAAGTAATTTTTCAATTCCCCAAATGTTCCTAATAAAAAGTCTTTCTTGTGTTATAAAGAAAGTGGTAATAGATTACTTTTTGACACACACTATAACAAACAAAATTCAATAGTTTTCACTTCCCCATCCGGATTTACCTAAACCAGCTACACATTATTTATTTGTATTTAATGATTTCTGGATCTTAACATAATCAGATATGCTGCAGAATCATGAGTTACAGCAACCAACATCTTAAAAATACAGGCTCTGATAAGATGCTATCCCGTCTGATAAGATGGCCCTCCCGTGAGTTTCTGGATCCATCAGGACAACACAACGCTGAATATTGTAAATGCAGAGATGCGGCAAGATTATAATTTCTTTTAAAGTTAAACTATTTTTAGCTTACGCTTTCAGTTTGTGCTGAACGCTACAAAGAAATTTGACACCTGGTTTGCTAAGTGCTGCATATAGCAATATTGTAAGGCAAAAAAAACTGAACAAAGCAAATAGTATTATAAATTAATTATTGTACTACAAACTCAAAGAGTGCACAGTTTTGTCCAGTGTGCTTTGGAATGACGCAGTTTAGCAAATAATATGATTTTATATTATTATAAAGAAAGTTCACAATACGCTGATCCTCAGAATTTTATTTAAACATACTGAATCTGTCATTTCACAAATGAGGGCTTTGTGCCCGGCTGAGACAGAGGGAGTGACAGGGTTAACAACACCAGATTCTTGATTACCTGTTATAACCACCAAATTAACCCCTGAAATACCTTCTGCACTACACCCCAGTATTAAAATTTGCTGCTACCACGACGACTAAGACTGAAGAAGAAGAGATTGCATGTGCCTAAACCACTTTTGTCAGGGTCGTCAACAGTAATAACACAATAATACCAGTATTACAGTTTGAAAAGCAATACGTGATAAAAAAAGAGCAAAGGGTACTGAATGACTTGTTTCCACATCGGAGCAACATGCACAATAATCATACCTAGGATCTCTCCAGGTTTGACTTGGAGTCTCTGGGTGAAGCCCTGCTTCCCTGGGTCTCTGGGTCCGTTTCTTCATTCTCTGAGCAGGGGCTCACAACATTTTGGCTGTGGCTATACACTTTCCATTTTTTGCTTACATCCCCTGCTGACTGCCCAGTCCCATCTAATTAAAGGATATCTAGGGCTAGCCGTGCCCCTGCATGAAGGTATTCCCCAGGAGATGAGGGCTCCAGGTAGCCTACCATGGGAAGATCACAGATGTGTCTATATATTATTTAAAAATGCTGTTAATTACTTCTATACTCCTTAATTTATTTTCATACTTGAATAACAACTATAACAGAGCTCCCTAAGAGTTCTTTGGCAGGAAGGTTTCCAACACACTGGCTTGAAATATGGCGCAACCATAAACGTAGGCTATAATGAAGCAAATGAGGTGTGATAATTGGCATGCCTCCTATCAATATTAAATAGAGTGTGATGGGTGATTTGGTACAATCTGTGCTCTGTGGTGAATTTCAAGAAGTTTCCGAAGTAAAACCCAGCCATTCACACAAAGATAGAAAAATATGTCAATATCGGTTCATCTGCTTCCCAGCGGGAAAAATGATCTTTTCCTTTTTTTTGGTCAGTTCATACTGCCAACTTAGCAAATTGTAATTCTCAGTGTGAAAGCCGGTGTCCTACTTTTTGCATTTAAGTTAAATGCATGGTGCTCCTTTTATTCATAAAGCCCACTGCCAGTGAATTTGGAGCAGTGTCTTGTAACATACCCCCTGGCGTTAAAATAAAGATTCCTAATCAGAGATTCTGATTTAGATTAATTAGTTTGGCACTGCTATACGGCCAACATCCTGTTTTGGCCTACTTTTACAATTAAATGTTGTGTACCTGGTGTAAAACAGCAAACAGAGACCACACAACGGGGGTTGCTCTGGTTTATAGGTGAAAAAAGCTCTCCTGGCAGACTTAGCTTCCATGTGACATATTCATCTTGATAAAACATTGATTTATCAGGATCGGGGAAATACATACAGTATACCCACTATCCAGTATCATACACAAGCACACTCACTCTAACATACAGTACATATGGACACTCTCTTTTTGCTCTTACCCTACCATCATCAGTGAAGTTCATGTAGTTCATGTAGAGGGGTCATGTAGTGACCCCTCTGCAATAAAGAAACATCTGCAACTCAACTCCATTGGATAGACTTGCTTTTGTTGTATCTCAATCTCAACTCAAAATGATGTCTATTGATGTATTAGTTATTCAGTTATGTAGTTTAAAAATTATGTTGAAATAAAACATGTTTTAGTACACGGCATAGAATATAAATAGTGCAAACATTTTATTTTGTAGGCTGCATTAATATTTTAGATAAAATACAGCACCCCCCGGAATATGCTGCCTCAGGGCTATGCCTGTTTTTAACCAACATGGGAGGCATGTTATAGTGAGGTTTTACAAGTAAATCACATTATGGGACCTGTGCTGTATGTAAATACGGAAAACGGAGTTAAAAAAAACCTAATAAGAAGCTAAAGGGAGTCTTTTACCATCTTTATCCAATGTAAGAGGGCAAAAGGTGTAAGTGGGAAGATTATATTAATATGCGAGGATCTGAAATTATTAACATTACTGCTTTAGCAGCATTCATGAAACCTCTAGCTGCTCATTCTCTTTCACCTTGCCTTTCTTATTACAGGAAACATCTTGTTAATTGCGTTTTTTACACTTGATACAAATCCGTTTACTGAAAAACTCTCTACCATGATGTCCGCTGCATTCCCTGCGATGCAGAAACTGATAGAAAAAACCCATAACTCAACTGCGGGTTGGTGAGATCCTGGCAGTGCTGGACCAACGTACCAGGCGGCGTCAGGGTGGTTATAATCATGGGTGTAGAAACCATATGGGAAGTTCTAGCTATTAGATAAAACCACTACTAGCAGTGGAATGAGGTGGTGAGACACAATCTAAATACTCACCTAGGACTTCTCTCCAGTACAAAAGGGTAGCAAAGATCTGGTACAGTCCAAGACATCCTGATAGCATTTGGAAGCTGGTATTACTGTATCCGGTGCATCTACACTATGGGTCCTTCTCCACGGACACGGACATGTCATACCAGGGAACCCTCGGTTTGCAACATATAACAGAAAATGTGTCTCCTTGTCATAACATGAAATTAAGTTAGCATTCTTTTTAACCATAACTCTAAATGTTATTTTTCGAAATGTATATTTCCCTGCTTACCCAAAACACAAAAGGCATATTGAATTGCTCTTCAATGTCTAATTCTAGGGTTGCTTGTGAGACTGTACCTTTAAGTTGCTGCGATTTTAATGGTTCTTTTCTGTAAATCCCCCTGTATCAGAATATCTTTTTGATGTTACAAAGCCAATTGTATGCCGGCTCCATAGAAAGTAATATAAGATTTTGCTAAAAGGATTCACAAAAGTCTGGTTAATATCACCTATTTCAGACCTGTAACTTTCCAACATGTTTTTGTAATTTTCATGTAGCTTAATAAAATCCAGCAGAAACATTAAGTGCTTGGGTGGCATTTTTGAAAGAAACATATAAAAGGATTAGGCCAGGAGAATTTTATTATCAGGTTAAAGTCGGAGACCCTGTGTTGGCAGTGTTCCATGTCTGCAGACTTTACCATCTGCTGTAGAGTCTGTGCAGGTGGGTTTTATACACAAGAATGCCGCTTCAAAACCGATGGCAGAGTATCAACACCCAGGTTCCATTTACAGAGCGAAGCTTCATTTGCAAGTACCAGAGAGACCACACAATACAGATTTTCAGCTGTTATGTGGCAGTCCGTATCTTTTTTAAATATACAAACCATCCGGATGCAGAAAGAATCAGGTAATTCAACAGATTCTTCTGCCATGCAGCCTTCTGTGCCTACACTCAATAGGGACATCGGCGCCCTTTATTTCATGCCAATTGTTACTGGGAGAGTACCCATAGAGTACCCATAGGATCTTGCTTCTCCTTTCAGCTGATGTTCCCTTTTCCTGTCTAGTCTGAATTATTGAATTGTTACATGAATTATTGTGACAAGAAGAATTGCATACCTCTATGTGTCCATCTTTTGGAACCCTAACTACTCTTTCCACTCCTGATGTCCCAGTTTTCGAGGAGCTTCCAATGATTGCTGGGTATAAGTGTATCACAGTGTCTTACAGCTTTAAATGTCACCATAATGTGTATAGAAACATCAGAAAATGACTTTAGACACCCTTGGTACAGCCCAGTCCCCTATCCCCTCCACTAACCACTATCCCCTCCACTAACCACACCAATGTACAGAATTAAAGAAGCCTTACAAACAGTACACTCTGACTGCACCTTCAGCTACCATTTACAGTAAATAACAATATTGTTTTTTCACCAAATAAAATAAAAGATAATTGTATTAAAGTACATTTCCTTTGTTTTGTCTTAGAGGAATGCGACCGTGCTGGGAAAGTAAACGAGAATGTAAATAATCACTTACATGCAGCTCACAAAGTCAAATGGCATGTTTAAGATAACTTGTCTTAAACACAGCATTTTTCACCAGATGATTTTTACTTTGTAAATTGCTGCAGTGACCTGTGTGAGCTGCGTGTTACTGGCACCTCGGAGGGATCTGAGGATCGCTGTGCTGCATACAGAACACTAGGACAGGCAGCTACTGACACACAAACTGCGCCTACTCCCAGCATTCTCCTGCAGCTGTTAGTTGATTATAATGTGAATTGTAGTTCATGCAAAAAAAATGAAAAATCCTAAAAATAAAACATATTACCGGTATTAACATAGTAAGATAAGAAAACAATCCCTACACACATTCTTCTTAGTGCTTGACTTGGGGAGCACTCCCTCTTACCTGTCCCTGGAAAAAGTCCTGGATTTGGGACATGGCTCTTGGGTGAAACTGAGACAAGTGGCAACCATGGGTCTGGTGCCCAAGGGAGCTCCCAGGGACACCTGACATCAAGAACAGCCCTGATTGTGGGTTATACCCGCTTTCTCTGGGGCAAGCAGCATTCCCACTCATCTCATTTTGTAGAGGTTGTTGCTGATGGACCTACTGACTTACCTGGGAAATGTTTGGGTCTCGCCCAATGACTCCTGGTGAAGCATTCTCTAGGTCATGGAGGCTCACTCTGCAGATCACTAAGGGCAGCATTTAGGCACACCCGCTTACTGCCATATTCCCCTTTCAAAATCATAGAAATGTAAGGTGTTTGAGGCTACCCTACTCATCTGACTATCCCAACCCACATACACGGCTAGCCATTCCCCTGCATGTGGATAGCTGTCTGGTTGCCGGACCGTGGAAGTTTCCTGATATTCCTACTGAATTAGACTTTTAGAGACAAGATGAGGACATAGGGCAGGTCCTTGCGTTACCAACACTCTCAATGTAAATTAAAAAACAATAAGGTTGTTACAATGTAACTATGTGTGGGATAGCTCTATAAAAACCCCATACATTCAAACTGCCAAGAGTGAAACTCTGACTGTGGATGGGAGGATGCACTGCAGCTTCTCCTAAAAATGCATACTTAAGTGCATGGTAAGTACTTTAAGACAAAGTTCTCCATCATGTTTTATCTTTTTTGGGGGGGGTTATAGTCTCTTCCTGTGTGAGTAGTGTCCTTTTTATATTTTACACTGTTAAGATATTTAAGTCACATACACTTGTCTTAAAGAAATTCATACCTCTATTAAGCGTTGTTGGCTGCTATCATCAGAAATACATATGTTAAATCGTCTTAGAAGTCACTGGAGGCAATACTATACCCTCAGGTTCGACGATGAAAAAATTAATTAGTTAAAGATGACATTTTCATTTTTATGTGTCACAATTCTTGCAGGAACTAAGTTTTTAGGTGTTCTTATACTTTAGCAATACGAGATACCATAAATGTACTGTATATATTGTAACAGCGTCCGTGGTAAGGTGATTCATGGGAGATTTATATGGCCAACCCTTGAAACCTTGTGCATTCTTTCTAAGCAAGTTAAACAGACATGTTTTCGGCAGACTACTTGATGTTTTCTGAGATTTCCAAACATTTATTAAGGGACCCAGGGATGGAGGTCCCAGTAAGTTGAGGTGAGTCATGCTGTAATAGAAAAGGGTCTTCCAGCATTTGTGCTGATATTAATGCCAGTCAGCAGAGCTTTGGCGACTTTCGCGCACCATGCGCCTCAGCACTCCTTGACCCCACTCTGTGACTTTACATGATCTTCCTCTTCATGGCTGAGTTGCTGCTGTTCCTGAACGCTTCCACTTTTCAATGATATATTTTACAGTTTACCGTCAAACATTTAGCAGGGATGAAATCCTATCCCAATACAGCGCTTGAATTCATTGAGTCTCAATACTTTGTCCATATAGTGTGTGTATATATATATATATAAATATATATATATATATTAGATAGATATATCTATATATATATATATATATATATATATATATATATATATATTACTGTTATATACATCAAATAATCCCAGCAAGCAGAGAACAGTAATTCCAAAAGTCTTTTGGGTAAGTTCATGACATTCCAGAAGTTTTTGGAGGCTATAATAAAATGATAATCAAACTATTAAATAGTGATTCATATATCCTAATTATAAGTCTTACTTTATAAGTGGAACCACAGTGCACCCTAGAGCAAATATAGGAAAGTTACCATACGATTAATACAATTAATATTCCGCCCACTTCCTATTTAATATTAATATGTATACCAATCATTATTGGCTAAAGTTGAAGAAGACCTTATTAAAGTATCCTGAGAAAAAACAGAGATTTGAAAACACTGCATAAAGTTTTATGTAAAAATGTAAGCATTTCCCTTAGATATTGGCTGGTGTAAATTAATAACATTTGTTGCATACTGGGTTGTAGATACTTCAGTTTATCTACGGTCTTTAATATTTTTTATAAATAATTTTAGTTGTAGCTATCCATATTTTAGACTACATTTTTATAAAAAAAAATGTTATTCCTAATAACCACTGTTTAGTCTTATTGATATATATTTGTCAAATTACAGATGTTAGATAATCAATGTGATTTAAGCCATTGAAACCGTGCATTCTTGATTTTTATGGATCTTCTATAGTCTGTTATAGTTCTTCTTATGTTCCAACTATAAACTAAGACATAGTGCTTGCTGAATTGCTTTGCATAATTAACACATAACTGTCAACAAGTATTTGTGAAATACGCTAGTATTTCAACGATTTAGTTAGAAATTTGACTTACCATCCCAATAAATGTGTCCTTTGGTTTTGAGGTCTAATATCTCAGTATGAAACATTTTTACAATGCTTCACGTTCAGAGAAAAGGCAAAGTAAAGCTTAAAAATAGAGTATGTCTTATTTTATCAATTCTATCTAGTTAAAAGCATGTCCAGCTATTATATACATTTTAATGCATGTGGTAGGTGAATCTCAGAGTTGTTGCCCCACTCTCAGGGTGAAAGGTCAAAATTCAAGAGTCACACAGTCAGGAGCTAAGTTTTTTGTGTTCTATTTGGATTTGGTTTCTAAGTACTGGAGGAGTACTTCTACAGGTCGCTGCAGGACATTAAGGAAGTATTTATTGAATTATGTTTTTTCACTCGTGGTCCTGATTATGTAGGTGTTTCTTTCTTATTTATTATTTTTTATTATTGTTTATTCTAAACAATCGCATATAAGACTCCCATGTGGTGCTTTTACTACCATTATGTTGTGGTTGTTATCCCTGCTTTGAATGCAGAGGACTCAAGCAAATGTATCTTTAAATAATGACAGGTCAAGGTTTCTATGGGGGCCAGTATTAGAGACATTTGTCTAACACATTTGGCGACTACATAGAATATTCAAGGTCAGGCTACTAAAGGGATGATATTTCAAGAGTCTCAGGGTCAGTTAATTTAGAGAATTTTCAGGTATGCTGTGAGGTCCAGTTGCAACTACATGCATTTGCCCCTTTGCCCACCTCCTGGTTATTTTCCATGCAGGAGATGTGTTTGGCCAGACACATATCGTGGCACACTTACCACTGGTCTGCTGCAGAACGGTCGGCTTGGCGAATGTCACAAGAGGAGCACTGCAACAATATGTACTGGCCTAGGCTGATTAGGTGTAGCCCTGGGGGCGCAGATCCAGGGGGGCAATCCTCCTGCCACAAAAATGGAGGACAGTTCATGCTTTTGAGCGATCAGGACCCCTCTGCTACTGCTCAATGGGCTAGTTACAAGTGAGATCTCACCAAGGACTGCTTAAAAATTAACTATGCACCTTTTAGCCATGAATAGTCAGAATACTGTATGATGTCATATTCCAGCGATCCCCAACAAGGAGGAGAAGGAATAGAATGCACATACTGATTTGCTAGGGCATTCTGCTAGCTATACACTCTTATCTACTTTATTTTCCCATTACATGGAGAAGTCACTGTTACAAAAGCAAAATCAAACAAACTTCCAGTTCATTGAGGTGAAGTATATAGAGTCCAACAGGGGGTAGAAAAAGACAAAAGTTGCGCACAGCCTTACACTTTTCATACATAAGCTTGTGCTTAATAGTAGGCAAGTGTAGACTTGCAAACTGCATCGACCATACAGTACACCACAGAAGTATATTATAATTCACAGAGGATTAACGAGGGCTTCTTTCTTAGCAGTGTTTAATGTTATGGACTATTAGGCTTGTCCTATTACCTTGGAAGATAAAGAGTATGGTCATAAATACTACATCAGCAATATATTGTGGAAATAGTAGATTAGGTATAATCTACTTACCCTGCAGTCCTGTGGTGGGAGCGCGAGGCCTCTGCCTCTCTGCTCTGCCGCGATACGCGCGGCTTCACTGCTGAGCGCCGGCATACGACGCTCAGCGTGATGCGCCGGCACTGAGGCAGACGCCTTAAAACGACTGCTCGGCACCACTCTTTCTCCTCCTGCAGCGTTTCTATTGGGGGGGTTCCTACGGCCCTGGGGGATTCTTCTCATTATCGCCCCCCCCCATGAGTTAATAGGAGGGAATCTGCCCCCCCCGTCTCCCCCGGTTCCTACGCCCATGAGGGTGACTCTCATCAGTCAGTATCTTCTCAGATGTGCAAGGTCAGGCCATTGAGTGATTGTCCTTCAGACCTGTGTTGATTAAAAGCCAGCTTGGCTCAGCTGATTACATACATATAAGAATTGTCCTCAATATTTGATTTGAATTGTATAATTGCACATGGACATGTATATTTTAAAGATATTTGTTTTCTTTCTGTCATATTGATTCTGCATTAGTAGTACTGCTGATCCAGATGTACAAAGGCATCATATGAGGATTACATTGCATAATCATACTTAAAGCCACTGGAATTCAGGAGTTATTAGTGTGTATGTAGATTTAGGACACAGATACTGTATGCTACATCTACCAAAAACAACAATCCTTAATTTAGAAAATAAAATACATGTTGTCAACTCTGTAGCCACTGTGAAGAGGTCCACGGAGGCAATAAAGACACAGTGGTGAAACTGCAAGGGGTATGGTAAACCATCACTACTCCCATATCTGACCCCTATACACTTTGGCATTTCTTCTGGACAAAACTTTTACCCAATAAAAGAAAAAAATGCAATTCTTATTGGTATACAGCAAAGACAGCGAAGCTTTGGTGAAGCAGCCTTGAGGACCGCAGAGTTTTCTTTGCTTGAAAACCTGTAGGAAGAGAATACAGTAAATATGGAAACAAGTAATGATCTAATATCTGGCCATCTTAACAGTATCTTTTCTGTGAAAAGACCTGACAAATTGGGCCAGTTTACCTAAGAAAAGAGAAACACATGGGAATGGTATTACTTCATGCTACACAAAATTAATCAATGTCAGTACAAAGATATCTCAGGAGCGGCTACAGACCTCAAGCTATATTCAAATACTCAAGATAGCAATACGTTATCTCAGGATTAAAGATAGGTCAGTGTGAAACATAGAATTTCATGGCAGATAAGAACCATTCAGCCCATCTAGTCTGCCCATTTTTCGTGATGTAAAACGCAGGTCCTTGATCTTGTCTTATATGCAGGATATCCCATGCATGTCTAATTTCGTTTACTGTATTAGCCTTTACCACTTCTGGTAGGAGGCTCTTCCCTTTATCTACCAAACTCTCAGCAAAGTACACATCTACCTGCTTTCTGCTACTAATGCCACTAGCTACACAACCCAGCACCTTGGTTGCTTTTTTGCAATGCTTCATTGCATTGTCTGGTTACCTGTAAGTCCTCAAAAATAATTATCCCCAAGTCCCTCTCTTCTTTGTCACTGACAGGACAACGGGGCTCTGTTCTGTCAGTGACAACCTAAGTGACTGCAGTGACTGCCTTGGGATTTTTACATCCCCAGTGCATCATTCTACATTTATCAATACTGAAGCTGCCACACTCTTGACCATGACAACCTGTTGACCCAGGCCAGACTCCAGAAACTTGAATGCTCTACTGGATGAATGGGCAAAACTTCCCACAGAAACACCCCAATATCTTGTGGAAAGCCTTCCCAGAAGTGTAGAAACCCGGTATAGCTTCAAAGGGGGACCAACTACATATTAATGTCAGTGTATTTAAAATGCAATGTCATAAAAGTCGCTGTTGTTCAGGTGTCTCCATACATTTGTCCATATAGTTTATTTTATCTGACGAGACAGTCCAATGTATGTGTTCCTAGGAAGCAGGGCCAGCCTTACGGGTGTGCGACCTGTGCGGCTGACTCTGGCAACAAGGTAAGTAAGGATAGGGAGAGGGGGTAGATCGTTAGGTGGGGCAGGGGGGATAGATAGTGAGAAGGGGCAGAGGGGGGGAGGAGTGAGAGGGGGCAGAGGGGGGAGATTATTTCCTCTTTTTTTCGTATGGGGGCGCCAGAGGAGTAGTCCGCACAGGGCGCCAGAACACTTAAGGCCGGCTCTGCTTGGAAGTTGACATGTCAGCATTACAATGTAGTTAAGAAGCCATGTATATTGCTGTCTATTGCTAATCATGCTTTCTATTCAACTGATTGACTAAACTAAGTCCCAGGTTACAGTGTTAACCAACAGGATTATTTTACTAAAATACCCCATCTTCTCCTAGTGAATGGAATGACGTTCTCTGGTGTGTCTGAACTCTGTGCGTCCTTGTTCCTGTTGGTACCCATGTGCACCCTGTGTGTCCGCATGCAGTAGCAAAAGGGGGGACTTGTATCTTCCGTGGATTGAGGTGGTCTAAAATCAGAGAATGAATAATTAAATAAGGGTGGGAATTGATTTAAACAAAAGAAGCCATGAAAGAGTAGGAAAGATCCACATGATATTTTGCTGCCACCTATCTAAGGGAACCTATGGTGATTGCTAACTGACATCAGCGCATGTTTCAATAGCTGGACACACTTAAAGGCTAATGTCGAGGAACTCTACAAGGGAGACCGGAAAGTGGTCATTGGTGTCTCACTAAAACCCTAGCAAAAACTGCTCTTCAGCAGCAACTCTTTTCCTCCAGCATTTATTGCTGCAGTTAGAAGATCACTTCAGAAGAGCTGTTTCATGAAGATATTTGTGTTTGAAATCAACGTCTGCACTTTTTCCACTAGCTTTTTTTTTTATTCTCAAAGTTGTAGGACAGCCAAGGCTAAACAGCAGGATAAGCCTGCCCAGGAGAATTTCACACAAAGGTAAGTTTAATTACATAAAACATTAAGAAGTTGATGGTGAATAGCTGAGGAATGGTGACTTCAAATGATCTGCACCATTTGGAGTTACAATTTGCTGCTTGTAAAAACGAAACAATTAGTTATGGGATGGATAGCCTCCTAATACAAATACATCCTCTAGAAACATTGTCATTTTCCATAATGGTATTGATACGTAGTCAGATAAATTCTCACAGTCTGTTCATAGAGTCAATAATTATGCTTACTTGTTGTTTCACATCAAATCAAGTTTTGGTTACATAATTTGCAGACCTCCGTTTATGGGCCTGTTATGCTGACCTCTGTGAACCTGCGTAATGATCTTCTAATGAGGCATATCCACAAGAACAATACTGCTGCTGCCGCTGAAAGCAAATACCCTGATCTGCTTGGAAAGGGGACAACTGGGAAGAGTTTGCTGATATAAATGATACATTAATTCCATTTACAGAATAAAGTAATTTTATATACGAATTTTGAGCACTTTGTGAAACGTTGGCAACGTTCTAGTAGAAAGGTTAAGGAAAGTGGCTCTTATTGGATTGCTAGTTTGATTTCTACAAACAACCTGAGCTGACTTAAACAGTTGCATGAAGCATACATGATAAATATATTCCGAGAATATTTGGCTATATATGAGAAAGGAGCACCTTCAACGTTCTATGATGTCTGAAAACCAAACTTACGATGCAAAAGCAGGGTTGTAGCAGAGTCCAAGAGCCTGTCTGTGTATTAGCTCTGATATGGGACATTGCACAAAGGTCACTGCGCTGCTATGTCGGCTATAATTACAGAATCCTGCATAGGATGACACATAGTGAATACATGTTATGACAGCTCAGTTGGAACCTTTATGATCAAGAAAAATAAATCATAACAATGCACAGTGTAATATTGTGAAAAAGGCTCAGAAATGGAATATTTGGGTTAGTCTCAAATTGTGTTAAGGATACAAAACTTTGGTTTTGATTACATTGTTGATTTCTCACAATTTAATATTGTGTTCCTGCTTTTTTGATGTACGTATAGCTATATAACTAGATAATATACAACAACAGAAACATTCTTGAAAACTAAAAATACTTTTTTAAAACAAACTTCAAATCATATTTACTGCATTCCTTAAGTTACGTAAAATCTAAATTACCATCAGTACAGATAGCATTACCCAAATGTTTATCCTATGGCCCCAAAAAACTGCCCTTGTATACATGGGAACTCACCAAGGCTCATCTCCTGGAGCTTCTCCCTCCTGCTCCTCCTTCAGGGGTGCCCACAGTGAGGGATTATGAATCAATAGACCTTAATCTTTTGTAGGGATAGAGGAGAAGCAGGAATTGAGAGGAACAACCTCTCCTGCTTGGAGATCCACAGCGGCCCAGGAGGCAGAATGTTGTTATTCCCAAAGTCTTTAGATGAGCCCAGACAGTTTCCAGATATGTTCAGGGCTTCAAAGCAAATGTAGATGAACTTTGGAAGATATTGGTATCTGGGGACCGCCCCAAATAGTCTAATAGCTGGAAATGTATGGTATTTAATTTACTTTTCATAGTAGAGATTATTTAATGGAAAAGAACATTCAATACATCAACCTTGTCTAGTTGAATGTTCCTTACTGGGGCTACTCATAATTTCCACTCATGCTTTAAGAATTTAGGGGTTATAGAGGACTCGCCTCTTAAAGACACCACTAGTAACAATATTAGCTACAAAATCAAAATAACTAATTTATCACAGTGGTAATGACATGTTAAACATCATTAAACTGTAATCATACAATAGGTTGTATCACATTAGTTACAATGAGCTTCTGCAGTGGCAATAACCTGCACTAACACAAGTGAGAGAATGTCATTTGATTTTATCAGGAACACAGTAGTTTAAATGTGGAATCTGTGCTCTCTCTCTCTGAAAGTGTGTATTTGGAACAGTACATAAAATGTTCTGGATTTGTTTTAGAACAAAACATTGTAGATATCTTTTCTTACGTCTCAGATTAAAATATTTTTTTATTTAACCTTAAATCATTTGTGAAAAAAGCAACATGGCCATAGACCATCTTAATTTTTTAATCTATCTTAATCAAGATCGCTTCTTATTATAAACAGCCATCAGTCAATTAATTTATGCATATTCCATACTCTGTCCTTTTCCATAAAGGAAACGGCATTCTTAATACATGGGTATTCATTTTTTTCTCTTAGGATATACCGTGATCTTATCAGCATTGCTTCTGTTAATTCTTTTCCAATAGTCATTCATATGTGCGTTGAATAAGCATTTTTGCCTCCCTAAAAATAAAAAAGGGTCCAAGACATGACCTATATGTAGATTACATGGATAAATCATCTCTTACTTATGGTTGAAATATAATGAGGAGGCAAAGCAACAGGGAAAAGCATGAGTTACATTTGCTGTTATGCACCTGACAGCTGTTACAGAATGATTTATTTGCAGCAATGATTTTTTATTGGTTATGGGATCCTCAACATCACAAACTCGGAGAACATAAACCTTTTAGTAATGCCTAAACTACTTCTGCACTTTAAAATGGTTTCCTACTTAAAAGCCTTCAGCCCCTACCATCCCCCTTAATCTCTTGGGAAGGAAGCGCTTGAGAAAGTAGATCGGCAAGTGGGCACAATATTCTCAAACCCTTGGCAGACACTTAACTTCAAATGGGAGGTTGAGGATATAGTCATTTTTTACAGGTTCTGGGGAAAGTGATTGAATTACATCCTTATTATTGGGCTTGTCCGCATTATGCTAAAATTACGTTAGGGCTTTAGCAAACAGTCCTGCTCTTCAACTTAGCTTCAAGAATCAAAAACAAAATACCGGTATACACAGTTCTAAACTAAAATCCCGCATTGTATATCAAATGATGGCAAAACACAAAATAAGACTTCTTCTTATGGTAAGATAAGGTTAGTGTGCTATGTTTTTGTAAATGTAAAGAAATCTACAAGATACGTGTTATGGCTGCCGTTGTGTTCCAACTCTCAATGACATTGGCTGTTACTGGAAAAGTACATTTCATTAAAATAACAGCAAACAACAATACAAGTACCATTTATATTATTATATTATTATATAAAATAGATAGATAGATAGATAGATAGATAGACAGAGTTTTAGCCCTTGGCCTTCCATTCTTCATTCCACTCTTCATTCATTGTTGAATTAAAACATGTGGCTGGCCTGGTTATCATGTAACTTGGCTTGCTCATTGGGTCTTTAAATTCCAGACTCTTCTACCACTATTAGAATATGATGCTGTATGTTGCTGACATTAAAATTTCCAACCAGAATTCACCGATTGATTAGACATTGGCTTATAGCTTCACTTTCCAAAGGTGCTGCCTGAGTCAAGCTGATTGGCTTCCTTTTCACACTATTATGGTCCCCTAAAGACTGTACCCTACTCATTTTGCATTCTATCTACATTCTACACCTTTTATGGTTTTAGGATTAGGGACTGCCCATTAACTGTGCCTATGCTTCCTACAGGTACAAATGTGGCCCTACTTACCTAGAGGTTAAATAGAAAACCGCACATTTAATACTATACAGCGTAGCGCTTGAATACATAGGAAAGTTATGTTTAGAGGTTTCGTTGTTCTACAAGGTCAGACTGTCTGATGACAGCCAATTAAATCACGATTTGCAGGGTAGCATTTGTTATTGAAACTGTTTTCATGGGGAATAGAAATAATGTGTTATGCAATATTTACACAGCAAATGGATATCATATGTCATACTTTAGAGGAATAAGAAAGCTATTGATGCAACGTGAAGATCAATATGTCATCTTAGGGGACACTTTAAAATCATAGAAAATAACAAACTGATAACACAACACGGACTAAAGATGGATACAAACTCAAAAGGTCAGGGCACGCAATTACTTGTATGAAAACCCATCCAGAATGGCTCTATAAGGAATATTAACAATATATACAGTTATGAAGTTTCCTTGTGTTTTAATTGGTTTTTTTTTTAGGACTAATTAAAATATCAATTAATTATACAATTGAGATAGTATTTTAATATCGCAAAGTAAGTCATTCAATGTATTTTTGGATAGTGATTAAAAAATGCATTAATGATTTAACATTTAACAATTATGAAAAAAAATGGTGGTATGAGTAAGGAAAATTACTAGTATAGCCAAAGAGAAGATGGTGTCTGAAATTAAGGGTGATACTTGTTATAAGATATATAGTAACATACGTTTATATGGATATGCTGTCTTCTTTATTTACCTCAATGTATTGTCCATATATTTTAAAACATCATTATTATTGTTTTATATATCGCCATCATATTCCATAGTTCTGTACAATAAGTAGACAGGATATAACAAGTAGTATATATAACATAACAATTTGACTATAATTTGATTACAGAGACAACAGGTGAGGAGATCCCTGCTAAAAAGAGCTTACAATCTAGACCACTGTCCTCTTGCATTGATAAGGCAGTTCTATGTGATGGTACGAGGAACCACCAATACTAAATATCTAAATTAATACATGTTCATCTGTGAGATGGCATCAACCTTAGTATTTGTAACAAGTTTACCAAGAGAGCTGTAGTAACTCCCAGAGATCACCCAGATGTATCCTCCTGCCGTCCCTAAAATTACTTCCAGCACCAGCCAGCATGCACACCTTGGAACCCTGCTATGTGTACCCAATAAGTAGACACAACTACCTTCAATTGAGTACAGTAAGAATGAACATTTTATTGTTGTAAAACAGCCTTATATATCCACAGAATTGCATTAACATAAGTAAACAGATACATGTATTCAACCCAACCTTTAGCTCCCCTGGCAGCAATCCTATTAATGGGATTAGTTATACAATGGAGTTCCTACCTGTGCTATCTTTGTTTGACAGCCAGGTTGAAGCCATCTCTGAGTACCTTGGGGGCCCTGTATGACCGGTCATTCTGTCACATATCTCCCCTTAAAAAGAAGGCTGAACTGGGGCCAGACCCCAACCGGATCTGCAACCAGTTCAGTCGGGGAGGACAGCTTTGTCGCTCCTAGAGTTGTAGATGCAGGGGGCTGGCAAGAGGCACCATTCCCACTAACCAGTACTGGGGTGCACCTGAAGACTGGGGAGTTTGGGTCCCAGGTGAGGACAACAGTCCCACTCAACAGGGCAGGGAGACAGGGTCCATAATCTGTGAGTAGCAGGCTTGATTTCAGTCTTCTCCAGGGGCCCCAGTGACGGACACACACTACGTCACAGTATTCAATATGTGTGGTCAAATTAACGTGTGGCATATCAAAGATAGGGAACATTGATGGTGTAAGACATTGATGGTGGGTCAATATCATAGCTATCTAATAATAAAGGAGCCCTGGGCAAACCCCCACTAGTGCACAACCCCAGGCGAGTATAGGTTAGGGTGATTAGTAGGCAGCATTTCCACAAAGTAAAAGAACGCCCGTGTTACTCCAGTAGATGACTGCAAGCAAAGGAAGACCCAGCTGCAGTAATGGGGGGGACACCACGCTCAATACAGGCAACATCCACCCATACCCACAAATCATTGTGATGAAGTCAGGGCATGGAATATGGTGTAATATATATATATATATATATATATATATATTATATATATATAACGCTCAAATATGCCTTTGTTTCACTCTACGTTCCTTAAAATAACTAAATAAATAACAAAAGTCTAAATATCCGGCAACATATCTGTTAGCTTCCAGAAAGTAAACAATTAGAATGGAAAAGGAGCAATATATGATGAAAGGGTATATAATTGCATATGTTTTAGAGAAAAAGAAAGAAGCCAATTGAGAGCTTGCTAGGTCTGAATGGCAAGCTAACAGCGGCGTATCAGCAGAACAAAGAAAGACAAACGGAGCAGAACAAGCAGGTTTGGCAGAACATCAAAAAAGCTCATGAGACTCTAACAGATGAAAAAATAGCACTCAGGCTACATTACCAACAGATCCATTACTTTCCGTAACAAGTCAGGCAAATTAATGGTGAGCCTGATACCTGTCAAGATGGTACCACAATTGCTGAAAAAACTGAAAAGAAAACAGATACTAAAAATATGAGACTTTGAAATTGTATAGTAAACAGATGAAGAGCAAGGATAAGGATTAATTACAGCAGCGTCACTCCAATGGTACAGTACGTACTTTTGAAAACTGTATTTATAAATCCTATTAGTAAGTGGGAACACATATCCAAGCAAATACATATAACATATTTACAATTATATTAAAGGGGTTAATAGGAGAAAGCAAGTTCACTAACCCTGAGAAAGTATGTAAAATGTTGCATTTTACAGACCAAAATAGAACAATGCACAGTGAACAAAAGCAACCGATTTCAGCTCCTCAGTCTTATTGAAATAAATTGGAAAGGAGGTTTTTGGAATGTCAGCTTGCCGAAGAGGACATACCAAGACAATGCTATGCTTTCAACTTTGTGGAAGGCCCTTTTCTATTGCAGCATGACTGTGCCCTAGTGCAAAAAAAAGCAAGGTCTATATAGACATGGTTGGATGAGTTTGGTGTGGAAGAACAATCCAGTAGGCCAGTCAATCCGTGCTAACAAGTCATCACCATCTGTGACCTGGATTATTTCCACCTTCACTCAGAGAGCCAGAGAAACGGTAAGAAACCCGGAGTCCCCGGGTAAAACCTGGAAAGTTCCCAGATATCTTTATATGAAGTCCTTTTAAATATTTAATGTTACTTAACTCTTGCGTACAACTCCTCACCTTTCCATAAACCTATGAAACTCTCCTGTATTTTCCTCACGTCCTGGAAGCCTCATGGAGCTCAAAAGACTGCACAATGTTATCTTTAAGTATAAAGGCACAAATGGCATCTAACATACCATGCAGGTGCTGCATGTTGCCAAAAACGGAGGCAAAATGTGGCCTTATCTTCAGGAACATGCATCTTCATGCAAGGAGTTTCTGGCATCAGCCGAGGATGTCACTGTCCCCTTATATCCAAGGTCTGGCTATGAGAGGCACCACTGGAGAGCCTTGGACATAGAGGAAACAATGTGCACACAGAGGGAGCCAGGGAAAACCTTCAGGTACGCTGTCCAGCACACTGCTTAACTTATAACCTACCAAACACACAACACATGGTAGTAGGTACTCTACTGTGGAAGTTTCCTTTAAGAGACATAACCTAAGATATTCCTACAGAGAGTATCGCTAAATAGGTACACACACGTGTATAAACATTTACTTCCATGCACAAAGATGATTCTGAGACTTGCCTCTTCGTTACAAGCAGAGAGACTTTCACTGTTATGGACTTGTGACTTCAAAAGTCTCTCCTTACTGGCTGATCATATCATACAAACAGTAAAATAGCTTATTTTGGCACTACTGCTCATATCCTGACCAAATGAATAAATGAGGAATAAATATGACTTTCAAAATATTAGCACTACATTTTAGGAAAAATAATGAACATTTGTGGCCAAAAGTATTTTTGTTGTTATATTCTGATTCCTATGATCCCGAACTTCATATTGACTATCCCTTTTAGAATTCAGATGTCAAACGTCATTTGAAAGCCATTGAAGTAGTTTTGTTCATGCCATTTTTTGTATAAAAAGAGAGGTTACAAGCTGATGTAGATTTATTTATTGTGGCTACCTTGCAGGAAGCCCTGTGATTGTACCTAGAATCCGTTTGATGGTTAATGTCTTGGGTTAAAAAAAATGCACACAACGCACAACTAATTACCTAGAGAAACTAAAAATGATAATCCTCCTTTTACACAATAAAATAATTACAAAAATGCCAGATGCTCTCCGTTCATTACATTTTCACCATGCTACACAATTGCCATTGTACGTACAGGAGAACGCATTAAATCAATAATAGACTTGAGGGAAATTGGTCAAAACAACATTAAGTCCTTTGAATTTGTAAGACAGGCCTGTAAATTGCCACATAAACATTTTTTTCTGTATGTGCAAGCAAGGCATAGCTGTCAATCAGTTCTGGATAAACAAAATGATTGTCTTAAGTACATCAAGTTAAATTAGCATTTCAAAACACTATTGTAATAGAAACCTCTATATCAGCCTATTAAATATTATCATGTCCTGTCTCTGACATCAAACAAACATAAATGACACAATATGTAAAAGACTGAACGGTTTGCAAAGCTGAAATGTTTTCGACAAACAATGTATCTCAACACAATGTCCTTTCTCACAGCCTTGGGCTTTTGCTCTTTATTCATTGTGTATTATGTGCCACTTAGGTTTTATACACTAATATATAATGTGGTAACACTTTATAACCTTTATAATAACTAGCACTGGATGCGCATAACAGAGACCTCATGGCACAAGGCTTGTTGTTGGGGTGGGCATAGGGCAGTGGTCCCCCAAATACACCACTGCTGCCACCCACTATAAATCCCTTCAAATTCTAACACGGGGCTAACTTCATCCCTGTGTGGCTACCCCCATGCTATGGTTTTGGCTGAACCCTGATTCCTGCCTCCTATAAAGAGCAAGAGAGGGGTCTCCAAACAGCTGTCTTTGAGACGTTACCAGGTATGGTATATTATAATAATTAGTGTTTTTAATGACAATACTATAATTCTTGAGAGACAGTAACATACTCTGCAATGTATTTGTACTGAAGCCAACAGCTTAAGACTCTAACAGAATATATCTCCTGCGTGCCCTAATATTTGTCTTCTACGCAATTATGAAACATACAGTATGCCACCTTGTTGTAAAAAAATATTGCAGATTAGGTAGGTCCCCATAAATGTACCCACATTTAAACTGCACTTATGCATTTGATCATTGTTTGATGATACTATCTTAATTTGATCTTGTCCAAGAATGCATTCAACATTCGTGGTGTTCCCCTACCATGGTGTCCAAGTGTCCAAGGTACGCACAGTTCCAATAAAAACATACATTTCAAGATTTTGGTCATTATGAGACCACCAAATAAGACTTTGCTATCAAGATAACAGGAACAAGGTTAACGTGACTGTATTGAGTCACTATATCACAAATGTGTTTTAGCCCACTACTAGGTTTCAAGATGCCTGACACCGGGTCTTGATAGGCATCTCACTCTGCCGTCAGAGTACTATATAATAGCATTTAATCCACTTAATTGCTCTTTAGCGTTTTCAAACTACCACTACCAAGAACAGAGGTACAGGGTTATGGAGAAATATAATTGAAGAACCCTGTCAAAGGATGCCAAGTAAATTCCACCTGCTCCAAACAACCATAAAACTCAGGCTTTCAGCACACATATTTAACTTTCTGCCCATGATACTTATATCCAGGTGTAATTCATAGTTTTAACATTTATTTTGTTCTTTAACTAGAAAGCTTGCTCCATGAAGCACTTAAAGAGATACTCTAGCCATTACATCCAAGTTTCAGGTGAATGTCACCTTAAAATTATTGTTTTTTTCATGCAAATGGATAGAGGGATTTCTCAGGATCCTATCAATGTATCTGCTTTGTTCCATGTCCTCCATGTGTTTGCAGGAGATGCATTCGGCTGCAGTAGTGCACATAGTCACCTAATCACTTCCAGAGTACTCACTCACACAGCATTAGATAAACCCTTTAATGATGTATGCAGAATCAGTTGTCAATTACACTGTCCAAGTCGTAAAGATTAAATGGATATCAAAATATATTTGGGCACGGGCAGCCACAGGAAGAAAAGTTAATGTGTTGTGTAGAGCAGCATTCTGAGGTTATTACAAAAAAGAAAGTAGAGAGGAGTAAAAATGTGTCATTGTGCTCAGCCAACTAAATGGATGGCTAAGAATCATGAGATGTGAATTCCATAGCAGCTGCAGCGCCAATCCATAATGATATAAAATCTAACTTCTGACACTCCAGTTGTACTCACTTTCCCATGATGCTTAACATACCAGACTGGCTGAGAGTCGTGGAAGCTGGAGTTTTAACTGACCCTAGCTGCAATAAATGTTTGAAATAAAACTACCTTGTATCTGCAGCCTGTAAACTGTGTCTCTGCCCAGGCAGTGACTCTGTGTCTGTGAAGAAGCAGTGGAGGAGACTAGCTAGAGGGAAAGGAAGAGAGCAGACCAAACCACTCTGACAGCAGAGGGGTTTACAGAGTTAAATAAAAGCTTTTTTTGCTGACAACCACTTGCCTCTATGTCTAGTTAACCTACTCTAAACAGAGTTATCCTACTGCTTCTCCCTCCCCTGCTGCTGCTCTAGTGGGCCTATATGAGGTACCCCATCTTGCCCCCTCTCCCCAAGCATGTTTGTAGGATCTTGCGGATGTTGATCTTATTTCGATTTTATTGTATTTTTGAGTGGGGGTAAATCTCACAAATCATCTTTTAGGCCAAGATCAAAGCTGACATTTGATCACCAAAGGGTAATAACACTTCTACACATAGTGACATCTTCACACACGCTTCATCACATGACATCACGTGTTTTCTGTAACATCATAACTGCAATATCATTTTCGTACTCTGTTCCTTCAGTTTATTTACAAAGTCATTTGGTCATTTGTCATGTGATACATGACTATAGCCTAGGCATGGTGCTTAGATTTAAAAATTATAACATTTAATGATAGTCTCCCTTTAACTTGTTATTGCTTACAAATTTAGCTTTCAGATAATTCCTGGATTATATAAATCTTGGTTTACAGTAATATTACCAGTTTTATGGGTCTCGTTGTATAATTAGTCATATTCTTTCTGTTTACACAGGTTTTCAAATGACAATCAGAAAACAACATTTGCAGATAAGCAATTTTGCCTCCATTTATCCCAACAGGACAACCTCCACCAGGGAATATTTATAATAGCGATAAATGTTTTTTGAAAACCCTATGTTATAAAATATGCAAAAAGGATAATTTTATTCTGAATAACAAAACAAAACCGATAGTGGAAAAAAAAGCCAGCAAGACTCAGTGTGAAATAAGGAGCACTCAAGGGATAACCACTGAATAGCTGTTAATAACAAAATATATATATTTTTTAATTAAATAGCTTTTTCATAAAATATTCAGCAACTCATGTGGAGAAATTCATTTACTATCCCAAATTACTTGTGATTTTCTCATTTAATTGGTTTCTGTAATCTGGCATGTGATGAAGAGAGAATCAGAACATTTCAATGCTTATGCAAGAACTCTTCAATTTATTAATATTTAGTACAATTGTATGGCTGATTTAATTTGACAGTATGCGGTGCAGTGCACAGATAGATAAATGGAAAAAGCAAACCTTACAGATAAATTGCTGTGTTTCATTTGACATACTTTCATTCACACATTAGCCTTTTATTCACACAGACTGCCCTTTTTTTCTATTTTTATATGACATACAGGCTGAAAAATAAAATAAATGTTAAGATTTGCTATCAGAAACAAATAACGATTCATGAGGCTCAGGTTAATTGAGGGTTTGGAACTGGATAGCTCCACTGTACTAGAGAAGTGGCTTGAAATAATCTGGAGTGAACCTACTGAATGATATTATTCTTTTATATCTAGGTCTATAACTTGTTACAACAGAAACAAAAGCCATATTGTGTCTTTTCCATTTCAATTGCAAATGCTATTGGGGATTGTTCTTTTCTTATTTGTGATGATTGAAGAATGAAGTTCATTCTTGAATGAAGGGGCACCCGGAGTGATACTTTGTTAAAGTTAACTGTGATGTTCAGAAGCAAGAAAAATGAGCAAGCGTAAGGATCTGAGCAACTTTGATAAGGGCCAAATTGTGATGGCTAGACGACTGGGTCAAAGCATCTCCAAAACTACAGCTGTTGTGGGGTGTTCCTGGTCTGCTGTGGTCAGTACCTATCAATAGTGGTCCAAAGAAGGAAAAGCAGTGAACCAGCAACGGGGTCATGGGGGACCATGACCCTGTTGCACGTGGAGACGAAGGCTGGCCTGTGTGGTCAACAGATGAGCTACTGTAGCTCAAATTGTTGAAAAAGTTAATTCTGGTTCTGATAGAAGTTGTCAGAACACACAGTTTGTAGGGTATAGCGGCACAGTCAGGGTGCCCATGCTGATCCCGGTCCACTGCCGAAAGAGTCTACAATGGACACACGAGCATTAGAACTGGGCCACGGAGTAATGAAAGAAGGTGGCCTGGTCTGATGAATCACATTTCGCTTACCTGGACACCACATGGCACCGGGATGCATCCATGGAGGCCCCACCTTGCAACTTACAGGATCTGCTGCTAACGTCTTCGTGCCAGATACCATAGCACACCTTCAGAGGTCTAGTGGAGTCCTTGCCTTGATGGGTCAGAGCTGTTTTGGTGGCAACAAGGGGACCTACACAATATTAGGCAGGTGGTCATAATGTTATAGTGTATATATATAATATCATTAATACATACCATAAATACATAACATTACACTTGGTTAAGGTTGATCTAACCACGTGGTCAATGTATAAAAGTTCCACCTGAACCCCATCAAAGGGAAGGGTTCACATACCTAAATATATCATCACCATTATTAACCATACCATTTACCATATAAATAAAACAACCCTAGTATAGACATAGCACCGTGGCTACAAACCCACTTTATGACCTGGGCATGAGGTCTAGACAACACACAGGTTTTGGTAAAGAGGGCGACAACCTCATCCCACCCCTTATAAATGTATTGGATTCCTGCCAATTTGCAGTGTCCAGCCTACTGACCCAGACTCCCAAATGGAATTAACCCCTTTAAGCCAGACATATCCTTCCCTGGTCATGTTGCCCTTCCAGGATTCCGCCCCTTCCAGGGCTTATTCTTTTTTAATCCTTTGACAGTATATCAATGCAGTCATCCTTCAGTTTGCTATTATCATTTAGAGCTACTTACCAAGTGGAAATATTCTTTGGGGCATGAAACATGGCTCATCACTCAAGAAACAAATGGTTATTAAAGTGTTATAGCATGCATTCATTGCACATCCCCTGCCACAACAGAGGAAATTGGCTGTAGTACAGCTAAAGTTGGTACGGAAAATATTGCAGCGGATGGTGACAGGGCTGTTGTAGTGAGTAGTGTTGTCACTTTTTCAGGTGTTGTGTTTGAGGTTGTGGCTGGGGTATGGACATACACACGTTTCATAGATTACAGCTAAATGTTGGGTATACTAGAGAGAAAAAAAAAGAAAGGAGCAGAGAGGAAAGTAGAAGGAGAATAGAAAGGTAACAAAAAACACCTATCAGGTAATACAATAATAGTGGAGTATTTTTTTGTAACTTAATGGTAAGTGGTCAATATCATAGCAGCCTACACCAAGCATTCATGTTGAGGTGAAAAACAGGACTCAGTTTATTTGGAAACACATGGGCATTTAAATGGTACAAGGGGGTGATTTACATACAATAGACACAACAAACCACACAAAGTTCTCCATCAGGTCCTCCTTTGCACACGACTCAATATTTACACTCAGCCCACCTCAGCCCTGTAGGGGGTCACTATTGTAGTCTGTGGGGAGGATGGTAAACACGTGTGGTTCCCTGACCTCTGGCTGAAACCTTCTGGATATCAGACCCAGGTGCAAAAACTGGCCTCCAAGACCAAGGCCCATAGTCTGTAGGAAGGAGGCTGGTCCTCAGGCCCCTCCAGGAGCCCATGGCATGGAGGCTTCCGTGACACTGGGGATAATGAGATGGTCATGGCACTTTAAGAGCGGCGACTGGCAAATTATGTAAGTGCGGCAGCATACAACAGGCTGCACATTCTGATGTTATGCTCACATGTGGTCCGGCATATCCAGCGTCTGCACATTGGACGGATGGAGTTTGGTGCCGCTGGAGTATGGTGCATTGTCAGCCAGTGGCCGCTGCACGTTTTTCCAGTGTGTCTGGGCCTGATTGCAGACATTAAACAATTCTATGAGAATATGCTATATATGTTAATAAAATTAAATACAAGTGAGTAAATGAAATACATAGGACGAGAATAAGGTTGCAGCCTGTAGCCTCATCAGGGGCTCTAATATTCACATGATGCATAATAACATGAAATCATGGGCTATTTTTCTACAAGCAGACCAAATCGTTTGAAAGTATTAATATGACAGTAATTTGACATTTGCTCATGTGGTTCATAAATCATGTTAATTATCTCAGTGTCTACCAGTTGACATAATTACAATGTTTTAATCTGTGTGCTCTATAGCATATTTAATCATAGTCACAAAGAAGTACGTATGAACATCTTGCTATTTCAAGTGAAAGAGAATCATCTGTGTGGAGATCACATTCTCATATTATAATATTATAATATTATTATATTATATATTATTATTATATATTATATTATATATTTCTTGTGAATGTTTGTATTAATTTACATATTAAATAGTATAAAATATGTCACAACTATACAGTGCAATGTAATTCTAAATATATCTCAGTCCCTTCTTAAACAAGCTTTATAACTTGTATGTTCAGTTAAGTTTTTCGGAATGGGCAACCCCCAAACATGGCAATTGATTATGAAATTTCATACTGTTTTTAAAAGTGCACTAGAAAAGAGGTCAGATTTTGTGAAAATTACAATTAACAGCATTGGGGTACATGCATGCATCATACCCAAAAATCTATACCCATGCCTAAAATGGCCATTTACTGATCATGAACTGTCATTCTAAGCATCTGACTTGCAATAATATTTTAGCAACAGCATGACTGCTGTCCAATATACAGAAATAAAACAGCTCCCACCTTGCTTCGGATTCCAAAACGCAAACCCGTTCTTGGACTTTGGGTTGCGGGCTGTAGTCTCTGGTGCTCTCGGCGGTCAATAGCAGATATAAAATCAGGATACGGCTTCACGCCAACAATAAATGAAATGCTAGACAACTGGAGGCTTATGCAGAAAAAAAGTGGTTATTTTCACTACTTTCAGGTCCCTGTTGTTTCTTTCCACCAGGACAGGGCTGAAAATGAATGCACTTTTTTTGCATAAGCCTCTAGTTACCCAGCGTTTCATTTATTGTTGGCATGCTGGAACTGTTGTTTGAAATTCTTGTACTGTTAGATTCTTCTCACATATTATAATTTTAATTGCTTAACAAACTCAACCTGGTCAGAGGAGCATACAATCTATCATCCTAATACCAAAAAAACTGCAATTTGAAAGGAACCATCTTTTCCACCTTCTTCATCCCCAGGCCCCTGACTTCTCCAAGTGACCCTCACTACAAACAAGCAGGGTATATATGTATAGGGCAGGGTATATATGTATAGAGTGCTGAGTTTACATAATGGGCCGACATATATATATATATATATATATGATATATATATATATATATATGTCTAATATAGGATCTGAAGAGCTTGCATATATTGCCTTAAGTCAGGATTTTTTGAGTAATGTGTAAAAAAGAAAATTGAACCCAGCAACATGTTTTGTCAGTTGCAATGTGGTCATAAATTGACATATGGAAAGTAATTTGAGCTGCATGTTTTTCTGCTCTTGGCAATGTGATACACCCAAAGGTAGAAAAAATAATCAATGATTGGGCTAGAATTGTTTTAATGCTTATAAAGCCTTCTGATCGCTATAACAGAAATCTCAATAAGGGTTCTCTCAAAGTTCATAAGGAAACGACAGAGTACAAATATGCCCTTAAGAATCTTAAATTTTACTGAGCATGTGAAAAAAAACTTTCACCTGTTACCTCCAGTCCCATTACTAAAGTTCAAGCAATAAAAATAGAAGCTTTTATGTTACCAACATGTGCTGAAACATCTTTAAAAAAAAGTTAAAAGCCTGGAAGATATTGTAACAGATAGAGGTTCATGCAAGTGAAATACGTTAAAATAAATGTTACTTCTTCCTCCAAGGTGTTTAACTACTTCATGCCTTAAGACCACTTTTTGATGACGTGGTTAGTTGTTGCCATAACAATTCATTTTGATCTTTTCAGCATTTAAACATTATTGAATAATAAACAAATGGATGCCTGTCACAAACACGATAATTGGCATTTTCCTGGTCTGCTGAACGTGATGTTGTCAAAGGTTTGTATAAACTTAACTGGATCTCGTGTACAGATTTTAACCGCAGAATCTTAATTAATACGTTCAGTGCTTATCAATGATGATGAATGCCATAAAACAGGATTTTTGGAGCAAACTTTTGGATCAAAATATTATACGCAAGTTCTATTTTAGTCCCTTAAGAACTTCTTGAGTGTACCAACACACCACATCTCTCTTTCTCTCTTCTCAATAGAATAACTTGTAAAGGACAGCTGTGTTCTCCTAAAGATACACTGCAGAAATGTTGTCCTTGCAGAGAGGTTGGACACAAATCTAAGAATTAATGGTCAGAGTTTTAATGAAATTTGCTCTTTAAGTCATAGGTAACCCTCCGGTATTTGCCGGGGCTCGATTTCAGCTCAGACCCTGCTGAATTCAATGTAAAGTCTTTAATGCCTGCTGAGTGTAGCTGGAAACCAGAGTCATCTGAAAGTCTTGGTGTTCATTGACAACTCATCCTGATGCCCTGGGCGCTTCAGGTTTTAGCTACCTAATTTAAGTGGAATGCGAAAAATTCAATAGAATCCCTACATGGACTATCAGAGCAACAAAATATATATATAATGTAACCCTTGGGTAGTGAGACGTACATGCTGTGTAACAGATAACCCTGAATAAATGCATAAATATCCACATTTGAAACATAGCATAACTACCCATATTACCCTCAATAAACTATTGAGCTGTCCTTAATTATTGAGCAGAAAAAAGAACATTGAGCATCAAAATTTGAAACAAAAAACAACAAATATGTCAAAAGTATCCCCTGTTGAGTAAAAGCATAAAATATATAAAGTTCAGCCAGAATGATAGAGATAGAAGTCCGAAATAAGATCAAACCAGCCGACAGCTGTTCCATTTACAATGTGTACTTTATCAAGGCATTAAAAAATGGATGGGTACTTTATCAATGCATTAAAAAAATGGATGGATACTAAAGAACACATCCATTTTTTAATGCCTTTATGAAATGCACATTGGGTATGCAGCAGCTGTCGGCAGCCTAAATGTATCTTTTTTGTCAGTTTTGCCACTCCAACTTCTTTTAATATGCCCATGGCTTTTTAAGAACTAAAGGAGACTCTTTTAGTTCATGTATCTCATTCTTTTTTGCACCTCTGACACTGTTAAGTAAATTGTTTTTTTTAACATAAATCTTGAATTAAGATGATCTTTTAGGAGAGGTGATTTTTTTTTTTTCGAATTTTCACAATTTCAATTTATTTAACATAAATCACATGGAATCAAATTCATCCGCAACTCTTAGCCTCCCCTGAGAAAATGAAAGCTGTCTAGATCTTTAGGAGGAGTCTTCTGGAACAGTCGATATTTCTTAGGTTTTTCAAAGGCTGACTGTCCCTTTTCTTTTAATTGTTTTTATTCTTGAAACAGTTTTCTCAGCCACCCAAACATCTTTGGCCATCTCGTCACCTTAGATGGATCTGGTGTCATTGTAATCCTCAGATGGGTAGAGGATGTCACCAGATCCTCTTTCATCTTCTGATGTTTCAGTAAACTCAAAGGAGCTGGTGATGTTCTCAATTTCTTTCATAGCCTGTTAAATTCTCTGTCATGGAGAAACATTCCCAATGTAAAGTCAAACGGGGACACTGTGCTCCTCATTTTCCTCCAGGATGATAATTGGAAAATGCTTCTTTCTTCGTCAGAAAACTCAAATGTGCTGGTAATGGTCTCGATTTTTCTGTGGCCTCCTCTGTCTGTTTCCATGGGGGAACGTCACCAACGTAAAACTGGACAGGCACCCTGTGTTCCTCGTTTCCTCCCAAGGAGGTAATTGGAGAAATGCTGTTTTCGTCATCAACTTTATTCACTGTTATCATAACGTTGGTGAAGTCAAAATATGAAGTAAGATAGTGTCCCCAATACTGTTTTATTCATTGGCTTCTCTCACCATTATGATCTCATTATCATTGGCGACAATATTTTTCCCAATATTCATCAATATCATTTTCTACATCAGCCTTTAGCACCATTACAATGCTGGTGGTAGCAAAGTTTTGTGTGGCAACGTTTTGCCCTTGATTTGTCACTGTGCAAGATGATTTGAAAAAAAATCAATAGAATCCCTACAAAGACTATCAGAGTCAAAAAAAGACATTGTAACCCTTGGATAGTGAGATGTACATGCTTTGTAATAGATAACCCCAAATCAATACATAAATATCCACTTTTGAAATATAGTATAACTGCCCATATTACCCTCAATAAACTATTGACATGTCTTTAATTATTAAGCAGGAAAAGAACATTGATCATAAACATTTAAAATAAAAAAACTGCAAATATGTAAAATATATCCCCTGTTGAGTAAAAAGCGCACACATATATAAAATTCAGCCAAAATGATAGAGATAGAAGTCCAAAATAAGATCCAACCAGCCGACAGCTGTTCCAATTACAATGTGTACTTTATCAAGACATTAAAAATGGATTCTGAAGAACCCACACATTTTTTGTACCTCTGACACTATAAATTGCTTCTATACATAATTCTTGAATTAAGCTGACCTTTTCAGAGAGGTGAGTTTTAGGGGTTTTTATTTTTCAAAATAAAAAACCCTTTCTTTTACAATTTCAAATTATTTTACATAAATCACATGGAATCAAATTCCTCCCCAACTCCTAGTCTCCTCTGAGAAAAATAAAGCTGTCCAGATCTTTTATTTGCAGAAAAGTCTTTTGAAATAGGGGGCATCTTTGGAGATTTTTCTTAGTGGCTGACTGTCCCCTTTCTTTTTTTTTAAATTCCTTTTGAACAAGTCAATGTCGCCTTAGGTGGCTCTGGTGTGACATCATGGTAATTCTCAGATTGGCAGAGGGTGTTGCCACATCTTCTTTCTTCTTTTGCTGCTTCAGTAAACTCTAAGAAGCTGGTGATTTTACCAATTTCTTCCATGGCCTGTTCCTTCTGCTCCCATGTAGGAACATTCCCAATGTAAAATCGAACAGTGTGCCGTTAGTGTGTGTGACTGCTTATGTGTGTGTCTGGATATGTTAGCATGTGCGACTGACTGGGTATGTTACTTTGTGTGTTCTGGGTGTGTGAGATTGGGTGTCTGTGTGTGGGGGTATGTTAGCGGGTGTGTTTGTAAGCGTGGGTGTCTGTGTGTTATTGTGTGTACAGTTGTGTTAGTGTGTTTTCTTTCTGGTTGTTGAGTATGTTAGTGTGTCTAGGTATGTTAATGTGTGTCTGCTTATGGATGTTATGCGCGGTATGGTGCGTGTAACTATGTGTGTCTGGGTATTTAGAGTGTGTTTCACCCGCTGCATGCCGGCTTCATCAGTGGAACCTGACAAAGTTGTCAAATAGCAGGTGTAACGCGCATCAGGTAGTTTGTTATTTTTTAATTTATTATATTTTAAATTTTACAACATTTTAAATAAATGCACAATATTTTTCTCATCTAAAAATAATATTGTTTACTATCTGAATATAATTAATCAACAAAGGAGAGGTGAGTTGATATATATGCTGCACATTTCTTTTTTAATGTACAAAGAAGAAGAGAGAAAGTATGCAAGATCTAACTCTTCACCTTACACAGAACTGTTAACGCAGAGGTTGAGCCTGTTTGTACTGGACCCCGGTAACTTGAAGAGGTACCAAATGATAAAGTCTCAATAAGTTTTACTGTTACCTTTTTTTGAATACATTTTCCAGCATGTTCCACAAAATTCATTCAGCACAATTGGCACATATTTACTAGTGGATTGTTAAGGTTATTGTTCTAGGAAATGTGGGGCTTCTCCAAATATACATACTGATAGACTAATACATTTCTCATATATCATACATACATTTTGGTCAGTGTCATTGTTATTATATTTTTTGGATACTGGGAACCCATTCTTTT
>VKOC01000001.1:9597371-9629289 GCA_009364415.1 Spea multiplicata
GGGGAGGAGGCAGAGTGGTGTATGGGAGGGGGAGGGGCAGAGTCGTATATGGGTGAATTATAGTGGTGTATGGGGGGGTATAATGAATTTCAGGGTAGCAGAGTGGTGTATGGGTGTGTAATGAATTTCAGGGAGGCAGAGTGGCATATCTGGGGGAGTTAGAGTGGTGTATAGGGGAGGTAGAGTGGTGTATGGGGGGTATAATGAATTTCAGAGTGGCATATCTGGGGGAGGCAGAGTGGTGAATCAGTGCAAATCGAAAAAAATAATCGGCCAACTAATTGATTATTAAAATAATCGTTAGTTGCAGCCCTAATTACAAGCATTTACAGAGCTCACAAACCCAATTTGGTGCAAAATATAAACCAGGTGTATGTTAATAATGAAATATTACATTAAGAGCAAATTTCAAAGGGCCAACTTCTACAGCAAGAGCCCTTGGGGGCCGCCAAGTACCCCATGAAAATAAACAATAAAACTCATGTTAACATATCCACAACAAAGAGTTAAAAGAAGTAAAAATAGGGAAAAATAGATGTGTGTTTTCAAATGCACCCTCCATTTAACATTAATGGTTAAACAATTAACAGCTTAACAGTTTAGGCTTCGTCGCCAGATGTAGAAACTTGCTGTTTTTCATGTAAAGGGGCAAATCCCCCAAGGTAAATCACTAATTAGATGGGTGTGTATTATAGCCCCCTGCCACATTATCCAAACTCCATGCACATTTTGTACTGAGCGACTTTTAGACTGCTCTTAATACAAATTATTATTTTGTATAGACCGGGGACAAGTGTGGCTCGGGTGCTTAAGACATAGCTTTGCTTTGAGCATCCTCCTCGGTGAAATAACCCGGGACATGGCTGTACTTGTTTCTATTACGCCTTTGTCAGGAGGAAAGCGTCGCCTTTCGCAGGCTAATAGACATAATCTGTCCCATCGTAACAAGAATGACACAGATTCCCTGTTTACATAGCATTTTATTAAATGACCTTTTCTGGGGGTACAGAAATGGCCATGCCCAGCAGAAATGAATGAACCCCAATGTGAATTCCATTAAGCTTTAGTAACTAATCTATAATTCATGGGGCTTGGGGGCTTATCCCAAAGAATGATGTACACAAGTCTTTTAGATAAGACCCTTTCTTTCCACGAGCTCATCAGGAAATCGCAATCATTATGTAAATTGGCTGTTGCGCATGTTAAAGCAGGTCTTGTAAAACTCATCATATGCGCAGTCCCATCCAGCTAAAAAAAGAACTGTAGCGATAAATCTCCCGTTGTCTCCATATTCCGCATTATAAATATGGTGCCGTTTGCCAGTATTATCACACAACAGGAGTCAGTTTATAATCAGATCATTACAGCATTTGGAACAATTCAAACATTTAGTTACTAATATGATGATAAGCTCGTGGTAACTCGGAGCCAGCGCTGGGAGGAGGTTAATAACATTATGGAAGCAGGTAGATCACAACAGCAAATTTATATTTAACTTTTCAGACAATTAGCCACAGACACATTTCATCGGTTCCCTGGAAATCTAGGAGAGAACCCTCGTATATCATTGAAACTGTTGCCCGGGGCAACCTGTCTAAGGGGTTACGTTTCAACATCCAAATGTCATCTAGCCAGGATGATTAGTATGAAAGAAATGGCAGACTTATTAGTCATGGGATAAGCTCGGATATCCAAAATAACTGAACCCCGAAAGGCCAGGTTTGTTATGACTTCACTAGCGTCAACACACGCTCATATTCAAATGTTGGGAATAATTACTATGACGTAACGTTAACGCATTTTCTCTCGGTTAGCTACGATAGGGAGTTGTTTTTGTAATTTTACATTTTCTAAATGATAAATATGAGCATATATACCTTATAGAACGTTCTTCATGTGGGTGTGCATGTGTGTGCGACTAAAGGTCTCGTACAGCCTTGAAAATCATAACATGCATTTATTACCTGTGATGTAGTCCTTTATGTCATGGATTTTACTGACTGGGTTGTTGTTCTTGAACATGTATAGATTAAAAGGTGCTGGGTCTTTGCCAATCCTTTTCCATACATCAATATCAGGGGTAGTCCAACGTCCAACTAGTATATCATAGTCTCTTTGTCCGAAGTGTATGAGTTTAGTGAGTGGATCATATAACCCTCCATGAAACCCTATTACAAGCTGGAAGTCAGGATTAGAGTCAAAATAGATCTCTCCGTAGGCAGTATACTGGATTTGTTTAAGCATAAGTCCCTTGCTGCTGAAAACTGCAAGGGGTGTCCCGGTGTTGTCCGAGGCGATATAAAATTCTTCCCCGCTGCTTACCTCCATGGCAAAAAGGTGACCCTGAAGGTCATAATACAAACAGGTAATCTCAGAACTTGAATGATTATAGACGTGAGTTATCCTTGATGGATAGTTAAGATCTGCATAGAAGAACTGCAGATGCTTCCCGGGGCTAGTTTTACTAGATATCCGGCGACCGAGTCCATCATAACGGTATATTACGGTCCAGCCACTACCTTTGCTGTAAACTCTGGTGAGAAGACCCTTGGAGCTGTATTCAAAAATCTCCGTTCCTCTTTGCCGAAGGAATCCATCTTCATCAAGCCGGTACTGAACCTCTCCTAGCCTTGTTATCCTGTCTCGCAAGTCGTAACGGAGCGGAGTTAATCTTATGCTGTTGCCAGGGTTCAATAAATTAAGGTTCCCATTCAAGTCATAGTTGTAGCGCCACATAAGTTTCTCATTTAGATAAACTGTCTGGAGTTGTCCATCTACATCATACTCATAAGCATATTTGGTAGTATTTGCGAAGGGCCCGATTTTAATTTCTCGTTTTGTCACTCTCCCCATGTTGTCATACTGTATCGTTATCCAGAACATCAGAGACCTTTGGATTTCATACTGGATTTCCTTGATTCGACCGTGAGTGTCAAAATGTTTTGTGTAAGTCATTACAGCTGTAGAGATTATTTGATTAATGTCATAGTATATGACTCCAAACTTTCCAAACTGGTCTACTTTCCCAGATATATCATCAAACTGATACAGCTCAATAGGAAGTGGAGTTTCGTTGATCACCCCCTGCATGCTAGTAACCCTGAAGCTATTATCATAGCTGTAGTCAAATCTTGCATTTACCATGCCATCCACGCTAAAATGGAAAATCTGCCGATCGAACAAGGGGCCAATCTGACGATAGCGAATTGTGCAGATGAATCCATCGCTTTGGAGGTTCACGGTTTTCAGGACACCTGCAGTCTCATCGTAAGTAAAACTAACCCTTGTGCTATCGTAGAGGATTTCAGAGACTTTGGTTTGACGCCTGTATTTAAACAGAACCCGGCGACCGGTCCCCAGAAAAGCTGTTTGCAGTAGTTGCCCTTCTTCGTTGTAATCCATTATGACGGAAGCATTGCTTTCTGGGGGATTATATATGTTTCGGTAATAGCCAATGGAACGTATCGTTTGCATGGTGTGTCTGGCAACACTAGGCATTGTGACAGCAGACAGCCGGTCCAATAAATCATATTCAAAAATATACTGACGCTGACTGTGAAGGAGTAAGACCATGGTCTGAAAGAGAAACAAAATATATAATCTCAATGATGAATAATATAAACACACGGAATAATAAAGACTCATTCTCTACAAAGTATCATTTAGCTTTTCGCATTTTTTTTTCCTTTTAATTGAATCGTTCTTGACCCTGCGAGTTATTTGCAATTCTGTGCTTAATTTAGTGGATGCTTTATAGTGTCATTTCCTGCAATTAGCAGCGAGAGATTTATAATGTGTTGGTTGCTTTGATTGTGCCATTCTTTTGTCAAGTACAAACAGCCAAGAAGCAGATTGTCAATGGTTATGGGCGAGTCATATGTGATAACTGAGGCAGAAGTGATGTTGAACGGAGTGCCAATATTTCAACAGGATGCAGGCTGTGCGGTGACTCTTTAATTAGAAGCTAATTCTAACTACATATACTGTCATAAAGGTGATACAGCTATCCAAGGATACCCAGAGTAAGCCTTTTTCTTGTCAATATGTTATGGAATAAGCAACTTGTGCAGTGCCGACAGTTTTTTTTTGCAAAAGTATGTTAGATGTACAATAAGTCACGTTTGTGTACATTTGGTTTTCTCTAAGCCTGCTCCATCCTAAACCCCCCCCCCCAAGGGGCCACAAAGAGTGCCACGTGCAAAGCGAACACCAGAACAGCCTGACCAGAAGCCGGCTGCAGCTGCTTTCTAAAAGTTGGAAATGCCTTTTCATGCTGACAGGAGGCCGAGTCATAGACATTTTCCCTCTGTTCGTACAATCGCGGAGCATTTAAGCGTATCTTTGTGATCTTTGATATAATCAGTGAGATACCAATTGACTTGAATCAGCTGCATTTTAATTCCATTTGGACTTGATTACCAAGTTCACTCCTACCACCCGGTTTTAGCATTGATGGTTCCCCCCCTAACTTTGGCACAGAATGGGGTTTTAATCATCTGCCTCTTCTCAGCATGGCGAATTATGTTGAGTTGTGACAGATTGCAGATTCTGGAATCCTGAGGACATAAACTCGGTATGTTAATGTTTGTATACAGCGTTAATACCCTGGTAACTTAACACAATGCTGTACGGCGTGACCTGTACTTTCTATTCCTGTTCGCTGTTTGCTCTTTTGCCACCTTTAGGAGGAATATTCCCTAAATGGCTTTGCAAAAGTCTACTTAAAGTCAAACACTGTTAGGCTGGCAAACGGGGATAAGCTGATTTCATTTTTTTCTACTTAGCCAGGCATATTTTTGCTGCTTTGAAACAGAAATGCAACCGTTCAAGAACAACACTGTATGATTTCAATATATAAACCAAGAACAATGGGAAATTGCTTTGAGTTATAAAATCATGGCATAAACTATGCATGAAGTAAAAGTTTAATAACGTATACATACAAACACACAAGTACATAAGTGAGTTTGGATTTCTATTTAACTGCACTAAGTGTCAACGTCGTGCTCATAAAAGCCTTTGTGCTGCTCCCATAGAGCTCTTTGCAAAGAATTAAACTATAGTTTCGCTTCTCCCTGCATTTATTTGCCAGGACTCGTTGAATGCCATCCTAAGAAATAATTTAAAAGCCGCAATTAGCAATATTAAATAGTGTACTGCATCTTTCCAGCAGACACGTCGATTAACTAGCGAACTCAAAGAAGATGCTTAACAACACATACAGATATGGACGGAGTTAACATTGTTATTTATCATGACTCCTTAAAAAAATGGGGAATTTTCAATTCAAGTCAATTCAAAGACTTTGTTACATCAAGATGGCAGAAAATTGTATGGTTTCTTGGACATTCCTTTATTTACTGGCAGTCCCCAATCTTTACCTAATTTGCACAATTTTACTCCTGAAGCTGTCAGCATCAGGCGGAAGGGTAAGAAGAAACAGCTGAGCTTAGTACAAGGGAGCTGGTAATTACTTAATCTAGTTTCATCTGTATCTCTAATGACAAGCTGCCAACGATGATTATAAATCAAATGATTTCATACGCCATGTTTAGTCGGCAGCTCACCTTTTCTAGGTATGTGTAGCTCCAACTTTTTCCATCGGAGAACATCCTGGACACAATCCGTCCCTGTCCGTCGTAATCTACCTTCTCACTGGTGGTGCCACGTTGAATTCCGGCGACTTGGCCAGTAGATGAGTAAGTGACATTTACGGCCATTAGCTTACTGCTTGGGAACCAAAGGGTAGGGTGCCCGGAGGAATCGTAAACAATCCTCAGGAGGAACTTCCTGTGATCATCGTAGATCTTTTCTGTCTTTGTGGTTCGATCATAGTCGACTGAGAGAAGGTTTCTGCCGTTTACCTTTTATGACAAAACAGGAAAGTTTGATAAATCAGACAGTTCCAGAAAAAAGAGCAGTTAATAACTTCTCAGAGTATCAGCTTTTTGTTTAGAAAGCATTTATGATGATTGATTTGCTTTGCCGGTAAATGAATTTAGCAACTACTTGGTATAACTGTAAAGCATTAGACTAACTGTTGTTTGAAAAGGCTTCATTAAACATAGAGACAGTCTGGCATTTATATAACCATGTCTAATCTGAGATCTTTGGAACCAGGTCAGAAAGAAAGAAAATTAAAAAACAGGGAATGAAGGAAAGGGAAAAGAAGCAATGATAGTCTTTTCCCTTTCCTTCATTCCCTGTTTTTTAATTTTCTTTCTTTCTGACCTGGTTCCAAAGATCTCAGATTAGACATGGTTATATAAATGTTAAATATTTATATACTAGTGGTACCCGAGTAGACCCACAACACATAGAACTCAGCAACGAGTTAACTATAATGTACACTAAAGTTGACGGTGCTACATCAGCAGTAGCATCTGATAGAACCAAATAATATTACCATCGATAATGCTGGATAATAAAAAACAACTCTGTCACACAATATTGATGCACTGATATTGCTCAAATATTTGGGTTTGGAATTAAATGTATAGGCAATTTATTTTCTCTTTGAATGGACGCCTACTAATAAAGTGTGGGATGTACGTGCTATTTATTTTTCACAGGATTAGTGGCTGAATCGCTTTTCCAAGGTCGGCAGAGTCTGAAAATCTATACAGCTGCTCTTCCCCTAGATACAGCACCTCGGCGTGTTTTGAAAGGCCTGTAAATAGTGCAGCCGGGATTTGTATTGTAAATTTTTCAGCATCTCTATTGATCCATTGGTAAACCATATAAAAAATTAAACCATAAATCTTCTTCGGATGTAAAGATTATGGATCAAAATTCATAAAGTGCTGATTGATAAGGTTCATTTAAATAAACCAATGCAAGATCTTCAGGTCATGGCATTCAATATATATATCTTCCAACCCTATAAGGGAAGCAAGATCTACTATACAATACTTTGTGTAACCAGTATTGCAGGGAAGGGTGATAAAATTGTGCATGCAATGTCTTTGTTCATAGTGCGATCATCCAAATTTCAGTGTAAATAAACCCAAAAAATGTTGGCCGAGTTATATTATGCATGTAGGCATTTAAGATTGCACACAATCCATTCCACCAAGCAAGACAAACCCAAAATAATATGAACCGCAAACATCGCCCTTTGTTACCGTAAAGACTGTTCCTTACCCTGAGTTTCCGACCAAACACATTGACCTTTCCCTGAGCTTGCTCTTTCCGGAATCTCCACTCTACGAGGTTGTGGCCATTGTCTCCTGGAAGGGTCATGTTTCTTTTTGCCACTGTTGGATTGGCTGGACCTGCTAGAATGTGCGGCTCTGTTTGGAAGTGAGAGTCCATTCCATTGCCGTAGATAATTCTTATAGAACCATCATACCCAACTTGATAGCTGTTTCTTAACTGATCTGGTAAACAAAACAAATTACGGAATATAGTAAGTATTGTGTATGTGGAATATAGTAAGTGGTGTGTATGAAAGTGAAGGAAAGTTGCTACGATTTTTGCATATCAGAGGCGTAATTACACTCGATGGATGGAACATGTAGAGTATTGGGTTTGGATGTTTTAGACCGATGTGGAATAAAACTTCCCTTTACAGTATCCGTATATTACTATAATGAACATATCGCTCATGCTGTGTGGATTATGAACGTTCTGCCCAAGTCATGGCCAAAGGCATCTCCACTGCGTCGTGCAAGCCACAGTTCACAGTGCTCAGCAAGAGTACCAAATGAGAAGCTGCTACAGAGGGTTATTATTTTTAAGATGTCATTACCCCTGCAGACTGTGGTCTATTTATCATTCAGCAGCATAGGTTTGAGGCCTGGAGCTTCTTAAATCAATTGAACGCATGTTTTTTATCAGTCAGACGGAGAACAGTACAAAAACTCTGGAGCATCGACATTTCTGAATTCTAGACTCTGTGAGTGGATCCAGCTGAAGAGACTATTCAAGAAATACCGTAATACTTTCCATACGTAAGGCTGAAAACAACTTGTATATAACATTTCCAAACCATATTTCATTTTGAAGGGAACTCAGAAGTAGAAACTAATTAAAAGCCCAGTTAAATACTCTGACTAGGCTTCCTAAATTCTACAGATGCTGCAGACTCTGTTAACATTTAGAAAGCCCCTTGGCAGCGGCGGAAAGATTAAATGTTTCTGTTGTATATTTTCTGTCTTCCTATCTCTCAAAATACTTTCATTCTGTTTAGCTTAATATATTGACAAACTTCCTCTGTAAACTTTTCTTTATTTTCTGACTCACCGCCATTATCGTGCAGTAGATAAATGTGGGTCAGACAAATTATATCAGACTGAGAGTCAACAAGGTGCAATATTTCAGCAAACAGGATTCATTTTGGAAACTTTCCATGTATGTCTCTTTGTGTGTATACATACAGTATATATATATACACTGTGTGTATGTATATTATATATACAAAAAGTAATTTCTACAAAATTCTATATAAAGAACCACTGAATCTCCGTCGGTTCTAAGCGGAGTCGTTTCCTGGGATGATTTATTTACTGCATTAAATGTATATTTTCCATTTATGCCATCGGAAATGTATCTATGTTGTGCTCTTGTTGGTGCCCTACGTATGCTGAAATACTGTAAGTAGTTACCTTGGACCATTGTGTAAAAGGAATCAATAGAAGATAGGTTGGAAGTAATGCTGACATCTTTCTCTCGACTTGATGACTGTATATCCACTGTGATGGCCTTGTCCATTTCTCCGTGGAGATTTGTAACAACTCCCGTTGGGAAAGTTACGTTGGTGAGGCGACCTTCACTGTCATAACTGAAACGAAGAAATCCATTAGGATGAATGCTGTCATGTCTCTTAAAAATATACAAACTAACATTCACACCACGTTTTCTACAGTGTACTTTGGTTTAAGATAGATTGTGTAAAATGCAATCATTTTGAATGAATGCAGATACATTTCAATTGAATTTAGGTTGAAAGGCAGAAGGCAGAATCCCCAATGGTGAAAATGGTGAAAAATTCCTTCCCAACTCCAAAATCCTGATTTCTCCCTGGCTCAATACTGATTCTTTCAGTATAGCAAATTATACAGTTTACTTTCAGTTGCTTGACTTCAGTAATTATTTCTGTTATTAACTTAAGCGCAAATTGGCAAGGATCACTTGCTCTGTAAAAAGCTCATTAGTGTATAATTTACAAAAATGTACAGTACAATTACTGCCATCCTTTTTAAAGACTTGCATTCCAATATGTACACAGTGAACCCTCGCCTCTTCCTTTCACAAGACAAAAAAACATTGCTGCATCTTTGATTTGCTACTAAATCATTTGGAGCACACGTAACCAATGAAAACTCCAACTCAAAACAAATGCATGTGAGCTGGCCCTGCATAATGCACAATTAAATCAGCAAATTGTCAGTGAATGACATTTCACTGATTTACACATTATGCAGGGTCATCATATTCCTTCCTACAAGAGAAGTCCACAAGGGTTGGCCCTTTCATTATGGACAGGCAAGTTGGTTGAGCGGAAATCACCTAATTCACAAACTCACTTGACCAGAGTCATGTATTATGAAGTTCAACCCATGTAGGGGTGAAAGTATGGCGTCCAAGGCAAGCCCCACCACACAGCTTACCTAGGAAGCTGCCAAGGATGCGAGGCTGGAGAAGATGCCAGTTGGGTTGCTGTGGACCACCAAGAGAGCGCATAGGCATTGCTAGTGTATAATACAATGGGAAATTGGAGAGGGGTATGTCCGAATGCCTATAGCTGGACTTCCTGAAGCACATTCTTAGCCAATAGTTATTGGGGAAACAAATTAAAGCAACATTGTTACCCTTTAGCGTGCGCCAAATGATCACTGCCATCTAAAAGCCACGCAGACTCTCTGCTGAACAATGCAAATAACTGGACGTAGGATGAGTTTTGCTGAAGAGGAAATTGCTCAAAATCTAAATTAAAGATTCACCCAAAATAGTTTCCAGCCTTTGTTTAATTGAAATGGCAAATAGCTTGTTTGCTAGCTTGCCATTCAAGTTCTGGTAACCCGCCATTAAAAACGGCTAATCAAAAAAACAACAGCTCCTTAATGAAGGCGAACAGCTGTGGCTGCGACAATGCACTGGCTTAGTCAGAGAGGAGTTTTTAGCTTATTCATTAAGAATTACAGTGTTCCGCTGACCTTACACTATCATTGATTCACTCCTCCTCCATGCTTCCTTTGCATTACACTGGCTTCTTGACTGATCAGGGGAGAAGATGAAGATGAAGAGGACGATGTGAAAGTGTCATGTTGTTAGGTGAGCCAAGTGATATTAAGATAGGGTTCTAGCTTTGCCGAAAGCTTTGAGAAAATAATAAGCAACCGAAACAGAACAGCAAGGAGACCGGATCCAGCTTAGCAACAAAGGAATCGCATCACAGAAGATGAATTCAGGAAATTTACATACATTCAAACGTTATACAACCAATTAATCGGAAGAGGTAGAATCAAATTCAGTGATATTTTATTTATAATAATCAACATTAAGAACTGGGATTGTATTTATTGTTTTGCTAAAAAAAATGGCAGTTACAGCTGGACAATTTGCACAAGTCAGATCTACGTTACAAAACGCACATCATGAATTGGTGGAAACCAACAGAAACGATTGCATTATATGCTCTATTCAGATGTGAACTGAGCTCAGCTCTGTTTCTTTAGTGAAACTGCGGGGCATGGAGCTTTGGACAAGACAATAACAGTATGGTGGCATGGATCAGGCTCTATCCACGGTGTGGGTGTCCAATCTTCTATCCGTATCTTTGTTTCCCATCATATTCCAAACAGAACATGAAAAACTTTCCCAAGCCATGGTATAAAGGAAACATAAATATCAAGAAAGAAGAAAATAAATGTGCAAAGAACACTGCTTTTCCATAACCATATACCGTATTTATCGGCGTATAACACGCACTTTTGTAAAAACGAAAAAAAGCCGAAATCCTACCTGCGTGTTATACGCCGATATATCCTAGAGCTGCTCTCCCTCACTTCCGGTCCCGGCGAGGGTGCGTGCTATACGCCGGTGCGTGCTATACGCCGGTAAGTACGGTACTTCTCTGCTTAAAGCTACTGTCCCCAGGATGAGTTATACCTCATCAGAGAAATCCATTTTATCGCTGATAATAATAATAATGATATTATTTATAATATTGAAAAAAATCCATGATTAATTATTAGAACATCAAGTTGCCACCTTTCTGGGTTTCCATGAAAAGAGTGAACTAGAATGTTAAGTCTATAGTTACACCGTGTAGCCTAGACTAATCCATAATTAAGTCAAAACAGCACATTTACTGGCATGTTTAAAAATTCCCAGACACTAGTGGATGGATACATAAATAACTCATATAATCTATTGCATATTCACAAGTGGGACAGGGGATTGTCAGTACAGATCTTGATAAAGCTGAGCAAAGCAGCTCAGCTAAAGTAAATATCAAAATCCCGAGGCACGATTCGAACACAAATCAATGTTCGCCCGTTGATAAGTAACTCCAGCTGACTGGCAGCTCAGCTGGGCTCTGATTACGGATTTTCCTCCCTGCTATCCGATCTCACGTGTGAGTGAAAACTCACTCGGCTAAATGCCTAATAACACAAGTTACATAGGGTGTTATCAAACTCACTGGTAATACTGACATTTGTGGTGTTTTTTTTATATCAATATTTATTATATTGTAATACTTAATATTAATGCATTTTAGAAAGACATTCTATTTTTTATGCATGTTTTTCCCGGCGCTCAGACACAAGCAACGAGGGAGCAAGCAGCAGAAGAGTTGTTTTGAGCCAAAAAGTGTAAATATGTTACTGTGACCGGGCCTACCACCCTAGGTGGCCTGGGTGACCTCTGCGACCACTTTCCCATAGGCCCACAGCTTATCTCTGTGTTGTTCGCACACTGTGCATGCAATCTCTCTTTTACTGCCGAGGGGAGGCAGGAATGCAGCGGGAACACAGTTGATCTATAACTGCAACGCTGTGTTTCATGTTTTGTTTATTTGATCTATACATGAGCTACATGAGGGAGGAAAAGAGAGGTGTGGAAGAGTAAAAGTGGGGATAAAAGGGAGGGGGCACCATGGGGGTGGCCCGCACAGGGCACTTGAACACCTAAAGCCGGCCCTGATCACAACTCGCATTTCAGGTCACTTGCCGGACCCGCACCATTCATTTGCTGTGCGAGTGACATAGTACTGGGGTCTACCCTTCACGGGCAGAAGGAGGGAAGATCACACTCTCTTCCTAATTCCGAGTCAGTAAAGGCTTTTGTACTTGACATGATTGCATGCCAAGGAGCTGGAGGGGGGGGGGGGGGGCAAGAAAATGTTTGCCCAGAGTTCAAACAATATTAAATCCGGCCCTGGTATCTCCACACTATTTCATTTTGAATCTGTGCCAAATTCATGTCTAGAAAAATAGATGCTCATAAATTACATAGAAACCAATATCAACCGCACTGAGCAAATTAATCAAAACTTGTAAAGTAATGAGACACAAAGATAATGACAGCCTTCCAGCTCCAAGGCCTACAATTATTTCAAAATCCCGGAGAAAGTAAAACAGCAAAAACAAGTGATTTCCTACTGACACATGTTTTTAAGAGCTTCCAATAAAACACTACTTGTAATTCACATTTTACTTGTCAATATTAACCCGCCTTCATCGCTATCATATGATGCTCTATCCCAATCGTCAACCCTTTTTGTGCGGAACTGAACAGCAACACAACGCGACTAATCAAGCATCTAAGATATTGGATGTATTATTCTTCATTAACATTGTTAGATCTTAGTTTAACAGTCCTTTTTATTGGGTGATTAAAGGACTATGTAAGTTAGCCCCTGGCACACAGGGAGTTAATAGTTCTACCATTGATGCAACCAACAGCTTTGCTGCAGTAAGCCTATTACATCATTATTCCTTTTAATACTTTTTCTAAAAGCCCTTTCACGGATATAAAAAGCATTCTTAAAACTGGCAAAATAGACCTGGAACAATTTAGAACAGATTGGCTTTTACAGATAAAAAAAGGGGGGAGTTAGAATGTAAAATGAAAAAAACATTAATATTTATGTTTTTATTTATTATATTTATGTTTTATAATTTATTTAATGTTATCAAAAGTATGTGTGCGGAGTATTTTTTCTATGTTAATCACCGTGAAGCTTTATATATATATATATATATATATATATATATATATAGCGGGAGTGTTATCAATGTATTCACATTAAATATTGTCATAGAAATGTTTACCTTAACGTGTATTATTTGAGGGTCTAATGCTTTACTTGTCCAGCTTGCAATGAATCTAGAATAGGCCCCCCGTGGCTAAATATCTGTGACGAGTGAGAAGCAGATGAATGGAGGCATTTGATTATCCCTGACAATGAAGAATAATGTTTTTTTTCCGTTTGATAAGAAAAAAGCCCAAGACTGCTAATACTTGGTACTGTACAGCAACACCCACCCCATTTAATAGAACATCCCCCATACAAAGCCATTATCGAAGAATGTTTTCATCACAGTTTGTTCTAAGAACTTAATACGGCAGGGGGAAGATGGATTGAGGATACAGAAACACAATGCCGTTCTTCAGCCGGCTAGGAGTACCCCCCGCAGTGAGTCGACTTACTGCTCCCCTCGCGCACACTTGCTGTGCATTGCTGAGTGAAGTAGAGCTCTAAGACATGACGTTGTATGGCAGCTCTCCACGTTCTCAGAGATGCAGAGGCCACAAGAGACCCCGTACTTGCCCCTTCTTGGAAAAAAAAGGGGTCCCACAAACCCGCCCTGAGGATAGCCCTGCTCTTGTTACATATAAACCTATTACGTCAGCAGCTTAAGCTATAAGCGCACTATTGTCGTGACGCGTGAATATACTACTTGGCGTCTTATTAATATGAACACAAAAACGTGTACTTCATGCAGACGGCAGCATTACTGCCCGCTAACGCTGCAGACCTAATCATCACCCTCAAAAGTCCACTCGTAGGAAGATATGTCTAAGGGATGCACCAAAATGTTCTTCAGCCCATAACCACGCAGTTTAACGATTTTTTCATTACGGCTATTTCCAAACAGTACATTTCTTTTAACTTTAATAGTCTAGGTTGATTCAGAGTGGCCTTTAGCGATACATTTACTCGAATTTCAAAGTGAAAACAGTTTAATGGGTTTCTTTAAAATGTGCGCATACATTTGTGCCTATCTAATTAGAAACGTATTCTCCGTGTCAAACCAAACGGGGAGGAGGGCAGCATTTATTTACCTGAATAAAATAACTGAAAACAGAACCTCAGCATTGTGGATGGAAACATGTAAAGGAATAGGGGTAGCAGAGGGGTAACAGAGAAAGGGGGCAATTGTAAGCACGAGGATATAATGGGAAGGGGTGAGGAAGGAGGACGGGGTGAGAAAATGAGAAGGGGTGAGATATAAAGACAAAAGGGTTTATTCACTAACGTTGAAGTTGGCAGGAGACTTTGTGGTTTCAGCAGGCCAGGACTGGCTGTCTGGCACACCGGAAAAATGCCCCCCTAACCCAAACTACCGCTCCAGCAGCCACACTTGCTTCATTTGGCCATAAATTGCAAGGGCAGCCTCATTATCCCCAGTTTGGCTACTGAACTGATTTAAAAATGCTTTCTACAGGGCCACCCAAGCTATTCTTGCAGGAGAAGTTCACTGGGGATGGTCCTAATACAAGGTGAAGTCAGACTAAAATGTAACTCTCCTGCAAACTTCAATAGAGGACAAGGGGAAAGAGGCGGCCGGATGGGGAGAGAATGGGATTAGGGGAGTGATGGGATGGGAGGAAAAGCAATACACATGGACTCCCACAGCAACAGCTAAAGTCTGATTCTATGCGCTTGTTTGATTTCAACTATGCATCAGTAATGTGGAATGAGAAGCAAAATATTTGGAGAAGTTATTGTGTAAAGAATATCGCGTACGCCACTAAGACCCGTGCCTTATCCCAAGAGGAGAGTTTGCTTACAGGATTATAGCATTCCTCTGATATAGAAATAATGTGCATGAGAATGGTAATTCATTTTTGAATTTTCTCTTACAGCAGAAGGGGGGGGGGGTGAAATGCAGTCTTACATAGCATGAAAATAAAATATTATTTCAAACAGCTTATGTGTGTAATTGGCTTCAAATCCAATGACCCTTTCAACTGAATTTCATTTTCGTGTATTCCACAAAAAATATATATTTTCCATTTCATCAGAGTTTGCTGAATTCAAGCATATGAGCTACTTACTGTATTGCTGGTCTGCCGCTCTAATGATGAGTTCTATAAGCTTAAAGAATGTCTTTCATTGTGAAAACACATTTAATCCGTACAAATCGCAGAAACGGCAAGTTATTTCATTACATTTCAGAAAAACAAAGTTTCAGCTGATGTCTTTTGAATCAGCTGCCTGTTAATTACTTAAATATTTTTTTTCTTGTGTAATTGAATGATTTTTAGATATATTCAGTTATGTGTACCTGACTGTAACATAAATATAAGACAATTGAACTTTACATAGCAAAACATTTGATCTACACATTGAGTATTAATAAACCAAACTAGAGCAAACATATACAATGGGGTCTCTTGCCTTTGATTGGGTGATTACAAAATACTGTGGGTTACTTTAAGTGTTTTATTCATTTACTCTATTCTACATAAACCTCCTCTCTTCTAGACATGGATTGTGCTGCTCTCTCCTATAAGGTGTCCCAGGAACCGGTGAGAACCGTGTCTGAGATCCCTGATACATATCCACATCTGGTTACAGCTATAGCTTATTGGTGTGGATGTATTCATGGGTATTGGGACAGATAAGAAACCTACACACCCACCACGACGTACTATTTAACCAGGACTCGAGCAAACACGATTGTCTCAACATTTTGGGTTACCCTCCAGGTGTCCATGAGAATGAGTATTGCTGTGGATGGTACAAATTCTAGTGTAAGCAATATAATGCACTGTGAATCATAAAGAACTTCATATTGCATTCTTGAAGTGTATACGTTTATATTTATATATATATATATATTATATATATATATATATATATAATTTATATATATATATATATATAATATATACAAGCATTATTCATGTTGGTGACCTCAATATGTTGGTAAGCAACACACACTACTGTTCAAAGGTTTGGGGTCACTTAGAAAAGTTGTTTTTGAAATAAAAGCAAATGTTATTGCATGAAATGGATCAGAAATTCAGGACAGACAGTGTTAATGTTGTAAATGACTATTGCTAATTTATAATGGAATATCTTCATAGGTGTACAAAGGGCCTTTATCACTCCTGTGTTGTGTTCCTTGATCCAAGTTTACATTTAAAAGGCTAATTAATGATTAAAAAACCCTTTTGCAATTATGTTACAATGAGACATTATCTTGTTTCCATGAAAACAGCTATATATATATAAGCTATATATATTATATATATATATATATCCTGTATATATCCTGTAAAAAGTCAGCCAACGTGTACACATAAGGAATAAGGTGGCTGGCCCTTAAAGGGTGGCTCGGGGGGTATGTCAGTATTAGTGAAAAAGAGTAATAAAAGGCATAGCTGTTCCTTTAAAGAGTCATCGACTTCCAAGCCTTGGCAGCTCCAAATTACCAACAGGGGATTAATATCATTTAGGAATTTCTTGATTTCTACTAAAGATAGTAGCAGCATCAGCGTAAACTGGCTTGGAATCATAATAAAAATCAGTTCTGCCCCAATTTACATATTTTCCACATGTGTTTATGTAAACCCCTGCTATTTCTAATTATGAAATTTTCATGGCTGGAATGACTTTTTGCGAAATGTTTTGTGGATCCAAGGGGGGGGGGGAGCAATAAATTAACATTTAAAAAAGTCGTTCTTGATTCTTCAAATCTTACAGTTTTATGTAATTATTCAGTCATTAATTTATTGATTAAACAGTGTTATAGCAGGAAGGAAATAACCTTTAAATGTCTAATTGGTTGAAGATGGTATAATAACCCAGGCTTTTTATTTGTAAAAGGTGGGTGGCTGAGCAGTACTGTATAAAATATGTTCACCCATCTAAATGTCTGCATGGCTTCTGATGACTATTTTAACATTAATTATTTTTTATTTACATAATATGAAGCTGCGTCTATTATGGTTTTATATTTTCCAATCAACTGGAAAATATACTGTATCATTTGGAGATACAGTATGGTGAAATATACTAAGGTGCTAAATTATGGTATTTCTTCTACCCTCTATGGCTGCGGGGGTAGGGCTGGGGGTAGTAATATGGGGTGGAAATGTAATCCATATTTCATGTATATAAAGTCTTCTACACTCACCTCAGTCAGCGGCTCAGAGATGAGTAGCACATCTTTTGGAACAAAGACGATGCTCAGTCAACCTTGAGGCACATTGAGAATCATGGGATATGTAGTCCACAAAAGATTTAAAGATTTGCTCATATTTGAACCAGCTTCTCTACATAACTTGTAGGCAGGACAGGTGGGAGAAATCTTGCTCATGCACTATGCAGCATTTACTATGTGAAGATCGTTCGTCACGTGACCCGTGCCCACAAGTGTCCCCATATTGGCTTGCAGTTCAGAATCTGGCAAGTCTTTGCCAGGGGGCTATTGAAGGCTATGATTCAACGGAAGTGCTTTATCGGATCAACGGTGCGGATCTGAGGTCTGGTTAAAAGATGACCTTGGTTTTTTTTTTTCTGGAAAAAGAATATTCTTATACTTGAGCAACTACAGAAGAACTATTCCTCATTGGAAAAATAAAAGGATACTTTTCTAAGTTAGTGTATCCTAAATGCTATGTTGTTCGTATTTCAACCCCTGAGTTACGGTTTCGGAAATAACCATATGCTGAGATTAATATGCAGCATATGCTATGAAAACACAAGTAGTCATGCCCCTTCTGGAACCTGAAATGCTCATAATTATTGTGTATACCAACCCACACAATTGTCCTCTGGTCAATCTAGTTCAATTTGAGAGTGCTGAGAATCAGGCAACCAGTAACAGGAAGGAAAGAACAGAAACCAGCCAACAAAGGGTTCACTACTGAAACATATTTGTTCATCACAATAGGCAAAAATAAAAGTTGGATAGGTACTCACTCAAAAAAGGTTGTCCATCCGGTTTCATCACTTTTAGTTGCCAAAAGTCCACTGTTGCCATGGTAAGTAAATAAAACCAGCTCCTGGCCTTGGGCCGTCATACTTTTCAGACACCCATTGGTACCGATAGTTAACCAAATGACTTGGTTGTCAGGCGACACTATCCTGACCGGCATGCGATTTGGATCCCGCCTGATGCGCAGGGTGTTTCCGTTGCTATCGGTAACTGCCGTTATATCATTTTCATTGCTGTAGCTGAAATTATACAGGTAGTCCCCGGTTACTAAGCTCATGGTGAACTGGTGTGTGCCGTTGACATCAAAAATATACAGCTCTTGGTCGGCTGGTGAGGCCACTTCATAATAATTCATGGAATTAAGAAAAGGCCTGTTTTTGGAGACTGCACGGATTCGAATATTTCCCAAGTCTGCTATGTATAAAGTGCCATCTGGAGATGCAGCCAGAGACGACGGGGCGCTCAGTTTGGCGTCTTTCGCATAACCGTCTCCATTTTGATAGCAATCGCAGTTGGCGTCATTTTTGCAATCACATTCTGATGGGATGCCTGCGACCAACGATATCTCACCATCCGTGGTGACCTGCCGTATTCTGTTCACCTTCTTTTCGTCGGTTTCTGTGATGTAAAGCACACCACTGTAAGACACAGCAATAGCTGTGGCGGATTCTAAAATTGCTTGGACTGCGTATTTCCCTACAGAGTACTCAATCCCGGGGACTTGGCAATACATCGGTCTTCCAGCAGCGATGCGAACTTGGCGGTTTTCAGTGATCTGAAGAACGACATTGTTGTCCAAAACATAGATAGAATTATCCATTGGATTGATAGCCAAGTCTGTGGGCCATTCTAGTCTCACCTGAAATTAAGAAATATTTAAGGCATGTAAAATAAAATGTAGCAGCCATTAAAAAAATGTACCTTTGGTTAGACAGTACAGGTGATATAACAATGTTTTCATTATAAATGATAAAATGTAAACGATGGCATTTAATGCTGTGATCTCTGTTTTGTGCCTATTTCTGAATAATTGTTAATAATTTTCATTCATTTCGGTATAGGATGAAATTACCTCACTGATATGCATGCTCGTGTCACAGGTTAAAGGCCGTGCGGAGGTCAGGTCATTTGAACCGAGAAGGGTTGATATTATGCCATTCTGATCCACTCTTCTGATGACCTTTCCATCAACAAAGTAAATTAATCCATTCTTATCCACAGCAATACCTTTACACAAAGAGAGAATAGGTCAGTGCTACTGATAAATATTTCAGTCTGAAAATGTTAAATGAACTCAAATGTTTATCTATCGCCAGTACCTTTTGGAGCTGTGAGTGTTGCCTCCACGGCCTTTCCTCCTTCTCCGCATTTTGCTTCGTCGAAAGGTGTGCACTGTTCCCCTGTTCCTGCGATCACCTCTGCATTTTTTATTAGATCTTTGGCCCCCGTGAGTGATTTGGGGCGATAGATCTTGCGAGAGTTTGCGTCGGACACATAGAGATCTCCAGTCACGGGGTCGGTGGCCAGGTAATAGCGATGAGCCAAGTTACTGCTGTATGAACAGAACATGTATATGTTAAGTGAATTAACATAAAGGTACGGAGATATGTTCATTATAATCCAAATGGGAGCTTCAGCTAGTGGCTATGTGAAAGGAGGAGATTTGGGGCAACCAAGTTGTTGAACTAACCCCCCCAAAATACTCAGCCATCAAAAGCTCTCAAAGAACCATGGGCAATTAACTTCTAACTCCAGAACCAGGGCTTTAGAGAGCGATGGTAAGGCATATTTTAATATCACTTTGCCGATTAATCACGCAGTGAATCTAGGCAGCAAATGGCTGCGAATCAATGGATCCATTCGTCATCGTTCCTTATTCTACAGCTATTTGTCAGTCCACAGGAAATAACATTCTCTAAACGAGTGCTGAGGAAAACATTGCAAAAAGCATTCTTATTTCATCTATTTACCCCGGCACACTCCTACCCTTTAAACCTCAGCAACCCTCTCATTGCTTCTCTCCCACATACAATGCAACTCCAGCATATGCAATTACGTGGCAGGTTATTCAGAGCTTTTTGAAACACAAATGAAGAGGATGCAATATAAATTACGTGACATATATTGAGAAATCAAACAACAAAGGACCGAAGCATATTTCACAAAAAAACGAGAAGCGCTGGAACAAAAGGTCACAGCCCAGAGCAGGAAGATGACAGACAAAGCGAAGTATGGAAAAGTATTACTTTCTAGAAAAGGTAGTGTTTTCAGCCTACCAGTAGAGGTCACAAAAGCTAATAAACGAAAGACATTTTTTGGATAAAGTTTTCACCGGCCAGAATCCCGTGAAACATGCCTGGTTTCTGCATTAGGATTAACTAAGGAATTACACTTGCAGATCCAAGGCTCTAGGTCAAGGCTCACATTATCGTGATACCCTTGTGCCCACCAGCTTCTCTAAACTCCTAGGAAATGGGAACGAGGGACAGAGCGTCTCAAAGACAGACTGCTCAACCTAAAGAGCGACTGACAATGGTGTCCGAGCCCTGCTTTCAGACCCACTGCTTAGCTCTTCATTTGCCTTTTATTAGCCATATACGAGGTCCAGCGCATGGAACGCCACACTAGGAATTAAACTAAAGGCAAGTTATTTAGTAACAGGGGATCATTGAGTGAACCGGCAGAAATCCTAAAGCACATACGGTACATTTCTACTGTGTATGTGGCAAGATGAGATCAAATGCACCCAGTTAAGATCACAGTAAAGAAAAGTGCAAAAAGGGGCAAATTATCTATTTGAGTGCCAGAAGTGAAAAAACTGCTATCCTTTCCAGGGGTGGATCAGGCAGCATAATACATGAAACATATCCTTGGATAACGATATGGTAGACATGGTGACATTACGCATAGGAAAGAAAAAGGATTAAAAGTATTAATTGGAGGAGAAAGACCAAGATTAAAGATAAGATTAAAGGAAAAGATAAAATAATATTGGTGGAATTACAAAGAGGAGTTAATACTCGGGTAAATGATTAGATTACAGATAACGGATGAGAAATGACAATATACAGAATGGACAGAAAGAAACAAGAACTGGTCAAGGATTATGAGAGCTGTAGTTTATGAGGATCTGGAAACATGTAGGATGCCTAATCCTATATACTCTTACAATGTAGGGGAGGAAAGTGAGGATAATTTCATTTCCAAGTAAAAATAAATGTATTATTTCACGCGTTCGCAGCTTGTACCAAACACTAATTGCAGGGTGCCAACTTTATACAACTTTCTAATTAGCACCAGTACGTATACCTGTGATTTTTTTTTTCTTTTAATCTCTCGGGGGTATTGGCAGGTATTAACACACAATGACATTCTCCTTTCAGCCGGGGCTGCTTCTTTATGGAACAGACAGGGTTTCTCCGAAGAGCAGACGAGCCGCATACTGAACACACAGGCGTCCTCGAATTGCCCTTTTAAATAACGTCACGTTCACTAATAAGCTAGGGCATGCCGTCTACTTAGTGGTCTTTTTCTTTTTTGAGTAATTGAACATTGCTCTATTTTTCTGCTTCCCATTTCATTCTGGCTTGCCCCCTCCACTGAAATATGTATTTTTTATTTTCGTGAATTACACTTAACGTGACATTGCTTCACAATAAATCTGTGCATTCTATGGTATGTGTTTTATGACACCAGGGATCGAGCATGTTGAGCATGTCACACGGGTACCAGCCATGCCGTCGTGAGAGGCTCGTGTCGGTTTAATTGGTGAATTTCTGAAATCCAGAGGAAGTGACACAAAGCTGGTCCCTCGAGGGCTCCCACCTCGCTGAACTGAGCGCTGCCGCCTCTCTGCCGGCTCGGCAGGAGAAGTGGCCTGTGGCTACGATTTGCATAATGGGGGTGAAAGGTAAAAAATAATTAGAATTATTATTGATTGAAAAAATCTAAGATGTAAACAGGACAGGGAAGAAGAAGCTTAAGGCAGCAGTGTGCCTGTTAAAAACATCCAACAGCCTGTAAGATGAAGCTCGTCACGCCGGCATACGATACGCATCTTTTAAAATGTATTCTATTCTGTTAATGCGCCAAATCTTTATCGACGTGTCTGTTAAATGGTTTTGGGGTTTTTTTTGGAAATGGAAAATCATAATATGTTACATTTTAAATTAATACATTTACTTGTTCCAGTCCGATTTCCAACGAAGGAAGGGAATATTATGTTAATGTATTTTAAAAAAAGTATATGAAGCATATTTTCATATTTACAAATGGGACAAAAAGGAGAAAAATATATAGCAGTGCTTGGAATACAGGAATAATTAGTTCCAATTCAGATGAGTTTACAAATACAGAACTAAAATAAATCTGCATATCTATGCAAGCCTTAAACATCTGCTCATACTGTGCATGTGATATAGCAAAAACTATACACCGGTATATATTTATCTACAATAATTTAAAGGGACACAAATGTAAAAACATAAAATGCACACATTTTGTTTCCCAAATGCCCCCTAAATTCTCCTTAATTTAAACATATGTAAATGTAGTGATTTTTGCAGCCTTATTATGTTGCAAAAGAAATATTATATTGGTAATAAGCAAAGCATATTGTAACGGATGCTGGATCCCCATTTTAGGAAAGAGGAGTGCAATTTTATATTGACTTGCATGGGTTAAATTGTAATAATTTGTGATTGCACCCTTCTGGTCTATATTTAAGTGTTACTGCCCTAATCCCTTCACCTCTGTTGCGTAGTCGCCATTGTTGTGGGTGTGATGAGATTAGTCTGCTGCTGATGTTGTCTGTGTAATTCCACACCATTGTGTTATGTTGTGTTATGCGTTATTTATGTCAATCCTTTCCTGTTTCCTATGTATGCCAATTTCCCTTTTTAAACTACACCCAGTCCCAATAAAGTGTGCTCCCTTCCATCCTGACTGTTGTGTTTTGCCGTGACTGGTGGTACGATTCTTTGGGAGATCCTTTTCCCCCGGAGGAGAACCAGAGCGGCTTTCTCTACGAGGCAGGCGGCAGTGGTTGCCAGGGATGTCCCGGGAAAACTCCTGCTTACAGTTAATGTATTCTGTATAATTCATAGATAAATTAGGGAGATTTGTTTAAGGTCTCCGCACACATATGCAAAGCGAGCTCAGCCTTTCTTGCCTGAGACACCTCTCAGAGTAATGAATAGTGAAGTACAGGAATCCATAAGTTGCCTGCAAACCTTCCCTTTAGTGAATGAACCCCAGTGAGTTCAAAAAAGAAGTACTGGTACATGCTCACATCCCCTTTTCTGTGCTATTTTAATGTTTTGCTTTAAGGATCTCGTTCCATAAACATGGTGACTTAGTACCTATCTGTGTTATCGAGAAAAATAATACAAGAGAATACTGTTGAGGATTTGGCTACACTAAAAATAATACACACAACAAATGTGCTAAATGTTATCCTAACCAAGGTCAAGAAAGCAGGAATTTAAGTAGACTTTGGTTGACTAAGCATTGTATTTTTTTTAAGATGGCTGTCCCTAAAACCTTAGCAAAACAAAAAAAGGTCAAACGGTTAAAACCTTAGCACAGCAGGTTAGTCATTTTGCGCATCTAATGGACATAAAATGACCAATTATATCTGGTTACCAATCATGCGATGGGTCTGCATAAAGAAATAAAGTGCTTTGATATCTCCTAGTATACAGGGACACTTAAGTGCTGCATTATTATTAAAAAATCTTTACACAGGCACTCAATTCCCTGCTACGAGCCCGCATGCTGCAAATGCTTATTAAAATTGTTCATTAATAGGCAGCAACAACATGGGGCTTTATTTAAAACAATTAGCAAAACAAGCACATTTTTTTAGCATTAAATTAGAGTACGGCTACTAGCCCCGGTAAGCCATTTCTATACAAAAGAAGTATACGGCAAAGTTTAAGTCATAATATTATAATATATTGAATTTGGAAACCTTAACGTCCCCTAACTATGCTTCAGAGATTATTGTTCTTCAGACGTACTTGTAAGAACCCTGTATTAGATTGCTATTCAAACTGGGGCAGTTTCCACATTTTAACAAGGACGGCGAGTAGTAGAGGTTTGATCGTAACGCCTAATATTTTGCTTTCACAACATATCAGAAAGAACACTACTTTACTATAAAATACCCCATATTTTAAAGTACCGCTCAACGCTGGGATGCAGATTTTATTTGTTGTGAAATACACTACGCTTTAATAAAAACTGAACAATACTGGTCACATCTTCTTCTATGATCGATCACCGCCTGATCAAATAATATCACAGCTATATATTCAGCAGTCAAAACATTCGGGTTAAAAAGCAGAGTTATTGTCAGTTCGCCGAGCTATTTAATGGTCCTTTCTCTCAACAAACGGTGGTATATTTCTAGAATGGAAAAAAAAAGAAACATCTCCGTCATCTAGTGGATGCATCTCATCTGTTTTTAACGACTTTGCATTTCGTTATTGATTTTGTTAGCAAATTTTATCGTGATCCGATGGCTTGGCTGTCAGTGTCATATAACAATTAAATAGCCATAGATAACAAAGCAGATAATTCAAGCCTCACAAAACTTCAAATATTTAACTGCCTGTGCATGAACAAGGACTGCAATCACTTATTATTCTGACCACCAGGACCCTATAACACAAGGGAAGGGGTTTATTTAAATGGGGAGGCTCTGACTTTATTCATAAGTCACTATTAATGACCATAAGAAGATCATAGGTTTGGATGAGTTACATGGTTGCCAACAGTCCTGACAACCGGGGTTATGCCTCGTTCTACTTAGCCAATCGGACCTTTCTCCCATAGGATTAATATTGGCTATTAGCCCTTTGTTTTACTAGTCTGATGTGCTTACCCCTACTTGTCGGATTTACATAACATCCAGCAAGCGAGTTTGATCAAAAGCAAACTTAAGAGAGCAGTCAGCATATAACACTAACTCAAGTCTGACTTGGTGACGAGACACTACATTATTGTTTTAGGTTTTCTGAGGATTTAGGATTTCGTTTTAAATCCTACCACAATCATTAATCACTGTCAGCGAAACCAAAATATAAGCTTCTTTCATTATGTCAGATAAAAGAAAGTAATCAAATCTTGTTTTCAACAAAGGAAATATATGAATGCTAGAGTTAATGCAATATTTCAATTGTGTCAAATTCACTACTGAAGATAAGCCTGCGAATATGACTTAAACAGGTACCTCATTCCCAGTTTTCACTTTGCATTGACTGGTAAATTATATACTGCAATAAATCATTCTTTGCACACTATCAGCCCCAGCATTCGGTGAGCTTTCTCTGCTTCCCATATTCCAGCCCAAATTGCGAGTATTTTCTGGTGGTTTGTGATTTAACCGTAAACGACTACAGGTCAGGATCCGTGACAATCTAAACAAACTGGCTGCTCTGTGCATGAATAACCCTTTGCATTAAACCATATAAGAGGCTGATGCACCGACATACAACAATGATAAGTAGAACAAACCATAATGGGGTGTGTATGCGTGTGTGGGGCGTAAAGCTAAAAGTAGTCACTAATAAAAGTTAATGATTGCTTTTCCCAGAAATGTGTGTTTTTTGGAGCCCTGTGTCAGAAGTAACATGTTCAGGCACCCTGATAAACATACCTGGAAGCTCCCCAGATTTTAACCCAGAGTCTCCAGGTAAAGCTTTGCTTCCCTGAGCTTCTGGGCGGGGCATGTCTGGTCTCCGCCCATGTCCCACCTACTCCCCACCCACTCTCCTTTCTGCCCAGATCCCTCCCGCAATAGAGTTGTGGGTGGCCTACCCTTGGAAGTATCTATATATTTTCTCATGTTTAGACACACATTATTGTAATTTTTTGGGAAAAGGAGCACTGTGATACACTTATATCCATTAAACAATTTGAGCTCCTAGAGAAAAGGGACACCAGGGAAAGAGGCACAGATAGATTTGGTCCCTAAAGAAATTCAATTGAGAGGCGTGCCAAAGACATATTAATGTAATGTTTTAAGAGGTCTGGAAGGGGAAAGGAGCACCAAATATCCTCAAGGAAAGAGCCCTTGCAACTAATGCAGCAAATTTGTTTGAAAAATGTATATGGTTCCCTAGTAACAAGATGTAGGTTTTTGATATATTTTTTATCGTATTCCCTTTTGTGATAAGAATCTGCTTTGCTGCAGGCAGACTATCACGCCCTTTCTGTCTTTGAGATGTTTAAATGATACGGTAATAGAAATGCCATTATCACTGTATGAGTGGTTTTAATTTGTTTAGAGGTGCCAATTACGAGAGTACATTATGTCAAATGAGTTTGTAATCTGTTAACGGGGCATTTTCAAGCTAAGTACATATGTGTAATTAGCTTCCAGCAAAACACTCGCTCATCCTCACGATGAAAAAGTTTTAGCCATCAGCATCTCACTAAAAAATAGTACACTTTTGTTTTAAAGATTATCTGCTTTAAACAGCTGTGTAGTATCTCAACAAGAAGAAACTAGAATATACAGTATATATATATACATATATACATATATATATATATATACTATATGATATATGTATATATATGTATCCAAACACATATATGTATATTCACATTCACTTGCTCTTTGCTTTTCTCATGTCACCTCTCCATTAAGAATGGATCTGTTACGTGCCAAATGGATAAAGATCTTTGAGCTGTTACAGTTACAAATGCCTAAAGCTTTCACGTTTTAACTCTGGCACAATCACTATGCGAAAAGTAAAAGACCCCTTCTTAGTTTTCACTGCTGAAACACTATTTGGCAGCTCGTGTTGTAAGAAATTAACAGAAAAAATTAGAGATCACTATCAACAGTCTACTAAAGCCTGGCAGATGAATGGAGAAATACATGAAACATCATGAATATTTTTTTCCCCTATCAAAGCACCAGAGGTAATTAAGTTGCAGAAATGTTTCATCTGATTTGGCACCCTTCGGAGCTATTACAAAAAAAATGTTCCACTGGAAGAGATCCAATCCCTTGCAAGCACAGGAATATAGTCAGAATTTTTAAAGAAAGGGATATAAATTACATGTGGTGCTGTTGTCATCGTTGCTGGGGTACAGACGCATGCATAAATTATTCAGTGAAAATATATTCTAGGGTAAGTTACACACACAATATCTGAAATAACTGGTTATTAAACACCTGGCATCAACGTAATTAGGATATTAAAATTCTCTTTGCAACTGTAAGACTGGGAGGAAAACTGAGAATTTGAGCTGTCTGAAAAGTGGAGATCTATTAAACCACTTAAGTGATAAGAGTATCTAACCATCTATTGCTTTCCTATATTGGGCATTCTAAGGATTAATGACAAACTGAATTTATAGCAATGATGTCATACGCAGAATAAAATAAACTAAGGTATCCCAAGGCTGGTGTTCTATGGCCCCTGGATCTCACAACCTACCAATACTGGACCATCAGTGTCTTAGTTAGTTCATGGATGTTATATTTTTATATGTAGATATGCTTATGTATATATGCAGGTTACAAAAAGCATTTAGAATAAAGATTAATTTTAAATGCATCTTCCTGTTTAACTTAAAGAAACTCTATTTTCCTAAATTTCCAACAAACAAACATTGGATCCAGTCTTAAATTATCTTGACACCTGGTGGTGGAGATATTTCTGAAAGGCAGAAGTCAAAAGTGAGCAGGACCTGTCCATCTCCGGTTTTCAAGTACTACAATTGTAATGTATTGTGTAATATAACATGCAACTGTTATAGAAAGAAAATGGTATCATGGAATGCTCAGCCACAAAAGTGAGTGAATTATAAAACTGCACCTGTGTGGTATTCATTCTTGGTTATTATTATCAGCTACTGATAATGGTAGATTGAGGTCCAATTCAAGCAGAATCCCCAGATGAAACTGGCAGACAGCTTCGGCACTTTTCCGAAATTATGCATTTTACTGTTATATACACTAAATAAACTTATGCAATTGTGTTTAGCAGTGTTAGAAGGAAAAATCTCCTTCACAAAACATAGCCTCTGGTGATCTCTCCTGTCTGTGTGGTGTTTGCCCATGCTTTGACCACTGGCCAGGTAACAGATTTTATAACCCTCACACTGGTTTCATTTGACTTAACCCCATTTTGTTAATACAGTTTATTAAACAACTGATGAGGACCTCAGTATTGTTCCGTTCCAGAGAAACTGGGATAATGGGATCTGTAATCCTTTGCAGATGGAGTACTGGAGGCTACCTTTCCTTACTAGATGACACGGTAGAGGTGATGGCGGTAAAATAAATAACCAAATCACTATAAATGCACTTGTTTCCAGTGACATCTTATAGAGCGTGTGCCAATTATTAATTACAGAACATGTTTCACAATTTATGGAACGTAACTATGGAGTATGTATAGTACAAATGCTTACCTATGTCTAAAATCTTTATTTCTTGGAAGAAGCAAGGAAAGAAGAGGTAAGATAAGTTAAATGGTTATCAGAAGTAAAGTGAATGCAGAAGGTGAGAATAAAACACAAAACAATTCAACAAAGCATGCAACATATATCTGGCATTATATTGGATAAGGAATTAAAAGTGTGATTGCAATATGTATGTAACCTGTGTTGTATATAAATGCCTGCACATGTATGGCTTATAAGGGATTGATCTGGGTCTTTTTTTTAAAGAAACTAGGCAAATGAGATGCTCTTAAACCTTTTCAAGTGCATTGCTCACTACGCTGTCATTGAAGGGTTAATGAGTGCTAATGTAATGAGTAAATAGTACTGATTATTATTTTTTTAGCCCTGCCATGTACCAGTTCTGCACTCCTGAATTTTCCATACCAACGCAATCTCCCATGGAAATGAACTGCTACAAAGGCGAGTAATTCTTCTGTATGGGTGGGTGGATGTTGGTGGGCTGTGCTACAGACTTTAAATACATTTCTCTCCATATCCATATAGACACATTTCTCTATAAAGTAAAGAAAATAAAATGATGCACTATATAGAAGTTTAGTCGAAGTTTACCTTAGCTCGAGCACACTTGTTACATTCCCTGATGGAAATATCCGACGGATGTAGTTGAAATCACCCACGTACAAACTGCCGTCAATTCCGCAAGCCAAGGCGACAGGCGCGAGAAGTTTGTTGCCATCCGCCTGACCGTTGCAGCTCGGGCAAGAGATACTACGTCTTCTGCCATTACCTATAATGCAGCTAATAACAGGCGGCTGCTGGGATATAAATTGGTTTTCTCCATTTCCTTTGTAGAGAATACCTGGAGAAACAAAAGAGCCCAACATATAAGTAGCCGCAAATGCCATCTTCAATTTAGAAACAAATAGCCCTTGAAAGTCCCAAATGAGCAATCAACAGTAGTTGTGTGATCTTATGTGTAAAAATAACTGTCCAACCTGCAGTCATACACTCAGTGACGAAAAACAACTGCCCAGATCCTTCGCCCATCATAGGTTCTTATACCAAAGCCCATAAAACAGGTTTTCCAAGGGATGGCGTAGCCATCTGCAAATTCTCCTCATTAGCCTCAAGGCCGACCATGCGTGTGTTAGATTTTCTGATTATGGCTTCTATAACAGATATGGAATTGAAAGAAAAGGAAAAGGGCCTTAAAGCCGAATTTAATTATTTACTGCTTAAGCGTAGCATATTTATGACTGCAAAGTGTTCTTTTACATGGGTACTTTCCAAAGAATATCAATCCAGGGGGAAAAATACATATAATGACACTGCTTTAGATGAAAAAAAACCCAACTCACGTAAGAAAGAGCACTTAATGCATGTAAAGACAAGTGTTTTAGGCAATATATAAAGTAAATGCGTTGAAAGGATTTGTGCAGCCATTCTATCTCTAATGTTTTGGGAACTGTTCAGAAGAACACAAGACTGCCCTTTAAAAAACTATAAAAAATAAAAAAATATTCAAATGAGTCAGATTTTTAAAAAAAATCTTTTTTATCTTTACTTTAATTTCCCTTTTCTTTTTATTATGCTCTCCAAAAGGGTTTTGGTTTAATTAACTTCAATTGCGATAGAAGGTGATCCGTGTCATACATTGATTTTCTGAGCCCTATAATACAGGATAAATTAATATACCAGCTCTATCCTGTTATATTACCTTTTTTGCATCGATTGGTGTCTTAGCAATGACAAATATCAAGGGTCACAATAAGCCTTTAAATAAAACTTTGAATTTTGGGGGGCAATATACCGTTGGCTTAAAAAAAATATACCCAATGATGCACCAGTTTCATCACATGGACACGTGGCCTCAAAGAAGGATTAGATGCACATCACCAAATATTATTTGCATCTGTGTTGAAATCGAAATTGCAGAATGAATGCTCGCATGGGGAATTAAAATAACTGCAGAAAGTACAGAAACTGAGCAGGGCTCTCCTATTCACGAAAGGAGTAAAATCGAAATAAAACATGTGTTCAAATGGTTTTTGGTCCGTTTGCACAAGTCTACTGTAGACCACTTAAAGATATGTACAGATAAGTCCAAGTATAGCGAAGCCACATAAAAATTAGAGCCAGAGAAACATGACTGTTGATATGCATGTTGGCCATCAATGGGGCAAATACGTATGCCCCAGCTACATGGCTTCTGGGAATTACAAAAAAACCCACATTTAAGATGTCTATCGATCTAATACAAGTCAAAATACTTAAATTAAAACCAATTATTCTTAATATTCTCGTTATACCGTGTCTGAAAGCACTCTCACCCAGGCACAGCTTGCAGTACAACAATCAAAACACATGAAATTCAAAAGCTAATGATCTGAGACATGTTGTGTTCCAACAGAGTTTTGAATTTTTTTCTTAATTAATCTATATCATATATTGCCTAAAGCTGTTCTGGCACCCTATAATATCTACGCAAACATTGTTTACAACAAAGAGATTCAATTTATACTTGCTAAGAGAAATAATCTAGGCTGTACTCCCTTTAAGGAAAAACGTAACTGTGTCCAGGCTGCGTTAACCAGGGTTTGTACTGATTTTAGGGTATCCCTGCATTATAGATTCTGGCTGAATGGAGCCCAATGGTCACCCAAGCCTAGACTCTTAATGGTAGCTTCTGAAACAATCCATGTGTTGGCAGCACTCAGATTTGTGGTGCTCGAACAGGACTCCACCGGTCCAAAAACACCAACAATGAAATAAAACATATAACTCATGACTCGTGACGTGTTTATCCCACCACATGGCAATGTTTCGATCCAACTACAGGATTTTTCAAGCCATTTAACTTTAAAGGTAGCTTCACACCCAGCTATGTCCTACCTCGTTTAACAAGGCTTTGTTTACTTTCGTCCCGTTTCCCTTATGCCCAAAAGCTGCACAACATTACAAAGAATTGGGCATTCCAGGGTGAAGATTAAAACTTGTCTGTCTTTACATTGGGCTATGTGCAGGAGAAAATGGGGCTAAAAAGGAACATTCTAGAGGTGGAACATACTGCGCCATCACAAAACGGCCCACACTTCAGTTGGTAAGTTTGTCACATATGTATAAATATATTAATATATAAAAATACAATGCAACTGTGCAAAGATGTATGGTATAAATGTATACTTAATAGCAGTACTAGCCCTTCGGATGCTTAAGTCATTAACAACTTACGCACTCACATAACAGATCTATAAGTTATGACACAAGACGGACAACAGATAGCAGAGCATTGAATTTCAATTTATACT
>VKOC01000001.1:9676641-9687367 GCA_009364415.1 Spea multiplicata
AAACACACAGGGTGAAAACACAAAATATTACAATTTAACCCTTCAAATCAATATAATATTGCAGTCTTAATAATATTCTTTTAATATTATACAATAAAATGCAATAACATACATAAAAACATATCAATATACCTAACAAAATATGCAAAATAATAACAGAATTACAAGGATATAATCAAAAAGATGTCATGTTACAATGAGTTCCAAGCAAATGTGCATTTTGGGACTTACAATTTTCCTGAACATTGTGATATACCATTTAGGGAACACAAACAAAAGCTGTAATACAAGCAACAATCCTATAATGTCATATATGTTGTGAAAGTGGGTATATGTACTATAAATAACAGGTAAAATTATTTATGTAAGGCTGAGGTTTGCATGCAGTTGTTCGGTTCCCAGGGATCACTTAACTTTTCATCCATCTGTGTTTGTGATGCATTTTTAACATGTTGTGAATTATACAGATGTGACCTATGCCATTAGACCTGCAGGATACATATATTTCAAGAGTGTAGTGATACGAGTTTAAAAATGATCTTAAAATGTCTTATATGTGGTCATGCTATTGTTCATTTTTTTCCGTGTGGAATGGCACAACGGAATCTGTCAGCGCTATAAATATAATGTGATGCCATATAATAATTAACGATAGCTATATCGACTTTTCAGGCACCTGAACGACACTTCTGTACCTGCTAAGGCGACTCAAATGGCATTATGAAGGTATGATGACATGAGAATGTCTAAATACACATGTATTCTGTTTTGTTCAACATACAAACATACCGTTATGCTGCTAATGAATGTAAACCTAAAGCACAAGTGTATATCCTGGAACAAACGCTGGAAAAAGTTCCAAAAGCTTACGTGACTTCATATTTTTCTTTGTTGGTCCAACAAAAAGTATCAATTTCTAATAAAGACTCCATCCACCAAGAAATCAAAATTCTCTGTACTGGGAGCACAATTATCAGCTCAGATACCAGGTGCCTCTGGGCTACATCCACAGGATTCCCACAAATTATGATGGTTGGATAATATACTGTTATTGCTATTTCTCTACTTTTCCATCAAGAACTAAGTACAATATGTCGTGTCATTAGCCCAGACAGCACGTTTTTGTTTCTTTCTAGAGAAATGGAGTATCTAATTTGAAAATGCTAAATGCAAATTTTTTACATTGCCTCAGATGATCAGAGATCTAAATGTATATTAACCACCCATGGAGCTTGTGAGTTAGATTGTACCAAATGTTTCAGTTTACAGAAAAAAATGATTTCAAACATAACATTAAAATACAAGAATTTGTGTCACTCATGTTCTTTTACTGAGATGTATGTCAGCTTAAAAACTTATTCAGAAGTAGTTCATGTTAGAAGACTTGCTGGATACAAGCTGGAAAGAGGGAGTGAAACATCATTTTGAAGGTTGGTTACACAAATTATAACTGATTGCACTAATGATTACCTGTTAGAAAGTAGACATTCTTCACAGTCAATCCTTTGTTCTCAGTGAACTGGTCAAAACTCCATGTGAAATATTAACTGACACATTTGTGACCTCTGTTCCCAAGATAAGGACAAAATGTGATGATGTGCAATATGGCAGTAATATAATAGTATATATATATAGTATATATGATATAGTATATATATATATATATGTTAGTAGAAAACTCTGTTTATAAGTATCTCTTTTCACCACACCTGAGAACTTGCCGGGTTTAACCTAGACTCTCATGGTGAAGCAGTGGTACCCTGGGTCTTCAGGTCACGTTCCTCATTCTCTGGGTCAGGAGGGAAGGGGTTCACCTATACCTACTCCCCTTGCAATTCTCCTCCCACTCCCAACAAATGGCTAGCCCTAGGTAGCCTACTCCTGGAGGTTCCTAGATGTGTCAGATACTGAATTAATCAAAGTACAACATTTGAGTATATAACAGGACTGGAACTAAATTAGACAGAGTGTTCCATTTATTTTTGTGCGGTGCCTCAGTTGAAAACCTGAAGAGGTGAATGATAGTGAAAACTCTTCATGGATTAGCCACAGCGGACCTCTAAGTCCCAAGTCTTCTGGATAGCACTCCAAGGAAATGGGACCTGTTCCTTCCCTACCTAGATTTTCTTGGTCCTGACCTACTCTCTAATAAGAAGCTGAATCTTCAGGGATCCTGCTTCACTATGGCATTTGCAACATACACACACACCCACACAAAATAAAGTGGTTTGAATAAAATACAAAACCTGAGAAAAATCATGGGCGTACATACATAAAGTATAATACATAATGACAATTAATTGCTATTTCTGCCCTCAGACCATTAGGAAGAGTTCCACCAACATCCAGCTCTCTTCAGTGCAGGATACGAACAGATTTATCCTGAGGATGGCATCTCAACCAGATTATTATGGTGAGAGTGGGCAAAAAAGTACAAAACACTCTAGCTTTTACAAAAACTCTGACAAAAATGTTTAAAAACCATCAGTACGTTAAATATAACAAAATATAAATCACACCATTTCCATTTTGAGAGGTTGTTTAATAACTCAAAGTCTTTGATGGTATACGAGGTTAGACACTATCACAAAGGAAAAAAGGAGAAGCAGTGTCTGTATACGCGGCTGCTGCCACCAATGTTAACAATTATAAGCTTTCAAAGACGTGAATTATTCAGGATCTCATCTGTTCCTTTCAGTGTAAAGACAGAATGTTGAGAGAACAAGGTCACTGCACCATCCCCCTAGCCGGTGACTTTTCCACCCCAACACCAGTCTGAATGCATGATACACCTAGTGTTTGACAAGCATCCCCAGACACCTTCGAAGGCAGCCATTAGTCTGTTTGCTTAGAAAAGGCAAATAACGGGTGTGACAAATACAACAGCCATGTGTGAGGGTTGTTTGCTATACACATACTTTTTCTTATAATTGAACAGTCAGTTATTATATTCCTGACACTGCCAGGGCTTATATTTCATTTTTTGGAGACTAGCTGCATAATAATTGTATAACTCATGAGAACAACAAAATTAAAAGTATACATCAAATTCTCATTTTTTTTCTCCTCCTTTTTAAATAAATAAATGAGAAAAACATGATTCTGTCTGGTTAATAGAATTACCAGAAAACTATTCTCCTTTCTGGTTAACTGCTATATGTAGTTGTATGGTTTAAAAACAAACCCATAATTTATATATAAAATAATAATATTTATATATTTCTAATAAAAAGAATATATAATTACATGAAGCATTATGATATTTGCCCCTAACGTTTAAAATCCTTTGAGATGAAAAGGAAAAATATCGCATAGAAGGAATGAAGAGTTAGTAAACATGTGTATGTTAAATTTATTTTTAGCATTTCAAAATTTTTTGTATATTTAATGCCACAAATGTTTAGAATTTAGATTCTCAAAAACAATGGGATAGACAGAATAATTGATGCTCTTTAAAGGGCAAATTTTGTTAAAGGATTAAAAAACAACTATTAACGTGTCTATTTTTGAAAGCATTCTTACTTTACAGCATTTTTCACACCAACTTAAAACTTTTGCACAGTAGAGTACATCCTGTGCAACCCCAGCAGAGAAATGTTTGGCACTGTTAGTTATAAACCGTGAAAGTGATTTTTGGCAAAAGCACTACAGGGTCATCCAAAACACTAGTACTAGTACACTCGCCAGTCACTAGTACTGTGACTGGCGAGTGTATCTATCATGTATGGCTCCCTGTTTACTATGTTTTGCAAACATAGTATACTTGACAACACTGACAACACAAGCGGTCAGAGGTGTGATAAATGCAGGTGTTCTTCAATAGCTACTTCCGCCAATCTTTTATTGAAAGGGACAGGGTTATGAACCTAGTGTGCCTTGATGACCCAGGGAGGTTTAATCACTAAAGTCTGAGTTTCTGGTTACAGAGATAACTTGACGCTTTAATTAAGCTGTACTTAACAAACCAAACAATAACTAATTTATTTACTAGAAGTTGTGATGTCCTTCAGAGTTTTCCGTTTTGAAGGACTGTTGAATTCTACCGCAGTACAATTCACAGGCACGTTGCCTGTTAAGCTCACTGTTGGGTTTGTTGTTAGTTTGGTCAATTCTGGGTTAGTCTACTTCTAAACAGTTCAATTGCAGTCATAACTCAAAAGTGAATTGTCATTTGAGTTGATGTCCATCAGTTTGTTGGTAGCTTCATTAAAGCTACTTGCTTTACCTGAAAGATGGATTCAACTGAACCTTCAAGGAAGATGAAAATTCATCATATATATAGTTGGAACTTGAATGGTAAGAGAGAGAGAGGCGAGAGATAATAAGGTAAAGAATGGGTAGTAATAGACACAGTGGCTCGGATTCTCAGTTATCAGGACAAGAATTGACGTTTAGTTTTTAGCAAACCATTCTGGTAAACATGTAAGCATACCTGGGAACTCTCCGGGTTTGACCCGGAGATTGCCGGGTGAGCGCTGCTCCTCCGGTTGTCCGGGTCAAGACCCGAATCCTCCGGGTCACGTAGTCTTGACACGACCCACTCCCCGCCCATTTTTCTGTTTCAGCGGGAACGCCCCCGACATCAGCGGGACTGCCCATCAGCGTCGGCAGGACTTCCCACCTACGTAAGTGCGCAGTCCTGGCCGCGTCCCGCAAGGGAAGGCTCCAGGTACCCGGAGCTCAAAAGTTCCAAGGTATGCATGTACGTTTATTAAGTAAGTTTTGGTAGTAAACCATTGAGGGCTGTGGGACTTTAAAATTGCCTTTCATATATTTTACGTGTCATTTATGGACATGCATATAGGAGACTGGCCTTTACAATATCAAATGCCATTAAAAGCTCATTAGGAACTAGGTTGGGGTGTATGATTGTCGTCAGGGTACAACTCCCATAACCCTTAGACTCTGCAAAATAGACAGAGATTTATGTTATTTGGCTTCACACGGAGACTAGTATGACTACATGTCAGTTAATTTTGTGAGTCAGGTCAGTATGGGCTTAGAATATCTTCCGAGATGCATGCGTATACCTAGTCCTCCAACACTTCTAAGGAAAAACATTTGTTTCCCTAGATTAATTGGATGGACACTCAATAACCATTTCTCAAAGTAAAAAAACAGAAACCTTTTTTTTGGTGGGGGGGCTAACGTCTATCGGTTAAATGAGGGCTTTTAATACTCTATTATTATTAGGGGAAGTGGTACTCTCCAATATTGGGGGTTTACGTCCAGGTACTCCCCCAGGAAACACTCCTATCAGGAATCAAATAGCGAAGAGGTGACTGGTTTCAGTACCCTAGAGAAAAAGCTCTGGCTTAACTCAGTGTGGCAGTTTGATTTGATAATGAACTGAGTATTAATTAGGCAATGTTTAATATATAAGTTCTATTCATTAATGTTTCAGTGATTGATATCACAAGCCTCTCTTCATGTGACAGTGATGTTTAAGAGAAGTAGTGTCAGTGATTAACTGTTGGGCTTTAATGATCGGTACGTGGAGCTTGGATTTGGGGACTAGTAAAGGGATACGCTAGTTATTCATACAGAGGGTGCAAAGTAGTAAATAATAAGAATATTATCAATATTAAATATGATAGATATAGTTTGTTAAATTAGAGATCATTGTGCCATATGGAAGAGTATCTATAATGCTTTAATTAAAAAAATATTAACAGAATGCTAATGCTGCTAGTACCACTTGAAAACTGGAACTCTGGGCTGAAAGCTTTGTTTTCTATTCAGCCACTTAATTGGCTGCTCACAGGAGCGCTATGGATCATGTTAGATTTGTTATAGTGCATTGAACAGCAGACAATAAAGCTGCCAACCAGCTTAAATCAGGAAATTACTGCTGCACTATGGTTAAAAAAGTGTTAACCCGACATATTTCTTTCCAGAATGCAGTATTAAAATGCGAGCGATGAGAAAGTCAGCAGTAGCATCTCCACCCAAAAACACAGTTTCTTCTTTCAGTTTAATGCACCAGTTCTTTCTCCTTTAGCTACCTGCTTTTAAACAAACGTCTGATCACAAAGTCCCTGCCAAATGTTCGATAGAGGGATGAGAAGCTGTAATTACTACAGGCTCCTAATAACCTTTTGCCACGGGTTCATTAAGAACAGGAATATTCGTGGAGCCTACCTTCGGACAGATTACAAAATCCTCAGAGCCAAGGGCACCGTTCAGAGGTCAAGTGGAGGAAAGTTGTATCCACTTATGTTGCAGTAAAAATCTAGACCATGCTACTTACTGAAGTATATTTCTATCACAAAAACAGAATTTCACAACAGATAACTAGTTTCACAAATAGCAGAAGGAACGGAGATAGTCCTGGATAGGAGAGCACTCACGTTAATCAGGAATAAATGATAATGTTACTAATTTTTTGTGCGACAAATATTACATACTTTGTAACAATAGGACTACAGGATACTAAAGTATGATGGGAGTTCATCTTTAAGCACCTCTGTCACTACTGTTCATGACATATCAAGCGGGACTTGTACGTTTAATACAAATTTTATTTTTTATAAAATTAGGAAGTACCCCAGGACTTTTTCAGTAAAATCCTTTATTTTTATTGATTTATAGAGCACCATCATATACACCAGTGCTGTACTACGGGCGAACCGGCTATAACATTTTAAACTTTAAGGAACAAAAGGCCCAATTATGTGAGACTCCTTTTTCATACTATAATTCCCATTAACTCTATCATGTATTGTGCAATTACATTCCCATGATGCCCAGTTCGGCAGCAGTTGGACCGTCATAGTTCTCCATTCTACTTATGAACAGTGCAATAACTGGGAGCAGACAAGGAAGGCTGTTTTTTTCTGTGTTACTTGGACTGTGCAGTGATACATCTCTGTGACAACTGAGTCTGCTCTGCTAGATTGATAGTGACAAGGCAAATCTCAATGCAACATAAGCCAGGGCTATATAACTAAACAATGGATCACAGTGGTCATTATGTGAGAACACAGGCCCTTGCGAATACACGTCCTACACCAGATTTCAAAGGCTGCAAGTATATAACACATATCTTATATTGTGTCGGAAACAGAGATCTCAGTTTAAGAGAAAGAACTTTAAGTCCTAAAACATCACGCACTTTTCATTTGTAATATCCTTTATATTTGTATGTATGCACATACAATATTTTAAAGCTGTACATGAAAAATATTTGAAGTTTGTACAGTATGTAGAATCTTTAGTTGAAGTTGTTACTTTTTATTGGGCCAATATAGAAAATGGTGGAACACTACAAAAGATTTCAAGTACCTGGAGGTCTCTTCTTCTACTGGAAACATTCTTCCTTCGATCCAAAGAAGGGACCTCTGACGCTCCTAAGGAACTCCACAAGTAACTTTTCGTCCCATAAATGTACTGCCTTAAATCTGACCTCTCCCACCAACCACTTTACCGTAATCTTATCTGCACAACTACTTATAATTAAAACATCAAGATATGCAGTTTATTAATGGCATTAATTACTGTGTGGGGCAATATCAAATGCTTTACTAAATCCAAAGGTGCTGCACCTACTGATAAATCCATGGTTTTAGTTATGGTGTCCAATAAATGAATACAATTTGTAGTGTCCTGATCTCCCTTCAGTATAGAGTAAAAAGCCCTGGGTATTGTATATTATTACACTCTATAAGAGCTATAAATTGATCTTTGAATAGGATTTCCATGAATTCCCACACTAGTAAAGTAGGACCTACAGACCTGTAGTTCCCTGAGCCATCCCTGCTAACCTTTTTGTAAAGTGGTACCACTGTCCAATCTTAGAAACTATACCTGTTGACAATAACCATACCAGGGAACTCTTTTGAGAGCCACTGGTTTGACCCACTGCCTCCCTGTGTCTCTGGGTCACTCTTTCATTGTCAGAGGCAAGGGAGGGGTATTTAACCATGCCGACTCCCTGCCCAATTCTTCCCTGTCTCACCAATCCATTTCATGCTATTCAGGGACAGTCCTGTCCCCTCATGAAGCTACTCATTCAGAAGAGGAAGAGTTCCAGGCAGCCTGTCCTGGGAAGTTTATAGGTATGGCAATAACCCACTAAAGAGTTTAATGTAACTGCCATTTTTGTTTTTAGAATAACCATTATCTATCTACAGAAGCAGGTAGGCTTTCTTTTCCTTTTACTTACATGATGACATCGTGTTGATTCAGTGATTATATTTTTCAGTTGCTCCCTTGTCCCTTGTTCCATCCCAGCAGATAATTATTTCTATAGTTTCCCAGGTATGTGAAATCAGTCTTTCTAAAATCCAACACTTCTGGTTATGAGCGGTTGAACTGAGTGTCTACTGAAATATTAAAGTCCACTACTTGATGATTATTGGGTGCCAAACCTTCACCCACAGATATGTCTTACAATGTGTGAGTATCAAAACTAATATTGCTCCTTTACGAGTTGGTTCATTAATCAGCTGGTTTATGGATGCTCAAAACTCCAGAATGAACCTGCTTTTTGCTTATCCATCAAAACGGACCTTCCATTCCACACCTGGCATATTGAAGTTTTCTATAGCAATGAAATCCCCCTTCAGGCACATTTTGATGAACTCAATTCCTAACAATCTATCTCTATAACCTATTCCTCCTCCTGACCAGGCGGTCTAGCAATACTCCAAGTTAAGATACCTTTTCCCACAGTACACACATAGGGTAGGCTTTAAAATCCGAAAGATCTGCTTGAGAATGCCTGGTCCCATGGTATACACATAATGTATATTGATTATTTCAATCTGTAAATACTGTTTATACACATGGATTTATTTAGAGTAAAGGACATTAAGTATAGAACATAGATTCTGTCTTGAAATATGTAGAATATATTTTCATATAAATAAAAAATTGCATATTGAAAGACAGGGATTACGGCATTTAGAAGAATAATGCCGTGTTTAATTTGCGCGATTTAAGATTTAGCACGATGTGATACACTCATTCACAGCAAATGTTCTGAGCTTCTAAACAGGACGAAGAACAGAAGAGGGGCAGGGGCATTCGGATTCTATAGCTTGGCTGCCTCTTTTTAAACTGGAAAGCTTGCTATTGTGAAGTATCGGTATATATAACTAATCCAACTGCATGTTAAGGACAAACAGCTTTCCTTATGGCCCTAAAGTGTAGCCACAGGAAATTAAAATATATAAATCAAAGTGTGAAATGGGTAATCAATGCATAGTATGCATTTCGAGTCCCTTTTCCATGATATAAATTCATAAATCCTTCACGGATTATTAAAGGCATTTTAATTCAGATGAGATATATGTTGTGGAGGACATACATCAACAGGAATTATTCCCATTGAAAGCGTCAACAATGACCACCATTTTGGCACAAGCTTACTCTATTTTACTGGCCCTGATTTTTGAAATTTATTGTATTTATTAAACGGCTGATTAGTAATGTTTAAAAAAATAATATGTTCTAGATTGTAAAGTTGTTTAAACAGGGTCCTCCTCACCTTTTGTTTCTAAAAAACCAAATTATTATGTGATGCACTACTTATTTCTGCAGAATAGAACCGGTCCAAAAGAACCCGTGACAAAGTGTTGTTAAGGGGATTAATCAATTAATAACAATAATACTAATATCTAATTTCTTCCCATTCCTGAACTTGCCTTCCAACAAATAAAAGGACTTTTCATACACGTCAGTGAGTCAAGTATTAATGTCAGCTAATCTTACTGATGCATTTCTAATAAATAAATATATATATGGATTATGTTAATCTATAAACACCATTACATAAGTTTATTAACTATATTGATCTGCTAATGTAGTGTTCAGAAATGTGCCTGGTCCGTCTTAAGGTTTTAACCTCCTATTACTGAAATTTAATTAATTTGCACTTGTAAACACGGTAAAACCCAGGGTTAAGGCTTCACGGTGCCTCATAGTAAAATTCATTAATCAAAATTTAAACAAAAGCACAGAATGAGAATTATTAATAAAACATGTAAGCTCTTACACTGTACTCTGACAAGCCAATAAAAGATGGTTTAATAACCTTTCTTAATTAAAGTCTTCAAAATACCTTCAGCTATGTCATTTAAGTGTTAACAATTGTCTCGTAGTCGTTAGATTATCAGGTATGCTTCCTAATTGCTTTGGAAACGAAATATATAGCTCGCGATTATCCATCTCTGTGTGCATTGGCTGCCAGGACGTATAGTATTTTACAAAGGATGTATTGATTTCTAAGATAATAACAGGTGGTAGACTGACTTTCTTGGCATTTTTCCATCGGAAAGTGGATCAAGTGATAATGCAATGTTGTGATTGTTAAAGGCCACTTCACTGATTCTCAAAACATTTGTAAACTTCATGGTTTACATTTAAAAAATACTTGATCTTGTCAGAACGCGGTTATACTTGTAAACAAAGCACCAGCATTTAGATGATGGTGATGATGTGCCGCTTGTATAAATCATTAGGCGACTAGTGCCGCATGCTAACGGAAGAGAAATAAAAGAAGACCAATTTGATCTAGTTATATATTTCCCCAGCACTAATCAATCACATAAAATCTAAATAAATGGGTTTCGAAAGAGTATGGTGTTGCCCTGGCAACAGAGCTTGTAAAGAAAACAGCCCCGCAGTCGGAAAATGCAGCCGGAACCTGATCAGCTAGAATAAAGAGGGTACTGAGAAAATGTGTCAGGAGCATAATATATTATCGTACGTAATTAAAAAGGAT
>VKOC01000001.1:9700395-9710404 GCA_009364415.1 Spea multiplicata
CTATTTACCGTTATAACGTTTTTGTCCTTTAAAAAACATATTAGTATGTTTTCCCACAAAAAAAAAGTTTTTAATGTTTTATGTTTGTTCAGCTTATGATGAAACAGTTCTTGCTCTTCGTACAGCTTATCTTCTTTTTGATGTTATTCCAAGAATATTAAATTGCCTTTGGCAATACCCAACCAAGCTGAATTTGTATTACTCTGTTGCAGTCACAGAACTATCTCTCAGTGGTACTTGTTACCAATGACCAAACCCATTTATAGTAATATTTGAGCTCTTAAGAATTCGCACTCTTTAAAACAGTTATAATCTCCTGAGATCTTCAGCCTTTTGACTATGAGCACAACAGGGCAGACACAGCTAGTGCGTCTACTGTATTTCCTAGTTCTCTACTTGTGTTTGATAATCTTTTAGCATGCTTAATCCAAACAGACACAAGATCATTTTAGTTTATTTTTCCTGAACATACCTGGGAATTTAGCAGGTTAGAACCAGAGTAGTGCCTACGGGCTTCATGGCTCAGTGGCAGGGAGCTGTGTTTGGCCACAACCACAGGTTATGCCCTCCCTACCTGCTCTCAGCCCACTTCCCATCCCTTGAAAGTCTGCCTGTGGCTAGTCTCACCCCTACATGTGGTTAGCCGCACCACCTGATGGTAGTCTTGATTCCAGGAGAGAGGGAGCTCAGTGCAGCCGGCCCTGTGAAGTTTAGGAGTACTGAAAAAAATAGAATTGTTAGGTGACAGATTCCAAAGTGGTGGTCCTTTGTACCATATCGAAGTCTATGAGAATACTCAAGCTAGTATTTTCTTTACCAAGTTAGGATAAATATGTAGTTCAGTAACATGAACCTGTAGTCAGAGCTCAATTTGCCTGTTCAGATTATAAGAAGAGGTTCTCAAGTCAGGTTTCCACAAAAGCCCATGTGTAATATACAGTGAATCACTCTAAATGTGTACATTGGGTAAACTTTATACCACTTTTCAGTCTTTTTGGTAGAATAAAGTTTGCACGAATACAAAGAGTTGTGAAGTTGGTACTATGGTTAATAGACACCCAAAGCTGAGTCTCGCTGGTTAGTCCTCCTAATTTTGCAGTTAATAATTTAGTTACTGCGAATGAGCTGGTTGTAGTCAAGGGTGAACTATGTTTTGTTTTGTAATCTATAGTCTGCTAACCAAACTTCACGTGCGGTCTACAAGACTTTTATCATTACGTTAAACCAAATAAATGTGATCAAACAAATGTATCTTACCTCCATGTTCTGAAATGTATAACCAATATAAGCAAAGTTTTGTTTGAGAAAAACATTTTATATGAACCAGCTTTACGAAATAGGCACCAAGGAGTAACATCAGTGGCAACAAAATTGTTTTGTTACACTTTAATTTAAATTAATGTAATATATGTTTATTTTATTTTCTGTGTACTCGTTATCTTTTAGTTATTGTGTATTATTTTATTGATAAAAGATAAGATCTTTTTCATATATTTGATAATGCACTTGGAAAGTACTAAATATAAACCAAGGCTTGCAGCCAGTCCTGACAGATGATTTGGCTGGTAAGGGGGACTGTGTGAACACAATGTCAGCTACAGTTAAAACAGCACGTCACTTGTCACCCACTTCATTTGAAGAGTGTACTCAGACAAGAGAAAAACATTTCTGGGACCATAGAAAGTGGGACCAGATAAAACCCAGTATGCTTTTATAAATCTTACGTTCATACGTTATCCATACAGCAATTTATAGTTGGGGCCAGTCGGTGTGGGTATTATCATTTGGCATTCCCTTCCCGACTTGTCTGACCCTCACTTATCTCTGGTCCTTCAGAAAAAAATCTCTTAAGGACTTCTTCAGGGAAACCTATCAGCTGGCAACTTCCCTCATCCCATCTGCCTCACCTTTCCTAGCCTCACTCCTGTAGATAATCACGTATCTCCAGTAATATTATTTATTTAGTCAGTGGCTGGTCCATCTTAGACATTTTTACCGCTTGTGTAATATACCCCAACTTCTTCTACGTTGTAAGCTTCTTTCAGCATGGCCCTCCTTGTTTCTGTTAATCCAAATTGTTATGGAATGCATTTCTTGGGCATGACATATTACAGTGTCCTGTAATAATGCTAATAATGAAGAATTATGTTGTCCTGACCTAAATATTACAGGAATTTATTTATTTATAAAACTGCTCTCAATTCTTTGTACCAGACTTGCTCCTGTCATATCGTATACAAATGAAATGTAGCTTGTGCTGGCTATGGTCCATGGTCTTCAGAATCGGTGCTTGAAAAGAAATGAAAGGCAGTATGAAAAACTCATAGTCGATTAAGTCAATTATGGCTAGAAAAAGTAAAAAGGGAGCAATCAATTGATACACTTGGATGATTGCTATCGGGGGACCCACAGGCTAGTCTAAATCCGAATTGGCTGCTCGCACAGTGTGAGTGAGTGAGTATGTGTGCTAATGTATATGTTATGGGGGGGGGGGCATTCATCTGCCCCCCAGGCCAGTAGGTGCGAGTCGTCCCCTGACTACTATGTTGACAGCTGTTCATCAGAATTGCATTTTTTACAAGACCCCCTAACAATTTCTATGCCCTGTTAATCTAAATAGTTGACCTTTCAATCAAATCAGACCATTATATTACCCCATAAACAAAACTTTACCAAACTATAAATCAGATTTTTAGTCTCTATATGAAATATTCATTTCATATACTCCTTTAATCAGGGGCAATATATATTTGGGACACTATAGTATTTGGTTATATTCCCTACAGTAGTCCTGCATTGCTGCGCCTACTGTTGTACAACCAGAGTTAATTAGTTTATCTTACTTTGCACATGGGATTATTTTCTGATCCACAAAGGGTTAAACTCCTTTGTTAAAAGACTGCCTATATAAATGCATCTGACCGCAGGGAAATTAAGCAGCTAATAGGTAACCTGTGCAGATACTTAAACCTAATCTCATGTGTAAATGAAGGTTTGCTTGGGTTTGATAGAAGGTGTAATTGTTTAAACATGACAGTTAATTTGTGCTTTATATTGCTTTGTCAACGCGGTGGAAGATCTGTGTCTCTTCAGTTTTACGTTTTATTCCTATTGCAAAGCAGTCAAAAAGCAGTCATTTTTATTCTTCACTTCAAACTACAAATGAGGGAAATGTTAACTAATCATAGTCATTATTAGTTCATAATTTTGTGGGTTTTTTTCTAGTAGTGCTATGTAAATGTATATATATGTAAACATTTGATGTGGCTTCCTGATTCCATTGTAGAACTAGAGTTCCTTCTGAGAGAGAAAGATGGAGACTTGTAAGGGGGGTGGTTGTGACAGTGTGTTTGTGTATATGTATGTGTATGCTATTTGTGTACGTGTGTTACTGTATGGCATTAGCAGGTCTGTGTGAGTGTATGCTGTTAGCATGTGTTTGCATGTTGCTGTATGGTGTTAGAGTGTGTGTCAGTGTATAGTGAGCATATGGTTTTAAAGTATGGATATTACTGTATGATGTTACCATCAGTAATTTGTGCTAGCGTCTATGGGAGGGGTATGTATATGGAGATAGCATTAGTGTGTGTCAATTTACAGTCTTAGAGTGTCAGGTGTGAGCTTAGAGTTAGTGGAGCCTGGGACCAGTATAGAGAGATTGTGTTTATGTAAGTGGATGGAATTAGAGTGGGTGCCAGGGCAAATATGGTCACTAACCTAGGGATGAGCATATTGCACCATAAAGACAGGGTAGAGCAGCAACCTGATCACTGACCTCCCCAACTGGCCCACAAACGCAGGGTACCATAGGTACAACTTGTTCTCTGCATCCAGTCGTGACTCAGGCATATGCTATTATCATATCATGAATTTCATAGATCATAGCACGGTAAACTATATATACAGATAATGCCACCAGCAGGCTTCTAACAGCAAGCGCCGGAATTGTGTATGTGGTGCTTTAAATCAATTAGTGCCAAGGAAGTGGAACATCTCTAGGTAATCAGTATAGCCAGAAATCAAGCCTATGGTCCAAGACACCAAACCCTGGAAAAGGACTATGCGTTATTATGAGCACTAAGCTCTCCAGTGCTCTGTCATGTTACTGCAAGTCTATATTCCGTAGGGACTTTATAGCATCTCGTCTGCTGTCCATTCTGCAGCGTTGTGTCCCTCCCAACACCCCTCTGCTTTTATTTCTCTCCGCATTAATACCCTGTAATCTGTACTGGCTGGCCTCCCACAGTATTTCTCTATATCCTCTGCATCTCATAACTTTTCCCACTCGCTTCTTTTCTTTTTTTTCCCATTTTTTTTGTCCGCCAGTCTCTTTAGCTTCAATCACCTATAACTAATACTCTGTTTTGCATAAAAGGGAATTCCTGCCACGAAGCTCTTGCAATCTGTCGGCCCCTTTCCCATTACAGCATTGTAAATCCTTGAACTGATTCCAGGACTTACAGCAACCGCTAAGTACATTTTGTGGCATTGCAGCCAACTTTGTTTAAAAGACTTTATTTCGCTGAATTATTGGCGATAAGTTTAACAGCACAGACCGCCATTGTTTATTTGCTTATTTTCCATGAGGATCTCACTACCTGGCCCATGTTCTTCACTGCCCGGGACACTGGGGCAGCTACCCAGACAACGGAACAGTGCCTGTAAGGTAGGATGCACCAATACAATTGTAATGTTTAAACCTCCAGCACAAAAGAATAGGGCAGTGATTATTAAAAGGATCTCCAAAACTAGCTGTAGCCTATATGAGGGGTAATTACCCCAGGCCAATAAAAAACCTACTTGTTTTTAACCATTTCTTTAAAAAAAATCAATGTCAGAAAGCTGTTCTTAAACGTTGAAAAGGGAGCTATTTCAGATATTCTTGTGACATTATTAGTTACTTTGGTAAGTGTCGGTATATCTTCTGTATATATAGAGTTAATAATACTTTTTAGCCGCTTGCAGGGCCAGCTTTAAATACATGCGTCTGTATGAAATGTGTCTATATTTACACTCATTAGTACTGACTCGCTTGTGTTGATAAGAACTGACAGACTGTTATATATCTGGTAAAAAAAAAGACCATCTGCAATCGCTGCACTGTTTGCGTGTGCTTCATAATGTTTGCAGAACTCTGGGTATTTCGGCACACTGACAGCCCTGTAATGTATACATTTTACATAGAACGAAGGTATTCCTGCTTGGATTTGGGGTAAACAACGCCTTCTCCAAACGAAATGGCTGTATGCATCCGTCACCATCCTTAAATGCTACACCCGAGATGGCAATCCGCTCTCCCATTTTTGTAGCCAGGGGACTGCCGCCCTCCATGGACCTGCCACCTTATGCCTAGCCGGAGTGGGCCAGGATACTTCACTGAGTAGTATGAGTAACAAAATAGATTATTAAAAGCAAACCCCCGTAAATGTTTTTTTGTAAGAAGGGTTGAGCGTACCCTCTTTAATGCATAGCTGAATTATTGGCGATAAGTTTAACAGCACAGACCGCCATTGTTTATTTGCTTATTTTCCATGAGGATCTCACTACCTGGCCCATGTTCTTCACTGCCCGGGACACTGGGGCAGCTACCCAGACAACGAGAAGTGCCTGGAAACTGGGACTGCCCTTCAAAAAAGCAGGACTGTAGGGAAGTATGTAACTACAATTAAAATGAATGTCCCTGTACATTTTATAATTTGTGTCATAGGAGCATATAAATCTCTTGTTACTGTTATTTATGCTATTCCTATTATATAAGACCCAAATATCGCAAAAGCAATAGAAAGCACATCTAATGTTATAATGTATATAAAATATTATTTTAATGAATCTGATTTGACGGCATGTCACTTTTCCTGGGATAGAACTGTAAATTCTGCTTTAACGATCTGGGAATTCGTATAATAACACATGACATTATTCAAAAATGAAAAGTCCAGACCTCACACTGCCCCTGCCAAACATTTATCTCCTACAGCCATCAGATATTTATTGGTCTCAATTTGGGACCTTTTCATGTTATTTATTAGGCCACCTGAGCACATTAGTAAATACGTATCTGCTTTTTCTTACCAAATATTACACTTCTAGGTTTATACTTATTATTAAAAAGTGCGTAGGTTTTTGTGGGCTCAACTTTAAAACTACTTATTAAAGTTGCTTTAGACATAAAGAAAATAGATAATAGTACGCAGATAGGTATGTGATATCAGTAGTGATATGGAAATAATTTGAGAGGAACAAGAAGCTATTAGAAGCTCTCTACCTGTGTGAAAAGAAATCATTAAGCATTGTGTTTACTACTATAAGAAAATCTAAATTAACAAATGCAGGAAAAAAGAACATCTGTTTGTTCCTCTATAAGAAACTCGTACACACGACACGTGGCTATGCCTTTTTATATTCACTTGTGCTTATTCCAGATTTTGTTTTTCATTATCTGATAAAAAAGGATTATCAAAAGTGATGAGATTAAGCTTCATTCTTTTCACAGCAAAGACTAGGTTTATGATTTGTACGAAAGAGAAAAAATGTTAACGGCCACAGAAAACCTACTCTCCTTTACTTTAATAACATGCATAAATGAAGAAGATCGGTCTTCTTTCCTAAGTGAATACCAATTAACCAAACTGCATTAAAGCCGCCATTGAGGCATGGTCTCTGTCATATTTAAGAAAAATAGAATGGATTTGCACATTTAAAGTTGCTTTGTTTTCTTTTTTCTTTTTTGTCCTTTTGTGCATCATTTATTTGGGCTAATGGAAGAACACAATTTTAGCTGCAAAATAAGTGGATGCACAGTGTTAGCTGATAATTAGTCTCTGCATTGACTTTTTTGCACCAATCATTACTATTTAGTATTTTCTTTTTTGTCAGGGTTAACATTTTCTGCACTGATGTACTACAGCAAACTTTGTTGATGTTCTTGATGCAAGCATGAAACCATTAGACTTTTTTATTAGTAATCTTAGTAGAGTAAGGGCTGCCTTTAATATTGATTGGACCCTGAGCACAACCCCCCAAAAAAACCCACAAAAAAACAAAAGTATTTTCCGCACTGACACTGCAGATTAGGAGGAAACTGTCTCCTATAATAGGCCGAGTGCATAGCAAATGAAAGGTCCGGGTCCCGCGAGTGCAAGTTGTGATAAGGGCCGGCTTTGGGTGTTCGTGCGCTATATGCCGGCCACCCACATGGTGCCCCATGGAAACATAGCATTGTAGGTACAGAGCAACTGAATAACACACAAACCCACAGGACCTGCCCAGCACTCAGATTGGACACGTAGGACATGCCATCTTAATTCCCAAACAGCTTGTCTGTGCCATCTTTGCCCCCAAACAGGTAAACTGTGGGCCTGTGCAAAAGTGTAGCTGTTTCTACACACCTGCGGCCATGGTTGTTACGGGCTCCAGGGGCAGCTGCTACAACTGATCCCGGGGGAACTGCCCCTTTTGCCCTGCATTAAAGACGGCCCTGAGTAGGGGTGACTCATGTGCAGGCCTGGACTGACCACCAGGCACACCTGGCAAATACCCAATGGCCTAAATTGACCCAATTGAGAATAAAAATGTAGCATGCAGCCACTCATATCCAGTTATCGGCTGGCCTAATATCATCTGGTGGCCCCAGGCCCTAAATTCCCAGGGTCACTTCGTCATCACCAAACTATGTGCCAAACGCAATATGTATATTTTTACATATTGTTCCAAATGCAATATGTATATTTTTACATATTGTTCCAAATGCAATATGTATATTTTTACATTGACCTCTGCACTAGAAGAATTGAAAGATCAGATAAACTTAATATGCATATCAAAATTGTAATAAAACATATAAAATATATTGCAGATATCACATGTTTTGTAATATATTTTATATGTTTTAAAAAATATGCATGCCATATCTGGTCTCAATGGCTTCATGTCTGTCCACTTTCAGAAATGCAATTTTATGACCAATTTTAAGGTCCTTTTAAGGAAGAATGTTTTCTCTATCCTGGCTACAAGTGTAGAGTATTTAGATATGAATGAACCCTTTTCATTGGTAGGAGAAAGTATCCCTTTAAGTGGTGAAAACAGTTTGATCCGCTTTACTTCTCATATAACATAAAAGCCCTTTGTCTTCATAGAATGCAGAGAGCAATCATCAATCCATATAATGGTTTTCTAACAAATGGCCTTTTGACTGCTGTGAATACAGGCATTGGCAAAGCAGCATGCTAAATATTTGGTAGGCGCAATCTTCTACGTTTAGTAGATATTTGACTTTTCCCAGCATTATCTATTCCTTTTAGTACTTGCTTGTAAATAGGCAACGTATTGTATAAATGGTAGATTTACAGCTACATTTAAATCTCTGTGTATCAAATATCATAGTCATTGTCATGGTAACTCTAGAGGTGTAGTGCCCGGATGGTTTTATTTCTGTCGATTGGAGCCATGTTTTGGAGGCCATCTGTGAGGTCACTACCCTGTTTTAGTAGTTGCACATACATGACAGGGCACTTCAGGCCCACTCAGAGCTAGCCTTGTACTTCTTTGTAATCGTTTAGGGATTCTATGTAGTCTCACACGTAGACTTTCCAGGCTGGTGACAGTGTGTGAGAAACCTAATCACCACCGGCAGGGCGGCCATTGCAGAAGACCTTGGTTTAGACTGTAAGCTCTAGCAAGCAGGGTTAACCCTGTTCTGTGCATTAATAAGCACTGTACATTTCTGTCTAATATGCTGGACATGATTAATTACAATTTAATTAAGTGGAAATTATTATTTTTATTAGTTGGGCCTCGCATGCTGTAAATCTTACTCACACTAGTCATTCTAGTAAAGAAAATCACAATATAGAGCAGAGGTGCACAACACCAGTCCTCAGGGGCCACACACAGAGGCAGACATTTTTGGATATCACAGCTTGAACACAAATATCACAATTGTTGTTTTCAGGCAAGAATACACAGAATTCCTGGCTTGTTTGCAGCTCTTTTTATCTGGTGTGGGGACACCTAATATACAAGTTAGACTTTATTTTTGCAGTATCGAAAAGCATCTGCTTCCATAAAATCCTCAAATAGCAAGTCCTAGACTGTTGGAGAGTAGCGGCAAGCTGGGGCTGTCGTACAAATCCCTGTGAACTGTCCCGTCAACAGGACTGGAATTTCTTATGACAGAACCTGACCTTGCAGTCACCCGTGTGAATGATCCCTTATGGGAGAGACTGGTGAATGTGTTCCATGAAGCGTGCCACTCTGGCATCTAACTGAATAGGGTATCGCATTGGTAAATATTTACTAAGCACAACTAAGCTGTGATAAAAAAAAAAAAAAAAAAAAAATGAAAATGTAAAAGATTTTACATTATTTTAAATCTTGTATGTCCCAGGTAATGATCTCGCTAAAAGGATTAAAAGGACTTGTGATTTAAAATAAATAAATTAATCTGTATGCCTGTCCCTACCATTTTAATTTATTTAATTTTTCATTAATTTTGCATAATATGTACTACATTATTACATACGATTTATTATTTATAGTTTATCTTTTTTGGGGGGGTCTGGACTGTTAATCCTCATACATAGGACATCCACCTATAATTCAGAAATTTTAATAGGGGTGTGGGATAGAGATAATTTTAAATTAAATGTTTTACAGTAGACCAAAGGTGTTTGTGCCCCCCAAAGGTATATTCAGCACTTAGTCCTTCTTCTAAATAAAACCCTACAAAAAGATAGAATATGGTGGCAGATAAATAATAATAATAGTAATAATAATACGGTAGATGAGAACCATTCATCTCATCTAGTCTACATGTTTTTTTCAAGTTGTAAAAACCCCAACCTTTTTTGATCTTTGATCTTGTCTTAGATTCAGGATAGCTTGCATGTTTAAATTCCCTCACTGTATTAACCTCAACCTCTTCCATTAGAAGGCTCTTCCATTTATCTAACACCCTCTCGATAAAGTCAAACTTCCTTGCACTACATCTAGTACTCTGACCCTTTTGTTT
>VKOC01000001.1:9725297-9735807 GCA_009364415.1 Spea multiplicata
AGAAATATCGACATTACAATACATTCTATAGGTTGTCACCATGGTGAATTATTCTACCAAAGGGTTTGTAGCTCGGTCCAAAATCAATGCAACCTTGAAGTTACTTGTAAATTCTCCCGAGTAACTGGAAACCACAATCAATCTTCAGATACTTTGGGGGTCATTTGTCAAACCATGCCAGGTGCAAAAACATTGCATTAGATATAACAACTGTACATTGACCCGCCAGGCTGAAAAATCAGGTCAAAAATGTATCCTGAGTTACTCTGCTGCTGAAAATAGATTTTTACCAACTTCCTTGTTAACTCCGTCCCTGTCACGGTTATTTTGGGGCAGGCGATAGACATACGCTGGTGGCAAACATTTTAATATTATGTCTTTGCAGTAAATTCCTACAACGCGATTCCACCCAGATTCCGCAGGTAAGAAGTACACATTGATAACATAGAATACTGTAATTGTGTTAATCATAATAATAATAGTAATAATAATAATAATAATAATAGTAATAATAATAATAATAATTACTTTCTTCACTTTACGCAGTTCGTAGGGCATGACCATTTGAGCCAACGTGGACCACCATTTAATATTAACATATGTTAAGATGTAATTTTTATATATATATATATATATATCATTAGGTATATATATATCTTTGTTTACTGATGCTACATGCTAGTGAAAAGATCCATCTGTTAAACTTGGATAGTATAGTAATTGCTTTCTGTAGTTTGCTAAGTAGTTTACTAAGGTTTACCTTAGTAGACCTGTCAGTTTATTTTCCTCTCTCAATAAGTCAAAGTAACGTCTATGAAATATTCCAAATTTCTACGGCAACCTATCAGTGCCTGCTATAGTGTCACATGACAAGCATTCCCAACAAAAGTTATTATTACTAATTATTAGTAATTGTGTTTCTTCATTACATTAAAAAAGCAAAGATCAACAGAGTAGGTGGAATGCCAGTTTAAAATAAAAAAAAAAATGACCAATTAGTCTACTAAGCTGTAGATCAGAATGGAGAAAAATCGCCTACAGAGAATTTGTTTTTCTATGAGTTTAGAACTTTGCATTTGCAGCTAACAAAGTCTGTTTTTAGTCCAAGGTCTTCTAAGTTCATGTACAGTAATGTAAAGAAGGCCCTCAGCTATACAGCTGCTGCCCGGTCATTCTGCGCCTTCAATGGATGGGATTTCTTGGGATTTCTGTCTCCTCATCTAAATTCAGAATTTATATCTCATTTTTTTTTTTATTATTGCTATTAATTTGTTTGTTTTAACAACAGAGACAGTTTTGAAAAAAAAGCTTTTGGAATTGGATTGGCCACATTGTAAGTGTGAACTGAAATACAAAGCAAATACAGTGTGAGTTTAATGACTGTATCCTTTCCATGTTCCATCTATATGTAATCTATATGTAATTATGCATGTCTGTTAATGTAGGTTGTAGTATACATTAAGTTTCTTCCTAAATACATTCAGCTGCGTTATCACTGGGTTACCTGGCTGGAATTGCCTCTGGATGAAATACGATCAGCCTTCCCCTGAATATTTCGTTTTCACCCCAAGGTAATTTACTAAGACAGAGTCATTGCAAGGGTTGCTGCTGGCTGTGGCTAAAACCCCAGCTGCACCCGCTTGCGCTACAGTCCCACTTAGTATAACCCATCCACCATTATTTTTTTACCACCTCCCGCTCTATTATTCGTATGCCTTCCTTACATGGCCTTTTAGGACAGATCTGAGATATTTTTCTGATAGAGAATTCTTAGAATATCTTTCTAATGGAAATATCCGGGGGCAAGCAAGGTTAAGGAATTCCATACTAACAACACAAATATATTTATGGATTTCAGAAGACGCGTATGGGGAGCCCGGATGGGCCAGTAGATGATATATGTTGCTTTTTTGGTTTGTGAAGTCATGCAGTTTTAACTATAATTGCCTGACATTTCAGTGTAGGAAATAGCAAACATGCATACGTGAATAAATAGGCAAAGAGCCTGATTTACATGTTCTTACACCGAAATCTTGGTGCCAAGGTCAGTGGGAGGAATTTAAATTTTGATCTTTGCATGCACTGGCAGCGCGCATGTGCAAATACCTATAAGGGCTTTCAGCACTTTAGGACAATGGACAGACTCGGCTACTTGGTCTATTGGCACAGAGAAGACTCATTTGTCCAATGTGTGGAGCAGCTATGATGACCATGCTTGTGGAGGAAAGGTGCTTCACTCGTAGACAAGGTTTCTCTTGCAGGACGATCCTTAATATATTCTGAGAAATATTCAGATCCCTATTCTGTGGTCCTACTGTCAGCAATACTAGGCTGAAAGAAATCAAATAGAAGTTACCACTAAATCCAAGGCAGGGAATCAGCCACTTTGTGGCCAAAACCCAAATCAACTTTCAGTTTTAATGCTGGAAGAAGCCGCCACCTGCAGAGACCGCTAACTGTGCAGTCATAGCCAGCAGCTCGAGTCTACCAAGCCTGACGCTGCGAAAAGCTCTGCCTTTATTCTCAGGAGATGTTATTATTATTTGCATTCAACTTAGATGTGAGGTTCGTTAACAGAGTTAGGATCCTGTTAGTGCAATTTAACCCTTTGTGGGCTGCATCTACATCTGTGCCTTTTTATCGTAGGTATGCACGATCCTACAGGATTTGGAAACCCATTAATATGACGGTCGCGGTAAAAATTATAATGAGGATGGACAGAAACTGTATCTACTTTTTTTTTTTTGTTTTTTTTTTTTTAATTTCTATGGAAAGCCAACTTCCAATATTATTGTTTGATATATTTTTAATTTTATAAGATACCTCATTAAAAAGGTAGCTAGTTTTATTTGTCTGTGAAAAAAAAAAAATGGCTGATGATAAGGTGCAGAAAATAGAAATTCTGTAGTATAACATATCCTGTAGCACCCACGATGCTTAAGCAATCGTGTGATCCTGATTGAAAAAGATCAAAGCAAAACGTTTGAACTCAAAGGAAAGCTATAGAACTCACGCTCCCCGAAAAGGGCAAAAAAAAAAAAAAAGAAAATCTTTTTTTCCTCCTGATAGTTTTGCTCTAATTTATCAAACCGAAGACTAATTATAGGTATTTTTGATAAACAACATCTAGTTTTCCTAGCATAACATAAAAATACCTTTGTTTTTGTGGGTCAAGGTGATAAAGCAGATGTGGTTAAATATTGAACCCGCGTTTTCCGTGAGTTTGGACAAGCACTGCTTTTGATAACAATAGCACTTTTATTGTCTCTTTCACTTACACAAAGTTTTGCCTGCTCAGACTTTGATAAATGACGACCTTTGAACCAAATAATATCTTCTGTTAATTAAAAAGATATAACATCTCCCCCTCCATCACTGTTCCCAGTCGCCAGATATCAAAAGCAGTTTATAAAACGGTGGGTCAGAACCAGAACAAAAAGAACAAAAAAGTGCTGTATTTTTTTAATATTTTTCTAAGTGCGGTATCTACTTATGATTATAGTGAAGATACGATATATAACAAACCCCTTCTCAGAAGTAGCACTTCACATTGTTACTAAACATATGGAGCCTTTGTGAAGTGTTTTTTTTTTTTAATTATTTTTACTTCACTGAAAGGGTGGTAGACAGGTGGAAGAGCCACCCATCAGAGGTGGTAGAGGTTAATACAGCAGGGGGAATTTAAACATGCATATGGCTGTACTGAATCTCAGCCTAGACCAAGGACTGATCAAGGTTTGAGTCTGTCTATCATAAAGAAAACGGGCAGACTAGATGGGCCGAACGGGTCTGCGGTCAAATTCAATGTTAATAAATGATGTAACTATTTATAATGCATAAACAGGGGGTGCTGTAAAAAGAACATGCTTTCCATATGATAACATAAGCACTTTACTGAGTCATACAGAGTAGTGTTTAATTAGAAAAACTTTTTACACTCTGACACCAGTGCCGCCCATACGCTCGGGATTTTGATACCCACGGCCACACTGGTGGAGCTAGATAGGGTTCCCCTGACGAAGCCGATAGGTAGCCGGTAGTTTGTGTTTTGTACACTAGTAAAGAGGCTCAATACTCGGGTTGGGGACCCAATGCCTTTGCTGAATTTACGCTAGCCTTTTACCAGTTTTAACCAATTTAATATTGCTCTTACGGCAAGTTGTCTCCCTTGTTCTCACCGAGAGACACAGAGCCATATTAGCGCTCTACTTTAATTAGCAATATTATTTCATTTCTTTTTCTTTTATGCTCCCTACTTTGAGCGATTCATTTAAAGTGGAGTTTTATTGTGTTGGTTGTATTTCACTAGACAGTGAAGTGTTTGAGACACACATACGAAACAGACTGACACCGCCGGTGAGCAGCAGTAACATTGGCTGTGTAGTGAGTGACTCTGTGACCTTAAGCGAGTCCCTCTCCCAGGACTGTTCCAAAGTGATGGTGTAAGCTGTTTGGTCTGTGAGTTATGGTGGTTGTGTTATTGTGAGCCATAGACAGCACAGCCCCATCATCAGGGTACACACATTCATCATTATCATTAATATGTGCTATCATCGTTATATCCTTCTGATTAATATTTTAACAACGCATGTTTGAGTTGTTCTTTTTCGCCCCGCTTGCAGGTTTGACGGCGGAGAAATGTCGCAGGAAAGTAATATGAAGGACACAAACTATCATGCGGGATCGTTGGCTCTTACTTTTAGTTACAATAAGGCAGCACGTTCTATGGGTTGATTGTTGTTTATGCTTTAGTTTTCCTGCAATTTCATATCGGTTATGCTAAGTTGCGTAGAATCCTGTGATTACACGTTAACTCTTTGTGTGCAGTATCTGGCAATACCATCATGTTTTCTTTTTTACTTTAATACTGAAGAAGAGACCGTTTGTATAGTTGTATAGCTCTTTAACGATTCAGAAAATGACATATTTTTACAGTACCGCCTTTTCTATACAAACCGGACAGGGTCGCTTCCCCAAACACAAAAAAAGAAGGCTTGGGTCAGGTCGTATGCCATTTTTTTGGGAGGGGGGGTTGCTTTATTTTTATTTGTGTTCTAGGCGTCACATGGAGCCTTTGACCACAATATTGCCGGCACGAAAAACCCAGCTAATGAAGCTGTAAGTTCATTAGTGTTTGCAATCAGCAGCGTACAGACACCCTCATCAGGGCAGGAGTCTGCAAAGAGCCATTCATCAGCGTGAAGTGTTATTCATAGATGACCCCTAAATCATTGCACTACTAGTAGATGCACTGATTGGACACAGCATGGGAGCATCGCTACTTTGCATTAGCAGCCACAGAGGGAGTGAGGATAAGATAAGCAAGACGTGAGAAAACCCCGCAGACAGCTGCAGGTTAATATACCGTGTATATACATATATATACATATACATATATATATTTGTGTGTGTGTGCACTCAGGGCCAGTTCTTGCACAAATCGCACACCAGGCAAGAAGCCCCTTTTGTTGCCCACACAAATACGCCATGTCTTTTTTAGACATTTAGAATGCCAGTATAGGTATAGGTCTCTTGTGCACGTCCGCCATGCATTGTGGAGGCTTACGCTGCACCCCTGGCAGGTACCAGACTGACTTCTGCACACTGGAGGCATTTTCTATAGTGACTGCTGGTGCCCCCCCCTGATCCAGACGCCCCGGGCAGCTGCCTGACTCGCCTGGCACTAAGACCGGCCCTGCGTGTGCACACATATTTTTCCTCCCTCTTTGAGAAGGACGTATGAAAGTAGCTTTCCTGCTGAGCAGCGGCGGAGGATTATAAATATGCAGGCTGCCGGCTGCAGTGTTTAGAGGACGCTGCTCTCCCCCCTTGTTTTGTGCCGGGGAGGAGCATGCTAGGCTCCTGGGCAGAGGCTTAGGCAGCAGCTGCTTCACGTGTGTGCCTGGCAGTGACTGCTGCTACTGCTGCTACTGCTGGGGCTGATCTCAGCTCGGACAACTTCCCCTCACTGTCCCTGCCGCATGCAGCCTAAAACAACTCTATGAGCCGCATCTGATCCCCAAGAGAGAGACACATCCTAAGGGTTCTGACTGCAAGGAGGGTGTGTGTGTGAGAAAGAGAGACGCCTGAGTGACAGCAAATACTCCCTCTGAGAACCAACAAAGTGGACTTGCTGCTGGCGGGCTGCATTGTTATATTCACTGCCTGGAAGGCACTGGGAGCACAAGTTGTACATCTTTGAATGAGCCCCTGATTCTTTTATTCTTTTGTGTGTCGGTCATTATGTTTGACACCGGCAAGTTTGCATGATGCTCATCAGGTTGGGATACCAGGAGAGGAAGCTACCAAGAGGAGGAGAGGTGAGTGGTCCATGTAGTTCCTTTGAGTGTCTGATGCTGGCCTTATCACAAGAGGATGTTGATAACTGCTTCTGTAAATACAGAAGTCTCATCCTTTCATTGAACGCCTATCATCCTTACTGGGCTTTATTGATTATCTCTCTAGCAAGTGTGTTCTTTTCCTGTTTTGATACATTTATTGGGTTCACTTCTACGTCTCTTCCCGCTACAAATATCTCGGCATCTCCCATTCTGTATAACTCCAACCCCTGCATTCATTGAAGGGACAGATGGTGTCATTGATCTTTCTGACATTTGCAAAGCTAAGGGCAGGATCTGTGCCAATTGACCCGGGTCTCTAGACGAAAGGAAGGACGAGCAATCCTTATGTTATGTAGTTATTGTTACAACCCAAAACAGAAACCTGTAACCTTTTCCATCATATTCTGTGCGCCTGTAACACTGAAATGGGTCCTCCCCATTCTCCTTTAAACTCAGCCACCTGATTACTCAAGGAATAATAAGACAAATCCAAGCCTTTGCACTGACTTACAGCTATTGTCACTCTACCTGCTTACAATTATCTCCAGGGAGGGAGCTGGTTGTTTATACAAACCCTATAGTTTTAGAGGGTTTGTAAGGGTTAAATAGAAGTGAGCACTGACTAAGGCAGACATGTTCTACAGCAGTCAAGAAGAGGTTAAACTAGCTGTTAACTGGCTTTCTAGTCAATATAAAACTGCAAAGTGTGAATGTCAGCATGTGATCATCCCGACTTTAACCCTGCTGGGGAAAAAATGTGTCAATATTACAACTAGCTGCTGGTTCCTTGCCAGAAAGTTCCTTTTCTTCTATGTAGGACGAGGGGGATCTTATTGTGTATCCAGCCCTGACATCCGTGCCTCATTTCTGTTAATTGCACTAAAATAGAGTTTCTTTAGAAAGAACCACCGTGTTATCAGCTCAGGGTAAGGTTATTCTTGCAAGAAAAAGGAGGCACGGCGCTCCTACTTATTTAAAAAGAAAAAGGAAAGGACAGATATCCCTCATTTGAAAGTAGAAATGAATTCTCCTATCATCAAAGCAAATGTGATATCCAGACATATAGCATAAGGCAAGTGACATGTTCTGGGAAAGAACAGGGACTCATTTAGTGCTAACAAGTGTTCATCAGAGATGTCGATGAACTTGACCTGTACCTGGTACACATGGGGGATATTAGAAGCACTACCACTGTCCTGTGTTCCAGCCAGCTACCATTGTCTCATTCCAAAGCTGTACTTCGGAGCTTCTGTCCTGAGTTGTACCCTAAGCATATGTCAGAGATTGGGACCTGTGAAAGAATTCCATGGGTGGCCTTTCATTCTTGGCATGGGAATATAGTTGTACATACTAATTCCATACATCACTTTAAGTCATAAAACTGGCTTGATAACTTTTTGAAGTACGAGGTTCACCCTGACTATTTATCTTCTTTGGATATCCTTATGCAAGAGTTAGATCATTTTCTATTACTACAGAAATTACTTCATATATATATATATATATATATATATAGTGAAAGTTCTAATGTTTTTATAGAAAAATAACATGAAAATATGGAAATAGTTATTTTCCTCATATTAAGCATGTAGCTAAAATTAAGTTCTGATTTAAGTGTCTCATTTAAATGGGAATAGTACTTTTGTAGGGCTACAAAACTTATTTTAATTTTGAAAAGGTTTTTATGTGGCTGAAAACACTATGAAAACAGAATGAATGAAAGTCCCTCCTCTCCGCATGACAAAAGTCTGTTACATTACAATAGTCTCCATAAATATGGTAGGGACAGAAGCCATGCAACATATCGCATAAAACCAGCTTCTTATAAATTACCAACATTTAGGGGTTTTTTTGTTTTTTTTTCATTTTTGGTCAATTTGTTTTAATCTTGCTTTAAAATAATAATAATATAATAATGTAAATCAGTAAAAGGTGAATCTTGCTACTGATTACTCTTTATTGTTATAAATAATATAACCCATATAAAAAAATAACAGATTATTTTTTACTAATAGTTTATTAAGTCGCAATTCTTATTTCAATTCTGATTTTTATTTTTTATTAAAATAATTCTGGAAGCTCAGGCTATAATTTATCATGGTATTAAAAAAAAAAAAAAAATACAATCACATGACCAAAGAAGCATAGATTTAGGAAATGAGTTTACTATTATAAAGGTCACTGGCACAAGGCTAGGTATACCAGTTACAATATGTAACAATGCAATCTGTAAAAATTCGAAATGTCTGGAGGGAATAAGAACATGAAATTAAGCAGAATTATCATATATATATATATATATATATATGCAAAATTTACAGGAATGAGGAACTCCAGCAAACATATTTAATCCATTTAGCAAGACGAGACCAGTACTTCTGTTAAACCCCACTGAGCTTACATAATTGTGTCTCCTAGTAATAACTGTTACTGTACTGCATACAGGAGCAGCCCTCGTATTGGTTGTTCTGATGAAACATGTTCATCTAAAAAGACCAAAAAAAATATTTTTTCTTGGTTTCTTATACTAACGTGTTATAACGTAGGTTTTATAAATATTTAATACATTCAAATATTTTTTTATTATATTGTACTAAAAGTATAAGGACATTTACCGGTTTCTCTTTCTAATTTCATTTATACACTAAATTGGAAATTTTAAAATAAATTTAGAACTGCACTGTTTAGTTGCGGAAAATCCCCTAATCCCATCCGTCCCCAGAAAAAAAAAAAAAAAAAAACTATTTTTTGTGCCATGTAAACACACCTTTTTTGGACACTAAGTAAAAATATTGTTTTATATTCCAAAAGTTACAAAAGACTGGTGAAGAATATTTTCACCTCGGCCGGAATTCTGGCCATATTAATTGTAAGTGGTGAGATTAACTCTTTAGTGGTGTTACCAAGTGTGTGCCTATATATTACGCAGTCACACTTCTTTTTTTCTTATGAATAATATTTTTTTTTTTAAATAACTTCTTAAATACCAATTTGAGGACATAATGTAAGCAGGTTCTTTATAAAATTCGCAGTTATGCTAATTAGGTATAAGATTCATCACTGAAACAATCCCAAAGTTACCATAATCCTTTTGCAAAAACATTTCTTTTCCTCTTTGCATATTAGTTTCTTTTTTATTCATCATCGCATCTAAAAAAAATTTGAAACTATGCCTTTGACACAAGATAATGCGCACGCTAGAAATACCTTTCTTGAAAAAAACATATTTCCTTAGTTTAAAAATTGATTAATTGACTTGTCTTTTAAAGTCAGATTTATTTCATACTTTTTCATACCAAGCATTATGAAGCTCTCCTTACAATTGAGATTAATGTTTCAGTGCATAGAAGTGGTTTGGAGGGCTGCATTCATTTCCAGTGCCATTGTAATCAATTTTAGATACAAGCATTCCACAATGGATCAGTCTGCATCCAAACCTGCCTTATTATGGCGAATTAACTTGCTTCATGATTGATAACAATATTTCTTCATCTTGAGACGCCATTTGTTTCAAAACAAGTGCTATGGCTTTTTTTAGGATCTCAGTGTTGAATCTGAAACCCTAATTGCATTTATGAGAAGCCTTGATTTGTCACATATTGGAAATATACTGAAAACTGTAATGTTTCATTTCCTACTTTACTCTGTAAAGTGCACAGATACGGTACGTCACCGGTTACCGTAGCATAATGTTCTTATAAAATGCATACAAGTTCATATTTAATTGGAAATCTCTATAGGTGTTTTTCAAAATCCATGAAGCCTTTTCTTTTTTTAAATGGCACATATTAGTAACAAGCCAGCGTTAGCTAAAATGTCAATTCCATTATCGATAGGGCATATTTTAATTACGTTGCGCTTATTCATTCAGCTTCCTCTACATCTTATTTGCTATAAGTGGACATGTCGCTAATTCTTAAACAAAAAATGTGATGTTTGCTATTATTGCTGTCACAGCATAAAGACCACGTACCACCATTGTGTTATTAAGCTTGGTAAGGTGTTGGCTTAACTGCTTCTTCAAAGTGATTGTTAGTATTTAAATACATTATCGAGTGTTGTTAGAAGGATATTAGGTGAATGAATGTATATATGCCATACTGACGCACCAATATTAAGTATCTATTAAGGTTAGAATAAGGTACACTAATCATACATTTTGTACTTGT
>VKOC01000001.1:9735907-9820288 GCA_009364415.1 Spea multiplicata
GTCTCCCCGGGCCAAGTGATCCACAATCACAAAATAGTTGCAAGATATCACTACATTTCATGTTAATAGAGTCATTTTGTGGTTTCTCTGTGTTTTTGCCATGCATAGCTAGCAATTTTATTATAGCTATTATTTTGCAACAGTTTATTTTTGTTGCGATAAATGGTTTTTAAGGTGTAAAAAAGGGCCCTACAGCACTTTAGGCAAAGGCCTGTTTACGCTAAATCTTCATGGTCTTTTGTGTAAAGCAATATTATAACACCATTTCTGAGTACGAGTGAGTGACAATGAATAAAACAATGAAATGAAAACAAAAATTTGCACTGCTCTGCTTCGTTTGCGTTTGTTTCATTGGGGTTCCACCTTGTTTTCGGATATTCATATAAATTGACAAAATTGGCAAATTTCGTAAAAATTTAATTCACATGAATCCAAATGCACAAGTATATTACAATCTCTAAAACCCACCAGTTTGAAAATACCCTAAATGCCTACTACAAACTGACTGTGTTGCAGACATTACATTTATACAAACTTAATTGTACGGCCTGGACCGTGTTGACTGTTTGTTGGTCAAATCATTAACTGGCCAATGCAATTAGCCTTCATTACTGGTGGGGGTTGCATCTTTCCATTGTCCTTGTGTCTTGGAATTCTGCCTTTGAGGAACCATTTTGCTTCTTCCTTGGTACTGTAGAGCCTCATAATTTGATTTGAAGGTCTGCAGGTGGTGCATTAGTATTTTAGTGCAGAGATATGGAACATAATTACTTTATACAGATGAATGTTTGGCCTTACTTATTTCTGGTGATATATTGTGGTCTAAATGAAGAGAGACAACCCATAGCAAGTGAATCTAAAGAAGAAATCTGAGCTTCAAACTAGAAAGATTATTCAGATGCAGAAAACCCATCGTTGATGGTACATTTTCATTGCAGGCAATGTTATAAATATTCACAGATAACCCAGATGTTATGATCTCCTTGGAGTTGTTTGAGCATGATAGGCATTGTCCATGGCAGATAGAGTTTACCTATACACAAATAATATGCATACTTAAAATAGGGGTACTTTTGTGCTATAACTGGGGGCTAAGAGGGTAATAGTAATGACTACAGGGACCCTAGACAACTTAAATAAAAAGCCTTAGTTATTATTTTGTATAACAGATGTTTTACACCTATAGGTATAGTTTTATATTCCTAATTGCAAATATCTCAACCAATCTATATTCTCTTAAATAAACAAATAAATAAAAGGAGTGCAACAGTGATAAAGGAGTTTCTAAAAAAGTGTCTATAGAAAAATACTTATACAATTCTTTAAGAACCAGAACCCCTGAGCCCATAACTCCAAACTGCGCATGCTGCACTAGCTTAGTGTGCTGAGTTGAAGCGTGGGGTAAGATGTAATTTCCCGGCCTCTCCCCACTGTGAGGGAGTGGGAAGCAGAAGAGCGGTCCTGAGCCAACAAAGGCACAGGTAAAAACTGTGTGTATGTGTGTGTAAGTAAGTTAGTATATATGTTACTATGTGTGTATAAAAACGTTACAGAGTTTGATATGTTAATGTTACCGTGTGTGTAAGTATGCTACCGTGTGTTAGTATGTTAATTTGTGTATATGTATGTTAGTATGATAATGTGTGTGTACGTATCTTAGTATGTGTGTTAATTAGTATTGTTGGGGAAAAAACCCTGACTCTTACATTTTTTGGCTAGCTGCTAAATGCCAACCAAATTTGTCAAGCTGGCTAAATACATGAGTCATAATATCAACTAATGATGACATGAAATTGCAAATCTTAAAACACTGAGATGTGTCATATTGCCAAATATAGTTTATTTCTCATAGGAAAGACTAAGACATGAAAATTCTCTTTTACTTACTAAAACAATAAAAGGGAACATGATGAAAGACGGGTTCAAGTAAACGTGTCACTTTCTAGGGTCATTCCTAGGATAGAATTATTGATCTCACAGACATACCAGCGAAATGGTAGATTCCGAGATAAATGGATTTATAGTATACCTCCTGTTACACTCTACAAAGGGCTTCCTGTCCATACAGCATGACAATGATGTGTCACTCTGCACACAAAGAAGATCAGCTTCCTGGAAGTGACAGTTTTTAAATTAGCCAATTTTCTTTTATTTGCGGGTTGGCGCCCTCCTTATCCAGCATACAATGAGCCAGCTGCAGCTACAGTATAACTGTGTTCCTCGGTGGGAAGAACAGACATTATTTCAAACATAAAACACAAGCGTGATTTTATTCTCACAACACTACATTGGGATAAGGGAGTATCCCACTAGAAGGAGGCCATCAAATGGGTCACAGCCTCCCGTGGCACAAGTGAAATCAATCACCAAGCCGGCTCCTTTTATAGTCCGTGAGCCACGCTGCCACCGTGAGGAGCCCCTGCAAGGAATTAGGTAACCTTCTCAGCTCTGATCTCCTGCCTCACTGAAACCATGGCATAATTAAAGCCCTTCTGTCTTGGAGTGTCACTCACGTGTGCTGATGCTATGCTTTGAATGACACGCTGATGCTCTGGGAGTGATATCACTTTTTTTTTTTTTGGAGGCTTGAGTTGAAGAAAGGAGCTGTCAACCCCTGGTTTATTATGTAGCAACTTGTTTTTAAACAATAAAAAGTGTATTTCAGTATCAAGCAAAATCCCGACATATCTTTCAGTATCAATCGAAACCTTGTATTTTTATATAACTGTAATTTCGTATTGTCTGCTGAACAGGATACAGTCAACTAAATGATATATATTATAGAATACAACCAAGAATAGTAATACAGGGTAAAACAGTTATTTGTTACCACAGACTTTTAAAGGCCACATGAAGATGAATGGATCTCAAAAATGTATTAATTGATTTGTCATCTGTGACACCTTTTAATAGAGAAGTGGACCAAGTCACCTCACCTCTTATACTCCATGATGGAGACATTCCTCGACACTGGTATACACCGATCTCAGCTTTTATTACATATACTATCTGTTTTAGATTCATTGCTTTGAAGAGCTTCATTTACATGAATAAATCCGTTGTGTGATGTGTGAAACCTTAGCTTTTAATATACACTCATTATAGCAATCAATTATAGCAATAACATTAATACATACCGTATTTGCTGATTATAAGACGACCCCCCAAAATCTGAATATTAATTTAGGAAAAAAAGAAAAAGCCTGAATATAAGATTGACCCTATAGCGAAAAACATTTTACCAGTAAACCTGCCCCCCCCCCCCAGTTATGCACATCTGCCCCCAGGCTTGCCACTCTGCCCAGAATGCCTTATACCCCATATATGCCACTGTGCCTTCATTAAATGCCCTTTTAAACCCTCTTAAATGCCACTGTGCCCCATGATATGCCATTTAACCCTCATATTGCCACTTGCCCATGATATGCCTTTTTGACCCCTATGTGCCACTCTGCCTCCAGAAATGCCTTATTTACCATATGCCACCTGGCATTTAGGGGGTTAAAAGGCATATTATTGGCGGCACAGTGGCATATAGGGAGTATAAGGCATTTCAAGGAGGCAGAGTGGCTTTAAGGGGGTTTAAAAAGGCATTTCACAGAGCACTCAGCCTCCAGAAATGCCTTATGCCCCCCATTTAACACTCCCTCTCCCTCCCTCCTCCAAACTTACCGGTGCTTCTGAGTCCCCCGGTGCTTAGTCTGGGCAGCATGTAGAACTCTACGCGAATCGCTGTGGGGGAGCATAACACAGGAGGATCCAGGTCCCCTGCATCGCTGCAAGAGATCTGGATCTTAGTCTCATAGTCAGACCTGTTTGAGGTCTGATTATAAGACGACCCCGATTATAAGACGAGGGGTATTTTTCAGAGCATTTGCTTTGGAAAAACCCTTGTCTTATAATCGAGCAAATACGGTAATACCGAGGATGTTAGAACATTTTGTGACTGTAGGTACAACAGTAATAGAGATATATTTTGGTGGGTCAACACTTTTCGTAGAGTAAGATATTGATGCTTTTTGCAGTTGCAGGACTGTTGCTAATAGACTTATACCAGACATAAGGCTTAAGCATTTGTCTGGGTCTGCAGCAAAACCCTTTGATCATAGAAGATCTTTATATTGTGAAGGTTTTTTAACTTATGTGACTCTATACTTCACTCTTAAAAAATGGTTGCCAACCGTAAGGTATCCCTATCATCCAAAGACACTTTTTCTTTGGGAAGAATTTAACCATAACTGTATTCTCCCCTGTCTTTGGACCATACCACCTTCAAAATGTTTAAGTTTATAAATCTAAATATGCCATGCTTCAGCCTTAAATAGGGTGATGCTGTTGATCATGTAACAAAAACAGAATTATCACCTACACATTACATTATACACCGTGGCATGTTTCATACACCCCTCCTCACAAGGTGAAAAGGCAAAGATTAATCCACCCAGCTTTTCATCTTTGGATGGTACACGATTCCTCAGCTTTAACGGGGACTACATTATGCATCTAAAGTGTTGTTTTTTAGGGACCACAAGAGACACCCAATGCCACATCCCAGTCCAAATCCAGGGGACCCATGATGCCTTTAATATTAGCTTTCTTGTCCTTAAGGGGTTAAGAGTTAACCAGAGGCCACCATTTATACCAACGGAGGATATATATGCAGGAAATATAATAAATATATAAAACGGAAGCATTCCCTGTAAGATGCTTACTTCTTCTAACACATTTGCCATTTACAAAGTTTATCACCTGTTGCTGAGATCGGACAAGCTGAATATCATAAACACAGAGAGCACTTATATAAATCTATGCTAACATTTTTACTGCAAACAAAAATGGGCCAAATGGATCAGAATGCTTGCGCAGGTATTGTTGTAAAAGGAAGATTCATAATGATACATTAATCAATGTGGCAGGGCAATGACACAGTACATTATGTCTTGTGAATACTAGCACTTCCAGGTTAATTCATGTTATTTTCCTTTTCCACTGTGTGATTTCACAAGCCAGCCGTAAACAAGTCACTCATATACACATCCCTCACTGCGCTAGGAAAGGTTTATAATAACACACGCGCACCACTGTCGCATGTCCTGCGATTTTCAGGACATGAAAGCAGCACAAAATGACCTACAATGTTTGTCCTCAGTTATTAATGTACAAAATTTGAAAGTAATGGGGAAATGCTTCTAGTGTGTTAAAGAAAGTGTAATAGAAAGCCAACTGCTTAAATACACACATTTTGTAGCCACTTTGACAACTACAAACTGGCATCAAACAATGGTACACACAGCCTGTTCCATACTATATTATCTTCCCCGAAGCGGAGTTAAGTTCATCAAATGTGTTTTGTGTTCAAAAACAGGACCAGCGCTTGCAAATGTTTCCTGGATTTAAAGGTGCTGTTCTGCCTATTTTGTTGGATTTAACACTTTTTGTAACTAAATGCAGCATTAGACGCCTCTTCCCTGGTACTAGTAATTGCCCAAACCGGAAAAAAATGATTAGCTTCTTTCACAAAAGTCACATTTAATTGTCATGTGACACAAAAGCAGACATGATAGGCCAAAGAAACTGCATAACATATCAGCAAGACATATACACACATATACACATATATATATACTGTATTTATATATATATATATATTTACCATTAAAAGATATTTACACTGGAAAAGTAAACAGGGAAATAATGTGTCGGTATTTTATTGTGAGAAATGGTTTTGGGCTAGTTCTTGTTTAAACAAGTGCCGATATACTACATACAGAAAACAGGAGCCATTGATGGATGAGCCAGACAGGAGAGAGAAAGCTAAAGTGCCAAATGAGGGGGTAATCAGTGCTAGCTTTTCATTTCTTCCCAGTTATCCACTTACTACCATTCCCACCATAACTGTTTTCTTATTTTCCAGAACTCATCATCCGTTCGTTCAATTTTTGACCTTGGCTTTCTTGGGCAGTTCCAAACCTCTAACACTTCTGAAATCCGAAAGCCTTACGTAAACCCCAATTTGCTTTGTAAAGGCACCAGACCACAAGAAATGGTAAATTGTGTGGTTATTCATTTGAGGTAATATACTCATTTCCTGTGGTATATTGATTCGACTTAACTGCATACTTCATTCTCAGGGATTTTACTCTAATCTCAGAGACTCTGATTCTAATTGCCCACTCTCATATGACCCCTTTCCATTCCGCATTTCAGCCTATGTGTTCATCCCTTTCTCTTTTAAAATCATTGATATTCTAGGTCGGGTACAGTTGACATTACTTTATTTCTTCTTTAAGCTTCTAAACACAGGTTTTCACAAGGTTTGTGGAGTATCAATAGCAGCAGGTTAATTAATGATGTACAACAAGGTACTGATTTAATAAATTAAAATGTATATACATGCTAAATTAATAAAATTACATCATATAATATAAACCACATATGCATTCCTATTCAAATATGTTATCCTGTCCGGATAAACTGCTTTATCTGCTTTGTGCCACAAACAAAACCCATCACACATATTAGACATCTGGTGGCTGCCACTTTTATCAACGTCTTAGGAAAGTCACGGGAGACATAAAAAGTTGGTGGACACATCGCTAACATAAATAATGACCTATTATTTTTGTACTGTACTCGTTTCAATTTCAAAGATAGCGTTTTATTTTCCTTAAATAGTATATTATAGAATTATGGTAATTACCCACTAAATTAAAAAAAATACAAAAAACAGCCACCTGTTGTACTAGATGGTTATCATGATTACACAACACAATTACAAGAAAGATAATGTCTTGGACTGACCATATAACTTCTACGTGGGTGAGACCAAACAATGACCACTAGTGTGACCATTCTGAAGAAATCATGACCTTTAGCTTCTGCACTACAGTCATACATTCACTTAGATTTTGATGACGACAGGCAAAACAAAATAAATGAAAGTTTAATAGGATGGCTTTGAAAGCCATTAACAATACTGATCAGATACAGATGTTTTAAGCCTAAAAAAACTTTATCGTAGAATGTTTCACAACATGGAGCTGAAAGAACAATGGGACCAAGAACAGGTGAACTACCTAGTTGTTAAGGTTAATAGGGATTGTCTAACATTTTTCATGCTCAGTTAATTTTAATATAGCCGCATGGAGAAACTGACTTGTCTAACGAACGGAGGAAATTGTGGGTGATCTCTGAAGCTATGAGCTATGGCTGCTGCAACAGACCTGTCAATCACTGCAACACACACAACATCATTATGAGGTTCCCGCATGGTAAGCCACTTCACCGGCATTAAAGCTCCAATCATGTTACAGCAATCACAATTAATATGGAATTTCACATAAAATGTACGTTTTCTTTATGTCGTGGTTTCAAGTCACAGTTAAGCTCCAGAGAGCAGCGCTCTCCACTCCATCCATTTCAATATGTCACAAATGTATATGCAGTCTCCAATATACAGCCGTGTGATTCTGTTGGCACCTTATGAATAAAATATAATAATAGGTGCTATTTAATTCAGCTGTTTTACTTTTAACTTTCAATACTCGGGAACAAAACGGGTCAGAATTTGAGGATATCAAGGATTTAGGACAACAGAGCAAAGTTGATGAAATGAAAATACTACTGCATTTGGAGATAAGAATGTTTTTCCTTTTTTTAGATGAATATCGTGTTTAAATGAATATTTTTCCATGATTACAGGTGTCAATTGATTCCCTCCGACACACACACGAATTTGCTCTTTTTCCCCATCCTCAGCTCCATGGCTTGTAAGAGATCTCATCTTCTATTTGCCAGTGCGCATGTGCCCCAAACTCATCAGCGGCAGCTTTGGCTTGGACAAGAGTCACTCTGCTTGTAAGTGCAGAAAACACTCCCACTGATGGCTTAAGTTTTATATTGGGGGCAAAAAAAATTAATGTCATATTTTTTCTCATTCAAGGAAGCAATTCAATGTTTTACACATATCTTAATGTCTCCCCATTTTAATTTCAACAATGCATGACAAAAATAAATACAGTTATTAAATTAATTGTAATCTCGTCAATGATATACCACTGGTATGAAACAGATATGATTTTTTTTTACGTCTATGCTTCTGTGATCTGATTTATTTTTTTCTTTCCAAAAGGCAGCGGATTAAAGTCGTAGAATAATAGCGAGCGCTCTGCTTTCTTAATTTACCCTGCTGGATACCTATCTGAAGTATTTAATAACAATTGCCTCTGAGCAACACAGCAGACATCAACAAGGCCATTTAGCTCTTGGTTTAGAGAACCTGTTTTGAGAAATGTTAAACTTTACATCCATAGGGTAAAAATTAAACGTAGAAGCATTGGGAAAATATGGTAATAGGAATTAGAAGTACGACTTCAAGGCCCGGTATTCTCTTTAAGCATGTAAAAAATTTACATTTATTTTAGACTCAGCGAGAGGACACAAAGAGAAAAAGGAGAGACATACCCAAGATATAGAGACTGTTTGCATGCATATTGAGCAAATCACCTGTCTATATGTTAAGATATGTTTTTTTTCCAAAAAACAGATTATTAATTTTTAACCCCTTAATGACAAAGGCCGTACATGTACGGGCTCAAAATGCATTGTTTTCAATGGGTTTAGGGACCGCCCATTGTCATTAAGGGGTTAAGATATCGTGAATGTATTATTATTATGTTTTATTTATATAGCATCAACAATTTACCCAGCACTTCTTACAATACATACGTATGGCACGACTAGAACGGACAGTCTAAGACAAATCAATAAATCAGGTAAAGAAGGCCCTGCTTACAAGAGATCTTTTTTTTTTTCATTTTACTTTTTTAAAATACATAAATACAAAGAGAATAAGACAAATACAAACAAGGGCATAATTATGATATAATATTATTTTGGGATCTTAATAGGCTGTAACAATGTATAACTTTTCTCCTGATTTCCACAGTAGTTATTAAACATGATGTAAAAGTATAAAAATAAACAGCCAATCAGAAAAAAAGTCTGGTGCATGCTGGGAAATACCAAGGAAAGAAACATGGTAATGTGTGAGTATGTTTTATATATAGATATATAATATTCTGGGTATCACAGCTCCTGAACTTTTAAGGGTTGGACTCCTTTACATAAATATAGAATACGTACTACACAATGTACAGACCTACAGTTAAAAAATGAAAGGCTATATTAATATTTTTACAAAAGTGTGCTTTTAGTTAACATCTCCAGACTATGTCGGCAAATATGAGAGTATTAATTAAAATACTTAGCAATTTCCTTATGGCTTGAAACAGGTCACTAAGAAAACGAAATCTTGTTTGTAGCTATGTTCTGAAGGCTCCTTGAAACCTAATTACTTGTTTATCATCATTCTTCAATAAGCAAAAAACGTTTTTGATGTTTACTTTATAACATTAGCCAAGGAGAAACATGTTTTCTTTTGTCCAATATGCTCTTTGAACTATTTGTGAACTGTTGCCTTTCCTTGAGCCTACAGTGCAAATTTTATGTTATCTAAAAAAAGACAAGTATCTAGCAAAAGACATCCAGTTTAACATCCAATCAAAGATCAAAACACATTTTTTATCCAACAGTGCTTTAGATATAATTCTGTACCATACTAAGCTGCATAATTGATAAATGCATGGTTCTGGTGAGTACGATTTGGATGCTGGTAAGAACTTTTTTTGGCATTACGTGTATAATGGGGTGCAGAAAACTCCCACAAAACCACACACAACATATTAGTGGTTAAAACTGAACTGGGCTCTGGGTATTTGAGTGAATTATTCAATTCACCCTCTGCCAGCCATTACACGATTAGATATGTCCAATGAAACCCAACAGCAAACCTCTGGGCTTGGCTAGGCTAGTATAGAGAAGGAATAGTCAGTGGACTTTTGTGGCCAGTCAGATAATTCTGAAACAGATTAATGGAAGATATATCTGGTGGATAACCTATGGATGCAAGACTTTAAAATATATTTCTATAACATATGAAATATAAATTAAATCAAGGTAGATCCACCAACCAGAGAAGAATAAATCAGATTCATGGCTAAAAATCCAGATATAGAGCTGCTTGTCCAAGGGACTCTCATAAAATAGCAGGACCTAAAACAAACCGATAAATAAATAACACTTAATTTTAAATAATAGAAAATATAATAACACTGGATACATTCTCCAATGGAGGGTATAAAAATCCTAATAAAAAATATAAATAAATCAATATAAACCTTACCGCAGAAAGTATTTTTGCTTGGCCAAGCTCGAGCCACAGCACACAGTTAAAAAGATTTTTCTTCTTCAGCTGTATAAGGTGCATAAAACTCACTGAAAGGCAGATTTTAAAATAGACAAGTATCGCAGCATCTCGGAATATCAAGAGAATCACGCATATCCTATTATACCAATTTGCAGATCAAACAGATAATACAAAACATATATACACGAATCCCAATAGAAAAAACTTTTTTAGAATAATAAAATACCAGAAAAATCTAATACCAATTTGCAAAATCTTGCTGCACTGAAAGTGAGACTCTCGCCTTATCGTGAGAATTGTGTAATGCCAACATATAGACGAACCGAAGGTGGAACGCAGAAGCAGGACACAAACACAACACAAAAATACTACAAAAAAGCAGAAATCCAGCAATATCAACCAATGGAATCCTGATATTCAAATGACATTCAAATAATAAACAAGCAAGACCACCATCACTGTCATAAGAACCGTGGATGGCACGGTATATAGCCGGCATAACCATTTTGTGGATTGTTATTTATGTTTCTGTGCATGGTCAAGCCACTACAGAGCATTTTCTCATCCTCTTGAGGCCACTGGAGTAAAGATAGAAGTTATTGAGTGCCACCATGATCTGAACTCAATATATATGCGTTTGTGGTCCAGTGACTAGGGATGACGTCATCTCTTTGAAGGAGGTGGAATCACGCTCAAACTCCCTTGGTTACTTTCATTATGTAGGTAGACAGGGATGCCGAGAAAGAAGCATCTACGCCAGTGGAGGCACTAATCTTATTGCTTCCTTTGAGTAGACAAAAACAGGATTTTGGACATGAAATAAGTGACAAAAGGATCAAAACAATATGCAGATGTGAGGCCCTTTGCTGCATGGATTCATAACTGTTGGTGCCCTATCAAGGGAATACATAATATACTTTTGTGGCATGAAAAGCACTGAATAGATGCTCATCTTGAAAATAATACACAATAAGATTAATTTGATAGTATTCATAAACACAAAAAATGGAGTAATTAGAGGACATGGCTAAATTTGAGGTGATCACTATAGAAACTAAATATATATGAGTTGTTTCTGCTTATAACCTTATCTATTACGCCTTTTTTCTCTCCAAAGTCCAAACCAGGTTAATCAACTAACACTTAGGGGTAAACAACATCCCTTTTACTCTCCTGTCAGATCTTGTTGTACTAGGTTTGGTTTGGTTTGAAGAAAGAAAGTATGACTCTTTCATATAGGTACGGGGGTGACTTTAAAACCGGCGGGCCCAGGCAAGGAAGTAACATCTCTCTAAGGCAGGAATACTAGTGTGAAATAAACAGCAGTGTACAATGTATGGTAAAAATAAGATATAAATGAGAAAACAAATGAGCTATGGAGAATGACAGGGAACAGGTAAGGCAATATTGCCAGGAATCCATCGAGTCAAGATGTGATGTATCACAGTCTGTGTCACCATTCACAGGCCATCAATGCAATCAGAGATACTGCCAGTTCAGTCGCAACCCCTTTTCACAGGCATTTGATGAATTTCTGTGTAGATGACACAAAAGGAATGAAAGTAGAGAACTGAGTACAAAGATAGCCGGCTAAAGAAATGACTGGGACTCGGCTGTAAAACTGCCTACATTACATTGCTAATGCTATCGGGATGGAAACGATTTGGTTAAAATATAGAATTCACTTTAACAGAAGCATTGTGCAGGTTCAGTGTTTGATTATGACTTTGAATCTACCTTGATATTTTGTCGTTAGTATAATGTTTAGTTTGTTATGTATTAAAACTTTTCCTGATGGTAGAGACTGGCTGCTACTCCGAGAAATAATGTCCATACTTCTTTATAAAAACATCTCACGTTCATCAAGCATATAATGAGAGGGTACCCAGACACACACACACTAACATACACAGATGCCCAAATACACATGCTTACACACTAAAACACTAATACACACACCAACACACCCAGACACAAAATACACACATAGCCAGACAAAGACACATGTTCACATTCTGACATACCCCCACACACATACTCGAGAAAAACGAGACAGTTGGCAACTATGCTATTTCACAGACACTCCACATTTTAAATGGCAAACAAGGGACACTCTTTGGGGGTGCCTGAGATATGATCACGACCCAGAGTACCCATTAGTGCTGGATCCCTGACAAATAAATGTTTTTCAGAAACAGCTTGTGATTTATGTGTTCTACAGTGTTAGGATAGCTGACAACAGTCCTGGATTTACAATCTGTCAACAAAGAGACTAATGAACCTTCAAGAACCAATCAACCATATGTCCTAATACCAAATCTTTTCCACTAGGACATTAACTACAGCACCAGCTCTGTTATTTATTGGGAAATTTTTAATAATAATAATAATGTTGCATGTTTCTGTATAAATGTTTTCTACGTTTTACCCTGCGCAAATATTTTATTTAAAAAAAAATGGATTAGCTGAGGGAACAGCCGCACAACTGCTATCATCCGCATACCAATAAGAATAAATTAGCAGATGCTAATTTGTGGGGAAATTGACAAGTGCCCCCCTCAGGCACAAATCAAGTACATCTGTAACTTCATTTACATGTCCATGAGGATAAAGACCAATGTTCCAATCCGCACAGGAAAATGTCTAAATATCCATCCTTGACCTGAAGATTCGACTGGCAGCTCATCTGTCACCTCAGTGTTGGAAATTAGCGCATTGCTAACATGTACAGATGGTCTTGCACCACTTACGATGCTTCCAGCTATATTCTGTCATTCACATCTCAACTCCCAGTACTTCTAGGAAAAAGTGTATTTTCATGTAACTTTGATACTGATCTTGGCATCCCTTTCACATTCTATTCCTTTAACCCCTTGTGTGAGAGCAGGGCAAACAACATATTTTGGGGCAAGGTATATATTACCCAACCCTGTGGTACACAAAATAGTTAATGCTACGGACAGAAAGACAAAAAATGCACAAGAACATTTTACAATCCCTGTCTTTGCTTTGTAACCATTATAACTGTTAAAGAATGTGCCCCTGAATTTATATAAAAAGTAATAACAATAGTAAATATCCCAAAAGAAGGGAACAATGATCAACAATTATCTCAATAATAAAGCTTTAAGAAATTATAGCTCTATTTGTTCGATCCTTGGCATTACAGCTACTTTTCTCACTATCACATTTTTTTTTAATTTAAAATGGAAAAAAAAAAGGAGAGAGCATACCTTATAGGTAACTTTATCATCTAAAGATTGTAAGCTTGCGAGCAGGGCTCTCTCCACCTAATGTACCGGTTAGTCTGTGAATTCTAGTCTTGTCATACCCCTTGAATGTATGTATTGTAAGAAGCGCTGCGTAAATTGTTGACGCTAGTGAAAAAAAAACAAGAAAACTTGCCTATTTTTAGAGAAGGCCCAACAAATTTTTCTATGGCTGCTCAGCCCCTAGATTTTTCAGGTATTGGCAGCATGTACTGAAGCTAGCCACCAGGACGAGTGTGTGACCATATTTTTCAGTGCCGGACAAGGTGATCCTGACAGACAAGCCATTAGGGGCCATCCTCAAGTTGAGTAACCAAGGTGTACTTGATAATTTGCTTCACTGATCCCATTAAAACAGGGATATAACTACTACTCCTTTACCATCGGTTGTATTTTGCAGAGCTCAAAGATAAAGGCTAAACAGGTCCCTCTGAGCAGGAGGTCTTAAGGAATATATAGCACAACAATCAAAGTATTAAATATGTAACCTCCAACCTTACTCACAAAGATAACATTGAGTTCCTAGTGTCACCGGAAAATAGGTAGTGTTTGTAATGTCATCCGATAAATAACAGCAAGAGAAGAAACGAATATGTAATCAGAATGTCCTAAATCCTTTTAGTTTAAATATTTTCTTTGACCCTTTATAGAACATGTAGCATCTATGCATAGTGTATTCTGGCACTAAATCAAATAAAATATATTACCAAGAAAGAGCTATTATATTTTTATAGGACATGTGGACAATTGAGGATACTAAAAAATCTGTTCAGGATGAATACATTTTACATCCGAGGAAGTCTGACAAATATCACCGAATGTATATTCTGTACAGAGAAGGAAAGCAAATTATAATAACATTTTATACTATTACATAGGGTAGTAACTATACCCTTCATTAAAAATTAGATAAGGCATTTTTATGGAATGTTTAGTTTTTGATTAGTAGCTGTCTACCGGTAGATTTAACATCATTTCACAAAATATGATAATATACATGGAAGAAATATAAGTTTGGGTATTCTCATTCTGTAGCTATGACTAAACCACTAATATTTATGCACACATAGTAAGCTCTAGGGCACATCTCTCACAACCTACTAAATCAGTTTGTCGGTGTCAATTTGAGTTTTGTAATACCTTAAACCCATACTGTGTTGTACTGCTGAATACATTGGCCGATGAATAAATGGTGATAATACCAATCAGCATATGTGCTATTTCTTTTTCTAGAACATCAGGCTGGATATCCAGCTGTGCTCAGGTCCCACAGACAAGACCTACATATGCTCAACGCCTTCACATCTTGGCTAAAGCTAGGTCAAAAATTCATGAAGACTGACATAAAGAAAGAAATTGGCACTTTATGTGACTTATGTCCGCTTGTCTTTGCTTCTTCTTTTTGTAGTAGCCCCTACAGATGTACATTTTAATATTTTGCCAAGCTCCAAAAACAGGATTTTTCTCTGTTTCTTTGTAACTTGCCATGGAAGCAATTTTCCATATTTCTTTAAGCTCCAAATTAGCAAGCAAGTAGAACATGGGTGCCCATTTTTGAGCTGTCACAAATAATTGAGTATACAGACAACTAAGCAGTTTATTTTATTTTTTTACCTGGTCAGCTTAAATATATATACAGTTATTAACTTTGACCTTGATAGTATGGAGTTTTTCCAGATTCCATCAACAAAGTGTGCATCATATCAACTGCAGGACATCTGCAGAATCAGCCATGCCTATGGACATTGGTGCCTACACAGTCTTCACTGATGAAATACACACCTCATAGAACACGTGAATGACTAAGAAGGTTATGTATAAAAAATAGTTCTGGTGTTTGAAACCAATGATCCTGTAGTTTGTCCTTTCTTTGGTTTCCATGGTGATAAAACTACTTCTGAAACTTTGCTTCAAAATATATTTTATATGTAACGCCATGAGTTTCATTCATTACCTAACAATGTTCAAGAGATCTTCTCATGTACTGATGTAAGAAGTCCTTCTGGGTCAAAGTCTGAAACCCCTATGCTGGAGATGTCCCGTAGGCCCTGGCCATGATGTCATAATACCACAGACCAATTGTACTATTCAAGAGCAATTTTATAAAATTACATTTTGTGTGTCTAGATCGGGTCATTGTAAACCTACTCCCCCGGTTTAAAATAAAGACATTTGTTTAAATTCAGATTAACGGCGGTGGCCTTTTATACACACATTCTAGTGTAGAAAGCGTTGACTTAATGGGCCAAGGGTCAAATGTGGTAAACTTCCCGCTTTTAACTTGTAATAGTTATAACAGATTGAATGAAACAGGTCGACAAAGGAATCAATAAATGTAAAGACTGGAAAGAATTAGGAGAAAGAATTATTGTCTGGGGGAATTAGATGTCAGTTTGAGTATTATAACTCTGACAAAGGTTCTCCCGCTTTAATTTACTAGAACACATAATGGGTGACGGAGAAGCTGGGAAACACTACTTAATCTGAATACATTATTTAACAAACAATTTAATGAAAGCTGCATGCGCAGCCAAGACAAACTTTCAAACTGCCGCTATCAATGATTTATTTATAAGAAGCATTTTGCAATTATGCCTCATTTGTGCGGACGCTTCTACTGCGGAAACCTCACCGCAAATTATTAATGTTGCATTCTGGGAGAACATGTCAAAAAATGTTGAAGATAAGGATAGTAAACGAATGATCGGGTGAATGCAGTGTTGGCATTTATATTTTATTTAGAAATAATCCAAGAAAAAATAGAAACGAAAAAATTATTACAAAATGTAGCTTAAAAAAAGTTATTACTGAATTTGCTAGATTGTAAAGCTATATTTCTACAGTATTTTGATATTATTTATTGTGTTCCGTCTATATTGCTGAAGGCTCCTTAGAAAATGTTGTAAAAGAATAGCCACGAAGAAGAAAGAACCGGCTTTGACAATACGGAGAGATGTACTGGAACAGCTGCAATACTGATAACTTAGCTAATGTTGATATAAGAAAGGGCAAAAGACAAAAAAGAGAACAAAAAGTATTTTTAAGCATCCGAAAAGTGTATGAATTTTGCTTTTAGCTCAACGGAACCCAGACAAATCCTGTTAAATGTGTCTAGTGTCCTAAGTACTTCTGCAATCCTATTCTATTCAACAACTGATTTATCAGTGGCCAGACATAAATGGACAAAAAAAAAAAAAAAACCCCAGAATGACGGATTTACCACCGAGTTAATATAGCGCTGTGCCGAGCCAGTAAAATGCACTCCCAGTATTTCTTATGCCATAAAATGAATGGAGATGTCTCAGAGCTAAAGCACTCATTACAATGTCTGATTTGGACGTGAAATACAGAATGAAGTACAGTTTACCGTGAAACAGAAAAGGATTCTTCAATCTGTCTGGCTTACTGCTCAAAATAGAAATTGTTTATTCACCTCGGGTTCCTTTCTATCCAGGGTTTCAGAATTTGCGACCTTAAAAGGTTCTGTTGGGCTCGCTCTATTGAACTTAACACGTTTGTAACTAAATGCATCGTCACAAACACCATTCTTAGTCCCGATGAATTCCAGAACCCAGAAATAAATCAGTAATACAAATAAAATATTGTGCCATTCATCATTTTTACCATAACGCTTGTCATGTGACACAGAAGCAGGCACTGATAGGCTGTTGCTGTAGGGATTTAAAAAGCCTCTTGAAAGTTTTTTGTTTTTTTTCATGTGATTAAACTTTCAGGGGAAAGAATAAAATCTACACATCGGGGTTGAAAGTATTAAATGAACCCTTTTACTCGTCAGCGTTACCTGGAACAATTCTGCCCAGGAAGAACAAGTACATTTTTATCACTGTGCTAGAAGACGTAGTTATTTTGCATCATAATCGTCTCTCTAATCTCTAGGAGTTTCATCGTTGGATAATTATTCATATTTTTCATCACAGCAGTTTTAGCATAAAAACAATTAGAACAGATTATTGCTTTACCATAGCATAGCAATTCACACAATCTACGCATTGGAGTGTAAAGCTGCGGCTTTCATGGATGGCATATCTGTTACCTATATACATCAAAATGCAGGTAAGCAAACTGATATATATATATATGGATATATGTAATATATAATATGTAATATGTCAATACCTAATTGGATATATGTATATAATATATATATATATATATATATATTATATATATATATATATATATATATATACATCCAATTAGGTATGGTGGGGAAAAAAGTGTCATGGAAAAATAATAGCAGGTATTATCACTATGTATATTTATACACCGATCAGCCATAACATTATGACCACTGACAGGTGAAGTAAGTAACACTGATAATCTTGTTATCATGGCACCTGTCAGTGGGTGGGATATATTAGGCAGCGAGTGAACATTCTGACTTTGACTTTGACACAAGGGCCAAATTGTGATGGCTAGACGGGTCAGAGCATCTCCAAAACTGCAGCTCTTGTGGGGTGTCCCCCGTCTGCAGTGGTCACTACCTACCAAAATTGTTCCAAGGAAGGAAAAGTGGTAAACCGGCGACAGGGTCATGAGCGGCCAAGGCTCATTGATGCATGTGGGGGATGAAGGCCGGTCCGTGCGGTCATATCCAATAGACGAGCTACTGTAGCTCAAATTGCTGAAAAATGTAATGCTGTTCTGATAGTAAGGTGTCAGAACACACGGTGTATCACAGTTTCTTGTGTATGGGGTATGAGCTGCACGGCTACAATAACGTTTAATTTTTATTGTAGCAAATAACATTCTATAGAACGGAAGTTAACTTACGCAGTGAGGTTTTGTTGGGTCTGCAACGACTTCCTACATATGGACCAAACAAAAATAACATAGCTCTTATTGTCCTGGGTTTATGAGATGGTACAGGGGCCCTGCCAGTAATCAACCACCACATTAAGGGACCCTAGGAACTTGCCTGTATTTCTCAGAAACCAGTCCAGAATATTTAATATGTCTATATGATAAAACTCCAAGAATAAGGACAAAAAGGAAAAACAATTTTCTTTCACAACATACGTCCGTGGACAGTAATGGAGGTGCTTTTTAGACCCATGAGTTAGCACTTAATGGAATGTGAAATATTTAATATGAAGGGAAAATAAAAGACTTTTTTTCTTTTGTAAACACAAACGTGAATAGAGAATGGATTCCTTGCATTTATTTTTGGCAAAATAACTTTTTTTTTAACCAATTAATGCAAGCAAGTCTTGACTTCTAGCAAAACAAGACATTATGAAAACCTTGTGCATTTTAATTGTGTAATTCTGCATTAGCACAGAGGTGAAGGATGGCCACGTTTTAAGGAATGCAGGCTGTACTGAAATATTTCATTTTTTGGAACATTTCAGAATGTTAAGTACTTCGGTGACAAAAAGGTGAGTAAAGTGTTACTAGAGCATCTCCATTTTATTATTTGCTACAATTTTAATGTTTTGTTAGAATAATTTTATAAGTTTAATAATTCTATACTAAAGGGGTCCATTTTCTGTGTGACTGGATTTGACAGATCCACATACTTTGAATGTATCTAAGAATAAGACCATTTGTGTTCTTATAAATTGCTTTGCTTGTGTAATGATAATACATAGAGAGGTTGTGATATACTGCGGAGAGATGTTAAGTGTAGCACAGTGAATTCGGGTAACCTCATTAAAGGGTTACATTGCTGATCGTTGATTCTTGTTTGGCTTTGTAAGGGTGGTCGAGGGCAAAGGAGAGAACTTCAAGATAGGAAATTGATTAGATACCGCTGGCCGTTTGTGAGACATCACAGCTTCTATGAGGTTAATTATCTCCAAAACAATTAGATTGATTGAAAAAAAAAACAACCCAAAAACTAAGTAGTTTTAATTAATTTAATTATTCTAAAAGCTGCGATAGCAAGATGTCCTCTCTCTATTCAGAAGCTTTTAGAAATTGTTGCAGAGGTATAGAAATGCGCACACCCATCTCACTGCGCTTTCATAGTATATTTGTTGAAAGAAGCAGTAAGACATTTTGTATAATTAACTTATTCCTTATTCAAGCATGTGTTTCATACAGAATGATCCTTTAATTTGACTCTACTAACCCAGGTGAAACACTCTGCAGATACAGAGTTTGGCGACCCCCAAAAAAAACAATCGGACCGAGTTTGTCCATTTTTCCAGCCTTTTTCTGCATTGGTATGTTCTATATGTGCTAAACTTATGCCAACAGGGGTTAAGATGGAAGACATCTCTATGGGGAAGAACGCATCGGGAAGACAGGTGATTAAATACTGGGACCTGAGACCCACCAGCTTGGGTTGTTGCTCTGATGGAGCGTTAAAGCCTAACTAAATACGGTTAGCATGATTGGGGTGACTCAAAATGTTGGCCGGAGTGCATGACCCATGTGCGGATGTTTCCCGGTGTAAATAAATGTTTAAAATACCAAACCATGATTAGGCAGCACAAACAGTATATTTCACAGCATGCCTCGCGTACCACGTACCTCGTGTACCACAGCTGTAATATCTGAATTTTCTTTGTCTTCAAGAAGTACTGAAAATGCACTAACATTTATAAAAGGGTCAACTCATTTCCTACTGGTCTGTTAGTATGTTAATCGGCAAAGGAAGCGAGGTAGAAATTATTTGCTAATGCATTGGTATAAGTTTTATACAAACCAGCCAATGCAAAATGACAAAATTACTCATAGCAAATGTATTGTTAAAGAGCCTGTATTCTCATTCTTAATTAACAGGGCAATTTTGCACCTCATTTTTCTGTGCATTAGCAGCACTGTGTAGTGAGACTTAAAATGCCCTTCTCAGACTTTATATTGTTCTCCCCCACTGAAAGGATCTAGCCACAGAACTCAAATGCATTTTCTATAATAAGCCATCCTCTATTTGATATTGTTGACTAACAGTTTCTTCCACCCTGAGTCAGTTTAAGCAGAAAACATTTGGTGATTGTATGCTTTTAGGCACCTTATGATTTTCATTAAAACATCAAGGAAAATTATTATTAAGCTTTTTGTTAAAAAAAAAGAGAGAGAGAGAGAAGTAACTATTCGTTGACCACTCAGGGATGTACATTGGAGACACCTTCACAATGTCTCTTATGCTGCTGTTTTGATTGGGAAATTGGGCAAAAGTGGAATACCCCCAGCCTCAAGACCTCTACTGATTAGTGGCCCCTTTACGTGGGGACAATCTAGTGCAGGACCTGATCTATACCCTGAAGCTTATAACTAAAACGCAATGCCAGTTCTATAATATAGGCATCCAGGGTACTGAGATGAAAGCACCACCACAGGTCCTTCACGTGTAAACAGGAGTAAGGCACCATAGTTCCTAATAGGCTAGAAACTCTTGTGCAGGTTCTTATTAACAAACCGTACTTCAAAGTTACTTTTTCATTTTTCATAAAATGGTGAAAACACTACAAAAAGTCCAGCACCTAACAAATATAAATACATAGTATCCTTACTTCTTCATAAAATGTCTTGTTCTGTTACTCTGTGAGGCTGAATGTCAAAACATTCTGATAAACTATCCCCCATAGAATTGTATACCATAATGTGATCAAAGCATCTCACATTAGCTAATATCACATTTTGATTAATATATCCCTGTGATCCCATTATCAACCCAGAACTCTTAAAGAGAATATGCCACAGTAAAATGGTAGACAGTTGAGTACATGATCTCACTTGTCTCTTTTAGATGGTGTAAAAAGATTCATGACCTCATACACCCACAGTGAGCAATGTCTTAAACTTGATAGTGCTTAAGTAATAACATTTGGTAATATGACAAGATGTAAGCACTTGTTAACATATGAAGCTGGTTATGAGAAGGTTTAATTGTGTTAATTTAAGTATGATCAATCAGTTACAAATGGATCCCTACTTGGATTAGACATCAGAAGTCTGGGGACCAGATGCGGCCTGTTTAGAATCTACTCCTCACTCCTTATTTACACATGCCCTCAAATTTGTTTGGGTCCAGCAGGAATGTAGACGTAAGTATTTTTATTGACTTCTACAGTTGTGGTGGTTGTATACTATTCTGAATATTTTGAGTACCCCGCCAGTGCTTGTTTCCCCACCTTACGCCTTACCTTCATAGGCAGGATGGAGCAAAGCTATGGGTAAACATTAACTCTGGTGCTAAATCTGTGAAGTGACATCACAATTCAGAGCAATGCATTTACTGATAAGCATACCTGGGAACTCTCTGGGTTTGACCTGACGTCTCTGGGTGAAGCGTTGCTTCCTTGGGTCTCTGAGTCAGTTTCCCTGCCTCAACACATAGCTAGCTGCACCCATCACAAAGCCACTTTCAAGAAGAGGGAAAGTTCCAGATAGCCCACAATGGGAAGATAAGATAAAGAAAAGAGAGATTTGTACCCCCAAATCTCCCTGAAGCTTGGTCGCTCTTCCACTTTGTGAAAGGTAGGTAGAAGGTAAGGCTAGCCATGCATAGGGGCAAGGAAATATGCATAACCTGGATATGGTGTTGTCCAAACACTACTCTTCTTACTTACTTCTTACTTAGATTAAACACTGACCTGAAGGCCCAGTAATCAGTTGTGATTCACTTCTGAGTGAATTCTTGAGAGTTCCAGGTATGATCTCAGGGGATGCAGCATGGTCCAGTGCTTGCTGAATCCTTGTTGCCACTGCTGTTACTAAGTGAAGAGGTTAAGTTAAAGCCAGAGAAATAGTGCAAATATTCTGCACAGAAGCCACTGATTGATAGTTTGACCTGGTCCACATAGTGACTCCATCTACAGTGACTCCATCTACAGTGCCAGGCAAAGAAAAAAATGAGCAAAGTATCTGCTCATTCAAGCTTCAGGTTATTTCCTATACGCTTCCAGCTCACTGAAAATCGAGCCCCACTGTTTTGTTTAACAATCGTTAGATTTTATATGCTGCTAACAACATATATAGCTCAGTGCATAAAACATTTTTACGTGTGCTTCTAATTGTAATTTTACAACCCGACACATAAAGGAACACAAACAGTGCCAGCAATACAGTAGCTTCTGTTCGGAATAACAGGAAGAAACAATAATGATCGTTAACCCTTACCACATCTTCCAGTATTCTAAGGGTTAAGGCATCTCGCAGTTCACCAAAGCTATTTAGGCATAAGTCGTCTTCCTGGGCTGAAGCACACACACACACACACATACTTACTGTCACAGTGCCATTAGTAAAAGGCTAAAGGGCTTGTTTGAAGAGCACTGGTGAAATTACAACTGACAAGCACTCTGTCTTATCAAAACCATCTGAAAACACTAACTGGATAGCAGTGGCCAGACCATCATAAGTCTACATGCCAATAGAAGATGTGTTTTTTTTTCTACTGAATTCCTTCTTTAAACATGTGACCTTGTCCTTTTCACATCAGAGATTCAGTTGGGAGTCTGGTTTTGAAAAGAAAAATGTTTGTTTTATGCAATTATATATATAAATTATGCATATAATATATTGTATATGTAGCCCTGCCTTTAATAGTATTGCTGCTAGGTAGTAACCGGCCATTCACATACATAAACCCTGAATGGTTTCCAAGATAATAGACTGCATTTAGTAAATTGCATATTTTTTACATTTTATTATTAATGTCATAAATAAACGAAACTACAATAAATAAAGACAGGGACTGAAGCTTAACAAGAAAAACTACTACCGGTATTTAGCAGTCCTCATTCTGCTTTTCTTTTAAATCTGCCTCTGTGGCAATTACTTAAGACTGGAAATTGGGTGGAACAACTGGACATCTGGATAAAGAACCAAATGGTGGGACTTTCTCAAAAAAAAATCCGAAAAACTATCACCTATGCTTAAGTTTTTAATATATGTATAGTACAGGCAAGGAAAAGCTTGGGCAGCTCCTGGGATTTTAGTATCCAGCTGAGCAAGCTCCAATAAATACTGAAATAGATTATACGTTTTTGCCATTTTTTAATTTGAAGTGGTCGAGGTTTTTGCGTCCAATTATTCGAAGAGACGAAACACTGCAAATGGGGAACTGCGAGCATGACTTAGATAAGCGGGATCAGCTTTGTCCTGATTATTAAACACAGGGGTCAAAATGTAAAAGAATGCCGTCAGGGTCCCCTGCCAGAAAATGGCGAGATAGGGGAAAAAAACACACAATAGACTAATTCACTGGGCTGAACTCCTATCAATACAAATATCTGCAATGCCAAGCCTCTGATGTACAGAATGTGTTACTCTATTTTTCATTGTGGGATTGAGTAATAAAATGTCAGCACTGTATGAAGGTGCAGAAAATAACTGCATTATTTTAAAATTAAAAAATGATATTTATGTTGCGTGGTATTCTGGTGCTCGTAAACTAATGTCTATACTTTAAAATAAAATCTTTTGCCATAGTTTACAACCTTTAACAACATTTTATTTCTTTTATATTTTTTGACAATCCTAAAGTGGAAGGAGTATTTAAATGGTCTGTGTTGCCCAGTGTCTTTTCAGACAACCAGGGTGGCTTATCTGGTCCTTCGGTTTTTGGCCACTGGCCACACATTACAAACGCATAAAAGCACAGCGTGCGGCAGGGTATATCCAGACGGTAGCCCCGTGTATGCCATATAGCGGCCACTGGCCTTAAAATGTAAGGGCTGCTTTTCGGTCCTGCTCTGGTTGCTAGGCTTTGAAGTCTGTTATTTCATGAGATTCTGGCATTTCAACATGTAGAATTAATTTATAGGATGGTGTAATCCATAACCATGTTTAATATATGCTCACTCAATGTATATTTAATTAATACATGTATTGACTACTGCCTGTATTTGCTAATAGGTTTTATATATATATATATATATATATATATTATTTTTTTACACATATTTGATGTAAATGTGTTATATTGAAACCAGCCCAAAGCCTTCCTTTTCAGAGCCTTCCTGCTTTCTCTCTGTCAAAAACACAAACTCCCAACATTTAATATGGCCAAAGGAACACTTATTTAAGACGTATGGCTACAGGCAGCTAATTTTTATTGATGCCAAATGTGCAAGTGGTTCCATATTAAGTAACGATAAGGTTGTGAAAAGAAAGTGAGAGTGCAGAGGAGCCATGGTGGGTGACCAGACCCCAAAATGTTCTTCTGGGGCTGCACTGTCTGCAGGGACATGCAGCCTCCCCCCCCCCAGTCAAAGGGACAGTCAAAGGGACTGAAGTCTTCAATGGGAGGTAGGAGCCATTTGGCTAGGCAATCTCTTTTTAATTCTTATATGCTAATGCCACTCCTTAACTCCTTCATGCCTCATATCAGGGAGAAACAGCTCTGGATCATCCCATTATATGATCATATGCAGCCGGGGGTCTTGCTGGCCTAATATCATTAGATAATATCATTCATGTTTATTTATTAGTGTCAACATCTTAATGGTAAAAGAAAATAATAGGAACTCATATTAATTGGACATGATGGGGAACGGAGCTATGAAATGCTGTGAAAGCTTCCGGCCAAGTTCAACTATATGGTTGTGTTATGCTGAAAACAAGGTAGGTTTACTTTCAGAACTTTATATTCCTAAAAATTGTTTACTTTATTCCAGATGGTAAAAATTAAATTACATAAACACAGTCAGCAACTTGAATCCTCAAATGTATTCATTTCTAGCACAGAAGCTTCAAAACCCATCCATAATTTTGTTAGTGATGTTTGCAAACAGCTGTACCCGACATGACTGTATGTTGTATGTGTCAGCGTTAAAGTATCAAATATTTTTAAACCCCTATGGAAAGAGACTGAAACTGTTAGCAAGAAGCAGTTAAACTAAATATCAGGGGCTTTTATTGTTACAGAAGTGTATATATATATATATATATATATATATATAGTCATATTGCATTGTTGAACATTTGGAGTCCTCCTAGTCAACTAGACCTCTCCATGATCATTGTTCCCCTCCATGGTCACCGGGCTACTGTTATAATATGTGTCGGCAAAAACACTTAAGAGACAAATAGCTGAAATCAGTGGCATCTATTGGCTACATGAGTGAGAATGCTACTATTGCAGGAATTGTGGCTACCTTGCCATTAACAGATCTCTGGACTAGCACATAGGTAATACAGATATTATGGTGTGTATCACCCAGGGGCTCAAACTGGCCAAGTGATTAGTGTGAATGACTTCAACTTATAGACCTCCGGCATTCATTTGCAATATTGCTTGCTCACATATTTTATGCTTCTTATTCACATGGTATTGTTGGTGTATATCTTGCTTATTCAATAAATAAAGTATTAGGAACTTGACCCAGATAGAGGTCTAGAGCAAAAAGAACAACATACATCCACTATATTTATACACTATGTAGTATTATCAGCTACAGCCGAACACAAATTCTTAAAATTAGCAACTCCATGTACTAGTAGAGAATAACAGGGATTTTTCATCATCAAAAAAAAATAAGGGAAGCTGTAGATCCTCCAACTGGTCATGGAGGGTTACAATGTACTGGATTACTGGACGGACACAAGAGATATATGCCCACTGAGATCAATAAATGCCTGCCAATTCAAAGAAAGCTCTCCTATCCTGCACTTTGTCACTATCCAGCTCTCCATGCGCGATACATCCGGTGTCACTTCTATAGAGGCATTCTCAGAGCTCTACTGTTTGCTTGACTGGATCATAGCAATTTCAGTCGGTGCCATTCTATGGTTGTCTTTTTATCGTTTAAATTAAACATGCAATGCTAAACTGCTTGTCTAGCTCCTGTCTGTGTGTCTGCGGATACTCACATTTACTCGGATTTTTCTTCCCTATCTCTTTATTTGCACTTTGTGTTCTGGTGGATAGAGATGTCATTGAGGCGAGGCAGGGTTAGTGAATGATTATGTTGAATTGGCTACTATGACTTAATTCCGCCGAGTAAATTCAGTTACTAATTAATATCTAAAGAACTATTACATTTAAATAAACAAATAACTTTTGTCTGTTTCTGAATTTAAGTTTGAATGTAGTTTGCACGCATTCATTTCTTTCTTGAATGGCAATTAATTTCTAATCTGATATTATAGATAAAAAAGAACAGACAAAAAAACCTCAAAGCAGTATTTACTTTTACAGTGACGTTAATGTTATAATTTACATTTTTTTACTTTACGAACATAAACACATTTCAACAAAAAAACAAAATACAACCAACACATAATAGCAACATTTAAAAAAAAAAGGTTCAAAATTCTATTTTGGCACACCAGCTTTTGTGTGAGCAATAAATGAATTCATCTACGTAGTTTAATCTCTGCTGTAAAAGGAGGAATAAACCTAGCTCTCCGCTGATTACAAGATGTGCCGAGACATATAATGTAATCATTTAACAAGGATTAACTAAGACACAAAGACAACTGAAAAGTTTTGGTTTTTTAAGCGAGCTATCGTTGTGCGAGTTTATGGACGGAAAAATGAAAGTTTGTGCAGCATGTAGAGCAAAACGCAATCGCAGTTAGCGAACACAAACAATATGAATCATATAAAAGATCCTGGTATTGTTTTCTCTTATGCTACGATAGACTCAGCGGCGTCAAAAAAACCTCATCTGTTAATTTTACAGAACTTGACACATGGGAGAGCCCGATAAATGTTACCTGTAGCTTATTATGGATGGGTGGACAGGATCCCCTCTAGATAACCCTTGCTACTAGTTCAAACAGTCTAGTAACTAGTATTTATATACTCAAGGCGCTTTCTTAGCATTCTCGGAATTAACCAAATTGGCAGCTGAATAATAGATGTTATTGTTACCCAATTGGTTGTACTCATTTATACACCGCCGAAGGATGAAGGTCTGAGTTGACCCTGCCGGGATTTTAACCTTTGATCCTAAGGTTTGTACCGACTATATCACCGGCTAACTGAGCTGACTTACCGACTAGCATAGTGTTTCAAAGCCAAATAATGTGAACATATAGAGCCGCACTTTGACATACCCCCCCCCCACACAACACACTATTTCAGATGTCCAAACCTATGTTGGAGTTGTGGTAAGAGGCAGAGAGGGTAGGGGTCATCTCTCTAAGTGGGCAGGGTGGAAGACATGGACATGTTCCATACTTAAGAGCTCGACAGTGATTCAGCTACCCAGGACAGTGCCCAAAAATCATCCCTGCCTCACAAAAAAGTGTTAGGAGATATGCTTTGGTACCATACATGATGACATCAGAGTGGGAAATATACATTAACTAAATTAACTAAACTAAGTGTTTCTCAAGGAGGGCCATATGACCATTTGAGGAAATCCTAATAAAACAAGTTTAGTAATCCTACTTTACCCTCATGTCTTGCTTGCGCTATAACTAAAGACCATATGATTGATCTGTCAAGATCTACACTATCTGTTATTTCATATATCATAAACTATCAATTTATTATATACTGTACTGGACATAACTTGTTGGTACTCAACATTTGTTTAAATTATTGAATAACATACATATATATATATATATATACATACATTATGGTTCAATTCAATTAATCTAATATGGTCTTGCTCAATAGAAGAATAAATACGGAACAAATATTAGATACAGTTGATTATGTCTCAAACCAAAGCAATAATTTGACTATTCATTAGAATGTTCTACTACTGAAATATTCAAAACCCGTCTATAAACAGCCACACATATATTTTAAGAGCTTAAATTGAATGGGGGGGAATAAAATGATCCCGGAAGTTCTTAAAATATTTTGAAATATTTATAAAAAGTATATTGCGTTCATGAAAATAAATGTATATTTGAAACAATATTGTCGCTAGGGGAGAAACGAGTAGCTGTAAAGTTGACCAGTGCTAGAATTCTAAATAATACTTTCCATTTATATGATGAGTTTGCTGTGATTATTATTATGCAAATGTGGCTGCTTTTCACATACAATTTTACACCCATAGTGCAATTTTTTTTTGTTCGGGTCAGAAAACAGACAACTTTCCAAATAAAGGGTTAAATGATTTTAATATATTTTGGCCTGCAATATTTGTTTAAATCCACCTTTGTATTTTAGCCCAAATGCATCAATGAAGAAATAGAAAGTTGCCTTTTTATCCAATAGTCTTTTAAAGCCTGTGTGCAGGTCACTTGCATCTGCGGGATAGATGTGGAAGCCAGTTCTTGATGGTACGGCACGTTTTTACACAGCTAGGTCTCTTTGATGTGAATAATGTTTCCGAATAAGCATGTACTGAAAAATGGGATTTATAATACAGAATTTAAAATTATTTTCTGATTTGCTGACCAAACGGAAAATTCTGTTAATTCCTAGCAAATATATACTTGGCTATATTTTTATAAGTTAACTGGTTCTCTGATGGGTGGATTACTTGCACACAAAAGGCGCTAATTATTGCCCCACAAAACAATAAATACTGAGGGCCAGCGTGTGTGGACGATATACCAGTATACTTTCTATCCTGGGGACAGAAAACATCAATAGAATATTGAAATATCAATTACGCTATAAATTAGTGAGATGTTTGGCCAGCAGAATGTAGTGATCAAAATGCTTGATTTCAAAGTGGTCAAAATGATAGACTGCCAGTTGCTTCTAGCAGACATTACAAGGATAATAAATTTCAAAACAACATTGATTTAGGTTTAAATCACCGTGCTTGATATAAATATTATTCTACAGTTTAGTTTTTAGCAGTTGTCATTTAAAGACTAAATGATTGTGCTTGGAAGTCTCTGCCATTGTAGACTTGACCTCGACTTTTTGTGGGTGTCATTGGAGGACACTTCTCCAGTTAATTAAAATAAATATATATTTTTTTTTTGTTTAAATTCTTATTGTCATATTGCGATAATTATTTTGTCTTAGATTTTACAGGCATTTACAAAACGGGATCCATGTGTGAACATAAATGATGTATAGCTCAAATATAGGTACACACAAGACAGCACACATGAACTTTAAAGGGATGATTTTTGATACAGAAAAATGGGGATAGAAAACCATTTAAAATTTCATTGTTCAACAGGGACCCTTTAATCAGTTTACTTTTTATATTTAGCTGTGTGACCTTTGAATGTATTTATCACTTCAATTTATCACTACAATGTACATGTATTGTTTTAGATGAAACTTACATTTAACACCTCAGATGACACTTCACATTTTACTCCAACTGGAGGTGCATGCCTCTGACCGTTGGGAACCTTTAGCCTTACTTTGATATATTATATCTATATATCTATATATATAATTTATTATATTATTATTATTTTTTTTTAAATATTATCTGTGTTATTTATGTCCAGTTGTAACATGTATAAAATGTGTGTGGGGGGGTATGTCTGGAGGACCTTATTGACTATAATTTAGCATTTGTGTAAATAACTTACTATGAATCGTCGTGAATTATATGCAGCCTTGGGGAATAAGTGTTAGCCCTGCATGTGGAGCAATGTATCCATGTGTGATCACTGAGTATTTTCAGGCTGTCTCAGTACCTAGGGGTAGCAAAGAAAGGAAAAAGGAGCAAGGATGAATGTCATGGTGCCTGTCACTGTTTGTGGCGAGCGGTATGATTTGTGCCTTCCATTTGTTTGTGGGTAAGAGTCAACCAGGAGGGTGCTGGAGATGCCTCTTTGAAGAAATCCGTGTTCAATGTATGTAGGAAACATCAAAGGAGAGCTCATGCACACGATTCATAAAGAATTAAAGAGTTTTAATCGAGATGTACAGGCTCTTATAAATGGCAACTGTGTACAATGAAAACACACTAGAGAAGCAGGTCCTGAATCTTTAATCTTTAGAGAAACATTGAATCGCCTGTGATGACATCACTATTATTTATTTTCTTTTGTAGTATTAACAAATAGAAAGAAGACTTCTAAATGGCGAAAATGGATGGATACATATTTTATGATCGCCTCCGACTAAGGCAATAGTATGGGATGGTAAAATTTCATTTGTATTAATCTTTTTAGACTTTAACGTTATCATACAAAAACTAGGAGCTTTCACAAAATGCAAAACTAAATGGAGCGGAGATCTCGCTCTTCAATCACTAAAGAATTAATGCCATCAGTAAGGGGCATATACTTGGAAAAAATGACTTTGCTTAACATGGTCCATGTGCTCTTTAACTTAGGACATCACCTACTGACTTAGCAAATGCCTGTAAATAAATTACATTGCCTTTTTTTTATCTGCAAATAACATATTGTTTTCTAGTTACATTAATCACTAAGACTACCAATTTAATATTTATTTTTGTGCACCCAATACAGTGGTAGCATTTTTTTTTGCAAGGTGCGTAAATAAATTACCTAGCCAGATCCATGTTTTTTTTCATCAAATTTGCTGTTGCGCGAAACAACTATATTATGAAATCTCCCTTGATTAATTATCAATAGGGTACAAAAAAAACAAATGTAAAAAAAACATCTTCTTTTTCAGGACTGCTGTTTGGTGCTTAACTTGTCACTGCAAGTATTCCGCTTAAGAAAACTACATTTAATACTAAATGTTATTGAGCTGTGAGTTTTATTGACTGTTTTGCCTTCACTGATGATTCAAGAACTCATGGAAAACACATCAATGCATTTTACCAACAGAAAAAATCATACAGAGGAACTGAAGTCAGGGAAAGAGGAGGCAGAAAGAAGTATCGATGCATGGATCGCCTTATTCGGAATGTGTAAGAAGGACATTTTTTAAACTCATTAATTTAACAGCCTTTATTGATCTCCTGGGTAAACTTGTGAATGGCACAAGGCTACCATCAATCTCTACTGTACTGCTATACTGCACATTATATCTGCTTTCTGTTTTTTAATGTCTGCTCGCCATCATTTTCCTACTAGGGTTAAGACAATAGATTAAAGCAAATTAGAGTTGGCTTTCATGGTTTCTCAAAGTCAAACATATGAGTTCAAGAGAACACGTTGCGCAGGGAAGCAGTCACCATTGACAAAACGATTCCCCCCCGAAAAGGTCTGCATTTTTAGGAAAGGGTGAGTAAAAGGAAGGCAAGATGCCATATTGTTTTCACATACAATATTTCACAAAGCTAGGCCACATTTGTGTATTGTAAAGGTTAAAAACAACATTGTACAGTAAACATACTGATGGCCCCATACCTGCCCAATTACAATCCATCAACAATGCAACTATGATAAGATTTATGAGAATTTTGAATTAAAAAGTATTAAAAAGAAAATAATTTCCGATCAAAATTTAGCAGGAGAGGAAACTTAATTTTGCTATGGGAGGAAGATGTATATATATACGTGTGCCTTGTGTTATTAAACCTCATTGGACAACTAATTGCCTTCTGAAGTGTTCGTATGGAAATATATTGTGGCACAAATTTGGAGTATGAGAAGGAAATTTAGTTCCTTTGGCCGAGAGGAGGAATTATCTGAGACATGATTTTATTACACCGTGCAAAAAAGATGGTTTTTGGTTTGCATAATTTTACAGATAGTTGATACTATTTACTACCAATATGCTGCTTTAGTAAAGGCACAGTGAGGGATACATCATCAACATCGTAGACATCTCTGCATCTGGAGCAGCGTGAAACTTAGAAAGCCCATTCAAAATGTTCACAAATGCCTGTCCCTTTGAATCATAGAAGAGACTACCATCCAGCTGTGCAGAATACATGTTTGAAGTGGATGTAATTAAACTCTTCTTTTTGTGTGTGAGTTTGGGCTGGTTGAAGAAGCTTTAGCAGCATTTTTTGAGTGGGAACGCATATTAATCTAATCCTACTACTGCATGACCCAAGTTTAGTGAAGCGGTTAAAAACATGAGGTTCCCATCCACAAATTTACTCATTTAGCAATAAAATATGAAGCTTATCTGTCCCAGAAAATGTTCAACAAATATTTCTAACAAGTGCTTTCCTCTACGTTATTTTCCTTATAACGCATCTGGATGCCGTGCTGTACCAATGCCCTGGAATTCCCTACACCATTCTGTCAGAGTCTCTTATTTACTCTAACTTCAAACGCTCGCTAAAAAAATTCACCTATTCAGAGACGCCTACAACCTACCCTCCTAATATCATCACCCTACTTTCTAAAGAAGCCATCTGTCCTCCCCACCTTTGAGGTCGCCATGCCACCGTCAACTCCACATTACTGTAACGACAATAAAACCATCCTTGCTCCAACAATCTCTATCCTTCTGTCTTATTTCCCTCAACCCCCTAATAGACTGTAAGCTCACAAGACCAGGAGCCTCTTCTGTACCAGTATTAACATGTGTTAATCTTATTGTCATATTGTATATTGCCAATTTTAATGTCATTGTTGATTTTCACTGTCTCCCTATTGTAATAGCGCTATTGAATCTACTGGCCCTCTATAAATAAATGTAATAATGCTATCACAGACTATTGGATTCATATAACATTCTCCTGCAGTTACCCATAAATGTTCTATAAATCTTGGTTATGGTATATGCTCTTTACACAACATTTTTCCCATTGTATATGGTAATTTATGTTAATAACTCACTAGATCTTGTTATTGCAATCAAGTATAAAATAAATGAGAAGCCCCGTATTGCCCTGGCACTAACCAAATCAAATGCAAAGATCAATTAGAGTCCGCTTCTACCATAAAGCAGAAATAATGTGCGGAACACTGTCAGATTGATCCAAATCATTTCATAGTATTAGAATGCATATTGCTTCGAGTGGAACACTCCCTTTCAGATGTGTTGATCGGTACATCCGATGGTTTTGTTTCACATGAACAAAAATAAAAAGCTTACAAATGATACGTTTTGCTTTATTGTAGAAAACTGGCTGATAGCTTTCTGTCCTGACCTATGGCTGTATGTGATAGCTTTATACTATATGAGATCAATGTATTAGAATTAGAACTAGTCATAGGCTATTTAGATACCAGCGAAAAGAAAACAAACAAAACAAAAAATAAAAACCCTGCTGTCAAGAAAAACGATCAAATACTAGCGTTAATTATTATTGCCCAATTACACTGAGATAACATTTCTTCCTGCCCCAGAAAGCAAGTCAGATACATGATATGTCGCAAGAGACTGGACAGTCTAGTAAGCCATTCTAGCTTTCAGAGGTAGCCTCTGAGTATGATGTCTTATGCAAGTTTCCCTAAGAGATTATAAGATGCTTCTACATTATAGTCCATTCTCGAGAGGAAACTGTTCCACCGAATATGCAGCTATGTTGCATCTTTTTTTTAAAAAAAATCTTAATTAGGGATATATTGCACATTACAGCTATGGTTTGGATCAGAGACTCAAACTTCACATCCTACATTTTATTTTTTTAAAACAAGCAAAAAAAGAACGATTGCATTGCACGTTAAAGGCCGTCAAAGCTTGGAGTGTAACAAACAATCATATCCCATATAATCAAAAGCAATTTCTTGCAGGTTACGCTAGCACTTAAAGGCTTAAGTTCCAAAGCCATTTAGAGAATCGTGTTAATAGAGTAGCACTATACAAATAGATAATACGGCGTGCAAAGGCAAGCGCTGGATAAAATGAAACCAAAACTACATTAACATTAAATATTCGTAACGAGAGACAAGAGCGTACAAAGAAAAGTTAAACGGAGGCATACCAAGGACGGGAGTCGCAGAGCAGCTGCCAACCTTCACCCCTCTGCCATAGCTGCGTTTCTGTTCGTGAATAAAAGGATGTGTCTGGGAAAGATGGCACAGACACTAAAAAAAAATATGTAATGGGCAGACTACAGAGATACTCAGGAGGTAGTGAAACAAGACGCTCAGGAGAACGCACGGAGATAGGTGGTATGCAGTCAAGCAAATGAAAAAAGGCAAAATCCACTTAACTCTTTCACAGCTGGAGACGGGAGGATTGTGGGCTTCGTCGGCGGAAACTAAAATTTGTATCGTGTTCAAAAGTTTACAGCTAATATTAAAGTATCTATGAATGGAATTGGCTACCTTAACCCTTTGCACTTCAAGCGGGGCTTTAGTAACCCAGTCTCTGCCAGCTACTTGACCTGCCAATAGTGAATTATTTCAATCGTACAAAAAAATATCTTTCTTAACTAGGAATTCTCAATAGCAGCCTTAACAGGGGAAGTGTATTAAAAGTTTAAACAAACCAGATATTCTCTACTATTTCTTTAAAGATCAGATTAGGGTTTCATCCACTAAATTGTATAACTATGCATTCTCCCTATTCATTCCTAATAAAATATAAGTAGAATATTATGTGAAAAAAAAAAAAATTTGAAGTCTTTCTTGAAAAATAGATTATAGGTGGCCCCATATAGGATGGGAACATGACATGTTTACGCTAAACTGTATTGTTATATGATTCAAATAGCAATAGAGTTGCTGTATAGGAGGTTTATTTATGTCATGTTAATTATAGTTATTATAGATATCTGAAATTCGTGGCTATTGCTTAGAGTTCTGGCAACAGATTGACAGAGAAGTTAATGATTTTTTTCACAAACAAAAAAAAACTTTGTGACAAACATGTTAAAAAAAAGACAAAGTAGTTTAATAAAAACTAAGATCAATTCAGGTCATCCCATAATGATTAATGGGATCCTGTAGTACAGTAAATAGCATAGAGAAAGTCACTGTAAATGTCACAGAGCTGTATGAGTAAGCGTTTGAGTGACTCTTCAACAATAAGAATGAGCCATTAACCCCTGCAATTGTCTTCTCAATTACAAAGGGGTGTGCAAAGTATTGAAACATTCTGTCCACCCGTCAAAGGGTTAATTTATATTAATCTTTTAAACCATGTGAATAGTTTCAACTTCCCCCTATAAGGGCCACAATCTTTACATCCAGCCAGTATTCCACTTGTCCATTAAGTAAGAAAAAGAAAGAAGGACTCAGTAGTATTTATTAAATATAAAATGAGTATTGCGGCTTCAGTCGGAACATTTATACGCTAATAATGGCATGGCCATTAGTGAAACCAGCGCTCCTAATTACCAAAGGATCCAAACTCTATTTTTTACCTAGCACTCAGAAATATAGCTGTCCTGATGAGATCAAATAAAGCACTCAGACAGCAGCCATTTTTAAAAAAGTGGCAGAAGACGTTTGTCGAAACATGCAGTCAAACCAAAGGTCTTTGTCAAAGAAAAAAGACCTTAATTAGGGGGACGATGATATCCGTCTGTAAAAACAATACTTGCGATACTGCAACATTTTATACTACCTGTTCCCAAGCAGTCTGATATTCTTGATACTTTGCGGCCGTATAAAAAAGCATTGGAACGTCCTAGTTACTTAGCAATGACCTTAGCAAAGACCCTATAGTTTCTTTACATTCTTGTTAAAGGGGTTGCTATAAAATGCTGCTGCCAAGTGCATTGTAAATATGAAGCTTCACCTAATACTGAATAAACTTGCACATCGTAAGGTCTTAAAAGACGTAAAGGACCAAGTGTTGCATTATGTATAAAATGCTGAAACTGGATTTGTAGACAAAGACATTGACCAATGTTAAGACTATAGATACAATATGGTAGATATAAGATGAGCAATAGACAGGAAACTGGTAGATATAACAGGTAACGGAAATAATAACAATACAAAAAAGAAAAATACAATGTTGTCCTACATGCAACAACTTAGGGCACTGGACAACAATACAGTTGCCATATTTCCCTGTAATTCCAAAAAAATTATAACCCATATTCTAAGACAATGGGAAGATTTCTAATCTATTTATTTACTTGATTATGGTAACTACAAAGGTCATAAGTTATGGTATCCAGTTATTAAAACCAAAATTAAAACCCAAAATAACATTGCGGTCCATGTTGGAGCTTATTATCAGTTTCAGTATATCACATACATGCTCACAAAATAAAAGTACATGGTAAAGAAGCAGGCATGTTGAAAGAAAGACGGTACCCAAAAATGTGATTAATGAAAGCTAAACTGCATTTGTAAATTAAGACATTTTCTAAGATTTTTTAAGTTCAACACACAGGCAAATGAAGTAATAGCGATTTATCAAGAAGTACGTTTTGGACTTTTTTCCCCTTTTTTTTTTTAGCCATCCAGAGGAAAAATACAAGAGCCTTGTATGGCAGCCAAAAGCTACTAATTGACCCTGACATATGAATAATGGTTTCAGTCCCTGGTTAGATTAACCCTATGAGTGTTAGACTGGTAAGCAATATATTCTTCTAAAGATGATTTTGATGATTCTCCCTTTCTCCTCCCACCAGTGGAATCTGCGGAATATTATTATTATAAAATTGATGATCTAATAATATATTCTTAGAAACATAAAATAATCTTCACGACTCAACTGCAATCCCTTCATACTATTTATGGTGATTAGGAAAAGTGTTGCCCTAATTTTAGGTTAAAATAAGTGTATTTCCGTTACCTCTGAAGCATCCAGAGTTGCATGGTTTTGCCATCAGCTATGCCCTACAATGGGGAGGGGAAATTTACAAAGTGCACTTTGGACTTTCACGGTTTAAGTCTTAGCACTTTGATCGCTAGTCCTCAACAAATTCCAAAGCACTGGGTGAGCGGACACACAGACACACAGACATATAGACTTGTTTGCCCCTCCATGCTTAATATTAACATCTATGGCATGGTGACGACAAAACCAGAGGGCAAAGGCCCCGTGCCCTAATCTCCAAATCTGCGAAACAGGCGCATCAGATGTCCGAGTTGCGGTCATGACAAATTACAACAGCCCTTAACCCTTTAAACCGGGGAACTCAAAAGTATGCCAATGAAACCCAATAGAACATATTCATAATTAAAGCCTGTAATAGAAATGGAATTACAGTATATAATCTGCATGGTTAAAAAACAAAGATAATGTATCTAGAGAAGCTCACCTTCCCGATTTTAATACAAGTACAAAATGTATGATTAGTGTACCTTATTCTAACCTTAATAGATACTTAATATTGGTGCGTCAGTATGGCATATATACATTCATTCACCTAATATCCTTCTAACAACACTCGATAATGTATTTAAATACTAACAATCACTTTGAAGAAGCAGTTAAGCCAACACCTTACCAAGCTTAATAACACAATGGTGGTACGTGGTCTTTATGCTGTGACAGCAATAATAGCAAACATCACATTTTTTGTTTAAGAATTAGCGACATGTCCACTTATAGCAAATAAGATGTAGAGGAAGCTGAATGAATAAGCGCAACGTAATTAAAATATGCCCTATCGATAATGGAATTGACATTTTAGCTAACGCTGGCTTGTTACTAATATGTGCCATTTAAAAAAAGAAAAGGCTTCATGGATTTTGAAAAACACCTATAGAGATTTCCAATTAAATATGAACTTGTATGCATTTTATAAGAACATTATGCTACGGTAACCGGTGACGTACCGTATCTGTGCACTTTACAGAGTAAAGTAGGAAATGAAACATTACAGTTTTCAGTATATTTCCAATATGTGACAAATCAAGGCTTCTCATAAATGCAATTAGGGTTTCAGATTCAACACTGAGATCCTAAAAAAAGCCATAGCACTTGTTTTGAAACAAATGGCGTCTCAAGATGAAGAAATATTGTTATCAATCATGAAGCAAGTTAATTCGCCATAATAAGGCAGGTTTGGATGCAGACTGATCCATTGTGGAATGCTTGTATCTAAAATTGATTACAATGGCACTGGAAATGAATGCAGCCCTCCAAACCACTTCTATGCACTGAAACATTAATCTCAATTGTAAGGAGAGCTTCATAATGCTTGGTATGAAAAAGTATGAAATAAATCTGACTTTAAAAGACAAGTCAATTAATCAATTTTTAAACTAAGGAAATATGTTTTTTTCAAGAAAGGTATTTCTAGCGTGCGCATTATCTTGTGTCAAAGGCATAGTTTCAAATTTTTTTTAGATGCGATGATGAATAAAAAAGAAACTAATATGCAAAGAGGAAAAGAAATGTTTTTGCAAAAGGATTATGGTAACTTTGGGATTGTTTCAGTGATGAATCTTATACCTAATTAGCATAACTGCGAATTTTATAAAGAACCTGCTTACATTATGTCCTCAAATTGGTATTTAAGAAGTTATTTAAAAAAAAAAATATTATTCATAAGAAAAAAAGAAGTGTGACTGCGTAATATATAGGCACACACTTGGTAACACCACTAAAGAGTTAATCTCACCACTTACAATTAATATGGCCAGAATTCCGGCCGAGGTGAAAATATTCTTCACCAGTCTTTTGTAACTTTTGGAATATAAAACAATATTTTTACTTAGTGTCCAAAAAAGGTGTGTTTACATGGCACAAAAAATAGTTTTTTTTTTTTTTTTTCTGGGGACGGATGGGATTAGGGGATTTTCCGCAACTAAACAGTGCAGTTCTAAATTTATTTTAAAATTTCCAATTTAGTGTATAAATGAAATTAGAAAGAGAAACCGGTAAATGTCCTTATACTTTTAGTACAATATAATAAAAAAATATTTGAATGTATTAAATATTTATAAAACCTACGTTATAACACGTTAGTATAAGAAACCAAGAAAAAATATTTTTTTTGGTCTTTTTAGATGAACATGTTTCATCAGAACAACCAATACGAGGGCTGCTCCTGTATGCAGTACAGTAACAGTTATTACTAGGAGACACAATTATGTAAGCTCAGTGGGGTTTAACAGAAGTACTGGTCTCGTCTTGCTAAATGGATTAAATATGTTTGCTGGAGTTCCTCATTCCTGTAAATTTTGCATATATATATATATATATATATATGATATAATAATTCTGCTTAATTTCATGTTCTTATTCCCTCCAGACATTTCAAATTTTTACAGATTGCATTGTTACATATTGTAACTGGTATACCTAGCCTTGTGCCAGTGACCTTTATAATAGTAAACTCATTTCCTAAATCTATGCTTCTTTGGTCATGTGATTGTATTTTTTTTTTTTTTTTAATACCATGATAAATTATAGGCCTGAGCTTGCAGAATTAATTTTAATAAAAAATAAAAATCAGAATTGAAATAAGAATTCGACTTAATAAACTATTAGTAAAAATATAATCTGATTTTTTTATATGGGTATATTATTTTTATAACAATTAAAGAGTAATCAAGTAGCAAGATTCACCTTTTACCTGATTTACATTATTATTATTATTATTATTATTATTTTAAAGCAAGATTAAAACAAATTGACCAAAAATGAAAAAAAAACAAAAAAACCCCTAAATGTTGGTAATTTATAAGAAGCTGGTTTTATGCGATATGTTGCATGGCTTCTGTCCCTACCATATTTATGGAGACTATTGTAATGTAACAGACTTTTGTCATGCGGAGAGGAGGGACTTTCATTCATTCTGTTTTCATAGTGTTTTCAGCCACATAAAAACCTTTTCAAAATTAAAATAAGTTTTGTAGCCCTACAAAAGTACTATTCCCATTTAAATGAGACACTTAAATCAGAACTTAATTTTAGCTACATGGCATTGATATACCCATTCCTGGTACATACTTAATATGAGGAAAATAACTATTTCCATATTTTCATGTTATTTTTCTATAAAAACATTAGAACTTTCACTATATTATATATATATATATAAAGTAATTTCTGTAGTAATAGAAAATGATCTAACTCTTGCATAAGGATATCCAAAGAAGATAAATAGTCAGGGTGAACCTCGTACTTCAAAAAGTTATCAAGCCAGTTTTATGACTTAAAGTGATGTATGGAATTAGTATGTACAACTATATTCCCATGCCAAGAATGAAAGGCCACCCATGGAATTCTTTCACAGGTCCCAATCTCTGACATATGCTTAGGGTACAACTCAGGACAGAAGCTCCGAAGTACAGCTTTGGAATGAGACAATGGTAGCTGGCTGGAACACAGGACAGTGGTAGTGCTTCTAATATCCCCCATGTGTACCAGGTACAGGTCAAGTTCATCGACATCTCTGATGAACACTTGTTAGCACTAAATGAGTCCCTGTTCTTTCCCAGAACATGTCACTTGCCTTATGCTATATGTCTGGATATCACATTTGCTTTGATGATAGGAGAATTCATTTCTACTTTCAAATGAGGGATATCTGTCCTTTCCTTTTTCTTTTTAATTAAGTAGGAGCGCCGTGCCTCCTTTTTCTTGCAAGAATAACCTTACCCTGAGCTGATAACACGGTGGTTCTTTCTAAAGAAACTCTATTTTAGTGCAATTAACAGAAATGAGGCACGGATGTCAGGGCTGGATACACAATAAGATCCCCCTCGTCCTACATAGAAGAAAAGGAACTTTCTGGCAAGGAACCAGCAGCTAGTTGTAATATTGACACATTTTTTCCCCAGCAGGGTTAAAGTCGGGATGATCACATGCTGACATTCACACTTTGCAGTATTATATTGACTAGAAAGCCAGTTAACAGCTAGTTTAACCTCTTCTTGACTGCTGTAGAACATGTCTGCCTTAGTCAGTGCTCACTTCTATTTAACCCTTACAAACCCTCTAAAACTATAGGGTTTGTATAAACAACCAGCTCCCTCCCTGGAGATAATTGTAAGCAGGTAGAGTGACAATAGCTGTAAGTCAGTGCAAAGGCTTGGATTTGTCTTATTATTCCTTGAGTAATCAGGTGGCTGAGTTTAAAGGAGAATGGGGAGGACCCATTTCAGTGTTACAGGCGCACAGAATATGATGGAAAAGGTTACAGGTTTCTGTTTTGGGTTGTAACAATAACTACATAACATAAGGATTGCTCGTCCTTCCTTTCGTCTAGAGACCCGGGTCAATTGGCACAGATCCTGCCCTTAGCTTTGCAAATGTCAGAAAGATCAATGACACCATCTGTCCCTTCAATGAATGCAGGGGTTGGAGTTATACAGAATGGGAGATGCCGAGATATTTGTAGCGGGAAGAGACGTAGAAGTGAACCCAATAAATGTATCAAAACAGGAAAAGAACACACTTGCTAGAGAGATAATCAATAAAGCCCAGTAAGGATGATAGGCGTTCAATGAAAGGATGAGACTTCTGTATTTACAGAAGCAGTTATCAACATCCTCTTGTGATAAGGCCAGCATCAGACACTCAAAGGAACTACATGGACCACTCACCTCTCCTCCTCTTGGTAGCTTCCTCTCCTGGTATCCCAACCTGATGAGCATCATGCAAACTTGCCGGTGTCAAACATAATGACCGACACACAAAAGAATAAAAGAATCAGGGGCTCATTCAAAGATGTACAACTTGTGCTCCCAGTGCCTTCCAGGCAGTGAATATAACAATGCAGCCCGCCAGCAGCAAGTCCACTTTGTTGGTTCTCAGAGGGAGTATTTGCTGTCACTCAGGCGTCTCTCTTTCTCACACACACACCCTCCTTGCAGTCAGAACCCTTAGGATGTGTCTCTCTCTTGGGGATCAGATGCGGCTCATAGAGTTGTTTCAGGCTGCATGCGGCAGGGACAGTGAGGGGAAGTTGTCCGAGCTGAGATCAGCCCCAGCAGTAGCAGCAGTAGCAGCAGTCACTGCCAGGCACACACGTGAAGCAGCTGCTGCCTAAGCCTCTGCCCAGGAGCCTAGCATGCTCCTCCCCGGCACAAAACAAGGGGGGAGAGCAGCGTCCTCTAAACACTGCAGCCGGCAGCCTGCATATTTATAATCCTCCGCCGCTGCTCAGCAGGAAAGCTACTTTCATACGTCCTTCTCAAAGAGGGAGGAAAAATATGTGTGCACACGCAGGGCCGGTCTTAGTGCCAGGCGAGTCAGGCAGCTGCCCGGGGCGTCTGGATCAGGGGGGGGCACCAGCAGTCACTATAGAAAATGCCTCCAGTGTGCAGAAGTCAGTCTGGTACCTGCCAGGGGTGCAGCGTAAGCCTCCACAATGCATGGCGGACGTGCACAAGAGACCTATACCTATACTGGCATTCTAAATGTCTAAAAAAGACATGGCGTATTTGTGTGGGCAACAAAAGGGGCTTCTTGCCTGGTGTGCGATTTGTGCAAGAACTGGCCCTGAGTGCACACACACACAAATATATATATGTATATGTATATATATGTATATACACGGTATATTAACCTGCAGCTGTCTGCGGGGTTTTCTCACGTCTTGCTTATCTTATCCTCACTCCCTCTGTGGCTGCTAATGCAAAGTAGCGATGCTCCCATGCTGTGTCCAATCAGTGCATCTACTAGTAGTGCAATGATTTAGGGGTCATCTATGAATAACACTTCACGCTGATGAATGGCTCTTTGCAGACTCCTGCCCTGATGAGGGTGTCTGTACGCTGCTGATTGCAAACACTAATGAACTTACAGCTTCATTAGCTGGGTTTTTCGTGCCGGCAATATTGTGGTCAAAGGCTCCATGTGACGCCTAGAACACAAATAAAAATAAAGCAACCCCCCCTCCCAAAAAAATGGCATACGACCTGACCCAAGCCTTCTTTTTTTGTGTTTGGGGAAGCGACCCTGTCCGGTTTGTATAGAAAAGGCGGTACTGTAAAAATATGTCATTTTCTGAATCGTTAAAGAGCTATACAACTATACAAACGGTCTCTTCTTCAGTATTAAAGTAAAAAAGAAAACATGATGGTATTGCCAGATACTGCACACAAAGAGTTAACGTGTAATCACAGGATTCTACGCAACTTAGCATAACCGATATGAAATTGCAGGAAAACTAAAGAATAAACAACAATCAACCCATAGAACGTGCTGCCTTATTGTAACTAAAAGTAAGAGACAACGATCCCGCATGATAGTTTGTGTCCTTCATATTACTTTCCTGCGACATTTCTCCGCCGTCAAACCTGCAAGCGGGGCGAAAAAGAACAACTCAAACATGCGTTGTTAAAATATTAATCAGAAGGATATAACGATGATAGCACATATTAATGATAATGATGAATGTGTGTACCCTGATGATGGGGCTGTGCTGTCTATGGCTCACAATAACACAACCACCATAACTCACAGACCAAACAGCTTACACCATCACTTTGGAACAGTCCTGGGAGAGGGACTCGCTTAAGGTCACAGAGTCACTGACTACACAGCCAATGTTACTGCTGCTCACCGGCGGTGTCAGTCTGTTTCGTATGTCTGTCTCAAACACTTCACTGTCTAGTGAAATACAACCAACACAATAAAACTCCACTTTAAATGAATCGCTCAAAGTAGGGAGCATAAAAGAAAAAGAAATGAAATAATATTGCTAATTAAAGTAGAGCGCTAATATGGCTCTGTGTCTCTCGGTGAGAACAAGGGAGACAACTTAACCTCTACCACCTCTGATGGGTGGCTCTTCCACCTGTCTACCACCCTTTCAGTGAAGTAAAAATAATAAAAAAAAAAAAAACACTTCACAAAGGCTCCATATGTTTAGTAACAATGTGAAGTGCTACTTCTGAGAAGGGGTTTGTTATATATTGTATCTTCACTATAATCATAAGTAGATACCGCACTTAGAAAAATATTTAAAAAATACAGCACTTTTTGTTCTTTCTGTTCTGGTTCTGACCCACCGTTTTATAAACTGCTTTTGATATCTGGCGACTGGGAACAGTGATGGAGGGGGAGATGTTATATCTTTTTAATTAACAGAAGATATTATTTGGTTCAAAGGTCGTCATTTATCAAAGTCTGAGCAGGCAAAACTTTGTGTAAGTGAAAGAGACAATAAAAGTGCTATTGTTATCAAAAGCAGTGCTTGTCCAAACTCACGGAAAACGCGGGTTCAATATTTAACCACATCTGCTTTATCACCTTGACCCACAAAAGCAAAGGTATTTTTATGTTATGCTAGGAAAACTAGATGTTGTTTATCAAAAATACCTATAATTAGTCTTCGGTTTGATAAATTAGAGCAAAACTATCAGGAGGAAAAAAAGATTTTCTTTTTTTTTTTTTTTGCCCTTTTCGGGGAGCGTGAGTTCTATAGCTTTCCTTTGAGTTCAAACGTTTTGCTTTGATCTTTTTCAATCAGGATCACACGATTGCTTAAGCATCGTGGGTGCTACAGGATATGTTATACTACAGAATTTCTATTTTCTGCACCTTATCATCAGCCATTTTTTTTTTTTCACAGACAAATAAAACTAGCTACCTTTTCATTATCGGCTAATCTTTACTAAAATTAAAAAATATATCAAACAATAATATTCTGGAAGGTTAGCGCTTCCATAGAAATGTCAAAAAAAAAAACAAAAAAAAAAAAGTAGATACAGTTTCTGTCCATCCTCATTATAATTTTTACCGCGACCGTCATATTAATGGGTTTCCAAATCCTGTAGGATCGTGCATACCTACGATAAAAAGGCACAGATGTAGATGCAGCCCACAAAGGGTTAAATTGCACTAACAGGATCCTAACTCTGTTAACGAACCTCACATCTAAGTTGAATGCAAATAATAATAACATCTCCTGAGAATAAAGGCAGAGCTTTTCGCAGCGTCAGGCTTGGTAGACTCGAGCTGCTGGCTATGACTGCACAGTTAGCGGTCTCTGCAGGTGGCGGCTTCTTCCAGCATTAAAACTGAAAGTTGATTTGGGTTTTGGCCACAAAGTGGCTGATTCCCTGCCTTGGATTTAGTGGTAACTTCTATTTGATTTCTTTCAGCCTAGTATTGCTGACAGTAGGACCACAGAATAGGGATCTGAATATTTCTCAGAATATATTAAGGATCGTCCTGCAAGAGAAACCTTGTCTACGAGTGAAGCACCTTTCCTCCACAAGCATGGTCATCATAGCTGCTCCACACATTGGACAAATGAGTCTTCTCTGTGCCAATAGACCAAGTAGCCGAGTCTGTCCATTGTCCTAAAGTGCTGAAAGCCCTTATAGGTATTTGCACATGCGCGCTGCCAGTGCATGCAAAGATCAAAATTTAAATTCCTCCCACTGACCTTGGCACCAAGATTTCGGTGTAAGAACATGTAAATCAGGCTCTTTGCCTATTTATTCACGTATGCATGTTTGCTATTTCCTACACTGAAATGTCAGGCAATTATAGTTAAAACTGCATGACTTCACAAACCAAAAAAGCAACATATATCATCTACTGGCCCATCCGGGCTCCCCATACGCGTCTTCTGAAATCCATAAATATATTTGTGTTGTTAGTATGGAATTCCTTAACCTTGCTTGCCCCCGGATATTTCCATTAGAAAGATATTCTAAGAATTCTCTATCAGAAAAATATCTCAGATCTGTCCTAAAAGGCCATGTAAGGAAGGCATACGAATAATAGAGCGGGAGGTGGTAAAAAAATAATGGTGGATGGGTTATACTAAGTGGGACTGTAGCGCAAGCGGGTGCAGCTGGGGTTTTAGCCACAGCCAGCAGCAACCCTTGCAATGACTCTGTCTTAGTAAATTACCTTGGGGTGAAAACGAAATATTCAGGGGAAGGCTGATCGTATTTCATCCAGAGGCAATTCCAGCCAGGTAACCCAGTGATAACGCAGCTGAATGTATTTAGGAAGAAACTTAATGTATACTACAACCTACATTAACAGACATGCATAATTACATATAGATTACATATAGATGGAACATGGAAAGGATACAGTCATTAAACTCACACTGTATTTGCTTTGTATTTCAGTTCACACTTACAATGTGGCCAATCCAATTCCAAAAGCTTTTTTTTCAAAACTGTCTCTGTTGTTAAAACAAACAAATTAATAGCAATAATAAAAAAAAAATGAGATATAAATTCTGAATTTAGATGAGGAGACAGAAATCCCAAGAAATCCCATCCATTGAAGGCGCAGAATGACCGGGCAGCAGCTGTATAGCTGAGGGCCTTCTTTACATTACTGTACATGAACTTAGAAGACCTTGGACTAAAAACAGACTTTGTTAGCTGCAAATGCAAAGTTCTAAACTCATAGAAAAACAAATTCTCTGTAGGCGATTTTTCTCCATTCTGATCTACAGCTTAGTAGACTAATTGGTCATTTTTTTTTTTATTTTAAACTGGCATTCCACCTACTCTGTTGATCTTTGCTTTTTTAATGTAATGAAGAAACACAATTACTAATAATTAGTAATAATAACTTTTGTTGGGAATGCTTGTCATGTGACACTATAGCAGGCACTGATAGGTTGCCGTAGAAATTTGGAATATTTCATAGACGTTACTTTGACTTATTGAGAGAGGAAAATAAACTGACAGGTCTACTAAGGTAAACCTTAGTAAACTACTTAGCAAACTACAGAAAGCAATTACTATACTATCCAAGTTTAACAGATTGATCTTTTCACTAGCATGTAGCATCAGTAAACAAAGATATATATATATATATATATATAAAAATTACATCTTAACATATGTTAATATTAAATGGTGGTCCACGTTGGCTCAAATGGTCATGCCCTACGAACTGCGTAAAGTGAAGAAAGTAATTATTATTATTATTATTACTATTATTATTATTATTATTATTACTATTATTATTATGATTAACACAATTACAGTATTCTATGTTATCAATGTGTACTTCTTACCTGCGGAATCTGGGTGGAATCGCGTTGTAGGAATTTACTGCAAAGACATAATATTAAAATGTTTGCCACCAGCGTATGTCTATCGCCTGCCCCAAAATAACCGTGACAGGGACGGAGTTAACAAGGAAGTTGGTAAAAATCTATTTTCAGCAGCAGAGTAACTCAGGATACATTTTTGACCTGATTTTTCAGCCTGGCGGGTCAATGTACAGTTGTTATATCTAATGCAATGTTTTTGCACCTGGCATGGTTTGACAAATGACCCCCAAAGTATCTGAAGATTGATTGTGGTTTCCAGTTACTCGGGAGAATTTACAAGTAACTTCAAGGTTGCATTGATTTTGGACCGAGCTACAAACCCTTTGGTAGAATAATTCACCATGGTGACAACCTATAGAATGTATTGTAATGTCGATATTTCTCACGTATTGATAACCACATAAAGGATTCAATAACAAATAAAAGTGTATAGGCAAAATCTGTAAAAAAAATAAAAAATAAAAAAAGCAAAATCTCTCAGCTCTGTCTAAATAGAACTGTGGCTTTGATGCCCCCTGGCTGCCCTTATGAAACGCATTTGTATTTTTGTGAAATCATTTCTTTTTTTTTCTCCCTTATCAGGTCTTATTTTATTATTTAGCTGACTGCTAGTAGTTTGGAGCAAGAAAAGATTGATGCTTGGACTAAGGTGTAATTAAAGCAACACAAATCTCGTAGCCGCAGGAAGCCTGCCCCGTTCACTCATAATGTAATCTTCTCAAATGTACACATTATATTATTATTATTTGAATCTGATCAGTATAAAAAGATTCTCTTTTTTTAGTACTTATTTATACAAAATTGCATTGGCAGAGAATTATTATTATTAACACCCTGAATGCCAAACACTGCCATTCATTTTGTAATTTTTAATCTCAATATTTTTGAATGGCAGATTTCGTAAACGAAAGAAATAAGATGTGGCTGTTGCTTATGCTTGCGCAGTGACCATACTTGCTAAATTATTTAAATCTGACACCGTTTAAAACATTAACCTGTTAGTAGCCGGTCACAAATATCTCATGCAGCAAAAAAAACAAAACTGCGGTAACTCAATACTTTTTAATACTGGTCATCTAAAGAACCCTAGGTTTGTAAGACCAAACAAGATCCTTAATCAAATTACCCCTATTTCAGCGTACAAAAACAAAGAGCCAACTATACAACTGTGTGGCTCTGAGAATGTGTCTGTCCACCATAAGATTTGTGTAGAAAAACTGGATATTTATGGTGAAACCTTGAGAGTTCGAAAAAAATGGATCTGACTTAAGAAGTGCCACTCTGGCTGAAATTATAGTGTGTTTTCCTCTTATAATGTGTTTTATCTTGATATTATTGCGCCAATCTGCCTCGTAATACATGAGTGCATTCTACTTAGTAAGTAATATGCATTCATGACTTTGTGAAAGATGTCTGCGAAAGATGCAGCGTGCCACATGCTCCCATCCAAATCAATGTTTCTTGCCAGAATCCTGCTATGGGTATATTTAATGATTGAACTAAAAAAGGGGTGCCCCACCAATATATTTTCCCTCCGGCTCTTAATATGTGCAGTGCTCCTCAGATTTACCCATACTTTAGATTGCATTCAAGAAACAAAGGTCCATATATCACCTCTAATATATTATATATGCTGTTTTCATTTTTGTTGTAGAAGCCGGTCCCTGTTAGGGGCTGCTGACCAGGTCCAATGAATCACCAAAACGAGCTCAGAAAAAAAATCTAGCTGTTTAGTTTACTATACATATTATATATTGAAATCATAATAACTAAAAAATATAGAGTATTTAAACCAATACTATTGGTAAAAAATGGTTTCCCCACTTGCTTTATTAAAATCTAAGTGCAATGTTCGGACCTACACCAGTTTTGCATTTTCATTCCTTGTGCTTGCTGGTCATCGATCAAAAAAAGGGTGCTCCACAGTGTAGGGTCATAGCGGATACCAGGTCCCCAATTCTCCTTCTAGGGCTGGACTCCCTACAGAGGATACGAAGCCTCTTCCTTCTCTCGCAAAGTGAAGCCTAGGGAAGGCCAACACTTTATGTTGCCTAATGAAAGGTATCACTAAAGTATCACTAACAAGAATGGACTCTTTTAGGACCAATGGAACAATGGGACATAAGCAATTTGGGCTATTTTTGTCCAGTATAAAAGTTGTATGCAAGGATCATGAGAATTTTTTTTTAAAAATGTCCATGATTCCAACAAGTTTCATACAAAAGAGTAAATGTACATGATATTGTTTGCAATAAAATAAAAAAGTATCCTTGCAAACCAAAAATGTAACAGGATTTAATGTAGCCATAGCCTTAACTGTACATATGAAATCAACAATACTTAAAATAAAATATTTTCCCATGTGCCCTGCCTCCAATTCACCTACCAGTCCAGCTACAGATCTTAGTCCGCGGTGCGTGCCCCCATCCCAGGTGCCTGTCCCCTATCCGAGTCCTAGGTGTCTGTCCTCTATTTGAGTCCGGGGTTCCTGTCCCCTATCCGGGGTTCCTGTCCCCTATCCGAGTCCTAGGTGTCTGCCCTCTATTTGAGTCCGAGGTACCTGTGACCACTGTGTTCCTGCCGTGTTAGCATTCCTCATAAGACTTCAGCTGTGTTCCCAGCCACAGCGCCCTGTCAATAGACTTTCCAGTCTGTCTATTACCTACAGCCAGTATCCTGATTGTGTCTTGTTCTGCTGTGTAAACCAGTCCTGTTAGTCTGATCATTTTATGAATTGTAACCTACAGTGGTGTGTGGAGAGATAAGAAAATAATTCAGAAAAAAAGAGGGTCCTTGCATTCGTGTATAAACTTTTATTATTGTATTCAGGATAACCTGGATTTGGGACAGGATGTATATCTCACTCCTATGGATCTTTAGTGTCGCTCATCTCATTGACTTTCCTTTTCTCTTAATTTTTATTGAGATTTCCATTGACAATAGGGAAAAGGCAAAATATGAAAACATTATCAATCCTGAGTTTCATCATTTGTTGACATCATATTCCATCTGCAATATTTTTCCTGATAAGTGTCTTACAATGCTTAGTAAATATCTATTACACAACTCTGGCTGCAATGTTTTCAGGAAATGAATGGCTACCGTCAGTAATAATTAATTAATTAATAAATAGATATAAAAACATTACAAACCAAAAAATGGAAAAAGGTGTCCATACAGGTTATCAATCATGCAATTATCACAAAATCATATCATTTATATATATATATATATCATAAATGAAGTATTATGGAAGCAGCGATAAAACCTTTATTACGCTTAGAATGAATTCTTTATGCAGAGACATGGCGGGTCCCACAAGAAGTGCAGGCCTTAGGTGTTAAGTGTTAGGTAAACTCAACCCTCCCCTGGAATTTAACCTCTTCCATTCAGCCCAACTTGCTTCATTCACGAGTGGGATTACAGATGACGAGTGAAAGATTCTCCATTGATGTTATAAATTCTATGATGTTGACATTCTTTGATCCCTGGAGGGGTATGACATCTCCACTTTCTAGCTATCGCAACTTTTGTGACCAAATAATAGTTCTGACCAATTTTCTTTTATATATTTAATGCATGCATTTTGGTCCTCATTATGTTAAGACCCAAACGTTATTGCAATGTATCTATGGAAATCCACAGAGAAACTATTCACAGAAAATATGACACATTAATAGAGGAAGTCAAGCATTAAAGGTTTATAAAACATGCCCACACTCCCTAATGAATTATGTCTATTTATAAAATGATATAGCGCATATTGCTTTACAGAATAATGATCCTACTGTATGAAATTGATCATGTTTAACATTAATATAACGAAACCCAGCATACAAAGAATGCCCATTTTTGTCTTTAGAATCCAGTTGAGATTTTTGTAGCATAATTTACACTGTTGTGTAAAGAACAAACAATCTACCATTGTTGTAAGAAGGAAATCCCAAATTTGTGCACCAATAAGTACATTTTAACTTACCTGTTCCTCTTGCTTGTTACCATTCACATAATATTAAAATAAACCTTAATATTAAACACTCGAATTAAGTGTAAGAGGTATGCGCACCAGCTGACGAGGAGATATTGTAATTATTTGGGATGAAGGCAGAGCATATTTTGAGTGGGGTGGGGTTAGCCCCCCTGGGGGCATGGATAGCTGTTCACGTGGGCAGGGCTAGCCCAATGCTGCCTTGAAAGAGATAAGCGTGGGAGGAGACATGGGCAGGAAGTGGGCATGGCCAAACACAGTTCCCCCGGACAAGCGACCTGGAGACCCAGGGTACAGTATTTCACCCAGAGACTCCAGGTCAAACCCAGAAAATGATTGTTGTGAGACACCAATTTAAGATGGTCAGTTATGAACTGTAATTTATAATCTAAATCTATCGAGTATAGAGAGGGTATCAAAAAGTTTGGAAGTAGAAATAGGTAAAGAAATATAATGATAGCTAAAATGTTCTTTTGTAAGAGCTGACATTAATTAATAGAAGAAAACATGCACAGTTTCAGTTTACAATATATTTTGTTTGTTTTAGGGGAAAATACAGATTATTCACCTGACATTAAATATGTTAATAGTTTTAAATAATCTATAGTTTACATAATACTTAAATCCAGTATGCTCAAGAAAATTATAAAATATTACTGATTTACCCAATTTAGTTTATTATAGAAAATAAGATATCTTTCCTCCAAGCCCCAAATGATAAGATAAATATTTAAGTTAGGTAATATTGCTTGTCCACAAAGAAATGGCAGCCAGTTACATGCAATAAAACCAAAGCTACTTTCAAATGAAATGGTTGCATTAAAAAAAGGTACATTTTAACATAGAATATAATGGCTTGCTACATTAACTTCTTCAATGAAAGAAAGATCGGAAAAGCTTTTTTAAAAATCGATTCTTTCACTACAGTACACTGGCTGTTTGTTTTAACCTTTCCAATATTTCTAACCTACAAAATTTCCTCTCATTTTATTTTTTATTCAACCAACTTGACAGCTTATTATCTTCGGGGCACATGAAAAAAAAGGAAGGCAAAATAAAATATGGCAAGCGCACACGTACAAGAATGTAATAATATTGCACCATGTAATTAGAATATAAAAATGACATCACGCGAAGATGAGGACATGCTCCATTTGCACTCTATTGAAAATATGTCAGACTGTTTCTTGAAAAAAATGAGAATTCTTTTTTTCCTTTAAATAAGCTAGAATTGGAACAGTAGATTTTTAGCATTGCATTTATAGTGCAATCAGAAACAGGCCTCTAGATTTAAAACCACTTCTATTCAAAATGTTTTGTTAGTTTTGAGGCTAAATGTTTATTTAATCTTTTTTTTTTTACTTTTATCCGTCTGTGCAGTGGTCTGGCTTCTAAAAATGTAAGTTCTGGAGAAACGGCAATATTGATTTTAAGAGACTTTATAATGATTGATTTGTTAATAGTGGACAATCACAGCATTGAGTTCTCTTGTCAGACTGTGACAACTTTTGTTGGGTAAAAGTCGCACTTCTTGGTTGTCTTTTTAGTTTTGGACACCCATACTGGTACTTTAAAGGACTTAACCTGCCTTGCTTATGTAAAGCCGACAAGATTGGGAGCTTTCAGTTTACAATGGCCATAAGGCGCAGGTCATACTTTCTGCTGGTCTCGTTTTTTCAAGTCTCTTGGGGAAAAAATGCAAAAAAGGGGTGCACAGCAAACAAATCAAAATAAGGGTTGGCTTTTTTTTTTTTTTACTTATGCCCTGATGAAGATCATATTGTATGGGTCAAACATGCATTCATGTGCCAGGAGCAAGCAGATATGGATTTATATTTGTCTCTACGACTGTTAATAAAGGCAGTGCTGTCAAACATTCTAATCTGGAAGGATATAATCCATCCAATGCCGGAGTCAGACACCAAAGGTAATTTTTGAGCTCCCCCAAACACCTCCTTGCTGTAAAGTCTGGGAAAGGACACACTGGGAGGTGGGCAGAGAAGTTTAAAACAATTACAGGTGGGAAAAAGAGGAAGAAGACAATAGGAGGTAAAACATTGCAATGACCACAAGGAGAGAAGGGGCTTGGGAGAAAACTACACTCATAAGTGGCAAAGGACAAGAAAAAGCACTAGGGGTGGACAAAAAATAAAGAGCCACAGGGATTGACACTTGTGCCTTATTTCACTTATATTTACAAACCTAGCTTGTTAAGGTTTATGAGATTTTAATTGTAGACCCGTATAGTCATCTAAAAATCATAACAAAAAAAAAAAATCAAACAAAATGGGATCCATACAGAGAAGTCACGTACTGAGTATTTATATGCCTACAGTGTCTACGAATAGTCATCGAACATGAGGTGATGTGTGGGTAAGGGTGGTTTAAAGCACTTAGTCTACATTAGGTGTATAGATACATCCTGCTATTAAGATAATTCATTATTATACACATATACAGTAGACTGGTTACTGGTCTATGCAATCTAATGCAGCCTGTGATACCCTCCTACTCAGTTAAACATAGAGACTAAGGCCAGGTTGGTGATCTAAAGTATACTGCAGATATGATAATTATCTAGAAATTATACTAATTTTCAGAGCTATTCAAGCCTCATTTAAAGTGGCTTAAAAAAAGATAATTTAAAATACTCAGTCTGTAAAAAAGCAAAATATGTGTACATTGAAAAAGGGCAACCAAGCACATACAGATTTTCAAACTTGCACTGGCGCATGCTATATCTATACCTTAATGAACATGTCTTGTTATACGCTGTACATATACTGTTTATGCACATATCAGGATTGTGTTTAAACATATTATGGATTATGCTTTGCTATGTTACACTATGATGTCAAATATAGCTGATGTGAACAGATGAGTTAATTCCCAAATACCTGATTTAGGCATTTTATCAAGTAAAGATCAGCAAATATTTTACATGTCAGTCATATGTAGATTTCTTAACAATCAACCAAATTCATTCAAACAACGGCATAACCTTTTCACACTTTATCTATTATCCATACTATTCTCTTGAATACAAGCTATTCTTTTTCACAAAAGAGTGACAAAAGAGGTTTAAAAATTCCTAATATTGATATATTTTATGGTTACTTTTTATTTCCCTCACATAAATATTACAGGTCAAAATAAAACAAATATATAAAAAGACACAACTTGATAACTGTAATTTTTTTTTATACACAGAAAATTCCCAAACTTAAAAACTGTAAAAACATATTTATCATGCCCAACCTCTAGACAATGTATTCCAGACCCCTAGGGTAGTGTTAGACTCTGAGAGCTCTGAGATTAAATCATGGTTTGAATAGAGTAGAATCCCTTTGTCCCTTGTTGCAGAATAAGTTTTAGTTTACAGTGCTATTATAATAGCGAAAATTTGAGAAGTAAAAACATGAAAAGTGAAAGTATTATTTTGGAATAAAATTTGGAAATTAAATTAACATAAAGTGAAATGTTTGTATTTTGATTGAGAAAATATGCAACAATGACATCAATAATATAATAATTCAATAAACAGATAATAATAATAGTTATTAATAGATATTTTAAACGGGTCAGTTTTTTAAACTTATATTTTAAAAAAAAATGATAAAAATTGATTTGATTTAATCTTAACGTATGTTAAACTATGTTTATTAAACTAAGATTATTTTTTTTCAAAATCAGATTTTTTAGTTTCTATAAAGAACAAGTTTAGTCTCTAGGGTTGACTGGTATTAAGATACCTGTGTAAAGCGGATGTTTCACACCTTACATGTATAACAAAAACATGAGTTCTATTAAAATGAATATGATTTTTTTTTTTTAATACATCATAGGTAGTTTCAAAATCTGGTGTGATACACAGCCGCACAGTGATCTAATTTGGGAATTCGCAGGGAGTTATCACAAAGCACAATGATGCATTTAAAAAAAGCGGCACACGATTTAAATAAACACCGATTTTTGCATGACAGATAAAAGAAATAAATGTTTTCCAAGTTCCCCGCTGAACACGGATTTCCTGCGGCTGGCTCACATGATAGTATTAACTTGTGTTGTGCTGCGCCTGTAAATATTCATACTACAGTCACACGCAGGATGACTCCAAACATATTTCCCTTCTTCCATCTGTTTAACATTATCAAAGCTCTGTCAAGCACCCTACCTAATTAACACACTTTATCTAGAATACACTGATAACGGTTTATGTCATTCTGAACAGTGCATTTAATGTCGGCAGGATCAAAAGTTTCATGAAAGCAGATCGGAAAACTCTTAAGGTGGCACTGCTGGAGAACATTTTCTCTCAAGCAGAGATATTAAGTCAAGCTTTCTGCTGATGTATTATAATAACAATGCAAACCTTATCACATGCACTACACCATTTACGGGAGAACAGAGTCAATTCTACAAGCATTCTATAAAGCCAACAAATATTTCCTACTAAACACAACTAAGGATAATATCGCTTTCCTGCTGGTATAAAATTTATGGTTTATGCTGTTAATTATTATATACTAACTGTACATTACTGCGTTCAAACCATGACATTTATTTATTTATATTTTAATTAAAGTGGCTTCTCTTATCTCAAACAAAATAAAAAAAAATATATTTTTTTTTTACTTTGAATACTTGATATGGTCCCTTATTATTTTTTCAGTATGAAATATTTTCTTAGAATACAAGCCATGGAGTTTAAGAATATGAGGTATAGACAATTTGCAGGGGTCTTTTCTGAAGATTCTTTTGAAAATGATGTTCTTAAAGTATCTTGTTTATATTATTTATGTCCTATTTTCTTTTTTCCTCTAGATTCTTCTAGATAGTGCTGGAGTACTTACATAACATACGGTGGGTGACAAGTCCATAGGTTCATCCAGTCTACAAACCCCACCGTCCAAAAAGGACTGGGTTCCCCACGGGACATGGGATGTCCGTATTGTTTTACTTTGTTTGCACCTATCATTTCCCCTGGTTCTAAATTCAATAAGAATTTTATTTTGTATGTTATTCTGTTTTAATTATCATAATATTTAGTTTGCGTTTTCTTCCCCAAAAAATCTTCTTTCTGTTCCCCTCTGCCAGATCCAAGAGCTGATAAAAGCATAGACGTGTAGTCTGACACACTAATATATTCTGCTTCCTGAAGTAATGTCATGTTAGACACCAGCACAATTGAAGCAAAAATCCTGACGCAAGATATTGCTCTCGACAATTTCAGGCGGTTGAGTTGCATAACAAACTGTAACGTCTCTGCTGCTTCCCATCACATATTACTTTATAGCTAGAACTAAGCACATGCTGTCTGCTTTATTACATATCCATATTGCATATGTTAATGCACATTACATATTACATATATATAAATAAAATGAAATATGTAAAACTCTTTGAAGGAAGGGTTATCCATGTTTTAATGTTTTTATTTTTTTATTTTCTTGAGAAGTTATAGGCTAATACAGCTTCCATTTCTTAGCAAGTTAAACACTGTGCATTGTTATTAATATGGAAAACATGGGAAAGTTTAATGAGAGCAGATTAAAGCGTGTGATTCTTAGTATGTCTTCCTTTTAGCTAACCAAGGTGTACTAGTTCTCCCTCATCCATCACAATCAGCTTCATGTTTTTATCAGCCTGTAACACTAATTAGAACCCAACTTAAGTACTGTCCCTTCTTCCTTATAGCATAGTTTTAATATGCTTTAATATAGTCATTGACTTATCATGTAAAGGCATTGTAATTGTGATAAGAATTTGTTGTTGCCTGTTGTAAAAGATTTCTTTGTAACAGGGACATGTCATGTCAAAGTTTAAATGACTCTCTGGTTTGTAGAATAGATAAACATATTAATATAATTATATACTGGTTACTCAGGATCCTTTTGAAGTAAAGTAAAGTGTGACTCCGCCGCGGTGCCGACGTTTCATGCTGAGCGCCAGAATATGATGTCATCGCGGCAGAGCGGGAAGACGGATGCCTCCCGCTCCCACCGTAGGACTCAACAAGGTAGTAGAATAATGAGAAGTAGGGAAAGGTGAATGGTGGTGAGAAGGGGCGAGAGGCAGTGAAAGTGAGAACGTGAAGAGACGCGGGGTGGCGAGAAGGGCAGAGGTGGTAGATAGTGAAGTGGTAGATAGTGAGAAGGGCAGGGGAAGGCAGTGAAGGGGCAGGGGATTTTGTTCCTTTCTTTTTTTTGGGATGGGGGCGCCAGAGGAGTAGTCCGCACAGGGACAGAACACTTAAGGCCGGCTCTGGTTACCAGTTAACATGTGACATGTTAACATATGTCTAACATATACATGTGTGTGTATATATATATATATATAATATAAAGATGAATGAACATATATGACATGATGTCACATCCAGATATGTATCTTCATAGTCATTGGAAATCATTTGCAGAAATGTTGATCTAATCAACTGGAAAACTGAAGTTTAATTCTTTAGGAAAAAAGTTTGGTTCAGCTGGCCAATTAATGTTATAGATATTTATAGTTTGGAAATGCCCTTTACATCAGGGTTAGATGATAACCACATTGATTCTTGTTAGAATAACAAATAAGCGTATGTTTTAACCACACATTTGCTCTTTTCATTTACCTTCCTAATGACAGACTAGGTAAATTATTTTTAATTGGAAATGCTCACCAATATCAGTTGAGGCGAGCAGACTCCTTTAACTTGTGGTTTCATGGTTTCACAGTCTGCTTCTAGTTTGGGGCCATGAACTAAAAATACGTAGCTAGAACTTTGGCAAACATTTCTGATTAGTTCAGATTTAACTGGGTTCACTTGTTCCCACTGATTCTTTAAATGGGAACAAAGAGTCATTTGTTTAGCAGTCAGCGTTGAATGTAGAGATGTTGATGATGGCTTTGCAAAAGGTTTGCTCTCCTGAATGCATTCTTATTTTTATGAAGTTTTGATTCATGTCTAGCTGTTACCATGGTGCATAATGTACATTATTATGTAGCCCTTAGGGTAGGGGTAGGTTAGGGCCAAACCTGGCAGCTTCTCAGGTAGGCCACCCAGAACTCTCCTACATCTGGGGGGAGTGGATTTGTGAAGCAGCATTGCTAGCTGCATGTATAGGTGCGATTAGCAGCATGTATAGGCAGGGCGCTAGACAGCTTTTAGCAGTTAGGGAGTAGGGGAAGGTGAGCAAGAAGGGGGGAGTGAATCTTGCCTAACAACACTCCCCTGCATGGAGAAGAAACTGACCTGGAGGTCCAGAGATGCAAGACTTCACCTCCCAGTCAAGTCTGGAGAGTTATGGCACTCTTCTAATTCAAGAAAGAAAACTTAAAGCACTACAGATTTCATTCTGATTTTAAAAGAGGCAGTAGTACTAAGTATTAGCAAACACCCCTAGAAAAAAAGCCCTAGTCCAATCTAGGCCATTGGTAAATAATATATAGGTTGAGCTATGAAAGAAATACCATACATTCCATAAATTTCTTGGGTCATTTCATAACACCATTAGCATCTCACAACTAATTAATATGACTTCCCATTAGGTGATCCTTTCTTTTTAATTTCTCCAACAATGACTGATAGGTATCAATTTGTGTTCGATAGAACATTTGTGAGTTGATGTATGTACAGGATTACTAAAGACAGAGAAGTAATTTATGATTGTAACGTTTAAAAAACAATAAGCAGAGTCTACATTTTAGTACATTTAGCAAATATACAACAAAATATTTTTTTACACATAACAAGCTGAGGGATGCTATATTTTATTAAGCTTGGTCTTAAGAATCTTTTCTATGCAGAAATTCCTCTTTGTCAGGAAATTAAATTAATGCTCCATTCACCATTATCTGAAAAAGAGAATATTAATTACCATTAATATGTAGACTTTTAATTGCTAACATTGAACCTTGCTTAACAGAACAGTTAAAAAGAAAATTTGTCTAGTCCTCAGATCTTTAATCCTCCTGGACCAAACCTTTGAGAAACAACTTGGTTTTGGTTTATGCCTGTTATATTGGTTTTTTTCCTACAATTGTCATTTTTTTTATTATATTTTCTAAGTTAGCTTTTTGTTTTTTGCAAAACGTGTATTTTTTTTTTCAATTAAATTTATAAACCATGTGTCTTGGTTGTTATAAAAATGACAATAAGGTTTGCAATGCTAACCACAAACTTAAAATATTGGTTGTCAGATGATAAAAAAAAAATCAATATTGTATCCATATTTCAGGGGAAAAAGCTTAGAAAATATTTGTCAAATAAAACCAGTAAATAATTTTAGGTCTTCTTTGAACTTTCTGTACTTAATGTAAATAATAAAAAAATGTGGGTTTCTCTGCACTGGTCTTGGCTAAGAAAAATGGCAGACAATTTTAATGTATACATTGATAAAGTAATATAATTAATAAACTAAAAATGCATTTGTTGACAAACATTATTTGCTATTTTATATATATTTTTTTGCAAATAAGTAGAAATATACATTGCTTTAAATGGCATAAATCCATGTCAGACTGATAAATCACTTAGCTGAAAACTTAGATCCAATAACCATAATTACTTTTAGGACAACCAAAGATCTATAATATCCTTAATTAACGTTCAACAGAAAATGCATTGATTACAAGTAATATACAGTAATAATGGTGCACAATGAAAGTGGGGGTGGCATACTGGCGATACTATTAACATGCAATGATTGATTGTATCAATATACATGATCAATTGTTTAAAATGTAAATGTATTTATAACATATAATTTTAATTGAAAATATTTTATACATTCATTTGTTGTATTCTGAATTTCTGTATTTATGTCTATACTGTATATATTTTGATACTATGTTACAAAATAGTCCACATTGTAATTTATTTATTTATGTAGGCGGAATGGATATATAACATATCGTTGAGTATCGGTGGCCATTTAATATGCCCCTCCCCATTCATAATATACAAAAAAAAATTTATTTATTTAAAATCTAAAATGGTAAGAAAAATCCCATTTATATTCAAAGGGCTGAAATATTAGATCCATTAAGTAATCAATACATTGAATCAATGGCATTTTTAATCTGCTAAAGGTTAAAAAATGCTAATGTGAGAACCATGTATAAACTTTTCTTTTAATGCAATTACAATAACATGACTTCACTCAGTTTCAGTCCTTTCGATTTAGTTCAAGTAGGTTTTCTTAGGTATTAGTTCTTGAATATGGTAACTGGTAACCTAGTAAATACTGGATTATATTCCCTTGTATTCTGGGGGTTTTGGTATGTAATACATGTATAATATATGTGTATACATAATTTCTCTGTTCTATATATTACTAGGCGATGCATGTTTTTCTTGTTCATAATGTTACTTAACAGTTTACATTATTTATCACCCTTTAAAAAAAAAAAATAATAATAATAATAATAATAAAAAAAAATATATAATATATATTATAATATATATATATATATATATATATATATATAGGTAAGGTGATGTTTACCTAAATATTCTGCATAATGGAAAAAAAGACAATCACTTTATTTAAAAATTAAGTTTGTGTCAGAGTCACTTCTAATGTTATGGCAGAATCTCTGTACTGCTGATCACTCAAATAGAGTTGCAGAGAAAATATTACATTGATGAAAAAAATATGTTTTACCGTCTGTTCAGGAGAAGTGTTTCTAATTGATCTGACACAGAATTGCAGTCTAGTGAGTTCCATGTGTTGCAATTTTACAAAGAACTAAATTGAAAACAGAAATATTCCAGCCACTAACCAGGATTAGTTTAAGTGTATAATAACATAGTTACACAGGTTATCATGGTATGGAATTATTATATATATACTTATAAGAACAAAAAAAACCCACGAAAATAACTTTTTTTTGCTAAGTTTTCCAAATGTATTTCACAGTTTTTGCATAAAATTAAAAGATGTCATATCAATCCGTTGTTAGAATACAGTTCCGTACTGTAACAGTATATTCTGATTTCAATTCACTATTCATTGTCTGTAAATTTTTAAGTTTCATTTCTTGCGTTATATCTTACCATGATCAGTATAATAATTTAGTATATGCCTCTTTTAAATTATTTTCCAAAAAACACTCAAGTAAAATTAAAAATGTGTGCTGTATATGATTTTAATTTAATGATTTTTAACTATAACATAATTAGCAATGCAGATATCATACTGTAATTATTACAGGAAAGCGCTTACATATTATTTAGTGATCTTTCCTAATGACCTATGGTTTAATCTTTCCAAACGACCTAAGTGTTTATATATTTTTGGGTACATTGAAACAGGTTGTGGGTTAGTTTAACCTGCTCTATTTTTGTAACAACAGAGAAAAAAACCCAATATTTTGTATTTTCTGGGGCATTTTTTCTTGTGTGTTTTGAATGAAAGGTCAAAGTTTGTAGTAGTTAATAACAAGTTACAGATATTTTTGGCCCTGTAATGCAGAACAAAATTGTCTTGAAAAAACGATACAGATTCTTTAATTAAAAATCTGCACTGAACTAATCCTCCTAGCCGAAAAAAGAAAAGTTTCAAGCAATCTCTTTCTGCTCTGGGAGAGAAAAAGCAGACAATACCATAACAGATCAGAAACATAAGCTATACTATGCAGCCAGGAGCACAGCAGGGAAGTGAATACTGCTCCGACTGTGTCATTTTTTAATCCCCCATCCCAGTTTTCCCCGTCTGACCTCATGCTGAGATGAAGTTATCACAGAAGACAGCTTTACTCTCACCAATGAATCCAACCCTGGATCTGAATTATCCTTAGCAGATCAAAACACCGCTTTCATCAAATAGTATTATCTGCATAAAAGGCATGCAATTGCCCGATAATTTTACCCAAACTATGCTATTCATTTAAAGGACAAGAAAAGAAATGTAATTCATTCTGTTTTGCCTGTAAAAGCTAACATGGAAACTCATGGGAACTTTGCTTTTTTTAATATCGGATCCCCAAAAAAATGAGTTTTGGGTGTTTTTCATTTTTTTTTTGTTTTCCATCCATTTCTGCATAAGCCTTCTTGATCTTGGATAGAGAAATTGAAAGCTTATAAGCAGAATGATAGAAAACATTCCCAGTGCTTCTTGAGACTGCATTTCAAACTCTATTAGCTATGCTTTTGTGAACCAATAAAAGCAAATCTTTTTTAAAACATAAAAGTAACAATGCCAGCAAATTCATCGGCTGGAAATATGTAATTCAGTGCATCCTGGAAGCATTTGACTGGTGAGCAAGTTGGTCAGATTGACCTTTGTATTAGGCTACCACCAATATAGCCTTATGTTCAGCTTCTGCATTTCATAAATGTCACAGACAGATTTGATACGATATTCTTTACATCTGTGTCACCTATTCTAACCTGTGTTCAGTTTCAAAATGTATAGCTTCCTCCTTACTGGATGCCTTCTACTGTTGTAGGTACCTGGCTGTCAAAGAGATCTGGGATCTCAGTGCAAGGTGGTGGGGACACATTGTGCTCATCCATGATTTAAACCCAGCTATCCCAGGGTTCTTATATTGACTGCTGCACCTTTGTTTTATTGGGCTGGATCAGACATTCCTCCAGTCTATCTAAACCTCTGACACCTGAACCTAGACGCTCAGTTGTTTGTGCTTCACTTGCAACCTAGCAGTCTGTCTGTGTGTTTATGTTCTGTCCACTTCCTTGCCCTAACTTCATATGAATTCCTGTTACCGATTCCTTACCCATCTGACTCTGGTCATGATTCCCGATTCTGCTACATTGCAGATTCCTGGTTGCTGAAACTCCGGCTATGTCTGACCCTGATTGCGGTTACTGATTCTGTTACGTTGCAGATTCCTGGTTGCTGACCCTCTGGCTACATCTGACCTTGATTGTGGTTCTTGATTCTGCTATGTTGTTGGTTGTTGATTCTCTGGCTCATCAGTACAGATCTTCTGTGCAACTTCTGTTAACCACTGACTGCTCAAGGTTGCTGCCATCATCCTCTACAAGGTTCCCCATTGTTGCTTTGGTGTACAAGGATCATTCTTTTACTATAGTTGGTTTGCTGCGCAAGAGGTTCTTAGAATCTATTCTCTCTAAGTGACTCCCTACACCTGCATCCAGACCTCAGGTATAATCCAGCCCATCTACCTGGCAGGTTTAAATGTATTGATTTCCATGACACTCCTTCTATGTCATCAACAATGTTGTACAAGCATATGAACCATCAGCATGGATTGAGTGTCAACAGACTTTAATAAAATCCCCTGTAAAGCTTGATGTTTAGCACACTGAATAAGTGTATGGTTTTTGTAGAATAAAATAAGCATCAGATCTTATTATTACACCATGGGACAAAGTATATTAATTTCCAGTTCTCTCAATCGTTAAACTGCTGATTGTTGTTGATTGGTCCAGGCAGCATTATTTACGACCTGGATGAGAAGAAGACAGGTAACTTCGGGGTAGGACATTGATACAGACTGCTGCAGATACCTTTGCATTGCAGAAATAAAACAAACAGTATATATATATAAAGATATTTCTAAAACAGTTTAATTCATTGGATAAAAATACATTTATGGAAAAATTTGTGAAGGTGACAGTTCTGTCCGAGTGACGGGAGGAGTCCCAACTGGCCACATTCATGCAGAAAACAACATTTTACATAGAAATCATGTGTATGATTGCACAGTGAAGAGAATCATCATTTGCTTTCCCGATCCCTAGATTAAGCAGGGGAATGCCTCTAAATATTGAAACAGTGCTCGGTTTTGCCATCACTGTTACTAGAATATATCTGGAATACAAAATGTTACAAGCAAATCATAAAAGATCTGTCACTAAGCTGTCAGTGTGCCACTCAGCAACTCTTAACACTGCGATAAACATACAGTCTTCCCTGAGGCTAGAATAGTTTCTGGGTAAAGAAATCAACAAATGCGATGTTGTTTGTTATAAAGTTGTATGGTCTTTTGACACTAAAATAGCTAACTGTAGAAATTGAATAAAACTTACACCATCTTACACATTCTCGTTGAAAGATACAGAATTGCACCTGTAACAAATGGACATAGGGACATATGTGTCCATATAGATGTCCATATAGGGATGTATATGTCTCTTTATGTGACTGCATTGTAGTATAGGCACCTGTAGGATTGCCAGTGCTGCCAGTCAGTGGTGAAAATGTGCTTGCCACAAAAAAAAAATAAGTACGGACCCACAGTTTGACAGAATGAACTGTTGAGTGTTATGTAGGTTTTAACTGGCTTTTTTCACCGCCAAATTTAAAGGAACACTACAGCCATCATATGCAACCTGCTTGCCTTGGGGTCACCTTGTAAATTCATAAGGAATTCTGCAGAACATCAACCATCAGGTTAAGGACACTGGGGAATCCACAGAGATTGATAAGTGGGCAGCATTTCTTATTTTAAAGTGGGCAGCATTTATTTTAAAGTACCAATACTTTCTGCAATGCAAATACAATAACACATTTATACATAGGCGGAATGCGTGCTCTGGCCATTTCATCTTACAATATAACAGCTGCACATGTGTTACTTAATGTGTATTTTTTATGTGCAGTAGGGTTCCAGACTCCTATAGATACTGTTGGATGTTAGGCAGAATGCATCTTCTGGCACATGGTATACTTACACATGACTTCAGAGCTGACTTGCATTGGTGGTCTCATGAGAACCCTCGTGTGTGTATGTGTAGAAATTGATCTGCTTTATGCCGCCATTTAAGTTGTGCGTTGCAGCACTGGAGCTGCAGTTTCTTCAAAAGGTATGTATTTTATGCCGTAAGTACTGCGTGTTAAAGTACCAACAAAGTATTTTAATATGCATTCTTGTTTGGTGAAGATTCCAGGGACAATACGCTATACCCTTAGGAGAAGAAATAAGAAAAGCTATACAATAATTGTATCACACTGAATGAAAAAGGGGACTTCAAAAACACTTTTAAGTATTCAAGATCACGCAAAACACTGATAAGAGCACAACATATTGTCAGTGAATATCTTCTATACTATCCTGCGTACTGCTGGGTAATCAGTTACTCCTGAACACCTTCTTAGGCTCAAAATCAATTGTCTTGCATGAGATGTCAGTCTTCACAGATTCTTCTAGCGCTTAGCAAACCCTTCTCTGTTTCTGCAATTCTAATAATGTTTATTGCTATGCTGCCGCTGTCAATCAATTTCATCAGTCAGTGATTTCAAGTTTGCTAAAATAGGGAAGAGTGCCTGTGTTTACAGAAACACAAAACCTAAAATTGGGTGGCATTTATGAACAGAGAAAATGACTGCAATCAGCAGTATTACCGCCGCTAGCTCCATCAAATCTACTTTTAATTCTTTTCGCAATGTACTTACGTCATTAAAATAGAAACCATGGCCAAGGTAGAGGGCAGAATATATGAATGAAGGGGCGAAAGAGGAGTCTGCCTCATAATCTTGTGATGCCAGCGTCACTTAAAGCACGCACTTTGTCATTGTGCATGCTCGCGGACAATGTAGGCTAAATTAAAGATGAAGTATCAGACAGAATAGGTGTCAAGGTGAGGACAAGCAATACAAAATCAACAATGACACAAAACTCCACACATAACAGGGCAGATCAAACTGGAAGGGTAGTTCAAAGTCAGGGCAAAGGGATATTATAAGATACAAATAAGAAGCCAAATACAATAAAGAAGAATGTTTGGTAAAACAGCTGAACACATGAAGACAACTTGCTATTGTGGTTCTTAAATCCTTATACCTAATCTTCCAGCTAGATACAACCAACTAAAGTCATACTTTCATAATACTATAACACTAAGCTTCTGTGGATGCTCGACACATAGCCAAGACATGCCTTCAGTGATACCCTTCCCTCATGAAACAGGTATACTACATGGAACCTTATTGTCCAAAATTATGTTGGCTACCAGTTATGCAGGGACCCTACTTGGCATAGGCCACAGCACACCACTGACTGTCAGATTATATGGTTCATATGCTGTCTATGGTGCCATGGCTGCTTCAACAGAACATATTTTCTATTATTTCTATTATATGTTTCAATCATAATAATAAAGGGAAACATCAGGTATTTTACCTTTTTGGTATTCTAAAATGCATATAAATAAAATATATAAAAAAAATCAATTTGTATGCCATGAAAGGGGACTCTACAACTTGTCTATGCACAGGTTCAGTCTTTAAATTTATTGTATACATATATATGATCTATCTATCTATCTATCTATCTATCTATCTATCTATCTATCTATCTATCTATCTATATATTACATGCTCAAATCTGAACACAGCGTCTTAGCCAAAATCACCTCCTATTTCCTGTTTATCTCATTTAGAAAGCACGATACCACTCGCTGCGCTGCGTAGGTGGAATTTGTGTCCTTTTGTGGTGCACATGTGCCTTATTAAGATATGATTTCATTATTCAATAATAGAAAGTTGAGTGATTATATAGAAAAGTACAGGAATAACTTATATGAAGGGGTCACCTTTTAACAAATCTCAAATGATCCAAAGACTGTAATATGGTTTGTATAGTGAGGTGGTTGAGGAGAGTACTAATCACTTTACTGCCTTCTGACTCTTCTCTGCAGGCAGCCTTTATTACAGTGAGTTGTTAACGGTTAAATCTTGTTGAGTAAGTTACCTTAAATTGGAAAGTCTTGGGCTTGATTCTAACGGTAATGAGACCAATATGTCTACATAAACTTCATTGTCTTTCTCTAATGAACTCAGGGCTACTATCATACTGGCGAAGAATCTTTTAAATGCATCTGAAATATACAGATCTTCTTCCTTCTAATGTATAACGTATAATTCTCAAACCAAATTAGTATTTCTGCATTACTAATTGGAGAGCCACCTCAAGACAAGAATGGCTTCTAATGACATGTAAGACATAGGTTTAAAAAATACTAATTTAGTAATTTATTGTAATGTCAGATAATTGGCAAAATAGACATTGATACCTATTGTCATTTTCAATAATGTCACTTTTAAATAATGTTTTAGTTTTATTTCCCAATTAAAATAATATAATCTCTATTCAGTCAGAAAAAAATACCTATTAAACATACTAACATACCTAATATGTTTTTTAAACTCTCCTCATGTAAACTAGATATTATTTTTGGTGAGTGTCATAACACTTGTCTCCTGTTTCGATTCCTATGACTGTCTATTGTGAACGTATTCAATTTTGCCTTTATATGCCACAGGCTAGAATGTCACATTTAGGCTCTATGGGACAGAAATGATTGTAAAAAATGGCTTGTACAAAGCATTATATAGGAATAAAACTGTTTAACTCACTTTGACTACTGTTAAGACTATTTCAAATTAAAGAGACCAGATTTACTATTTTGTCACAGAATTGGGTCCATACAGATGATCTGCATTGACCCAGCTCGCCCAAAGATTGTGTGCAGGAGTCACAGTGCAGTAGGGGGGGCAGAGCGAGCCAGAGACCAATCTAGAAACATAACCAGACAAGACATACTAATACAGGGCACAACAGGGAACAATACAGGATACGCCTCTAAACTGGGGAGCATGACCGACACTGCTCTCGGGGATTGAGACAGGACACCTCTCTACCGGGGATGCAGACCGACACCGCTCTACCGGGGAACGAGACAGGACACCGCTCTGCCGGGGATACAAGACAGGGCACCCCGCTGCCGGGATACAAGACAGGCCACAACTGCAGGGATACAGACAGGACCCCCGCTGCAGGGATACAAGACAGGACACCTCACTCCCGGGGTACACCGACAGGACACCCCACTGTCAGGGATACAAGACAGGACACCCCACTGCCGGGGATACAGGTTATATCAGACTGACACACACAAATACAGGAACTAGCCTAGGACTGTATGATAACCATTGGAGATTCTGTCACATTTTATGGCCATAGTATGCTTAGCCCACCACTACGCCAAAGTACTCCAATGACGGTGGGTCCTAACGCTAATCCCTGCTGACAGTGGTATGAAACAAACCAAACATGAAACCCAAACACATAACAATAAGAGACATACTTGCAGCCTGCAGACTGAGAAACAGAACACACAAGTGGGGCATACAGAAATCCAGGAATGGATTAAAGCAAAACAGAGACACTGAAGCAAGACAGATATGCAGCACCGCAGCCTGGGTAGAACGTGACACTATTTCCCGATAGTGAAGGGCTATAGTGGCATGAAGTTAGAAGCCAGATTAATGAAGAAAGTTTTGCAGAGAAAGAGAAGCATTTCTGGACCTTTCTTTCTCCACAAATCTGCCTACATTATTCTGGCCCCTTGGAGTACTTCTAGCAAATGATGGGGCCATAGGCACAGCTTCTCCAATTTTTCCTCCAATTGGGAAAAGGATGTGTCTGGAGACTCCGCCCTTTTAGCGAAATTGCCCCGGGAGGCCTGGTTCACAGGGGAGTAGATGAAAAAAGAAGACACGGGGAGAAGCAGACAAAAAAAAAGAATAGAGAAGAAAAAGAAGAGTCAAGAGAAGTGGAGCTATAAGAAAGGAGACACTGATGCAGAAGCCGTTGGCGAGAAGGTAGTGAGACATTGAAAGAGTGATGGTGGGAGAGAGTGTGAGAGAAAGTGAGTAAGCGTGACTGAGAGTGATGAAGGAATGGATGGAAATGAAAATGATGATGATGGGAGTTATACTGTACCACTGTTAATGCCTGGCTTTACTAGTAAGATAGGATTTTCAAGGAACCCTGACTAGACACAGAACCTGATAATTTAAAAAACTAAAATAAAAACATTTCCCCTGGGTATTCATTAAAATTACTTGTGGTGTAAGGGCATCTTGAAAACCAAACTCATCAGCCCTCAAGGGTGGGATGGTCTGAGTAGCTATTGATGCCCTAGCCAGTCCAAGTTCTTAAAGCAAGGCCAGTCCACTTCTTCAAACAGGGATGCCCCAGCCATAGCTGGGTACTTTCAAGGTCAAGCACTGCTTCCCTGGCTCTCCGGTTCACGCTCTTATTAGTTGCCTACACTGCCTCTTGTGTGCCTTTTCCTGCCCAAGTACATAGCTAACCTGCCCCACTAAGCCATTGCCATTAAAAGGATGGGCTCCAGATAGCTTGACCTTGGAAAAGGCTTTAGTAGTACTAAAAGAGTTGAAGCACAGCAGCTTGCACCACATAAGAGCAGAAGGGAAGCCAGACAATAGGCAAGGTAAGTGTGTTTCTTTAATGTGGATTATGGGGGGCACTTGGCTGTACCTGCCCTCCAGTGCGGAAGGTGACAACTCTCCCCTTTGGCAGTTGAGAGCTCACTTAGATTAGTATAGCATTCATTTGTTCTAGTCTCCCTAAAGCCGAACCTGGAACACTCGGATATGGTTCTGGAAAAGTGAATTTTAAGATTAACCTGCCCTCAACTTTTTATTTTTTAATATGGTAATAACAATCTAGACTTAGTGAATAACCTCTCCAAAAACAATTTAATTATTTTTTAATTTTTAATCAATGCAAACACTGAGTAATAAAAAAAAGATCAGAAACACAGGCTCGCAGTCACTGAGATGTGTTCTACATTTTTCCATAAATTCACCAACAGAAATGACCTAAAAAATACAAACACAAAATCTTTTTCTGTGCTTTTACTGACATAGAAACATAGAACTTGACAGCATGTAAGAAACATTCGGCCCATTTAGTCTACCAATTTTTCCTCATGTCAGGAGTTTAGGCTTTATGTCTATCCCTACCTTTTTAAATTCCTCACTGTATTACCCTTCGCCACTTCTGCTGGGAGATTGCTCCATTTACTACCACACTCGGAGTAAAGTAGAACTTCCTTACGTTACAGCTAAGCCTCTGACCCTCTCGTTTTTGACCACGACCTCTTGTTCTAACACTGCTCCTCCTTTCAAAGAAGCTTCCCTTCTGTACTTTGTTTAATCCCTTTAAGTATTTAAATGTTTCTATTGCATCCCCTCTCTTTTTTTCTCCAAGCTGTACATATTAAGATCATTTAACCTTTCCTGATAATATCTGTCCTGCAAACCACTTTACCTTTTTTGTAGCTCCCCCCAGAACTCTCTCCAATGTGTCAATATTCTTCTGGAGATGGGGTCTACAGGACTGTACGCAATACTCTAGTGTACCTTTAAGCCATCAGAAATAATTACTCCCTCTCTTCTGTTGTCATGGACAGAATAATGCCACCAATGCTATATTCTGCCTTGGGATTTTTAGTCCCATGTGCATTATTTTACATTTATCAATATTAAACTGCAGCTGCCACATTCTCGATGAGTCTTCTAACCAACTTCACCATTTGAGTTGTTCCACCTGGAATGTTTACCCTGTTGCAGACCTTTGTATCATCTGCAAAAAAAATATACCATACCATTTACCTTCTGAAGTATTACTAATAAAAATATTAGAAAGTACTGGTACCACACTGGTAAAAAGTCCTTCCTTTGAATATACTCTGTTAACATGGTTGACGTGTCAGCTATTACAATTCTGCTTCTGAAAAAATACAAAATCCGAGAACCCTTCTTTGTGTGTCACTTGTGAAATAATTCTTCCACGCTAGTAAGGATTAACTCTTTGATGATCCCAGTAGGTGAACAATTATTTTTTCACAGATCTTCGGTATTCGGCATCAAAGCACAGATATAGTAGTGCTGACATATAGTTTATCTATGGCATCAAGCATGTGTTTATTTTTATTGAAAAGGTTTCATACAGTAACCTGGCACACAAATCGATAAATTATATTTGAAACAGTTGCTTTAAATCTCTAGAAAAAATAGCTGCTTAATTTAAGGGATGTTGATTATAGTGAACAATATTATAGTAACCCATAAGCCAATTATATGCCAGAAAGCAGTGTAGTTCTTCATGTAAAAAAGGAGAAGAATATTAATTTGATGTGTGAATCTGAAATTATATTGCTGAAATTGGCTGTTCTTGTCTCCTCCTACTGGTCAAAAAGCTAACACTCAGTTACAATGGATAAAATAAAATCCATGTCAAATTATTTATACAGAAGAATTTTAAATAATTACTAAGCTCCATTTTGTAAAAAAAAAAAAATACAGCATATTAATTTTTTATAGCACTGTAAAAGGCTCATATGATATTTTGCGTTAGGTACTCTTAAATCACAATTATAGACATATTGAATAAAATTGTTCAAAGCATCTGTGCTGTATGTGTTGCTGTTAACCACCAGGCTTGAAAAATTGCCCTTATACAGGTAGGTAGTATAGGGGAATGGGTGGGCTGGTGGAGTGATTAATCATCTGCAATCTTTCTTAATCTTCGGGTAACATCGATACTAGAAGAATTAATGTATTCATATAAAACCAGCATGCCACTTATAAACCACTTATAATGATAAAAAGATGGTTTGAAGATATCCTGCTATTTTGCACTACTGGTGGTTAATAGGAGACCAATACAGACCAGACCTGCATTATGCTTTGGCTTTTTTCATCTTATAGCAATGTACTGTCTGCAAAACAATAAGGAAAGCTATTTAAAGTGCTACAAAGGAAACGAAACAGTGGAATCATAAAGTAAAACTCAGATGTTAGCGTGATAAGCTCTATGAAAGAAGAAAGCAAAGAAGCAGAAGGGAATTCATTTAAAAAGGTTTTAGTAGTGTTTTGATGAATGGGGGTAATTTTGGAGCATAGGTGCCCTTAAAGTGTATTTTGTCAATGGTGGCTTGGGGCCGTACATAGGTTAAACTTCAGTAAAGTGGCTCGAGCAGCACCAGGTTAGTTTGCACGTCAGGCAGCAGATGTTAGGTTGGGCTGTTCTTGAAGTGATGTCATGGTTATTAGTGATAACTGTGATATGACATTATATCCCGGCATTTGGCTTCACCAATTTGTCAGGGGTAAAGTAGGTGCCTCTGGCCCTGCCACCATCTACCTATATCTATGCCCTTAAAAAAAATGTCCCAGTTTGGACATGTGAAGTGTAACGCGGCTCAATTGAGTTACTTAAATTTAATACTGGTTTGTATTCCAGATTTTTACATTGCAGAATGAAGGCACTCAGGAGACAGAGATAACCAGACTCTACACACAATTTACAACTAATTGCACCAGGAGCCTGTAGCCAGGGGCAATGTATTCCTTAAACAAATTCAGAATGTGTAGTTTTAGGTTTGATTAACGGCGTTCCTATATGAAAGCACCCTTTCCTTCACCATAAAAGCATTGTATGTCTTAACGTGGTCTACAATAGATACATTTAGATTTTTGGTGTTTCCCTTCAATGGAAGACAAATGTGCTAAGATATTCCTATTCGACATTGCTGAGCGGTAACAAGACTGCACTTAGGTATAACTCTGGATAATCTAGACAAAACCTTGTGCTGTGCCCGAAAGCTATGAAGTAGTAGCAGGAGCCCATGTAACAGTGGGTAAGGATACCTTTTCTGTATGTCTCCACCTAGTATTTCCGAGAGAGCTTTGAATTTTGTTTTTGACTTTCAGAAGTGTATTTTTTTGTTTGTGAGAATAGTTACCATTTCCTACCAGATGATTACATTTTGCACTATGCCAAGGTATGGATGTTTTTTACATGGTTAATAAAACCCATACAATAATGTTAATTATAGCAGCAGGTTTTAACTGTAGGTTTACTTCTGTAATAGGGATAACCATAAGAGTGTGAAGGACAGATTTGAAACTGGGTATATATCTCGGGTACGCGGTGAGAACTTGCGACTGCTGACAATTTAAACTTTTTGGCTTCGTTTTGAGAAAATGAACATAATTAGTAACTAATAAATGTTTAAAACATATTCGAGTCACCTGCTAAGCATTGTATAATTTATGCTACTGACTTCCACGATTCTAAATCCTTGAGTAAATAGCACTCCGTAGGTTTGAATTTAGTTGGCAAATGAAAAACATTAGAGGTTGTTTATCAAAGTTCCCTGGCTGTAAAATGAAGCTGGAAAAAAAACATGCAAAACACTGCAAAATATATTATTTATCGGAATAATCTTATTGGTTTCAAATTGGAAAGGTTTTTCTCTGCAACTGTGTTTATAACCATGACATTATAGTACCGTCTGAAAAAGTGTTTTTATAAATTCTTTATATAATTAATATTTAGCTGGTTGCTAAAAGTAATCCATCCTTCTGGAAAAGAATAATCAACTCCCTTGTTTAGTATTGTCTTTTTATGTGGTCGATTAATCTTAAATAAGTTGGATTCTTTTATGTATTTTCATTTTTTATTTTTTATTTGTCTATTAAAAAAAATTAAATGATGAGAGTATTTTATTTCCAAGCACTGTTTGCCTACATTTTTTATAAATTGTTGATGGTGTTTATGGAATTACAGATATAAACACAAAACGTTATTTGCTATAGAATTTAAAATATCAAATCATTGACAAAGTTGTTCACGAGTACACCATGCGGATGAAACAAGAATGATAATATACTTCAGATCTGGTAACAAAGCTATAATGAACTCATCCAATCAATTGTACTGAATGAAAATAGATCAATGCAAATGAAAAATTGTTCATCATTACTGACTTATTACATCACTTTTTATTAGTTTAGATTAAAGAGTTATATTAAGTCTCTTTCTGGGTTTACATTGAGGGGAATTTAATCAATTGTTAAAATATAATCATTTTTTATAAACAGAAAAGATCAGACATACCCTCGACTGCTCTTTTCCTCTACCTAATGAATGTTTAGTTGTATTGATAAGAAGTAAATGAACAGATTGCAAAGTCATGTACATTGTAGTAAGCAAAACATCCAGAATCCCTAAAGATGCCTGTTTATTAAATAGATCAGCGTAATCTTTTTTCGTTTTCTTAAACCTAATGCTGGTGAGTTGCTGTGGGATGCATTGCGGAAATAAGTGTTAACAATTGGGGAATATATCAAGGTCTTCATACATTTTTTTTACTTCTAGATGTAATTCTAATGAATACTGCTTAAAATGAGAGAAGCAGGTGTAAGGCTAAAATATGTTAAAGCAGCACTTTATAAGATCCGGTTATAATAGGGATGTTATTCCTTTTGAGCTGCTATGTTAACCCTTGAAGTTTCAGAGAGGTGGGCTACTGCAGAACAATACTTGGATAACAGGGCAAAGGTAAGTCGTTAAGAGAGGGGCATTACTTACATTTAACAATACAAAAATTACATCGATATACATCGACCTAAGGTGCATAAAATGGGAAATCGTGTCCCTAGCAATCACATAGTTATAATAAGCATTAACCCTTTAATGCAGAAGTTCGGATTTTTCAGATAATCCATCTGTCTATGATGCCCTATATTATTTTTACCTTTAATTAAACTAGGAAAGAGTTTCTATTAACACCCCGTCTAAACATTAAGTCTTTTATTTAATGAATGCATTATGTTCATACTGGGAAAAAATATTGTATTGAAATGTAACTGTTCATGTACCAGACAGCAGACGTATTTCCAGGAATGTAATTATTTCAGGAAAACAAATAAAAACTGGTATAACAAAATTCTTCCAGTCTCCTAACCTTTGTAGGTTGTATGAAATTTGCAATAGAATTGAAATATAACAGATTTATTCCCTTAAATTGTTTGACCTTTCCCAGCGCACCTTTACAGCGAACATCTGACATACACTTATTATCTCAATTTTATCATCTTTGTGCCATTGAATATTAGATGTGCGATGGTGCATGACTTTTACCTCTCACAGCCCTTTCCTTTCATGACTCAATTTTCAACGCTAATCATTTTCTGGATCTTATCTCAGGTTATTGCTGCTTCTACTAACTGATCCTGTCTCGGGCTATCAATTCAGACATAAGGTATATGAACGTTATTTACATAGTCAATAGTTTTATTTTGAAAATAGATTAAAACAAATATCATCATATTAATATCATATTAATATAAAGTGCCTTATATAAGTGCATGTGTGCAACCACATCCTTACGCATACAATAGTTAAATGAATTGAATGCTTAAAGGACAAAGCACTATAAATTCTAAAGGACTCATGAGGTCATTCGGAAGTGTTTGGACTCTGTAGACTATATACTGGGACTATCCATCAAAATTATAAATACATATGTTGGAAACACCTTAAAATAAATGTGTGTTATTTTGTTGAATTAGAATGGTGGTTCTGAACTGGCAATGAATCTATTCAACAATGGATGTTCTAAATCAAGACCCTCCAATGCTCAATCAAGCTACCAATGCTCAATTAGTTCATACTCCATGTTTGTTCTTTTCCATACATATCTTAGAATCTCTGTTTTTTTTGTGTTTGTCTCTCTTTCTTTCTAGAAGGGGTCTCCCCAGCTTCTTTGCCACGGAAAGAGAATTAATTATGGAAAACAGGTATGGTTAAAGCTGCACATACAATAGCAGATTTCAAAGCAGGCTGAGACCACCAAATATTTAGAAAAAATGTGAAGGGGCTTAGTGGTGGCCCCACCCAATCCTGCATTTGATATGTTTGTTATGCCTTTATGCCTGATTTTGATATTTGAAATATGTTTTATGTATTCAATGTTCCTCTAGAATGTAAATATGACCATGTGCACTTTTCAGAATATCCGTAACGCGTAAAGAAACTACTTGCTACATTGCTTTTTTGTACACACTTAAATATTTGTTTTTAAAGTTACTTTCTTGTTGTAAAATGAGTTCCTTGTTTAAGCAGTTGCACGTTAACTGAACTTTTAATTTGAATCTTGAACCCCTACTGTTAAACTAAATACACCCGAACATAATAATTGAATTAAGCTTGCCTAATAGAGTATATCCTATTCTATAGCATATACATGTTAATGGTCTTGTTATACCTGTGCAACATGAAAAAAGTAAGTAAACTAGCGTGGCTGTATTCACAATGTTCATACATCGCTGTGAATGTGTTGTGAATTAGGAGTCTGTAATTTCCACAGAGACCTACAAATTCTGACTGTCTCTGCTTCTTCCTGATTCGCCATCTTATGTACTAAAGGGACACTCTGGCCACCATATGCACGCCAGTGCTTATGATTGCTGAGTGCCCCTTTTACATTTGCATTTGTTCCAATTGAAAATTCATGGGGGAGATTCTGCAGAAGCGTTTGCCTCTTTTACTGCCCCCAGTGCTTTGCCTTGCAGGAGATGCGTTGGACCAACCTCTCATACTACCTGCGCCCTCATGATGTACTAACCATCTGTCAGCTCTTGTGCTAGCTCAGTGAAAGTTTGGGGGGTTATGTGCATGTACATATAATATATATATATATATATATTATATATATATATATATATATATAGTATATAATATATATCACTGGGGGTGCTTCCCTACCAACTTTAAGTGGCATAGAAATAGGATTGTGGCGAGAGTGTTGCATTGGAGCTCTGTACTTTAATAAGCATTCTTTGTTGGTGATGCTACAGTGGAGTGTCGCTGACCAAGGTTCGGGTTCTAAATATAATATACATATAAATAATATAAATATAATATAAGAGCAATACCATAAACAATTTTTTATTTTATCTATTTTATTACATCAATAGAGATCCTCGAAGACAATCCTGAAAGCAACAATACAGCAGTAACAGAACGACATTATGCCGCACTGAAGCTGGCAGTGTATTTGTGAGTGTGCTGTCAGACACTAGCTCTACATAATAGGGTCACTAAGACCCCCTGCCCTCTATTATACCAAAAAGGGTATAGTTACTAAACTGTGATAATCTGACATAAAACACCACAGGCAATAATTAAAGAAGAAGAATGATAATTCCATTTAAATAGATACCGTACACTACCAAGATAAAGAACCCTGCAATACCACTTAATTATTTGACATAAATGTCTATTTTGTAACTAACCAAATCTATGTTTTTATTGTGTTCATATAAATAATTACTTGGTGTTGACATTCTTAATGCAGACTTTTATACGCAATGTATTGCAGTTATGGAAAATATGAAAGGCTTGACAATAGTGGATTAAAGGCAAGGATGCAGAACTGAGAATAGAATGTAAATTGAAATATACTAAATATATTGGATCAGTCTGAAACAAATCATTCACTAGGAAAGACAATTAGTTTTCATTGCCCACATCTAATTTCATGGAAATACATATTTAATAAAAATAAAGTAATAATAATAATAATAATAATAAAAACGAAGAAAAACCCCACAGACAATGAAATGGAGATATCTAGACGTATTCTACACATTAAAGCTAAGTGTGATTATTATGCATTTTTAAGGCTATATTTGCAACTTTCTCTACTTTGGTGAATTAACACAACAATTAGGATATTTATGAGCTTTTAACCCCTTAAGGACAATGGGCAATCCCTAAACCCATTGACAACAATGCATTTTGAGCCCGTACATGTACGGGCTTTGTCATTAAGGGGTTAAAAACCACACTGGTTTGTGATTTTGTGAACGTACGTGTCATTTTAATAGCAGCCTCTAATGCTGTACCTGTGAAAATGCTTCACAGGGAGGAACAGATGTTATACCCTGTCACCTCTTTCATGGTGTAGCACTTTTTGTTATTGAAAACAGCGACACGAAGTAATACATTTAAAACCTTGTTTCGTGGATCATGCTACCCACACAGACTGGTATGAAAAGAATTGGTGTATGTAAAACAGTTTACATAGTTACATAGGCTGAAAAAAGGCATGCGTCCATCAAGTTCAGCCTTTCCTATATCAGTTAATTTGTTGCTGTTGATCCAAAAGAAGGCAAAAAACCCCAGTTTCGCTCTTTCCAATTTTGCACTAAAACCAGGGAAAAAAAATTCCTTTTTGACCCCAAAATGGCAGTCAGATTTCTCCTTGGATCAATAAGCTCTTTCCCCATAATTAAAGATTATATCCCCAAATATTATGTTTTTCCAGGTATCCATCTAGTTGCAGTTTAAACGTCTGTACAGACTCTGATAAAACTACCTCTGAAGGCAGAGAATTCCACATCCTTATTGTCCTTACTGTAAAAAACCCTTTCCTCTGCTTAAGACTAAATCTCCTGTCTTCCAGTCTAAACGCATGACCACTTGTCCTATGCATAATCCTGTTTATGAACAGATTTCCACACAATGGTGTGTATTGGCCCCGAATATATTTATATAATGCTATCATATCCCCTCTGAGGCGCTGTTTTTCGAAACATTTAAATTAGTTAACCTTTCTTCATAAGTATAGCGCTCCATTCCTTTTATTAGTTTTGTAGCCCGCCTCTGCACCCTTTCTAGTGCTATGATATCCTTTAGAGTAGGTGCCCAAAATTGCACAGCATACTCAAGGTGCGGCCTTACCATTGATTTAAGTTTGACTTAATGAATTTGAGGCTAGATGAGAACCCAAATTCAGACCAACTTATCGTCTTGATATATTCTGCCCATTCAATGCTTGTTTAAATTCCCTTGCTTTATCAATCTCTACCACTTTTGTTGGAAGGCAGTTCTGCTTACCTATCACACCCTCAGTCAATGAAATCTTCCCCTATATTACGTCTAAGCCTCTGGAACTGACATTTTAACTATAGGTTTTAAAATAACCACCCAGTAACCTGGATACATGTTAGTTATACATGTTGAATCAATAAAAAAACGAGGACAGTCAAATTATAATAGGTTATTGGTTTCCATGGCAACTGATGCATATTTGCATCTTTGCCCCAGAATTACTGCTTATTGATATGGCAAATTCTTTTGAAGAATAATTTTACGATTGTGCGATACAAAATGTCTAAATCAGTGGGTGTAGGTGAAGAGTTGGCTAGAATTTGATGCTAGGTACGCAGGCATCCTCCTCTTCTTTAAAGTCACTGTGCTAATCAGCCTTTTAGTAATAAAACAACCGTTCCTGGGGTTCTCATTGACCTCCAATACAGCCTGAACACCTGTTTCTCATCATGGCCTTTAGACAGGTAATTAAACCTGCTGAGTATTGACTTCACATTCACATGCCACCTAAAAGAAACACTGTGCTGACACATTCACACTAAATTAATGTGTTGATAAGGGAATAACACCTGCTTTCAATGTAATGCGGCAGAACATGCACCACTGTCTGGGTGGTTACCCCAGGAGATGCGTACATCGACAGCAGAAGTCCCATGGAAAATTAGGTATTTTTCTTTTAGCATTATATACATTGCTTTTTTCAGTAACGTAAATTAGCACTAAATAAAATTTGTCTCAGTTCCATTAAATCTCCTTTATCCAGAGAAGTGTAGGTTGCCATTGCAGGCAGTCATGACTTTGCTCCAAACACATGTTCAAACACCATATTCAGCTGTGTATGGAAAACCGAGCCATTCAATTGAACTATACATATATATTATATATATATATATGCAATATATATATATATATAATATATAGATATATATAGAAAATTTATTATTATATATATCTATATTATATTTATATTATATAGATCTATATATATATATAATATATTTATCTAAATATAAGAATATATTATATAGAATATATAGATATATATATTTTTTATATAAATATCTCTCTCTCTCTCTCTATATATATATATATATACGCACAGCTGTCTAAAACATTATGCACAAACTAGAATTGCTTTAAAAGAACAGAATTATCCGCAGACGAAAAGGAAATGTCTTGAATTGCAATGGCTGATAGCAACTCTAGGTCAGCTTAGAGGAGCTCTGGTGTTTAGCTTCTCCACCCCTGTATTGTATAGTAATATTATGTTGTGCCCTACATTATATTAATACTATATATTATTAATATTATTTTAATTTGAGCATCATGAATATAGAGGAATCAATGATGCTATACACTGTTTTTTATGTTATTTTACATTAAATTGGACCTGTCATGGAAAACTATGCATTATTTCTAATGCATTATTTCTTCATTATTACTTTCAAAACTTTAAAGTAAACTTTAGAACAAGGTACTAAAAATCCTGCCTCCTCTGCTCTTGCCCTGCTCAATGTTCACTCCCAAACATTCCCGCCACTTCTAAGTGACTTCCTTGCCACTAGTATCACATCGCCGTACTAGGAGGATGATTGACAAGGTGGTGCGAGGGAGGGACTATATTTTCATTAGGGAAAATATGAAAATCTCTACAGTTGTTGGCCATTCCGGTAGCACAATGAATAGATGGAGTTCGGTAAACAATCATTTTTACAATATAGAGATGTCCACTTTAATTCTGTTTTTGACACTGACATGGAAAATAGTTGGAGACAGGCCTTTTTATATGTGCTTCAAGGCCCCAAGCTCCTTGATCTGACCTTGGCTGTGCTGGCTTTGCACAGTGTTCCACAGCGTAAATTGAGGATGGATGAAGAGATCAGAGATTCTCCCTTGCAAATAGCCCATTATAGCCCTCTCACTGTGATCTGCCCCCTGCATTTGTGGCAGGGGACTGTTATCTCCTGGACCTCCTGCCCATACAAAATATACTGTATTAGCTCATAAGCTCCTACAATTAAAGAACAGGAGTCAATAAAAGGAAGGGGTGCTGCCTCCTGCTATAGACACATGGCTGCATGCTACCATCTCATGCTTTGTAGAATATGCAGTTTATATCCAACTGGACAATAAAAGATGGAATCTGTTGGCACTAACAGTATGTGAAAGATAAAGATGGCCAGTCCGGGCCAGGTGCATATGAATGTGTGCAAAGAATGAATGGAAATGTATAATAACTGTATGTGTGCCTTGTGTTGATAGATGCGGAGAAAAGATAGATGAAAAGAAGGCTTTTTGGTTACTATTAAGTCATAATCACAACTGCAAACTCAATCACAGGGATCTACCCTGTAAGCTTCAATACCAGTTACTAGTACAAAAAAGTGAGTTACATATATTTTTTTTATTTATTTTGCTGAAACAGCATACACACACATTGGTTAAAGTAAAACGATGCATTTTTTGAATGCCACTCTCATACTAGAGTTTTTTTTTTCCGCAAATACTGTTAATGTCAAGTACTGATTAACATGAAAAATAAGGACACCATTAATAGTAAAATATACACAATGTCTGTAAAAAAAAGATATAATGTAAGTTTGATGAATAATTGTGGAATTAAATATTATCTGGATGCCATAATCACTTAATTGACTCTGTAGTTTGCCCAGGATCACAAAGCTCTTATACCCTGTGTTTCATGCAGAAATAGAATATCATTTAGAATTTCAATTTTGTTAACTGGTTAACATATCAATGCAGCAAAAAACTAATACTTCACAGTAATGGAATAGCCTTTTTGTTTATTTGCTTTTTGTTTTGAAAGGCAAATTATAGCATAGCATCACTTTCTCCACATTAAGAAGAAGGGGAAAAAGTTTTAATATACACTAAATGGATCCGTATAACCCTTACTTTATGTTTTATTTAAACTGCTAATGGACTATACTCATTGTTTTGATAATTTACTTAAGAACTTTTTTAGTTTTCTTTCAAAATGATGCATTAGAAGTATAACGCACAAGCAGTCTTTAAGGAAATTAACATTCATCCCATTTCTTTTGAAGCTAACTGCAAATGCCCGCTAATAGAGCAGGACAATATCACATAAATCATTGGATATGAAAAATTAACATCAAATATTTATAAATATTAATGTGTTTGTATATGAAAAAGTATAACAAGCAATCAAGACCCTGCTTAGGTTTTTAGAACAGGCACCACTAATAATGTTATTAATTATCTGTCGAGGAATTTACTATACTAAAAGTCTAAGACCCTTCTTATGGAATCTGTTACATTATATTTATTTACAGAGAACCAACAACTCTGCCTCTAAACATATTTGACTTCTACACTTCTACACATACATACACATACATACAAATATACGTATACCTGGGGACTTTCCACGGTCGGCTACCTGGAGCTCTTTCTTCTGGGAAAAATGTGTGGGGATGGGGCAAATCATACATAGAAGGAAGCAGAATCAGTGTATATGCTCCATGTGGAACATACATTATTTTTTGTTTCAACTGAAATATGGAATGTTAAGGAACTTTGATGACGTTGATTTCTTTTCATCCAGAAGCTTTGTTTTTCTGGATTTTACAGTGACAAGGATGTGTACGACTGCCAAGCCCTGTAACCTGTCTTACAATAGACTCCCAAAACAGCCAGCTACATTTCTTTGTGGATCGGGATCAGGGCTGGCCCAACAATGGAGCTGAGTGGGGCAACTGCTCCAGGCGCCACTCTTGAAGGGGCGGCACTTTGCCGCCCCAATCGCTTTTTTTATATTTAAAGCGGGAAAGAGAATGGCGCCGAGTTGTTAAGTTGTCAGTACCCGCTCGGCGCCCCTCTCTCCTCTGCGGCGAGTCTCCCTGTTCGGTCTCGGTGCCGGCTTGTAATGCTAAGTGCCGGAAGATGACGTCATTTCGGGCCGGCACCGAGACCGAACAGGGAGACACGCCACAGGACTGCTGAAAGGTAAGTACAGGGGGGGAGAGTAAGTGTAAATAATAGGGAGGAAGGGAGAGGAAAGGTAGATAATGGGTGGGCAGCAGGATGGAGGACAGGAAGGGTAGATAATGGGGGGGGGCAGCATTTTAAACTTCGCCCCAGGCGGCATTTTGTCTTGGGCCGGCCCTGATCAGGATCACGGGCAAAAAAAGATCAGCTTCAGTATGCAGTATGAGACTACTTACACTCATGAAGTTTGACAGCAAATCCAGGGCACCCTCCTCAAAAAAACCCAAAGAAAAACAGAGAACTGAAAAATAGCCCTTTGATTCCATGTAAAATGTAATCCTATGTTTGTATTTAAAAAACGTGTATTAAAATTGGAATAATTAAGCAATTGCTTTGTAAAGTCAAAGTCTGAAATACACTTGCCCTCAAAATCCACTCCCATGCAGACCATAAAATCTCACAAGTCTTGCCAAGGACTTCCAATGAGAGATTGCACTTAAAATTAAATATATTTATGAGCTTATTTGATGCCACACCAGGATTCCGTCTTCTGTTCTATAAACATTATAGGCTTTCTTGATATTTTCTTGTACTCTTTTTGTCATTCCTGTCTCCTCAGCGGAGTTGTTCAATATGAAAGCAAACATGCCATGATTCTTACTATTTTTCTTCCTTATTACAAACTTCCTATGGGACACATGCAGCACTTTGACAGGGGTGGCAATTTGCTGCTTCAAGACATGTTCTTTCTGGATAAATGCGTAGGGAAAGAAAGGCGTTTCTGGACCTCTTTCGCCACAAATCTGCATTTTTTTGGCCTTGTGCACCGCAAAAAGATGAGGCCACAGGGACAGCCTCTTCCCTGTTCGGGGAAAAGGGTGTGCCTGGAAGCTCCTTTCTTTTGTGGAAGTGCACCAAGAGCAGTGGCGTACTGTGGGGGAGCAGGGAGGCAGGGACATAGCGGGATCACGTACCTCAAGGTCACTTGACCCTCACTTGACCCAGATGGAAAGCTGTGTTTGAGGTAAGGGGTGAGAGAGGAAGTATGCATGAATGCATGCATGTGGAAGCATGGATGTCTATAGATAGATATGTGTACTGTATATGTACTGTATGTGTGAGCATGGATATGTATGTTTGTGTCAACATGGATGTGTATGCATGTTTCTGTGTGAGCATGAATGTGTATCTGGGAGTATGTGTGTGAGTGTGGAAGTCTGTGCAAATGTGAACGTTTGTATAAATGTTTACACACACTCTCACATTTGCACAGACTTCCACACCCAGTGCCAGTGTGTACGTGAGTTACCAGGGTTTGTGTGCATGTATGTGTGTTTGTGTGTGTGTGCATGCATGAGTGTGTGCGAGCATGTATGTTTGAGCATGGATGTGTATGTGTGTGTGAATATGGATGTGTATATGTGTATGAGCACAGGTCTTTATGTGCGTGTATGAGCATTTAGGGGTAAGTGTTTGTGTGTGAGCATGGAGCTGTGTGTGTGAGTATTGATGTATATGTGTAAGCATGCATGTGTAAGTGTGCGTGAGGGGAACAATATGTGTTGGCCTGAGTGTGTGTTAAAATGTGTGCCTGTGTGTATGTGAGTTACTGGGGGAGGGGGGCAAAATGGCAATAGGGAGGTGCCAAACATAGAATACAGGTGTCACGACCGGGGTACAGGTTCTGGATCCGCGCTGCAGAATCAGCGCCCTCTGGAGGAGAGAGGACGTAATGCCACCAGGCACAGGAGACAAGTAGTATATCACCAAAAATAATGAAAAGGTGGAACTCAGGAACAAAAATAAATAAATAAATAACAACGGTTTCCGAGGGGTCAGGCAAAAGAGTAGTCGGGGTCACAAGCAAAGGTCAGGGCAGGC
>VKOC01000001.1:9830320-9848061 GCA_009364415.1 Spea multiplicata
ATGAGTTTTGGGGGTTTTTCATTTTTTTTTTGTTTTCCATCCATTTCTGCATAAGCCTTCTTGATCTTGGATAGAGAAATTGAAAGCTTATAAGCAGAAATGATAGAAAACATTCCCAGTGCTTCTTGAGACTGCATTTCAAACTCTATTAGCTATGCTTTTGTGAACCAATAAAAGCAAATCTTTTTTAAAACATAAAAGTAACAATGCCAGTAAATTCATCGGCTGGAAATATGTAATTCAGTGCATCCTGGAAGCATTTGACTGGTGAGCAAGTTGGTCAGATTGACCTTTGTATTAGGCTACCACCAATATAGCCTTATGTTCAGCTTCTGCATTTCATAAATGTCACAGACAGATTTGATACGATATTCTTGACATCTGTGTCACCTATTCTAACCTGTGTTCAGTTTCAAAATGTATAGCTTCCTCCTTACTGGATGCCTTCTACTGTTGTAGGTAACCTGGCTGTCAAAGAGATCTGGGATCTCAGTGCAAGGTGGTGGGGACACATTGTGCTCATCCATGATTTAAACCCAGCTATCCCAGGGATCTTATATTGACTGCTGCACCTTTGTTTTATTGGGCTGGATCAGACATTCCTCCAGTCTATCTAAACCTCTGACACCTGAACCTAGACGCTCAGTTGTTTGTGCTTCACTTGCAACCTAGCAGTCTGTCTGTGTGTTTATGTTCTGTCCACTTCCTTGCCCTAACTTCATATGAATTCCTGTTACCGATTCCTTACCCATCTGACTCTGGTCATGATTCCCGATTCTGCTACATTGCAGATTCCTGGTTGCTGAAACTCCGGCTATGTCTGACCCTGATTGCGGTTACTGATTCTGTTGTGTTGCAGATTCCTGGTTGCTGACCCTCTGGCTACATCTGACCTTGATTGTGGTTCTTGATTCTGCTATGTTGTTGGTTGTTGATTCTCTGGCTCATCAGTACAGATCTTCTGTGCAACTTCTGTTGACCACTGTCTGCTGAAGGTTGCTGCCATCATGCTCTACAAGGTTCCCCATTGTTGCTTTGGTGTACAAGGATCTTTCTTTTACTATAGTTGGTTTGCTGTGCGCAAGAGGTTCTTAGAATCGATTCTCTATAAGTGACTCCCTACACCTGCCACCAGACCTCAGGTATAATCCAGCCCATCTACCTGGCAGGTTTAAATGTATTGATTTCCATTCACGTTCCATTTCAGGAGTTTTATATGGAATTTCTGAAACCATCGACACTCCTTCTATGTCATCAACAATGTCGTACAAGCATATGAACCATCAGCATGGATTCAGTGTCAATAGACTTTAATAAAATCCTCTGTAAAGCTTAATGTTTAGCACAACGAATAAGTGTATAGTTTTTGTAGAATAAAATAAGCATCCGATCTTATTACTACACCATGGGACAAAGTATATTAATTTCCAGTTCTCTCAATCGTTAAACTGCTGATTGTTGTTGATTGGTTCAGGCAGCATTATTTACGACCTGGATGAGAAGAAGACAGGTAACTTCGGGGTAGGAAATTGATACAGACTGCTGCAGATACCTTTGTATTGCAGAAATAAAACAAACAGTATATATATAATATCTTTATAATAATTATATAATATAAGATATTTCTAAAAAAATTTAATTCATTGGATAAATAAATATACTTATGGAAAAATTTGTGAAGGTGACAGTTCTGTCCGAGTGACGGTTGCTTGTGTATAGACATCCACATGAGTCCCAACTGACCACATTCATGCAGAAAACAACATTTTACATAGAAATGATGTGTATGATTGCACAGTGAAGAGAATCATCATTTGCTTTCCCGATCCCTAGATTAAGCAGGGGAATGTCTCTAAATATTGAAACAGTGCTCGGTTTTGCCATCACTGTTACTAGAATATATCTGGAATACAAAATGTTACAAGCAAATCATAAAAGATCTGTCACTAAGCTGTCAGTGTGCCACTCAGCAACTCTTAACACTGCGATAAACATACAGTCTTCCCTGAGGCTAGAATAGTTTCTGGGTAAAGAAATCAACAAATGCGATGTTGTTTGTTATAAAGTTGTATGGTCTTTTGACACTAAAATAGCTAACTGTAGAAATTGAATAAAACTTACACCATCTTACACGTTCTCGTTGAAAGATACAGAATTGCACCTGTAACAAATGGCCATAGGGACATATGTGTCCATATAGATGTCCATATAGGGATATATATATGTCTCTTTATGTGACTGCGTTGTAGTATAGGCACCTGTAGGATTGCCAGTGCTGCCAGTCAGTGGTGAAAATGTGCTTGCCACAAAAAAAAATAAGTACGCACTCACAGTTTGACAAAATGAACTGTTGCGTGTTATGTAGGTTTTAATTGGCTTTTTTCACCGCCAAATTTAAAGGAACACTACAGCCATCATATGCAACCTGCTTGCCTTGGGGCCACCTTGTAAATTCATAAGGAATTCTGCAGAACATGAACCATCAGGTTAAGGACACTGGGGAATCCACAGAGATTGAGAAGTGGGCAGCATTTCTTATTTTAAAGTGGGCAGCATTTATTTTAAAGTACCAATACTTTCTGCAATGCAAATACAATAACACATTTATACATAGGCGGAATGCGTGCTCTGGCCATTTCATCTTGCAATATAACAGCTGCACATGTGTTACTTAATGTGTATTTTTTATGTACAGTAGGGTTCCAGACTCCTATAGATACTGTTGTATATTAGGCAGAATGCATCTTCTGGCACATGGTATACTTACACATGACTTCAGAGCTGACTTGCATTTGTGGTCTCATGAGAACCCTCGTGTGCATGTGTAGAAATTGATCTCCTTTATGCCGCCATTTAAGTTGTGCGTTGCAGCACTGGAGCTGCAGTTTCTTCAAAAGGTATGTATTTTATGCCGTAAGTACTGCGTGTTAAAGTACCAACAAAGTATTTTAATATGCATTCTTGTTTGGTGAAGATTCCAGGGACAATACGCTATACCCTTAGGAGAAGAAATAAGAAAAGCTATACAATAATTGTATCACACTGAATGAAAAAGGGGACTTGAAAAACACTTTTAAGTATTCAAGATCACGCAAAACACTGATAAGAGCACAACATATTGTCAGTGAATATCTTCTATACTATCCTGCGTACTGCTGGGTAATCAGTTACTCCTGAACACCTTCTTAGGCTCAAAATCAATTGTCTTGCATGAGATGTCAGTCTTCACAGATTCTTCCAGCGCTTAGCAAACCCTTCTCTGTTTCTGCAATTCTAATAATGTTTATTGCTATGCTGCTGCTGTCAATCAATTTCATCAGTCAGTGATTTCAAGTTTGCTAAAATAGGGAAGAGTGCCTGTGTTTACAGAAACACAAAACCTAAAATTGGGTGGCATTTATGAACAGAGAAAATGACTGCAATCAGCAGTATTACCGCCGCTAGCTCCATCAAATCTACTTTTAATTCTTTTCGCAATGTACTTACGTCATTAAAATAGAAACCATGGCCAAGGTAGAGGGCAGAATATATGAATGAAGGGGCGAAAGAGGAGTCTGCCTCATAATCTTGTGATGCCAGCGTCACTTAAAGCACGCACTTTGTCATTGTGCATGCTCGCGGACAATGTAGGCTAAATTAAAGATGAAGTATCAGACAGAATAGGTGTCAAGGTGAGGACAAGCAATACAAAATCAACAATGACACAAAACTCCACACATAACAGGGCAGATCAAACTGGAAGGGTAGTTCAAAGTCAGGGCAAAGGGATATTATAAGATACAAATAAGAAGCCAAATACAATAAAGAAGAATGTTTGGTAAAACAGCTGAACACATGAAGACAACTTGCTATTGTGGTTCTTAAATCCTTATACCTAATCTTCCAGCTAGATACAACCAACTAAAGTCATACTTTCATAATACTATAACACTAAGCTTCTGTGGATGCTCGACACATAGCCAAGACATGCCTTCAGTGATACCCTTCCCTCATGAAACAGGTATACTACATGGAACCTTATTGTCCAAAATTATGTTGGCTACCAGTTATGCAGGGACCCTACTTGGCATAGGCCACAGCACACCACTGACTGTCAGATTATATGGTTCATATGCTGTCTATGGTGCCATGGCTGCTTCAACAGAACATATTTTCTATTATTTCTATTATATGTTTCAATCATAATAATAAAGGGAAACATCAGGTATTTTACCTTTTTGGTATTCTAAAATGCATATAAATAAAATATATAAAAAAAATCAATTTGTATGCCATGAAAGGGGACTCTACAACTTGTCTATGCACAGGTTCAGTCTTTAAATTTATTGTATACATATATATGATCTATCTATCTATCTATCTATCTATCTATCTATCTATCTATCTATCTATCTATCTATATATTACATGCTCAAATCTGAACACAGCGTCTTAGCCAAAATCACCTCCTATTTCCTGTTTATCTCATTTAGAAAGCACGATACCACTCGCTGCGCTGCGTAGGTGGAATTTGTGTCCTTTTGTGGTGCACATGTGCCTTATTAAGATATGATTTCATTATTCAATAATAGAAAGTTGAGTGATTATATAGAAAAGTACAGGAATAACTTATATGAAGGGGTCACCTTTTAACAAATCTCAAATGATCCAAAGACTGTAATATGGTTTGTATAGTGAGGTGGTTGAGGAGAGTACTAATCACTTTACTGCCTTCTGACTCTTCTCTGCAGGCAGCCTTTATTACAGTGAGTTGTTAACGGTTAAATCTTGTTGAGTAAGTTACCTTAAATTGGAAAGTCTTGGGCTTGATTCTAACGGTAATGAGACCAATATGTCTACATAAACTTCATTGTCTTTCTCTAATGAACTCAGGGCTACTATGATACTGGCGAAGAATCTTTTAAATGCATCTGAAATATACAGATCTTCTTCCTTCTAATGTATAACGTATAATTCTCAAACCAAATTAGTATTTCTGCATTACTAATTGGAGAGCCACCTCAAGACAAGAATGGCTTCTAATGACATGTAAGACATAGGTTTAAAAAATACTAATTTAGTAATTTATTGTAATGTCAGATAATTGGCAAAATAGACATTGATACCTATTGTCATTTTCAATAATGTCACTTTTAAATAATGTTTTAGTTTTATTTCCCAATTAAAATAATATAATCTCTATTCAGTCAGAAAAAAATACCTATTAAACATACTAACATACCTAATATGTTTTTTAAACTCTCCTCATGTAAACTAGATATTATTTTTGGTGAGTGTCATAACACTTGTCTCCTGTTTCGATTCCTATGACTGTCTATTGTGAACGTATTCAATTTTGCCTTTATATGCCACAGGCTAGAATGTCACATTTAGGCTCTATGGGACAGAAATGATTGTAAAAAATGGCTTGTACAAAGCATTATATAGGAATAAAACTGTTTAACTCACTTTGACTACTGTTAAGACTATTTCAAATTAAAGAGACCAGATTTACTATTTGTCACAGAATCGGGTCCGTACAGATGACTGCATTGACCCAGCGCGCCCAAAGATTGTGTGCAGGAGTCACAGTGCAGTAGCGGAGTTGGACAGGGCCTGGTGCCGGGTAACCGTATTCGCCCAGGTGTTGAGCACCTAGGGTTGTGCAGCCGCATACCAGCGCCCTGAAATGAAGTGATATCCTGCAGGCACCCTGGAGCAGGCATGAAACATATCACTAGAATCATGTGCAGGATGCTGCAGGCTGGGAATATGGAAGCTAAGCAAAGGATATAGCAGAAACTTAACAAGCAAGGGGGGCAGAGCCAGCCAGAGACCAATCTAGAAACATAACCAGACAAGACATACATAATACAGGACACAACAGGGAACAATACAGGACACCGCTCTCCCGGGGATATGAGACAGGACACCGTTCTCCCGGGGATACGAGACAGGACACCGCTCTACCGGGGATGCATGACCGGACACCGCTCTACCGGGGATATGAGACAGGACACCGCTCTACCGGGGATGCATGACCGGACACCCCGCTGCCAGGGATACAAGACAGGGCACCCCGCTGCCGGGGATACAAGACAGGGCACCCCGCTGCCGGGGATACAAGACAGACAAGACAGGACACCTGCTTGCCGGGGATACAAGACAGGACACCCCACTGCCGGGGATACAAGACAGGACACCCCACTGCCGGGGATACAGGTTACATCAGACTGACACACACAAATACAGGAACTAGCCTAGGACTGTATGATAACCATTGGAGATTCTGTCACATTTTATGGCCATAGTATGCTTAGCCCACCACTACGCCAAAGTACTCCAATGACGGTGGGTCCTAACGCTAATTCCTGCTGACAGAGGTACGAAACAGAAACCTAAACACATAACAATGAGAGACATACCTGTAGACTGCAGACTGAGAAACAGAACACACAGGTGGGGCACAATTTATAAAGGAAACAGAGCTGAAGCAAAGAGCAGAACTAAAAACAAGGAATGGAAGATCAGAACAGAGCATACGGAAATCCAGGAATGGATTAAAGCAAAACAAAGACACTGAAGCAAGACAGATATGCAGCACTGGGAAGAACGTGACACTATTTCCTGATAGTGAAGGGCTATAGTGGCATGGAGTTAGAAGCCAGAATAATGAAGAAAGTTTTGCAGAGAAAGAGAAGCATTTCTGGACCTTCCTTTCTCCACAAATCTGCCTACATTATTCTGGCCCCTTGGAGTACTTCTAGCAAAGGATGGGGCCACAGGCACAGCTTCTGCCGTTTTCCTCCAATCGGGAAAAGGATGTGTTTGGAGACTCCGCCCTTTTAGCGAAATTGCCCCGGGAGGCCTGGTTCACAGAGGAGTAGATGAAAAAAGAAGACACGGGGAGAAGCAGACAAAAAAAGAATAGAGAAGAAAAAGAAGAGTCAAGAGTGGAGCTATAAGAAAGGAGACACTGATGCAGAAGCTGTTGGCGAGAAGGTAGTGAAACATTGAAAGAGTGATGGTGTGAGAGAGTGTGAGAGAAAGTGAGTAAGCGTGACTGAGAGCGATGAAGGAATGGATGGAAATGAAAATGATGACGATGGGAGTTATACTGTACCACTGTTAATACCTGGCTTTACTAGTAAGATAGGATTTTCAAGGAACCCTGACTAGACACAGAACCTGATAATTTAAAAAACTAAAATAAAAACATTTCCCCTGGGTATTCATTAAAATTACTTGTGGTGTAAGGGCATCTTGAAAACCAAAGTCATCAGCCCTCAAGGGTGGGATGGTCTGAGTAACTATTGATGCCCTAGCCAGTCCAAGTTCTTAAAGCAAGGCCAGTCCACTTCTTCAAACAGGGATGCCCCAGCCATAGCTGGGTACTTTCAAGGTCAAGCACTGCTTCCCTGGCTCTCCGGTTCACGCTCTTATTAGTTGCCTACACTGCCTCTTGTGTGCCTTTTCCTGCCCAAGTACATAGCTAACCTGCCCCACTAAGCCATTGCCATTAAAAGGATGGGCTCCAGATAGCTTGACCTTGGAAAAGGCTTTAGTAGTACTAAAACAGTTGAAGCACAGCAGCTTGCACCACATAAGAGCAGAAGGGAAGCCAGACAATAGGCAAGGTAAGTGTGTTTCTTTAATGTATTGATTGGGGGGTTGGCTGTACCTGCCCTCCAGTGTGGAAGGTGAGAACTCTCCCTATCAGCTTCCTTTGGCAGTTGAGAGCTCACTGAGATTAGTATAGCATTCATTTGTTCTAGTCTCCCTAAAGCCAAACTTGGAACACTTGGATATGGTTCTGGAAAAGTGAATTTTAAGATTAACCTGCCCTTAACGTTTTTAACCAATTTTTCCTCATGTCAGGAGTTTAGGCTTTATGTCTATCCCTACCTTTTTAACTTCCTCACTGTATTACCCTTCGCCACTTCTGCTGGGAGATTGTTCCATTTGCTACCACACTCTGAGTAAAGTGGAACTTCCTTACGTTACAGCTAAGCCTCTGACCCTCTTTTGACCACGACCTCTTGTTCTAACACTGCTCCTCCGTTCAAATAAGCTTCCCTTCTGTACTTTGTTTAATCCCTTTAAGTATTTAAATGTTTCTATTGCATCCCCTCTCTTTTTTTCTCCTAGCTGTACATATTAAGATCATTTAACCTTTCCTGATAATATCTGTCCTGCAAATCACTTTTTTTGTAGCTTCCCCCAGAACTCTCTCCAATGTGTCAATATTCTTCTGGAGATGGGGTCTACAGGACTGTACGCAATACTCTAGCGTACCTTTAAGCCATCAGAAATAATTACTCCCTCTCTTCTGTTGTCACAGACAGAATAATGCCACCAATGCTATATTCTCCCCTATATTTTTAGTCCCGTGTGCACTATTTTACATTTATCAATATTAAACTGCAGCTGCCACATTCTCGATGAGTCTTCTAACCAACTTCACCATTTGAGTTGTTCCACCTGGAATGTTTACCCTGTTGCAGACCTTTGTATCATCTGCAAAAAAAATATACCATACCATTTACCTTCTGAAGTATTACTAATAAAAATATTAGAAAGTACTGGTCCCAATACTGATCCCTGTGGTACCACACTGGTAAAAAGTCCTTCCTTTGAATATACTCTGTTAACATGGTTGACGTGTCAGCTATTACAATTCTGCTTCTGAAAAAATACAAAATCCGAGAACCCTTCTTTGTGTGTCACTTGTGAAATAATTCTTCCACGCTAGTAAGGATTAACTCTTTGATGATCCCAGTAGGTGAACAATTATTTTTTCACAGATCTTCGGTATTCGGCATCAAAGCACAGATATAGTAGTGCTGACATATAGTTTATCTATGGCATCAAGCATGTGTTTATTTTTATTGAAAAGGTTTCATACAGTAACCTGGCACACAAATCGATAAATTATATTTGAAACAGTTGCTTTAAATCTCTAGAAAAAATAGCTGCTTAATTTAAGGGATGTTGATTATAGTGAACAATATTATAGTAACCCATAAGCCAATTATATGCCAGAAAGCAGTGTAGTTCTTCATGTAAAAAAGGAGAAGAATATTAATTTGATGTGTGAATCTGAAATTATATTGCTGAAATTGGCTGTTCTTGTCTCCTCCTACTGGTCAAAAAGCTAACACTCAGTTACAATGGATAAAATAAAATCCATGTCAAATTATTTATACAGAAGAATTTTAAATAATTACTAAGCTCCATTTTGTAAAAAAAAAAAAATACAGCATATTAATTTTTTATAGCACTGTAAAAGGCTCATATGATATTTTGCGTTAGGTACTCTTAAATCACAATTATAGACATATTGAATAAAATTGTTCAAAGCATCTGTGCTGTATGTGTTGCTGTTAACCACCAGGCTTGAAAAATTGCCCTTATACAGGTAGGTAGTATAGGGGAATGGGTGGGCTGGTGGAGTGATTAATCATCTGCAATCTTTCTTAATCTTCGGGTAACATCGATACTAGAAGAATTAATGTATTCATATAAAACCAGCATGCCACTTATAAACCACTTATAATGATAAAAAGATGGTTTGCAGATATCCTGCTATTTTGCACTACTGGTGGTTAATAGGAGACCAATACAGACCAGACCTGCATTATGCTTTGACTTTTTTCATCTTATAGCAATGTACTGTCTGCAAAACAATAAGGAAAGCTATTTAAAGTGCTACAAAGGAAACGAAACGGTGGAATCATAAAGTAAAACTCAGATCTTAGCACGATAAGCTGTATGAAAGAAGAAAGAAACGAAGCAGAAGGGAATTCATTGTAAAAGGTTTTAGTAGTGTTTTGATGAATAGGGGTCATTTTGGAGCATAGGTACCCTTAAAGTGTATTTTGTCAATGGTGGCTTGGGGCTGTACATAGGTTAAACTTCCGTAAAGTGGCTCGAGCAGCACCAGGTTAGTTTGCACGTCAGGCAGCAGATGTTACGTTGGGCTGTTCTTGAAGTGATGTCATGGTTATTAGTGATAAATAACTGTTCTTGTGATATAGTGATATGACATTATATCCCGGCATTTGGCTTCACCAATTTGTGAGGGGTAAAGTAGGTGCCTCTGGCCCTGCCACCATCTACCTATATCTATGCCCTTAAAAAAAATGTCCCAGTTTGGACACGTGAAGTGTAACGCTGCTCAGTTGAGTTACTAAAATGTAATACTGGTTTGTATTCCAGATTTTTACATTGCAGAATGAAGGCATTTTATTGGTGGATTCATTATTTTTTTTCTGGTAATAGTGGCTGCTGGACAAATGGCCGCAGAAACATATATCATGGAGCACAGGCACACATTAAAATATAAGGCATGAGTGAAACTCAGGAGACAGAGATAACCAGACTCTGAACACAATTTACAACTAATTGCACCAGGAGCCTGTAGCCAGCGGCAATGTATTCCTTAATCAAATTCAAAATGTGCAGTTTTAGGTTTGATTAACAGCGTTCCTATATGAAAGCACCCTTTCCTTCACCAAAAAAGCATTGTATGTCTTAACGTGGTGTACAATATATACATTTAGGTTTTTGGTGTCTTCAATGGAAGACAAATGGACTAAGATATTCCTATTCGGCATCTCTAGATATAACTCTCTGGCTAATCTAGACAAAACCTTGTGCTGTGCCCAAAAGCTATGAAGTAGTAGCAGGAGCCCATGTAACAGTGGGTAAGGATACCTTTTCTGTATGTCTCCACCTAGTATTTCCTAGAGAGCTTTGAATTTGGTTTTTGAATTTCAGAAGTGTATTTTTTTGTTTGTGAGAATAGTTACCATTTCCTACCAGATGATTACAGTTTGCACTATGCCAAGGTATGGATGTTTTTGCCAAGGTATGGATGCCAAGGTATGGATGTTTTTACATGGCTAATAAAACCCATACAATAATGTTAATTATAGCAGAAAGTTTTAACTGTAGGTTTACTTCTGTAATAGGGATAACTATAAAAGTGTGAAGGACAGATTTGAAACTACCTAGTCTGGGTATATATCTCGGGCACGTGGTGAGAACTTGCGACTGCTGACGATTTAAACTTTTTGGCTTCATTTTGAGAAAATGAACATAATTAGTAACTAATAAATGTTTAAAACATATTCGAGTCACCTGCTAAGCATTGTATAATTTATGCTACTGACTTCCACGATTCTAAATCCTTGAGTAAATAGCACTCCGTAGGTTTGAATTTAGTTGGCAAATGAAAAACATTAGAGGTTGTTTATCAAAGTTCCCTGGCTGTAAAATGAAGCTGGAAAAAAAACATGCAAAACACTGCAAAATATATTATTTATCGGAATAATCTTATTGGTTTCAAATTGGAAAGGTTTTTCTCTGCAACTGTGTTTATAACCATGACATTATAGTACCGTCTGAAAAAGTGTTTTTATAAATTCTTTATATAATTAATATTTAGCTGGTTGCTAAAAGTAATCCATCCTTCTGGAAAAGAATAATCAACTCCCTTGTTTAGTATTGTCTTTTTATGTGGTCGATTAATCTTAAATAAGTTGGATTCTTTTATGTATTTTCATTTTTTATGTATTTGTCTATTAAAAAAAATTAAATGATGAGAGTATTTTATTTCCAAGCACTGTTTGCCTACATTTTTATAAATTGTTGATGGTGTTTATGGAATTACAGATATAAACACAAAACGTTATTTGCTATAGAATTTAAAATATCAAATCATTGACAAAGTTGTTCACGAGTACACCATGCGGATGAAACAAGAATGATAATATACTTCAGATCTGGTAACAAAGCTATAATGAACTCATCCAATCAATTGTACTGAATGAAAATAGATCAATGCAAATGAAAAATTGTTCATCATTACTGACTTATTACATCACTTTTTATTAGTTTAGATTAAAGAGTTATATTAAGTCTCTTTCTGGGTTTACATTGAGGGGAATTTAATCGATTGTTAAAATACAATAATTTTTTTATAAACAGAAAAGATCAGACATACCCTCGACTGCTCTTTTCCTCTACCTAATGAATGTTTAGTTGTATTGATAAGAAGTAAATGAACAGATTGCAAAGTCATGTACATTGTAGTAAGCAAAACATCCAGAATCCCTAAAGATGCCTGTTTATTAAATAGATCAGCGTAATCTTTTTTCGTTTTCTTAAACCTAATGCTGGTGAGTTGCTGTGGGATGCATTGCGGAAATAAGTGTTAACAATTGGGGAATATATCAAGGTCTTCATACATTTTTTTTACTTCTAGATGTAATTCTAATGAATACTGCTTAAAATGAGAGAAGCAGGTGTAAGGCTAAAATATGTTAAAGCAGCACTTTATAAGATCCGGTTATAATAGGGATGTTATTCCTTTTGAGCTGCTATGTTAACCCTTGAAGTTTCAGAGAGGTGGGCTACTGCAGAACAATACTTGGATAACAGGGCAAAGGTAAGTCATTAAGAGAGGGGCATTACTTAAATTAAAAATTACATCGATATACATCGACCTAAGGTGCATAAAATGGGAAATCGTGTCCCTGGCAATCACATAGTTATAATAAGCATTAACCCTTTAATGCAGAAGTTCGGATTTTTCAGATAATCCATCTGTCTATGATGCCCTATATTATTTTTACCTTTAATTAAACTAGGAAAAAGTTTCTATTAGCACCCTGTCTAAACATTAAGTCTTTTATTTAATGAATGCATTATGTGTATACTGGGAAAAATATTGTATTGAAATGTAACTGTTCATGTACCAGACAGCAGACATATTTCCAGGAATGTAATTATTTCAGGAAAACAAATAAAAACTGGTATAACAAAATTCTTCCAGTCTCCTAACCTTTGTAGGTAGTATGAAATTTGCAATAGAATTGAAATATAACAGATTTATTCCCTTAAATTGTTTGACCTTTCCCAGCGCACCTTTACCGCGAACATCTGACATACACTTATTATCTCAATTTTATCATCTTTGTGCCATTGAATATTAGATGTGCGATGGTGCATGACTTTTACCTCTCACAGCCCTTTCCTTTCATGACTCAATTTTCAACGCTAATCATTTTCTGGATCTTATCTCAGGTTATTGCTGCTTCTACTAACTGATCCTGTCTCGGGCTATCAATTCAGACATAAGGTATATGAACGTTATTTACATAGTCAATAGTTTTATTTTGAAAATAGATTAAAACAAATATCATCATATTAATATAAAGTGCCTTATATACGTGCATGTGTGCAACCACATCCTTGCGCATACAATAGTTAAATGAATTGAATGCTTAAAGGACAAAGTACTATAAATTCTAAAGGACTCATGAGGTCATTCGGAAGTGTTTGGACTCTGTAGACTATATACTGGGACTATCCATCAAAATTATAAATACATATGTTGGAAACACCTTAAAATAAATGTGTGTTATTTTGTTGAATTAGAATGGTGGTTCTGAACTGGCAATGAATCTATTCAACAATTGATGTTCCGTTCTAAATCAAGACCCTCCAATGCCACCAGTCAAAAACATACATTGACACCTGTCAGATGCCTGGCTCCTCTTCTCATGCAGTTGGAACTATGGTGACATGTAGGGTTATGTGATCCTGCTGAGCACCCTACCTCCAGTGTAGCTACTGCTGCTATGTGGCTGGTACATAGTAAAATCCAGAGACCCCTAGGCACGTGCCTAGTATGCCCAGTGGATAATCTGGCACGGATGCTGTTACATATTTACAGGGTAAAGCTACCAACGCTCAATTAGTTTATGCTCCATGTTTGTTCTTTTCCATACATATCTTAGAATCTCTGTTTTTTTTGTGTTTGTCTCTCTTTCTTTCTAGAAGGGGTCTCCCCAGCTTCTTTGCCACGGAAAGAGAATTAATTATGGAAAACAGGTATGGTTAAAGCTGCACATACAATAGCAGATTTCAAAGCAGGCTGAGACCACCAAATATTTAGAAAAAATGTGAAGGGGCTTAGTGGTGGCCCCACCCAATCCTGCATTTGATATGTTTGTTATGCCTTTATGCCTGATTTTGATATTTGAAATATGTTTTATGTATTCAATGTTCCTCTAGAATGTAAATATGACCATGTGCACTTTTCAGAATATCCGTAACGCGTAAAGAAACTACTTGCTACATTGCTTTTTTGTACACACTTAAATATTTGTTTTTAAAGTTACTTTCTTGTTGTAAAATGAGTTCCTTGTTTAAGCAGTTGCACGTTAACTGAACTTTTAATTTGAATCTTGAACCCCTACTGTTAAACTAAATACACCCGAACATAATAATTGAATTAAGCTTGCCTAATAGAGTATATCCTATTCTATAGCATATACATGTTAATGGTCTTGTTATACCTGTGCAACATGAAAAAAGTAAGTAAACTAGCGTGGCTGTATTCACAATGTTCATACATCGCTGTGAATGTGTTGTGAATTAGGAGTCTGTAATTTCCACAGAGACCTACAAATTCTGACTGTCTCTGCTTCTTCCTGATTCGCCATATTATGTACTAAAGGGACACTCTGGCCACCATATGCACGCCAGTGCTTACGATTGCTGAGTGCCCCCTTTACATTTGCATTTGTTCCAATTGAAAATTCATGGGGGAGATTCTGCAGAAGCGTTTGCCTCTTTTACTGCCCCCAGTGCTTTGCCTTGCAGGAGATGCGTTGGACCAAACTCTCATACTACCTGCGCCCTCATGATGTACTAACCATCTGTCAGCTCTTGTGCTAGCTCAGTGAAAGTTTGGGGGGTTATGTGCATGTACATATAATATATATATATATATATATATATATATAGTATATAATATATATCACTGGGGGTGCTTCCCTACCAACTTTAAGTGGCATAGAAATAGGATTGTGGCGAGAGTGTTGCATTGGAGCTCTGTACTTTAATAAGCATTCTTTGTTGGTGATGCTACAGTGGAGTGTCGCTGACCAAGGTTCGGGTTCTAAATATAATATACATATAAATAATATAAATATAATATAAGAGCAATACCATAAACAATTTTTTATTTTATCTATTTTATTACATCAATAGAGATCCTCGAAGACAATCCTGAAAGCAACAATACAGCAGTAACAGAACGACATTATGCCGCACTGAAGCTGGCAGTGTATTTGTGAGTGTGCTGTCAGACACTAGCTCTACATAATAGGGTCACTAAGACCCCCTGCCCTCTATTATACCAAAAAGGGTATAGTTACTAAACTGTGATAATCTGACATAAAACACCACAGGCAATAATTAAAGAAGAAGAATGATAATTCCATTTAAATAGATACCGTACACTACCAAGATAAAGAACCCTGCAATACCACTTAATTATTTGACATAAATGTCTATTTTGTAACTAACCAAATCTATGTTTTTATTGTGTTCATATAAATAATTACTTGGTGTTGACATTCTTAATGCAGACTTTTATACGCAATGTATTGCAGTTATGGAAAATATGAAAGGCTTGACAATAGTGGATTAAAGGCAAAGATGCAGAACTGAGAATAGAATGTAAATTGAAATATACTAAATATATTGGATCAGTCTGAAACAAATCATTCACTAGGAAAGACAATTAGTTTTCATTGCCCACATCTAATTTCATGGAAATACATATTTAATAAAAATAAAGTAATAATAATAATAATAATAATAAAAACGAAGAAAAACCCCACAGACAATGAAATGGAGATATCTAGACGTATTCTACACATTAAAGCTAAGTGTGATTATTATGCATTTTTAAGGCTATATTTGCAACTTTCTCTACTTTGGTGAATTAACACAACAATTAGGATATTTATGAGCTTTTAAAAACCACACTGGTTTGTGATTTTGTGAACGTACGTGTCATTTTAATAGCAGCCTCTAATGCTGTACCTGTGAAAATGCTTCACAGGGAGGAACAGATGTTATACCCTGTCACCTCTTTCATGGTGTAGCACTTTTTGTTATTGAAAACAGCGACACGAAGTAATACATTTAAAACCTTGTTTCGTGGATCATGCTACCCACACAGACTGGTATGAAAAGAATTGGTGTATGTAAAACAGTTTACATAGTTACATAGGCTGAAAAAAGGCATGCGTCCATCAAGTTCAGCCTTTCCTATATCAGTTAATTTGTTGCTGTTGATCCAAAAGAAGGCAAAAAACCCCAGTTTCGCTCTTTCCAATTTTGCACTAACCAGGGAAAAAAATTCCTTTTTGACCCCAAAATGGCAGTCAGATTTCTCCTTGGATCAATAAGCTCTTTCCCCATAATTAAAGATTATATCCCCAAATATTATGTTTTTCCAGGTATCCATCTAGTTGCAGTTTAAACGTCTGTACAGACTCTGATAAAACTACCTCTGAAGGCAGAGAATTCCACATCCTTATTGTCCTTACTGTAAAAAACCCTTTCCTCTGCTTAAGACTAAATCTCCTGTCTTCCAGTCTAAACGCATGACCACTTGTCCTATGCATAATCCTGTTTATGAACAGATTTCCACACAATGGTGTGTATTGGCCCCGAATATATTTATATAATGCTATCATATCCCCTCTGAGGCGCTGTTTTTCGAAACATTTAAATTAGTTAACCTTTCTTCATAAGTATAGCGCTCCATTCCTTTTATTAGTTTTGTAGCCCGCCTCTGCACCCTTTCTAGTGCTATGATATCCTTTAGAGTAGGTGCCCAAAATTGCACAGCATACTCAAGGTGCGGCCTTACCATTGATTTAAGTTTGACTTAATGAATTTGAGGCTAGATGAGAACCCAAATTCAGACCAACTTATCGTCTTGATATATTCTGCCCATTCAATGCTTGTTTAAATTCCCTTGCTTTATCAATCTCTACCACTTTTGTTGGAAGGCAGTTCTGCTTACCTATCACACCCTCAGTCAATGAAATCTTCCCCTATATTACGTCTAAGCCTCTGGAACTGACATTTTAACTATAGGTTTTAAAATAACCACCCAGTAACCTGGATACATGTTAGTTATACATGTTGAATCAATAAAAAAACGAGGACAGTCAAATTATAATAGGTTATTGGTTTCCATGGCAACTGATGCATATTTGCATCTTTGCCCCAGAATTACTGCTTATTGATATGGCAAATTCTTTTGAAGAATAATTTTACGATTGTGCGATACAAAATGTCTAAATCAGTGGGTGTAGGTGAAGAGTTGGCTAGAATTTGATGCTAGGTACGCAGGCATCCTCCTCTTCTTTAAAGTCACTGTGCTAATCAGCCTTTTAGTAATAAAACAACCGTTCCTGGGGTTCTCATTGACCTCCAATACAGCCTGAACACCTGTTTCTCATCATGGCCTTTAGACAGGTAATTAAACCTGCTGAGTATTGACTTCACATTCACATGCCACTTAAAAAAAAACACTGTGCTGACACATTCACACTAAATTAATGTGTTGATAAGGGAATAACACCTGCTTTCAATGTAATGCGGCAGAACATGCACCACTGTCTGGGTGGTTACCCCAGGAGATACGTACATCGACAGCAGAAGTCCCATGGAAAATTAGGTATTTTTCTTTTAGCATTATATACATTGCTTTTTTCAGTAACGTAAATTAGCACTAAATAAAATTTGTCTCAGTTCCATTAAATCTCCTTTATCCAGAGAAGTGTAGGTTGCCATTGCAGGCAGTCATGACTTTGCTCCAAACACATGTTCAAACACCATATTCAACCGAGCCATTCAATTGAACTATACATATATATATATATATA
>VKOC01000001.1:9858257-9870196 GCA_009364415.1 Spea multiplicata
ACGCGGCAGGAACACTTCAGGTGGGCAACAGGAATGAAACAGGACAGGTGAACAGAAGATATAACTAAGTCTTGACAGCAGACAGATGGGACTGGCATAAAAATGCCAGGTAGTGCGTCTGAGGAGCAGTGGAGACAGGAGTGTAGTCAGGGCAAGCCATTGGTTCAAGAGTCAGGTACTGGAGACAAGGTAGCAAAGGGCAGGAATAGAAGCAAAATTGATTAGCAAGCTGGTGGTCAACAACAGTTAAAATGAGGTGCCTGGAAATGGTGGTTAGACAAGCCATGGTAGGGGAATTAGCAGGAACAGGATTGGGACAGGGAAATCAAGGTCTTGCAGTAGAGATTACCTTGTTGTAGTGCTAGCACAAACACAACTGAGCACATGAATCCAAAACTTGATGTTGCTCTTTTAAGAATTCTTCAATTTGCACTCATGGCCAAGAGCAGCTAGCCAGCCTACCCAATGGTGGTTCACCTATGAGTAAGTCGTATTTAGACAAAAAGCGTCAGGTTGTCCACTAACTGACTATTTATTTTCCTGTGCTGTTCTATTTTAAACATCAGATTAATAAAAGCTATGTTTTAGTGTTAATGACTCCAGGCTTTGCTTTCCTATTTACTGCCGGACTTCCAAATTTGTGGAGAGTCCAGTGAGCCTACAGCAGCAGAAGGATGTAATAAAAGACAATGTAGCATCTGCATGCTTTTGGGCTTCTGCTGCTTTTATTCTCCAAGAAAGTCGAGTTTGTGATGGTGTGCTACATCAACTCTCCTCTTCCACATGTATTCCAAGGCCTTGTTGGGTGTGGAAAACTCACTATCACATGTCCAAATGTGGAATACAGAGTAACATGGCCACTGACCAAATATTACTCGGGACACAGGATTTATCTCTGTTTCAGGACTGTCCAGGGAAACCTAGACAGATGGTAACCCTAACTATAACAGTGGTCTCCATTTATAGAACACAAGACACTGATGGTTCCTGTTCAAAAAAGCATACCTACAGGGCTGAGGTACAAAAGGTGGGGATTTAAATCTGGGATCAGGGTCTTGAATGTTTAGAAGTTCACAAATCGCGTGCTGGCTCTCTTTTCTCTCCTCTCCTGTGCTTGTGACGTTGCTTCAGTGATAAACCTTGAGCTTCCTGATATCAGACTTTCCCTTACTAGCCTTTTGCTTTTTCTTCTCTTTCTCTTTATGCTCCCTTCCCGCTGACTCCCCTCCTCTGTTTCCCTCATTCTTCCCTCCCCCCCATAATTTTTTTTTCCTCTTCTCTCTTCTTTCCTCCGCCTCCTTCCTTTTTGTGTGTGTCTATGTGTTTACCTCTACACCACATGGTCTCGCGGCAATTTGAATAACGGGTTTTGATTTTTGGCTTCCATTGCCTCATACTCCACATTGCCTCTCGTCGCTTGTCATATTTTGTAAACCTACCGGAGGGGGCTGTATTTGGAATGCATCTATTACTGCCGATTTGAGCCTTATTATGTACATGGATCTTGACCATGTCACTGTTGTTGCATCTTTATTGTGACGTTTCCTTATGTTTATGTATTGTCTGTGTCCTTAAATCAATAAAATATAATTTACCAAAAAAGAAGTTCATAAATCGTGGTCTTGGAAGGCAGTGGAGTACAATATTTCTCAGCTAAAAACACATTCAAAAGTTAAAGTAGACTCTAGTAAAGTTGCTTCGAATTATGCGTACTGTTTGTGCGTTAACCCTCTGTCAATACAATACATTTGGATACTCAACAGGGAAAGAGAAAAAGGCATGTGTCATAAAGGACTATAACAAAATAAAAATGCAAAATACAACTCCTGTAAGCCTTGTAGGTATGTCAATAGTAATTTGAATCAATATTTATATAAATTACATTTGCTTCATGTTTTCTGTAACACCACACCAAATTATAAAATACACCGGTAAATATCACTTGATGTGATCTTTATTGCATGAAACAGAATTGACCCGACAGCTAGAAACCACATTTTCTTAATGTGCCACTTCTGCACTCTTCATTATATAAAAGACTATGATTAGAAAGATTAATTCGCTGATTACATTTTCAATGATCTAAGTAAGGTTATTTGAAGAAACTAATTTACATGTTATCCCTGCATTCAAGCAGAATGTCCAATGAGCATGCAAGGTTATTACAATATTTACATTGTCCTGACACATCAGAACCAAAATTCATTCTATTTCAGGCATGCTTTAATTAAGCAATAAAACAAGATAGGTTGGAAGGTTGTGTGTAATAACCGTATATCAAAAATGCATCCGCTTTATATTACAACTGCCTGTTCCAGGGGCTGCTGATAAAAATAGAACCTGCAATAATGTATTAAAGAATGGAGACACTGACGTTTTTAAAATAATTTTTAAGATTTATTAAATAATACCTTTGACTTACAAGAACGGTTTCAAACTGATTGCATTGGAAGGTATTTCAGAACAAAGGCTAAATTAGAATAGAAATCATGGTATCTTAACCGTTCAAATTCTTGTAAGTCTTCATTTTGTGGTGACAGAATGACAGCTAATATTCTTTGTGATATTCCAAGTGATGGTTTACTTAAGCAAATATTTACTGCAAACTCTAGAGTGGGCACAATCTGTATAGGATACATTAAAAGGTGCTGCATACCTCTAAGACACAGAGCACCGGGGTCACATCTCAGTGCTCTGCTATGAGGACAGTGGACGTGATTTGGGATCCCCAGGTAAATACACTGCTGATCAGGGTCATATATTTTTGAGAAAAGTGTGTTATGATCGTTTAAATGGACACTCCTTTACTTTATTGCATATGATAGCTGTGTGGTCACTGTAAATTTATTCAGACCCTCATGCACATGCTTGGAAAGTTTTGGCTTCAAGCAGACGATCAGATACAAAAATAGTCAAACCACAGATGTGAGGAGTAGCTGCACCCAAAAATATTCAGGTAAGTGCTTTTTATATTTTTTATTTTTCTGAAAGAATGTATATCGAGGAACTCACAGAGTGCGTTAATATATATTCTTCTGTAATGGAGTTGTCAAGGAGAATAAACTGTAATAAAAGTAAAGTGTGTGTTTCACATGTATGATCTTTAGCCTGTAATGGTCTGTGATAAGGACACCTAGAAAGTGAAGCTCCAAAGGGAAAGATCCTGGAAATGAGATGTGGCATGCAGCCTGTTCCGTTTAGGCTCACCTAAGTCATAATTAGTAGTCTTGGGCACCAGGGTGGTCTTCGCGTTTGTCTTCGTGCTCGTCTTCGGCAAAAAAAACCTTTCGTATTCCACGAATATTCACCCGTTCCTGTCTTCTCTTCGGGCAAATATTCGTGGACATTCTTCGTGTTCATTTTTCTTAGTTTTTTCCGGTTTTGTATAAGGGATTAATACGGGGTTAACGCATACCACAGCAGCTCTGGCGCCAGGAGTTTAAATGGCCGTATGAGCAACTCTATTGGTCGCCAGCAGCTCGTACAGACTTTTTAAATCCTAATGCAGCAACTTGTCCGACAGAGACCTCTGGTCTCCCTGCTCTATCAGTTAAATGTCCAATTGGTTGATGCCAGAGGAGGTCCCTGCAGGCGACCAATAGGCTCACTCGCACTGCCCTGTAACCCCTGACGGCGAACCTATGGATTTCCGCTTCTGTCAACTCCTGCAATGCCGCGAAGATAAGGTAGACTAGATGGGGAAGGGACCTGGGAGATTAGTAGACGAAGACAATCACAAAGATTCTTCGTGTTGTGTGTCTTTGTCTTTGTCCACGTTTTACCGCCGCTATCTTTTCTTCATGTCTTCGGAATGAACACGAAAACGCACTCTTCGTGTTAGTTTTCATGTTCGCCCGAAGATGAATGCACAAGTCTAATAATTAGTAGGCCAGGCTGCATGAGTCAGTTGGACAGTCACATTCTGGGTAAAGATTATGTGAGCTAAATTGCTTTAAGGTAAAGAGCTGTTGGGAAGCGGTAGTTAGGACTGCATTATGTATAGTTAGAGCTCTAAGAGAGAGCTAGGTGTTATTTTGCTTTATTTTCTTTTGTTTCTTTATTGATTTTAGATACAGCTCTATTAAAACCTGTTCTATTAAAGAAGTTACATTTTACATTTTTTTTTTTTGGTCTTTTTTCTGGGAGTACGCAATCCTTTAACAAGCCATAGATGTCACAGGGCCATATTTATAAAGTGTCCACTGGAAATGTGAACATTTTTTGAGATAGGTTCAAGCTAGTCCAAAAAGTTTATGCATTAAACACTGATTAAATGAGAGCTGAAGTAAAGGTGGCCACACTTATTGTTCATGCTGTCTATATAAAAATGTGTTTAAAATTTATAAACAAATAATTAAGGATTATTAATAATTATTAATTATTTCACAGTACTGGATGTGTACTTCATCTCTTAATAAAGTATAAAGCATGGCTCATATGACACCATGTCAAGCGGATTGGTATCTTTTAAAGAGCAACAATAAATGCCTTAATATTCTCATTAAAAAACTTCCATTTAACATATGTTTTAGACTAGGTTGTGGATTACCCTCCCAAAATAGGCTGTGGTGTGTATCAAAAAGATCCCTATAGCAAAAAAAAGTTCATACAGTGAGTAGGGCGATCAGTCAGTTCCAGAAGACTAAAGGGCATACTAATTTGGGATTTAACTTAAACCCCATTTACTCCTGCCCAGGACCTGCTCTTTTTAATCTCCACCTAATTTCTGGAAATGTTCTGCTTATACCACATCTGTTTTTACCTATGCATAATGTACAAAGCCAGTGATCTTTGGATTTTTGGGCATCTGGAATATTGATCCAGCTCTTTTAAGGTAAGCGAAAGAGCAAACATACCTTTTACATTTTAAAGTATATATCAATATATTTTAACATAAATGATAATATAATATTTCATAATAAAAAAACAATATTGCTTCTGTTAATAAGATTTGGATTAAAATCACGACAACAGTCAAAAATCTATTGTAATGACATTTAAACATTATTGGTACTTAGTGCCTATTTTTACAAATAATGATTGTGGACTCTCTTTCCCTCTGCGTTTTTCCATATACATTGATGGAATCACAACAGATAAGAATTCAGTAAATGAAGCACATTTTCTGAGTTGATACATTGACCCACTGCATATTAGATTATTCTTCTACTACGTATTGATCTGAAGGGAAGCACTTTGGGTCACAGAACACATATAGGAAAATTACATTTTGTGCATGGCTGACTTTGTTAATTCAGGCAGCTCTTCCATGTAATTTTGATCCGGAATCCCTTAACTAACAGTAATCTCATCACAACTATCCATCATCTGTCCACGGTTATATGTCATCGGTAGGTAACTGGCATCTGTGTGACTTTCCATATATACATCTAGAGAGTATTTAGAGTCATAGTAACAAGTTGGTGGGCACATATGAGGATTAGACAGTAAGATATATAAAGCACATATAATATATTATATAAATGTAACAGTTTGCACATTTTACAGTGTTTTACATTGATACATAAAACATATTGTGGGACGTACAAATACAGCACCAAATGAAATGTCAGCTATGGGTCTGTCAGTTCTTATTACTTGCTTGACAGCCACTAGCTTGGATGTAGGCTTGACCCCAGGTACTTGAGTCATGTGAGGAAAGCCTGGTAGCTGTGGCCACATCGATGGGACACATCTAGTAACCTGGGAAAAACCTGGTGATCTGTAGCTATGCCTCTTGGATGTGCCAGATCACCTGTGGAAGCCAATATAACACACCAAAGGAATGCTAGCTAGTGTTTATTCAGAAGACTCAACACCAACTTTTTCCATGAACATAATCTAAACTTTATGGACCACTTGTATTAATAAATAAAAATTGAAATTAATGAAATAGAGGTGGTGGATATTCTGTTCTAGTATTGATTTTGTCATCTGGCTTTTCTTTATATAGTTTCCTATGTTTAGCTCGGATGTCTACCACCTTTTCCGATATCACATTTATTACTATGACATATTCAAGTAGAATAATATTGTAACTTTTTAGTAATCAGGTACTTTTGTGAATAATCATTGCAGCCTGTATTGACACCACTTTTGCTAATACCTATTTTCCCTGTGGAATAGTGGAGTACATTGAACTTAATTCAATATTATTAAAATAAGAGTAAATGAATCAGAAAATGTTACTGAAATGTTTCCCCATGTGAGTCATCTCGTTTAGATAATTCCACCTTTTTTTTACCATTCACGTACACAAATGAGATTATGTTTTTTGCATTTTTTTCTCTTAAAGAGCAAAAGCATAAACTGATAATGCATGTGGAAAGGACTTCATTTTATTGTCTGCAATAAAAATGTTATTACAGCTAATAAGCGCTAGGAATTTCGTAATGTTTTTGCACTAATGAGCTTGAGGCATTTGACCATATTAAGTGCGCTATTTCATTTCTGTTCAAGCTAGAAAAAAACTAGCAAATGTTGTTAATCTTATCCTCGTTTATTGTACTTTAGGATATGTGTTTTCTTTTGTAAGTACAGAGTTTTGGCTTTGTACTCTCAGCAGAGCTGGCAGGTGTAACAATGTGGAGAAAATAGATGCTGCTAATAGCAGAATGTTGGCCGTATTTTGATTTTATATTAGAAACAATGTGTTTACTATATGTCATAAGGAGATGTACATCACATTTTTGGATTGATGAAGTAGACAATTAGAAAGTGCCTGTAGTACGTTGAGTTTGGTGCTATTTATCTGTTTGAGGCTTGGGTCCCAGGTAAGCATTTCTCAGGTTTAGAGACAATGTGCCTACAAGCTCTAGGGCTTTGTCCTCTCATTTGAATATAATGTACAATTTAGATCACGCAGATCATGACTTAGGAACTTTATTCCGGGGGGGATACTGGAACCTTCTCCAATGCACTGCATTTATGACATGATAGGAGTAACACACAAAGGGTTAACATTAACTGCACTGAGGATCATGCAGCCACCTACATGTATTATACTAGATTATACCAACATGGTTAAGCTTGTTGATTCCAGAACATGCTGATCCTTTCTTGAAGCATTAACCACCAGCTCCATTGTTTTATAGATAGGGTCTTGTAAACAGAATCTGACATAATAGAATGGGCTGTGTTCCACTGAACTAAATCAGTACCATATCTATGGGAAGGTGGCTCTTGAAATTGATTTTTACAGGCATGTGTGGCATGGGTCTCAATGGGTACCTTTGGTAACAGAAAAATACAATTTGATGTAAAAATCTTTTTAGCATAATTTCTTGTATATTCATTATCCCTAATGTATTTTTAACGTTTTTAGGATATATACCACGGAAGAGTGTAGAAAAAACTCTTTGTGTTCTTGATTATTCATAGTCAAATAAAAGCTGCTATCAATACTTTTAAGGTTGAGTGCAATGTTCTAAGGACGTTAAGGCTATTTCTTTAAATTTGCGGCCTTAAAGTATTACAGTGTATGTTTTAGTGTGGATTAGAAAGGCTCGCTTGATGGAGTTCATCTTAAAATCACTTGGAGTCCAGAGTGTCTATGCAAAACCATTAATCTTAGAATGTGTCTAAAGATCATCCTGCAGACAGGGTGCAATTTACAACTCTCTGTGACAGGCAAATAGCCACAAGAGCTCTGTCATTTAACCCCAGTGATTTTGTTAGTAGACAAAGGAGAAAGAGGTTTTTACACTGTCTGTACTGCAAGGCTACAATATTTATCAACACACTGTCAAATGTTCTACATGCTTGCAGTTTGGAGCATGAGACTTTCCTATTCTCTCTCTCTCTCTCTATATATATATATACATATTGTACATGTGAGTTATTGTAGACACAATGTATACAATATACTATCAATCAGTATATAAGGGGTGTTTTCTTGTTGTATATAGATCTATGTACATCTGAGTACCTAACCCATTCTATGTATGGCTCTGTAACAGGTGAGCATGTTACCCAATCTATTATTTAAGAACCAGTAAGCTTATGTACTAACAGCTTGCCCACTAGGTTTGAATTAAATCCAAATTGTGTAGATAATAGACTTGTGCACGGCAAGCAGAATCAATTCGGATTAAATTTTTGTTTTATTTTTACTCCATTTGTTTTCGGGTAACAGAATTTGTTCCCTGGCCGGAAACCAGCGGTCATTCATCTACTCAGGATTCCAGATAAATACTTACCATATATACCGGCGTATAACACGACTTTTTAACCCGATAAAATCTTCTCAAAAGTCGGTTGTCGTCTTATACGCCGGGTACTAAAACTTACCGAGCTGGAGATTCCCCACGAAGCCACGAATCTCTAGGGGAGGGGCGAGCGGAGAAGCTGCCTCCCCTGGGCCGGTCTTCAGGGCCACGCCGAGGTTGGTGCAAGATCGTGATCTCCCCAACTAGCCCTGATCAGCGGGCGCCCGATGAGCAGGGCTGGTTGGGGGATCAAGACCTCCCTCTAACTAGCCCAGCATTAGGGAGCTCGAGGTCTGGCACTTCAGACCTCGGCTTCTGTGCTCCCTAATGACTACGCGCCGGCAATTGATGCCGAGCGCGTGGATGACATCATGACCCGGTGCTCTGCAGCAATTGCCGGCGCGTAGTGATGAGGGAGCAGTAAAGCAGAGGTCTGAAATGAAAGACCTCACGCTCCCACAACTGGATGGAAGGAAGAAGATGAGAAAGGTAAGAGATGGGGAGAAAGGGGTGTGAGTGCAGGGTATGTGTACATATGTTGGTGTGAGATGGTCAGTGTATGCGTATGTGTATGGTCAGATGTGTGTAAGAGCAGTGTAGGTATTTGTGTGTTTGTAGTGTGAGTGCAGTGTTTGTGTCTATATGTTGGTGTGAGATGGTCAGTGTATGCGTATTTGTGTGTTTGTAAGCTGGTGTATATATATATATTTATATGTGTGTGTAAAGGCAGGGGTGTGTGGTGAGGGCAGTTTATAAATGTGTATGTATGGACAGGCATATGTTAGTATGTGTTGATATATATATATGTGTGTGTAAGGGCAGTGTATGTGTATATGTGTGTTTGTAAGCTGGTGTGTGCGTGTATATGTGTGTAAAGGAAGGGTTGTGTGAGGGCAGTGGCGGGCTGTCCTCCGCCAGCGGCACATGTGTTAGTAGCGGGAGGAGGATTGGCCACGGGTCCCGGGAAAACATCTCCCCGGGCAGCGGACAACCCTCCGCCCGAGGCGTCCTAGGAAGGAGAGATCCAGCTCTGGGAACAGCAGTTCCTGGAGCTTCAACACTTACCTGTCCTCCGGTCGTTGGTCCGCCTCTCGGGCACGCTGTGTGCTACTGGGGAATTGATGGACGGCCGGGGGGCGTGGTTTTGGTTATGGTCTGGGAGGGGCTTGTGGAGTGGCGCCAGTTTTAAAAAGCCAGCTGTGCCTCTCACAGGCACCCTGTTGTGGTCTTATCAGCTTGTGATATTCTGCTCTTGCTATCCCTTATCGTGTTTTGACACTCCTTTTGCTCTACGATTTGGTACCGTCGCCTGTGACTTCTGTTTATTGACCCGGCACGTCTGACTACCCGCTTAGTGAATCTGACCCCTGGCTCGTCTGACTTCCTGCATTGTGTTCCTGTTACGTGCTGCGCCTTGCTGCTTCTGCTCAGAGCCTATCTCCAGCTGGCGGGAGGTAGGATCTGGTGGGATCATCTAAGTACTGGACTGCTGTTGCCGGGAACTCCCCTCTCAGCAGCAGTAGTTTGTGCAGAAGAACTTCTGCGGTGAAGACCTCCCTTAGAGCCCAGCGTAATGGCGACAGTCGTTTTATACGCCGGAATATATGGTACTATTTATTTAGATTAAAAGTTAAGATTGTGTTGTTCTTTCCCTTTAATTAAGTTAGTTTCTGTGTTTAATTTACCAGTACAGTGATGAACTACTGAATCAGTATATTTATTTACAGGTTTCTGACTTTCCTTCTCTAACATTCTCCTTAACTTGATACACTAATGAAGCCCATGGAGCAGAGCAGCTTAGTGGAGTGGACCTTGACAGAGCTAGTGGATGTGCATAAAGGAGTAACTTAAATTAATTGGTGCAATTTTGTGATTGGGTGTGGCATTAAGGGTATATAAGTGGGAGCCATTTTGTAAGAGGCTCAATTAACTGTTTTTTCAAATCTGGGTTGTCCCATCCTCCCTCTACATTGGTTATTATTTGGTTATTCGGTGCGGTGTAGGGGTGTCTTGGTATGCCCCTACAGTGGACAACTGGGTAATGTTGAGGGACCTGGTATGTTCATATATGTTTATATGGTTAATATGATTATAATTTAGGGGTCATTGTTTATGAAGGGGAAATATGTTATCTCTTTTTTATTGTGATGGTCTGTTTTGATAATGACTTTTAAATATTGTAAATTGTTAAAAAATCTGTGGAAAATATATTTGCACTCAATAATGTCTTTTTTGGGGGAAATATTGGTTTGTGGGTACGGTTATCCTGGGGCACATTCGACTATGCGCCTGTCAAATCTCTTAAGCTGCCCCCTCTGCTGTGCCCGTATGTGCTTAGAGACTGGTTCCTCTATTCTCTAATGTTTTAAAAATGATGCCATCACAAGAATTTTCTAAATTTCAATGTATTCAATTACATGCAAAAATATATATTTTTAAAAAATATACAGTATGTCACATTATGTACCGAACTGCTAGGTATAAGCAGTATGCAATGTTGGCTTGAAGATTGTAGCAAATGGTAAAAATAATGCTTTGTGGTCGGTGGATTTCAAAATGCTTCATTTATTACCGGCTCATTTCTTCTTGGCCTCCGCACCAGACTACAAACAAAAACGTATATAAATAATGCACACCAAAAAGGGCCATCAGTCATGAGAAAGCTTTTAAAATTTGCATTGAAGTAAGATACATAAAAAACATAAGCCTAACAGCAGTAAATGAATGGCATAACTCAAAGTATGTGGCAATATAAAACATTAGAATCGGACTGAAGCAAGACCCTAGGAAATGTCTGTTCGCAGTGGTGTAATAATAGCTGGATAATCGCTACTGCTAAGATTATACACTAAATGCCTCATTTTTGCTGAACTTGGGGTACCTTGCTTTCCTGTGAAATGTAAAACTGTGCAAATTCACTATAGACATATGGCATTTTTATTATAGTTAGGCAAATGTGTTTGAAAACACATTGAAGAAACATACTGCTGCACACCATGTAATGTGATGTATCTGACGACTAAATCTAGCGTAGATCTAATGTACTGTCTTCATCCTTTCTGTAAAGACTATAATGCTATAGGACTATTAACCAATGCATCCAAATTATCTCATGCCCATTGGACTGGAAGGCTGTATAGATGGAGCTATTCTATAGGGATGAACTCCTGTAACACATCCCAATGGAAGAAAGGACACACAACTTGAGGATACTACAAAGAATATACCACGCTTTTCTTTTTGAAAAATATTCATGAAATAAGAAACAAAACAATAAACATATTTTCAAGACAAAGTTATTGATTATTTGAAATGGCAAACAGTGAATCCACCTTTACATTTCTAACATTCTTTTCTTATTCAGTCCACAAATAAAATATTTGGCGCAATGGTGACCAGACCGCTCTTTAAATATTGTACTGGCATCACTTTGTATACATAACCCTTAATGTACCACTCATCTTTTTAGTTTACTTATGATGTCTCTTCACAAAACAAACACAATAGGAGTCATGTAGGAAGGCCAGTTATGTGTCAGAATTGCTCTTTTTATGTAACATTATCATAAGGGTTAAAAAGAAACTTAGATTACAAAGACAGTACTTCTGCATGAAATTAGTGAAATTCACGCCAATGGCTTTTCTTCGGAAGCTACTTTATTTAGTAAACTGTGATAAATATGATATATGATAAACTGTAATATGTCTTCGAACTTAAACTGTATAAATTAAT
>VKOC01000001.1:9870296-9891977 GCA_009364415.1 Spea multiplicata
ATATATATATATCTTAATATTAGCCCCTGCTTCGGATATATATTAATATTAGCCCCTGCTGCGGATATATACTTATATTATACCCTGCTGTCGATGTATACCAATATTTGACCCTGCTGCCAATATATATTAATATTAGCCCCTGCAGCCAATATATATAAATATTAGCCCCTGCAGCCGATATTTATTGATAATAGCCCTCTGTCTCCCTGTTCTGCTGCGGTGCACTCGGCTTCACTGCTGAGCACCGGAATATGACATCAAGGCGGCCAAGGCAGAGGCCTCGCGGAGAAGAGTGAGAGGCACCGAACGGTTGCTGAAAATGTATTCCTCAGTGACCGATCGGCGCTTCTCTCGCTCCTCTCGCTCCTCTGTGTCTATTACAAAAAAAAGACGGCGGTTCAGTTGGGGGGCATACGGGGGGCACAGCATGATGTAGGGCGGGCATGGCCCCCTCTGACCCCTCCTGCCGACGCCACTGAGGACCTTTCCAGAAAATGAGAGGTTCAGTTTATCAGTTGGAGAAAGGAGACTTAACACCATTTCTACAGGATGAATTGATTGGAAGAAACGTTACTACAGCCCAATGGTAGATATATTTCCCTTTCGTTGTGACGCAAGACAGCCAGAATGGATGGCTGGGTTTATAGAGATTGTGATAGCCAAGGCATTTGCTTTGGGATTGGGGCTGTATAATCTTATGTGTAGAGACAATGTCAGTGCATAGTAGTGTTTCTCAAAGAATTAATTTTGAAATATGTAAAATGCTGGCAAGGTCATCATGTACAGTATGTATGTATCATGAATAAAAACTGTGGCTATTATTATGCGCATTTTGTGTCAGAGTGGTTACGCGCATGAATGTATTAAGTGAGTTTTATGGCCTTAAGGCGGAAGGTAAGTTGAGGATTACACTAGTTATGAATATGAGGCTTAAACATGAATGTAAGACTAAATCAGGGCTCACTTAATATACTTAGTCTGGGCTAACAGATGATTTTGGGGCACAAAAGGAAATTGTACCCAATATATTAGATGGTTTTGTATAAGTAGGATGCAGACCACAATACATCTCTAGAATAGATGGACAGTAAAATAATAATGACTTGGTTGGCATTATTAGATCTGTATCTTGTTTCTGTATTTATATATTTCATTTCTGTTAACAGCTTTTTACATTTTTGTAGACTGTTTAAGTAATATCTTCAGTACTTCATTTAAACAAGAATTATAGAAAAATTAGAAAACTCTTATGACAAAAACTGGTAATAATGTATTCTAGATGTGTATTTGATATGCTTTCTTCATCTTCATGGTGGTATTCCCCCTACTTTGCTGAGTGCCAATTTTTTTTTTGCCAGACACACTTAGTTGTGACACCAAAGCAAGCACTTGAAGGAGAGTTCCAATACTTTTCCCATATAATGATGTACAAATCAAGGTCCAATGTCTGATTAATATATTTTAACTAGACAATCAATTTAAAAAAATGCCACTATGTAGCGGTGATCTGCATGCTGTTCACATTTAAAATGTGTCATTGATGAGAGTTAAAATGGTCTGTATAATCATACCTGGGGTTTCTCCATATTTCGCCTGGAGACTCCAGGTGGAACGCCGCTTCTCTAGGCTGTAGCAATTGAAAAGAGAATAGTTAAAAGGAGTATGAGAGGGGAGGGTTTTTTTGGGATCAGGTAAGTTTTATGAAGCAAGTGAGGAGGAGCATAGTACAGTAATTGATTAGCAGCAAATCTCAGGGACATCTTTACTAGCCCCATGCTTATCTTAGCTGTCTCAACAGTCGCTTCTTTTCCTGTGGCCTGGGGACCATCTGCCAGCAGCAAACAGCATGCAGTGAAAGTATTAGGGAAGAGGTTTCAGCACAGACCTCTATCGCAGCTCCCACATGGTCTTTCTTGCGATGCACGGAAGCTAAGTGCCACATGGTGGCCGAATGGGAAAGGTCAGCAGGTGGTCCTGCTCTAACCACTCCCTAGACCTGTCCACCAACAAACTTATCTTGAGTTCAGCACTTGAATTGTTACAGTAGTATGTTATAGGTCATCTTTGCACATATATGCATTTGTTATATAAATAATTAACTTTTGTATGCAAAATCACCACGTGTTGTGGTGGAGTTCTGTTTGCCTGACTGAATAATGTTTTTGGAGGTTTAACTCACTGATTTTTACAAACTTCATTAAATATGTTACCTAGATATGAATTCACAGATACTCGTACTTGGGAACTTCTGGGCTTCAATTACTTAGAGCCCTCCCTCTACCTTGTGGGTGGGAGGGGAAATGGGCAGGTGGTGGGGTGTGCCAAAATGCCATTCCCTCAAGCAAGAGAGTTCCTACTATGACCTGGAGCACCTGAGAAAAGGCAGTGAGGCCTCCCCCTAACGAAATTTATGCATGTCAGGGGTCTATGCGGATATAGACACTGCCAACAGTGCATTGTAGAGGAGGAAACTGTCCTTCACTTGTCCTGGCAGTGCCACGGGCTTTGTTGAGAGCCCTGGAGTTGGAACTCCTGTCCTACCCTGTCCTCCTGTCCATACCCTGGGGGCGACATTGTGCTGTGTAAAGTACACTCGCCAGGTTCACCAGGAACCGCCTGGTATTGAGAAGTGAGCAGATCACATGACTGCTGCAGGCTTATCCACAGCCTGCTCAGAAACTACTCTCTTATGGACAGTCTAGAAGCTGAGGACTAGCCCCACCCACCTCAACCCCCTCCAAATTTTACCCTCACCTTGCAACTCCCTATCCTGCCATGCATCTCATATTTAATGTATGTCTATAACAATGTATGTACGAAAACAGGTACCAACCTGTTTATATTTCTTGTGTCAAAAAAACTGGAGAAAAGGCACTTCACCCGGAGTCTCCAGGTGGAATCCGGTGCATTGTGCCTGGAAATGTGGGGTTTGTTTCCACAATCTACAAATTCTTACTTTTATATTCCCCCTAGAGTAAATTATTGTGTTCTTCCTTTTACAACATGACATAATATTTTGTTGATGTTTACAAGTATACTGTAATTCTATACTGCTTTTTGGGCCATGTTATTTTGGCAAAATTTGGAGCAACAAGTAGAAACTTGTTTTAGAAGCCAAGGTAATGTTTTCTGACTGAATAAAAATTCAGAACTTTACAGTAGAATGTCTCAATGACTCTTCAGATACTATAAGGTAGCCAATAGAGGTTAATATTTCTAACATTTAACGTGATAGACATAATGATATTTAAATCATGTTGTATGTAGAAAATGTGTTGAGATTTGTAGCTTATGGAAGTAATCTAAAACAATTGTGATTTAAATGCATATTTTGTGACATAATGTTATTGCAAAAAGGCATACCTGTCGAGTTGAAAAATGTATTTTACAGGGGAACTCTTTTCTTTTTGCCTGCTGCCTCTACAGAAGCTGCAACCGTAGGCTAGGTTATAGAGTAGACCCATAATGCTGTAAGTAAATATTATATATCCATACTTACATGCAACCCTTTTACACTTAAATCAACTCTAAATATTTATTTTAGTCTATAAATGCACACATGAAAAACAGAAATTATAGCTAATGTTGCACTGAAAGGTGATATAAGTAATTCCAATTTCCACTCCAGCTGAATGTCTGTAAATTGCAATTAAGAGGTGATATTGATCACCTAGATGAGCTATACAATATAATTGAATATCATTTTATGCGATTATTGCTGCCTAAGTAAAAAAAAAATTGAAGGTATAAACTGGTCACATCAGGCAGAGATAGAAAATAGACTCCAAGTGTATGATTTGCAGACCTCCTACAGCGCGGTAGCAGTGCAGGCTATAATGCTGAATGCTGAACTGAAAATAACAATCTTTCCATGAGAATATCAAAGTCAATGGCTGTAATAACATACACGCATAGTGACATATCATTCAACTAGCCTTTCTGTTAACCCTCAGTGAAGTATTGTGTTGTATTCTTAAATGCTTGCCTCCTCTTTGCGGCCAGGGGCTATAGAGAGCAGCCTAGGTTACTTTATACATGTAGAGTTTATTCAGTTAAACCAAAGTTTACCTGGGGTTTAATTGACATGTCATGTTTGTTCAGAGTTCTTGTCAAATTTACAATTTACTGAGCACACCCCTGATTCTTCCCGTGTCTGAATAAAGACACCTGTGTTGGGAAGTGTGGCTGGAGGTAGGGAGCACGGATATCGGAGGCACCTGCAAGCAACTGCAACAGCACGTACCTCCAATGATTTTACAGCTCCCTCTGCTGGTCAGGGGACAGCAGACACTATACAGCTTTAAGTAATTCTTGGCGTACATGTGTCACTATGAGAATTCCCCCTTCATCCATCAAGTTGACCCTTAATGAACAAACCACCGATAATTGCATATATTTTACTATTATTGCCAATTATTTTCCACATACAGCTCACTCTATCCCACTTCTCTTTTTCCCATCAAGTACCCAAACTTTGAGAATTATGGTGCATTCTAGTTTTGAGCATATCTTCAGGCCCAGATCCAAGTTAAGGTAGACAAGCCATGTACATACAGCTACTATTGATCACAAAACATTTGTTTGCATATTTAGCAACCAGTGATACAGGTTTTATGCTACTTGCCCTTGTAGGACCAAGAGGGTTTAGATACATTCTATTGTTGCCAAAACCCTGTCAGCATCAAAATGCTTTGATAACAATCAGATTGTTGCATGATATTGATTGATGGTTTCGGCCGCAACTCATTTATTGATTTCCCAGATCACATTTACAGCTACGTGTTCTTAATTGACATTTCTGCTCATTTAACATCCTGAGTAAGAATGTTTTAAATCTGCGAAGGGCTCAGTTTTATATTACTGGTGTTACGTTTACCTTCTTTTAGGATGCTGATTTGTAGATCAGCCTTTCCTCCCCAAGCAACAGTTCCAGTTTGTCCCAGGTTTTTATTAAAGTTTTCTTCTTTTTTTTTTCTTTTGAAATGTATCCTGTGATTTTCATACCAATTTTTTTTTATTTCTGATATCTTCTTTCACCCTTATGAGGAGAGGTCTAGCTGTTCTTCCTACGTAGCTTTGCCCACAACCACATTGTAGCAAATCGATTATATTTTTGGTATAGGATGTAATAAGTTTGTTTATTTTGTGTTGTTCATTTTCACCTTTGAATGTAACAACATGACTGTTATTTAGATTGTGTTGCTAGTAAGGGAAAATTGGAGAAAATCTGGCTAGTACAACACACATTTACCATAATAGTACTAGAAGCCAAGTGAAAATGTAACACAGCTCCATACCTGGACCTCGCTTTGTGCACTGCACCCTGATTTCAATAATTAAGAGGTGAGTTCCAATACTTTTGCCCATATAATGATGTACAAAGCAAGGTCCATATAGAAATGTTTGGAATGGTCATGGGTCACACAATTTTTTGTTTAAAATAGTGTATATTCCTCTGCAATTTGTGTGTAAATCGTAATCCCAGATTTTGTGATCAATTGATCTACTCTGGTAATTCCATTTAAATGCCAATAGGAAACATACAAATCTTGAACCTGCATAAAATGTATATTTCTTACTTTTCCTTGTCTAATCAATGATCCAATTTAAATCAAGGGTCTACTGCTAAAACTGAGGTTATTGACCTCATGAAGACCAGCAATCTTATTTCTGAAAGCTGAACTGTGTCCAGGCCCATCAGCAACCAAGAACGTCAAATTCATACTTTGCACTGATGAACAAGTTATACACTATGGGGAGTCTCATGGACTTCATCTTAAAGACGTGTATCTCTCAACTTTATCTAACCTACATTTTACATCTCCATCATTTACAATAAAACATAATAGAGTGGCATGGTGGGCTACAGTGGGGCTTTCTTATAACTTGTTTCCTTTCTACAAGAATCATTTAACACTAGTAGAATAAATCCCTCAGTATTGGTCAGTTCCATGCATTTAGTGAGTGGTGAATCAACACTACTTTCTGTCAGGGGTAAGCATAGCACACAAACTACAATTTACTATTTAACTTCAACACAAGACATGTTTATTGATACAGATAAACTAGAGAAATCCTTTATTATCAGTTTTCTGTATAATGTTGCAGAAAGGATCGACACTAACGACTAACCATTCTAATAGTTTAGCACCATATCTAAGGGTAACATAAATTACAATTTGATTCAACACCAATTTTGTTTGCAGGACTGTTATCCTTGAATATTTAACTCTCTCTATACCAGAGAGTATTTCAACACAATTTCAAACAATAGGTCAATAGGTTGGGAGGTAAGCTGCATGCTAGGATATATCACGTTGGTACTGTTAAAGAAGAAAATGTCATATGGCATGTATATAGAGAAAGCACAAGAATCCTATATAAAACAATATATATATATATATATATATATATATATATATATATATGTGTAGGCATTTACATACACCCTAAACTGTGTTGCTAAACTTTGAACATTCTTTATCATTATTCATTGCATATATTTTTTTAACAAAATTATGTGTTCCATGTATATCAGGGATATTGGTGCCATAACTCATATAATTATTTTTTTTTACATTTCTGTTGGCAGCAACGAACAATATTTTTCTACTAGTAATAAAGCAATGACTGTATTTAATGTGAGCCGAGAAAAAAATGATTTAAAAAAACACTCATGTTTATTTGTTATTTTTACGGCTGATTGGAAACTATCCATTCTAATACTGACAGATTTACAAGTGATATTACTGAAATCTTTTGCAAAGTAATTTTAAAAAACTGCCCTAAATGTAGAATGACTCTGAGCTGCATTCATGCAAACTGGTTTCAGCCATAATTCAACAGAAATTGCTACTTTTAACAGCAAACAGCGAATGCAGTTTTTACTACTACTGTTGTAGTGAACTTGATCTTGACAACCCATCTTTACTTGTAAGTAAAGTCATGAATTACAATACACATATTTTAAATAACTTTACTACGTATGCGAATTTCAGTCATTAATATGAATCATTTGGATTTGTTTAATTGACCTTATTATTGTGGTATAGTCAGAATAACCTTTCTACAGACTCTTTAGAAAAAAGATGATATGGGGAGAAAGGAGAGGCAATTTATATAAAATGGCTTAAAAACAACAGCAATACAGGGTTGCTAGGATAACATAAACATGCATAGGTTTTTTGAGAAACTTGTGTAATTTTGTATCTGTGTTTTGGAATCATATCCTCTGCTCAGGAGGAAGAGTGTTATTTTGGGAGCTGATAAAAAAGATTGGCATGAAGGGTGATGGCATTGGCAGTTTTATAAATGGGAACTTCCCGGGTTAGGTTACCTAGAGGTCTCACTCTTATGGTCAGCTGCATGAAGGGCAAGGCTAGCCCCAATATATCTTTAATTTGGTTAAGCATGGGGAGTTGACATGGCTAAACACTACTCATCTGCCCCAGAGAAAGAGAAACGTGACCTGGGTTAACCTGGAGGGTTCCCAGGAATGTTAATTTTAATATGCCAGATGAGAATTGGAAAGTCCCCTTTGCCATATGAGCAACTTTATTCTGGAGTCATTACAAGAAGCTACTAACTAGTAAGAATGACAAAGAAATAGTAGATTTTATACTCACAAACAAATAATTAGTCAAACGATGGAAGAAAGGATGGCAAAATAAGATCCTTAGACTTTAATATGCATTTATTCAAATGTTAGAAAAAAATGCTTTGGCTCTAGAGCTCCAGCTTACTGCCCCTTCTGTCCTCTGTGATTCTCACACTGCTGCTTCTCAATCACTGACAGGAATGCATTCCCAGAGGGAGTTTTTTTCTGCACATGTGGGTGGGGTGGTCTCTTCAGCCAACCTGGAAATCAGAGCTATCTTGAATTTTGAACCAGTGTCTGCGCATTGGTAAGCATTGCCTGGTTTATCGCTTCTCGACCTTTTGGCTAAGATCACGTGAGTACCTGTGAGGTAAGTTTGGTCCTTTGGCCTTAGGGCTGGGAATAGCATCAGAGAGCCTGAGCCTGTTATAGTGTCCCATAGCACTCAGCACTGTGAGGGGTGTGCGGGGGCGCACTTTTTTTCTCACCTTTCACGGTTGTTAAGCACACTATATTCATCTTGGATCCCCTCTTAATATACTCACCCTTAAATTGCCCTGACCTATAGCTAGTGGTTGAGGGGGGATTTTTCATCTTACCAGCCAATGGCTGGGGCCTGTGATACACTCACTGGCACTTGTTTTTGCACTGGCACTTTTCATTTTTTTCAGTTTGCAGTGCATAAATGATTTCAGGTATTGGACTTGAGTTAAGCACCATTGGGTCACCTGAAGACTCTGTCCTGTATTGGTGGGGGGGGGGACTGGTGTGTGCCTTATGCCCCCTCTCCTCCTTTGAAGACTTTTTCATTACATAGTGGACGTGAAGACTTCAGTAGGTCTCCACTTGGGGAGATCCTAGAATATCCAGCCCACCCAAGGCTTCTGTCTGGATTGGAAGGAGGGGGCTGCATATTCCTTTCAGGGAGCACAGCCTCAGAAGACAAAGATTGGGTACTCGGCTGTACTGTGTCTTCCACAATTGGGATCAATGGATCACCTTCTTCACTTTGATTGGGTGACCCGTTGTAGAAGAAAGAAGAGCACGACTTTGGGCTCTCAAAAAAAAAAAATCTCCAGCAAAGTACCATAAGGCTAGATGGTAAGTTCAGAGGCAGGGTTCTCAACTCCAGTTGTGTCTGTTTGTATGAATGTATATTTTTAAATTGCACAAAACTACATAATTTGTTGTTGCTTAATAATGGTAATAATAATAATAATAATAATAATAATAATAAAACAAGATACTGACTAAACAAAAATCAACAAAGTGTTATATTACGTAGCGTACATTTAGAGGGGGGAAAGGTTATGAGTGGTATGCCTCAGTAATCAGTCTATTAAACATATTTTTCAGTGTCATCACTAATTGTTTCCAAGGGAAAGGTTGACTCTTGTAGGTGACACAAAGATTTGTAACAGGGTTGAGACTCCAAGAGGGTAAGTCAAATGAAAAATGACCTATCGAATCTAGAGGAATGGACTAAAGCAGGGCTGCACAACAAATCAACAAGGCAATTTTTTAGATATTCCAGATTGAACACAGGCCTCTCAATTAAAATCAATTAACTACTTGTTTTTAGGCTAATACATAGAATTCCTGGCCTGTTTGTGTCCTTTGAGCACTGGAGTTGTATACCACTGGACTATGATTTGAGCCCTAAACTTTGACATGGCTAAGTGTAGAATAACACTTTTAGAAACCTAAAATCCAAAGACAGAATTACCATTTAATTGTACTTTGCTGGTAAATACATTAGAAGAAAGGGACTTAGAAGTTATTACTGTGAAAGATTTAAAGGTGAGCAGGCAATGTAATGAAGCAGTGGAAAAAGCTCACAGAAATAGGTATCAATAGCAATCAACAAATGCATCTACATCTTGCTAGTGAGACCTTATTTAGAATACTGTGTCCTTTTGATGAGATAATTGCACACCCTAAAAGAGGGAAAGTAGAAGAGAGACATGATAGAAACAGTTTAATATGTCAAGGGCTTAAAGTCAAAGAAGAAAAAAAGAGGAGTGCTAGAACTAGAGTGCACAATTTAAAGATGGAAGAAGGCTGTGGGGTAATCTGAGAGATTTATATGAAATAGGCTTCCAACAGAAGCAGTACAGCGAATTATAATGGTGAGTCTACATGATGAGATAATACAAATAGCAATCCCAAGTACAAGGAAAGTAACAACTCTGGAACCCAGGAGCATGCAAGATGCAAAATCCATAGAAGCCAAACAGATAGATAAAATAGATAAATCAGTTATTGCTATTGCCCAAGGTCAAGCTGAAGAAGCAACAACAAAGTAGCCAAATTAGGATCCAAGGTCAAGTCCAAGAACACAACAAATAGTACAAAGGCCAGAATGCTGACTCCAAGCAGAATCGGGGTCAGGAGCCAACCAAAGGTAAGACTGGAAAACAGAGGCCATATTCACAAAAGGCACAAATGGGAATAACTAAAGAACAGCCATGGCTATAGTACATCTGAGCTGCTGCTGGGGCAGGAAAAGGGGAAATTGTACCTAGGAAAGTTAAGCCATGTCCTTTCTCCATTAGGATGACTGATGAAGTCAGCTATGGCATGAGGACTTTACAGCCCTTCCGTGTTGTACTGCTAATGCTTTAGGTGTGGAGTATGAGGCATATGCACAACTAACCTGGATGGGTGCCTAACAGCGCCCAAGATGGTGCTAACTAAAAGTTGTTAAGAGCATAATAGATGGACCAATTGGCTCTTTTGCATTCCCACTACCTATCTTCGGAGAACTGTAACCAACACAGCTTTTAGCGTTATCAAATGCATCTACTTAAACTAACTACAGCTTCAATCAGTGTAATTGTTTTGGAGATACTTGGTTCAATGAATTATTTGAACTAATGAGAGTTGACAAAGTGGCTTTAACCTCTGCAGTCGTATTAAACAGTAGGAGCTATAACTCAATTTAGGACAAGGATATTTATTTATCCGATATTGCTGTGATATGTGCTGCATTCCAATAATGTCTGCATTACACGTAGGGTATATGTGTAAATCCCAAACAAATTTGGCCAAACTCATGTCTAGGATCCAGGCGACCAATTCCCACCATGAATATCTAACAGGCAATACAAAAATGCTAACAACTATAGGGCACAGGATATTTTTTATACTTCATAGTGAAGTTATATCTGCCCAAGTGTTAACAAAAACAGAATTTAAAAAATGTAACTATGTCTGGGATATTTGTCTTTTTTGAGAGCACAAATACATAGATTTAACTTAAATAATATCTCGTTATATCTGGCTATTCGACAGGTGTTTTTTTTACAGCAGGAAAAGACTAGATGGACCGAAAGGTCCTTGTCTGCTGTCGGGTTCTATGCTTCTATAGTTAACCGTATTGTAATGTCTTGTTATATGAATTACAAGGGAACTCCCACCATGTTTTAGTAATATATACCTAATCTTTTAATTCATTTTAAATCTTTCCTTACTTACCTGGAGTTTTAACACGAATGAATATGAATACTCACATGACTCTTCGCTGTGGCTTGGAAGCGTCGTGGATGCAGTGAAGATGTTGCACACAACATAGCATTCATTGTGATTGCTCAAGTATGAAGGCCCCCAACACCCCACAAATTGCAGCCTTATTTTCAGCTATACGCAACTTCACACAAGGGGTATGTGATACCTTTGGCTAAAACGTCCCTATGGAAGTTGAGTACTGTCGAAACGGCTGCAACTTGCCTCCTTATTTTCAGGCAAGGGGCATCTGACATTGGGGATGTCACTACCTGTTTCATGGTCCACCTGGGAGAGATTATGCTGTAGCATTGTAATAACTGAAGAAAGAACAGCCCATGCATATGGAGGGAAGCAAGCAAAGGAACTTATGGAAACATATTGTTTTACCTAAAACTAGCTCACTAAGCACACAACTCCGCCGACTATACAGCTATACCATCAAATAAAACCTGTGAATGTTTCACTTAAAACCATCACTCATATTAGGGTGTATATTGCTGCAGCTGTATGGGGTGTCCATTATTTTAAATAATGAGGTTATGCAATGGGAATGGGAATGGCATTATTTTTAACATGAATCCTTTGTCAATTTGATTTAATGTCCCTTCCCCATATCATTCATCACAATCTGATATGTAACGAAAACTATTGCTCTTCAAACCATAGCATCAGATATCTAAATACATTTAGCTCTTCTGTTTTTATTTTATTCATTTTATTTATGACTTCAGAAAATGGGATTTTTTTCAAGCGCTCTGATATATTGCTGTAACTCTTCAAGGATAACAACTGCTAATATACATCTTAATCTGTGGCTGATTCATGTACTGACCTGATCCTGCAGCACACTTTGTCAGTTATCAGACAGAGTTTTTTTTTCCCACATGTAATTGTAATGTAGATTGCTAGCATTGGATTGCACTTTGACCTACTAGCAGAAGCTAGGCTTAATGTGTTGAAGATCATGCCTGAAATCAAAAGAAATAGAAATGGCTTAAGAGTATTATGTTGTCATGGAAACAACACAAATCTGTCTAAAAAAATAACATTTTCTTGATCTTCAACAATATTAAAAATATTCTGAACAGTTATTAATATTAGATTTGAAGCCAGCACAATTTTAAGGAAATTGTTGGTTACTCTTTTGTTTTTCACATAACAGTGTCTTTTTATTACTATAACATTAATTATAAGCTAATTATGTTCTTAGGGGTAATGCATTCTGAAAGGGCTGAAGATATATTGATTTTGCCCTCTGATACCACCTATGAGTTATAACAATAGTTATTTGACACACCATGGTTTTCCAGGGCATTAGTATTCTAGATCATCTGAAATTGAGATTTTTCTAAGTAGACTCTGTTATTTTTAGATCCCACTAAATGTATTAATGACAACATTGTATTTCGTTACATTGTAATGATGACCTTACAAGATATTTTTGATTAGGATTTGTGCCGTTGAGAAAGCAGACATGGCTCATGCATTATGAAAGGTACTTTTCATTGTAGAAAACAAAATAGGCAGGATGTGTATTTTTAGACCTCAGCATCATCTTGGTTTAGGCTCAGCAAAATCAATAGCATTAATACATTGGGAGACAGATCAGATTCGGAAAATATTGCAGGTTGCACACAATGAATTGATGTATGCGTTCTTAGTGTGAACATAGATACATAGTTATGCGCTCACTTGGTGGTTTATTGATTTGTATTTTATGGTATTTAGTCATTCTGTGTTCAAGGTTGACAAGGGCAACTATACAATACATATATTTCTCAGCTACAGTCCCTGCTTGAATAGAAAAACAAAGAAATTCTAAACTATATTTAATAACATTTTACAAATTAGTTTGTATACATAGATCTACAGGGAGAAAACTAAATAAAGAGAATGAGTGGTGAATGTATGTTTCTATTAATCTACTTGTGTCATGTAGATATAAGGCATTTTGGCATTTTCTTATTCTAATAAATTAAAGGCAATGCTGTTTATCCTCCAGTCTTTGATTGGTTATCAGTTATATTACTATTAATATAGTATAGTGTGTGTTAATATTTTCATTATCAGTAGAAGTGGGAGCAATTGTGTTGTGGTTTAAACTTCCCCTGAAGGGCCGCCCCCAATAAGGTTATCTCACAAGTACAGATTGGCTGTCCCTATACAATGAACAGTAAAGTCCTGTGAGATTTCTTGTAATGTGTTAAACTATGCATTATGCAGGAATTGTTATATATACATGCATGTCTATGTATAATTGTATGTGAGCATGAGTGTCTATGTTTAATTGTGTGTGAGCATGAATGTCTATGTATAAGTGTACAGATGCATAGTTGTCTATGCATAACTGTGTGTATAAGTATGAACGTCTAAGTATGTGTGTGCGAGCATGAATGTCTGTATTAATGTATGTGAGCATGAATGCGTATGTGTACATTGTGTGTGAGGGCATAGATGTGTATGCGTAAGTTTTTATGTGTGAGCATATATGCGTAAGTGATGTGAGATGGAGTGTATGTTAACATGACTGGTAGGAGTGGACATGTGTGTTAGTGAATATGAGTGTGTGTTAGCAGGTGTATATTTGTGTAACTGTTTTTTCATATGTGTGCCATAATGTATGTTGGAGAGGTGGCAATCATGGCACAGGCAAGTTGTATGGGGACAAAGATGGCACAGATACGCTGTTTGGGAGTTAGGATAGCACTGATAGGCTGCTTGGGGGAAAAGGTGGCACTGTGAGGCTTTTTGGGACAAAGGTACCACTTACAAGCTGTTTGGGGCAAAGGTAGCACATTTTGCTTGGTGAGGTTGAGGGTCACAGGGCACTTTTTGCACTGGGGCCACATAAAATGTCCTGTATTTATTTTATTCTGAAATTTGGAATTTGCCCTAGTAGGGTATTGAAATACATCTTTGTCTTTTTTCTTGTGTTTTGCATTCTTTTTCTGAATGGTTAAATCCTTCATAGCAAAACATCTAAAAAAAGTGTAAAAATACAAGCTGGAATAACATGCAATATAATACAGTACAGCACAATACTCCAAAATGTCCTGGAGTGATATTTGTCAGCATTTATAAACCATCCACACGAGAGAAGAACAGTTAATTATGCTTCTATATGCATCAAGGGTCATTAACAGTGCATGTCTGTTAATTCTTCATACAGGTGTATCAATTAAAATGACTGAACTAAGCAAAGATCCACCAGGGATCCACCCTTTTGTCTGTTTTTTATTGTCCAGATTGTAATCTTCTTATAATTATGCATGCCATTTAAAGGTAAAGAACAATGTGCATAAATATGTACAGTAGATGTATATTGCCTGTGCTATTAGTGTTAAAGCTAAATATGTCAATATACGGTGTAATTTGATGTGTTTCAAGATCTGCAAAGCTTTTTAGTGATACATTGATTCTTTATCACAATTGCATCCAATGCAATGTTGACAAAAGAAGTTTTATACTTTGTATGGGAAAAAGTCATGGATTAAAACACATTTGTTTTGGTGGCCTTTTGTCAAAATGTTCTACTTTAGTATGGAGTGTAGGGCTCAATTATCACGCTCCCCTAAAGTGACCAGGGAGAGGAACTGTTGATAAACTATACAACTGCACCCTTTTACCATGGTGAATAGATATAGGCAAAAATATGATATAATTTTATTAAATGAAACTCCCCACAAAAATAACTACACCAGGACTGGTTCTGAGTATTGGAAATGATGACAGCGCATGATAGTATTCTGTGTACTGCAGTGATCAGCTTCCTAATAAAAGGCAGATAAGATTACTAGTGTTTGTCAAAAGACTATGTCTGTGGTGCCCCACCTGCATTAACTTGCTAACGGGGGAGTGAACCTACCAGTGGTATCCTCCACAGACAATACAGAACAAAAAAATCCTTCCACAAGTATAGTATAAGATGAAATTTAATGTTATATGAGTTAAATACAGATGAGTACTTTCTGTTACTTAGCCTTCGCCTTTATTGTTGACAGTTTGGTACCTTCTCTGCTGCAGTCCAAGTCTGACCATGTGAAATAATGTTTTTTTCTTAATGCTTGCTGGGCTTTCTTCTTTCATGTTTTATCCTGTTTCCCCAAATACAGCATTCATAACCTGTTGTACATTAAAAAATTACAAAGGTTCTATTACCTCCAGGCTTTGAAATCACAAGGTTACTACAAAACATTCTAGTTGACCTATATGCTGCCTTTGATGTGTCTGATCACTCTCTACTTCCCAGCATTAAAATTCTATGGTATGTGGTGAATGGACAAAGCACTCATGCTTTTCCTTTTATCTTTCTAATCACTTCAACTGGAGGTCTTTTGTTTCTTTAACTTAGGGCCTTGCTTTATGTCTTAACCTCTTCTCCTTTATTTAATTGTTTTACATATTAAATGCATAGTTATTACGACAGTATCTTCTGCTTAGTTTGCTATTTAAACAATACAAAATACCTTTTAAAAATAACAGTAGCAAAATGCATTACTACAGGGTAAAAAGCTATTTCTACATCTCCAAGGTTCTCATATTAAGTAGGACCTTCACTGCTCTCTCAAGAAAGTATACATGTGAGCTTACTGGACATTTGCTGGTTTTGATCACTAACTTCATTATGTACTATGGAGAGCCAACCCTGGGACGCTTCTCCTGGATGAAGGACTGGGCTGCCCATGTGAAAAGCAGTTGGAAATCAATCATACTTCTTGGAAGTCACTTTACCAATCCAACTATGCATTATATAGGGTCAGCTCACAGGTGTTGTCACTGTAAAAATGCTTGATTAAGGGTGGTCAAATTATATGGAAAGTACAGCTGGGTGTGTTCTCCTTTTGGCTCAGTGCTGTCATTGAGATGGATGAAGATTAATGGTGAAGAAATAATTAACTTGTGTTTTCATGATAGAAGAGTACTCCCCCCATTATATAATAGTTTTCGACATTATACTTAAATTGGTGCACATTATGATGACCTTATACAACCACAAATTAAACGTGAAGTTGAGATGATTATTAATGAATGGAATTCGGTCTTTGATTAATTTACCATCTTTTTACATATAATCATGGACTAATTCTGTTTCTTAACAACATAGTATAGTATGTTCAATGAGACTGACAGCATAATTATAACTCAAAAAACATACAAAATGATCGTCAAAATATGCAATTGCCCCTCATTGCATGGATAAATTTACAATGACCATGTAACATGTTAACAATTGGTTTTATCTATATGTTTTATACTTGATATTAAAGATTAGCAGATTAATCTGTAAAAGTACATGTTTATTCTTGTTCAATCTGTTTTCATTTCTTTATAATTGATCATGGACTTCGATACTATAAAATTAATTAAGTCTAAATATTAAGTCTGGCTTCATATTCTCTTGAGCTGTCCAGATTTTATTAATATTTATTTATTTATTTGGACTTACAAAAAAATAGGGAAGGCTGTACTCAAATGACCTTGCGAGCTACAAGGTGGTGGGGTATATGATACCAAAAGTGAAAATAAAAGTGTTTGGGATAAACCAGTGTTAACACTGAATAACACTGAATAAATCATTTACTGGACAAAGGTGCAGACTGACAGAAGGGGTGAAGCTAGGAAATGTGAGGCAGATTGGAGGCTGGGAATGGTCTGCTTAAGAAGAGCTGCTTAAGGGCTATTTAAGGGTGTTTTGATGAGCTAGAGACAAAGGAAATTCGGATAAACTGGGGGTAAGGCATTCAAAACGATATGGCCAGCTCTTGAGAATGTTTGAGAGGTAGAAATCATAGCAGAAGACAGTTGAAGATCATCTGGTGAGAGGAGGAAGGAGGTAGTCGTGTATTTGGAGATATAGGTATAGGAACAACTATGAAAAACTATAGGTGACAGACAGGATTTTAAATTGAAACCTGAGCAATGCAGGCAGCCAGTGAAGAGATTGACAGAGGGGTGGGTGTTAGTAGAGCAAGGCATTAGGTAGATAATCTTAGATGCAACATTCATGTTAGTATTAGAGGGTCAATATGGGAAATAATGCATGAGCTTAAGTTGTATCTTATATTAGGACGGGGTAAATTATGACAATGTTTTAACGATGTAGACAACTATTTTTATTTTAAATGGGCCTTTCTGAGCGCATTGTTGAAATGAAGGCAAGAGTAGTGGCAGGTTATGTGGATAAGATTATTAAGGTTTTTGGAAGTATGAGCGGCAGATGGAAGAAGTGAAGTCGCAGATTAGGGTAGATATCCACAGCTGCTAAGAGCAGAAGACGTGAGAAAGATGGAGAGAGGAGATTGCTAAAGAATTGTTAAATGGAAAAGTGCCTGTGATGAGAAAATGGGAAAAAAAAGTCATGAGGTACATGGAGAAAGAAAGAAAAAGGTTCTAGTAATAATGGAGGAGACTAAGAATGAAAATCGGAGCACGGTGTGCCTAGAGAGTGATTGAGGCAGGAATGAGAGAAAGACAGCAGTTGTTGGAGGATTAATGTTAACTAGACTTGTGCATTCACAAGTTAAAATGTCAAGGAAGGGGCCCCAATGAAATAAACAAAAACGAATGAGAAAGCTCACATTTTTTGTTACAAATTCATTGTTTCTTTGTTTTCTCATGTTCTCTCACACACTCTCACATTCTCTTTCAGTGTCTCCTTTAACATCTCAGAAAACCACTTCAGTGTCTCCGCTTCTTGGTCTTCTTCTCCCAGCACTCCGCTGCTCCCAGCTCTCCTGGCCTCTTCTTAGTGGTTCCGCAACAGTGCCTCCTTCACTTACAAAACATCGTGTGCATAGAGGCTCCACCTGGCCAGAATAATGAAGAAGGATGCATGGAGAAGCAGAGACATAGAAGCTGTTGTCAGAAAAATTATGGAGGCATTGAGAGAGAGTAGTGAGCGTGTAAGAATGTGAATGAGAATGAGATTTCATTCCTGAATTTAAAAAAATCCTCTGAATTTCATCTTTACCAAAGGGTCAGGAAACAAGATTTGTTTTTCAAAAACAAATTGACCAAAAATAAAACTAAAAATAAGTCTAAAGTGTTTTTGATCAATGTGCACAAGTCTAATGTTCATCTTTACTGGTTCTGTTATGTTGGGATTTGGGTCTAACTATTAACAATCACCTGGTCTTGCAGTGGTAGGGAGGATGCAAGAATTAATTAATATTTAAATAAAAGTTAGCCATATTAAATAATAACTTGCAATTGGAACTATCTGCAAGATACTTGATATTTCAACTTGCATCTACTTGCATCCACGTCTACATTGATAGTTTCCAACTCCCAAGCAATTGCGGTTTAGTGAGTAGACCGGAGTGACTATGAACCACAATAGATATACACCAATCAGCCATAACATTATGACCACATGCCGAATATTGTGTAGGTCCCCAAAACAGTCCTAACCCATTAAGGCATGGACTCCACTAGACTCCTGCAGGTGTGCTGCGGTATCTGGAACTAAGACATTAGCAGCAGATCCTTTAAGTCCTTTATGTTGCAAGATGGGGCTTCCATGGATACATCCTGGTCCCATGTGTTCTCCAGATAAGCGATGCACACGCACCTAGCCATCCACCTGATGTTAAAGAAAATTCATCAGACCAAGTCACCTTCTAGTATTGCTCCATGGCCCAGTTCTTATGCTCATGTGCACATTGTAGCACCTTTCGGCAGTGGACAGGGGCCAGCACAGGCACCCTGACTGGTCTGTGGCTACGTAGCCCCGTACACAAAAAACTGTGATACACACCTTTCTATTAGAACTAGCATTAACTGTTTCAGAAATTTGAGCTACAGTAGCTATCGCCCCCCCACACATACACACACACATGCATGAATAAGCCTTAGCCGCCCATGACCCTGTCGGCGATTCACTGCTTTTCCTTTCTTAGACCATGTTTGATAGGTACTCATCACTGCAGATCAGGAAAACCCCACAAGAGCTACAGTTTAGTAGATGCTCTGAATTTGGCCCTTGTCATAGTCACTCACATACTAACGCTTGCCCATTTTTCTTGCTTTCCCTAACTTTGGGGATGAAATGTTCACATACTGCCTATTATATGCCACCCACTGACAGGTGCCATGATCGGTGTATATTCTCTTACATAATGATTAAATTACAAAACAGGTTTCTTGGCTACTACAAAATTCTGCATTTTATGGAAATAGTTTGTAAAGAGGCTACATTTTTGATAAATGTGATATACAATTATATCACACCTCCTCCAAGGTGTGATTTTTAGTCAAACAAATGCTTACGTATGAACAAACAGCAAGAACAAAATATTCACACGTAAATGGGAACCAAAGGCAGAAATGCAAATTTAACTTTTTTCTGTATTTTAACTCTTGTTATGATAGATACAGCTTGAGAAAAGGTAACATCATTTCAACTTTAGGAACAAAGCAACTGTGATTTCTCTTCTGACTTCTCTTCAGACTAATGTTAAAATAAATATTCAATTTTGAAGAAATTATTTTACCTCTCAAAATTAATTTAAGGAAAAAACAAATAATAGACAATAGGTACTTTTTGATCCATTTAGTATGTATATCTACCTAATATGCATTTTGCCATTTTATGGATGACTGGGTAGCCTAGGTGTCTCAGTTAATATGTTATCAGAAGCTAGGTGAACTGAGTCATGATTTCCTAATAATAGCTTCGACCTTGTTAGTGGTCTATTTAGAATTAAAATAATTAAAGTTATTACATTCAGTTAGTAGTTGATAAAAATCAAAACTACAAAGCTTAGGTAGGTTTTTTAATTGTTATATTTTTTTATGGTTTCAGTTGCGAATGAAGATGTTGCTAAGGTTGACCGCTCACCAAAATGTATACATAAATATTTAGTGGATTTATCTATAATAACTACCACCATAGCAACCAATGGAATGGTAAAATCAAAAGAACTGTTTCATTGGTTGCTAAGGTCATAAGAGCATTTTTCAAACCTAAACCCGAATCAGGTTGTCACGGACTGGGTCCATACGGATGACAGAGGACCCAGCGCGCCCGAAGATTATGCAGGAGTCACGATGCAGCAGTGGAGTCTGGGGCAGGGCCTGGTTGCAGGGTGACCACACTCGCCCAGGCGTTGAGCACCTAGGTTAGTGCAGCCAAACACCAGCGCCCTGATATGGCAGCAGATGTCCAGAACAAAACGAATCCTGCAGGCACCCTGGAGCAGGCATGAAGCATATCACTGAATCACGTGCAGGATGCTGCAGGCTGGGAGAATGGAAGCTAAGCAAAGAGTTAATGTAGCAGACACAAAACACAGCAAGGGAAAGGGAGACCAGGCAAGAAGCATGATACAAGATATACACGAGAAGTGGCTAGAAACATGACATGAATAGCAAAAAGTATAAACAGGCACAAGACAAGGAATAGACATAACCAGACAAGACATACATGTTACAGGGCACAACAAAGGACAGGGAAGAAGGCAAGGAACACAGGGGAAGGAGTGAGGAGCCGGAACCCTCGGACGCTTCTTCCTTTAAGCAAGGATAGGAAATCTTAACTGGGACATGGGGAGAGGAGAGAGGAACCGGAATCCTCAGATGATTCAAGGAAGAAGGGCAAAGGTACATAAGAGACAGACAAACATGAATACAGAAACTAGCCTAGGACTACAAGATAACTATTGGAGATTCCGTCACATGATATGGCCATAGTATGCTTAGCCCACCACTACGCCAAAGTACTCCAATGATGGTGGGTCCTAACGCTAATCCCTGCTGACAAAGATACAAAACAAACCACACATGTAAACCAAACATACAGCACTGAGACATACCTTAGACTGCAGACTGCGACAAACAGAACACACAGGTGGGGCACAACTAATAAAGGAAGCAGAGCTGAAGCAAAGAGCCGGAGCAGAAGCAAGGAATGGAAAATAAAGCAAAGCAAAAGGAAATCCAGGAATGGATCAAAGCAAAGAAACTAAAGCAGGACAGATATGCAGCTCCGCAGCCTGGGCAGAACGTGACACTGGGCAGAACGTGACACAAAAAGGGAAATCCAGGAATGGATCAAAGCAAAGAAACTAAAGCAGGACAGAATATGCAGCTCCGCAGCCTGGCAGAACGTGACACTGCGGGCAGAACGTGACACAATCCCCCTCCGAAAGAGCGGCCTCCGGACGCGAACAGAAACTTCAACAGAAGGAAGCCCAGCTCTCTAACGGAAGACTGAAGACACAAGTCGACCCAGGAACCAGCATACGGAGTCTGAAAAACGTAAAACGTAGGAGTCCTTCGATTACCAGCACTGCCACTAGAAGACCAATCTCCTCCAAAAACAGGAATCAGAATGTCTGAACAGGAATGAGGAAGTTGTCTCTAGCCGACTGTTAGGTCCAGACGAAGGTAAGGCAGATAAGCCACTTGACAGGGTAGACACGGCAGGTAACCCACTTGCTGGGTGGACACGGCAGGTAACCCACTTGCTGGGCAGACACGACAAGTACGGGTTCAGGGTCAGGCACGGGTTCAGATTCAGGGTCAGGCATGGGTTCGGGTTCAGGCACGGGTTCAGGCACAGGCACGGGTTCAGG
>VKOC01000001.1:9892077-9917077 GCA_009364415.1 Spea multiplicata
AAATTTTGGGCCCCAAAATTAAGGTGCGTCTTATACATGCGGAAATACAGTATGTGTTTTCATATGTATCAACAAAAACTAATTGGAATGAGGAGTTAATAAATCTGGAGTCCAATCAATACAATGGGATTGGAAGTGTATTTTAGAGCTACTTTGGCAAAATGCTATTTTGCTATTCTCAAGTATCTGCTGATGTGAACCATGTCTCACATAAAATAAATCTCAGAAAACCAACACTGAAGAATTGTTGATTTGCATTAAGATGGAAAGGGTTACAAAGTAAATTATGATTTAGTGCCAGGTACTATGGTTACTTTCCCTAGAAGTGGTCACCAGGCCAAGATGGCTCTAAGAGCACAACGCAGAATGCCCAATCAGGTAAAAAAAGAAAGCTAAAGACTTGAAGGGAATAACTGGAACTGGTTAACACCTCTATTTATCAGTCTACCATATGCAAAACATTTTACAGGCATGGAGTTCATGGCAGGACACCACAAAGAAAGCAGCTGCCCTCCAGTTTAACATCACCTTTTGAAAAGAGCACCTTGATACACCATAACACTACTGAGTAAATCTTTAGTGAGCTCATGAAACTAAGGTTGTCATGAAGGACATGCAGCACTAAAAAGGGCACCACATTCCCACATGAAATCATCTCAATGGTGAAGTATGGTGGAGGGAGCATCATGATTTAGGTCTTCTTTGCAGTCTCAGGGCCTAGATAGCTTGCCATAATTGAGAGGATAATGTATTCCTAAATTTATCAAAGTATCATACAGGATAATGTCAGGGTAGCTAAAACTCAGTAGTAGCTGTGTAATGCAGCAGGACAATTACCATGAATATTAAACTAAATATATTACCGAATGGTTTAAAAAAAGGAAAATATGCATTTTGGAGTGGTCCAGTCAGAGCCCCGACCTTAAGCCATTAGAGATGCTGTGGAATAATCTCAAGAGAGCCATATACACCAGGCATTTTAGGAAAATAGATGAGCTTAAGCAGTTCTGTAAGGAATAATGATCCAAAATTACTCCTGGTTGTGCAGATCTGATCTGCAGCTACCAAAAGCAGTTGTTTGAGGTTATTGCTGCCAAAGGAGAATGGTTAATGGAAGAGTTCACTATTTTTGCCACTGTATATGTTTCAATCACATTGTTACAGGTAAAGCATTATCTCTGACTTTACAGTGAACTGTTTTTTTTTTGTTATTATGCTTTGTTTCCAAGGAACTATTTTGTTTTACATTAACATGTGTGTTATCTAGGGCTTTGATAGAAGCAATTGTATAATTGTCAAGTTTTTCATTAACAGGTGCTTATTAGACATCATTAACATTTGTTAATGAAAAACGTTAAGAGCTAAAAACGGTCTAAAATACAGTCAACTGAGAACAAAACACTTAATGACTTCTTTTATACTGGTTTTGCATACTCAGATAGCTCTAAAACATCTTTTAGTTTAGTTTGCCATTTAAAAGAGAACTATATTTAAAAAAAGAAATAATAAGGTTGGTAGCAGTTATTTGTTCATTATTGTTTACTCAACAGTACTTAATGAATCTTTCCAAAATGCAAGAAAAAGAGTTTGCTGGAGAATTGTGATTTGAACTCCCTAATCTTCACTGTTCATTGTAAATGGAAGGTTTCTCCAATAATAAGGACTGAGCTTGCATAATGCATTCGTAGGGGTGTCTTAATCTCTCTTCTTTCTTTTTATCTCTCTCCTTTTGTCCCCATCTCATTATCTCTTTTTCTTCCTATCTCTCCTATTATTTTGGTGCCCCACCATCTTTACCTTGTCTCTCCCCCAGAAACTGGCACACATTTTTACACACACTCTAACATTTTCACAGACTTACATATTCACTCCAACACACATTCACACATACTCACTAACATGCACTTATACTTACACATCCATACTCACACAGACACCCATACACACTAACACATACACAGACTTGAATACACATCCATGTTCATATGCACACATATACACACACATCCATGCTTACATAAACACACACATCCTTGCTCACATGCACACATATCTGGGCTTACAAGCACATACATACGTAATGTTCATATGGACTTGCACATACATATATTAATGCATGCTTATTGCTCACACAGACACACATACATGCATACTCACAAACACTTATAGAGTGCCCTCACCCTCTCCCTCCATCCATCACTGACCTCTCATATATCAACTGCAGATTTTCTTTGCAAGCAGCCCACCGTAACCCTTGCTGTGTTCCCGCCTCCCTAGGCCGGTCCAAAATTATTCACAAAGGGCTGGCTCAACTTGTACTGTTTCAGAGCTGGTCAGACAGATCCTTTGAAAACAAAGTTGGGTCTGATGGGGGTGCAGGAGCAGCAAGTAGGGCCAAGCTTTGGGGTTTGCGAGCTGTGCGGCAGCATAGGGTGCCATTGCAGCAGGGGCACCACTAGGTGACCACATGTCCCGGATTGCCCGGGTCCTGTGCAGCCTAATTGAAACGCCGTTTTTTTTTTTTTTTATTGACGCAGAGGAAAGAGAGGGGCGTCCCCCATCCCCTCCGCGAGGCATCTAGCTTGATTGTGGTGCCGGCATGTCATGCTGAGCGCCAGAAGATGACATTATATTCCCGCGTTCAGCAGTGAAGCAGGGCGCACCACGGCAGAGCAGGGAGACAGAGGCCTTGTGAAGTGAACTACAAAGGGGGACAGGGGTCAGATAGTGAGAAAGGGGGTAGATAGTAAGAAAGAGGGTATTAAGAATATTGAAATAAATAGAGTGAGAATGAGAGAGAGAATGAATTAGTTTGGATGAATTGTGTGAATGAGTGAGAGAATATATATCGGCAGCGGGGTCTAATATTAAAGAAATTGCCAGTTCAGCTGTTATTTTGAAATCATATTTCAACCACAGTCTTTACTGCAAAGAGATAAGTACATATTATGTAGTATATATATATATATATATATATAATATAATATATATGAGTATATATATATCAACCAAACATTTGAACCACTGTGTATTCATGCGCTTCATAGTGTGTCCCTGAATGGCAGAAATAAAATATGGTCACCCTAGGTGCCAGGCGCCGTACTATCACCAAGGCCATTGCCGTGCTGAGGCGGATGCATGATGTACACCCAGGCAGCAGGGAGCGGAGGTGAGAGAGGGGCACCAAGCGGTCTCTCATGAAAAAGTTTTCATCAACAACCCCCGCTTTATCTCCTCCGCTCCCTACCGCCATCTACCTCGGCGCTGCCCTGACTGCAGTGGTGGGAGAGGCCTGTCTTGGTGCTAGCGCTTCATGCTGAGCGCCAGAATATGACATCAAATCTCGGTGCTCAGTAGTGAAGCCATGGCAGAGCAGCAAGACTGAGACCTTGCCCTCCCACCACAAGACTTCATCAAGATAAGATAACTACAAAGGGGGGGTAGATAGTGAGAAGTGGGGAGAGGAGGTAGATAGTAAGAAGTGGGGAGAGGAGGTAGATAGAGAAAAGTGAGAAAGGTAGAATAGATAGTGAGAAAATGGATAGTAAGAATATTTAAATACATAAAGAGTGAGAATGAGTGAGAGAATGAATTCATGTGTGGATGAATTGCATAAATGATTTGTGAGAATGCATTAATGAATATGTGTAAATGATTGGTGTGAATGAGTGAGTGAGTGAATGAATGATTGTGTGAATGAAAGATTGAATGAGTGAGTGACTGTATAAGTGTTTGTGTGTATCATGTATGTTTAAGTGATTTGGGGAAAGGCAAGGATGGCACATGCAGGGTGTTTATGGGACAAAGATGGCAAAAGGTGGGCTGTGTGTGGACAAATATGTTTTATGCTGGGCTGTTTGAGGACAAAGTTGGCTCAGGCTGGGCTATAATTTGTGTGTGTAATCTGGGTGCTGGTCAAGTTCTATGTGTATACCAGGGCTGGCCTTTGTGGTGTGCAACCTGTGATCTATGCCTGTAATTCAGGGTGTTATTATTTTGATCTATACCTGCTATATACGGTTTGTATGTCTTATTCAGGTGATGCAAGTGCTGTTTACATGTGTTGTTTATTTGATCTATAGTTCACAGGGAGGAAGGAAAAGAGAGGTATGGCTTAGCGAATGAGGGGACAAAGGGACTCTGGGGATGATTATGGGGGAGAGGACCACTCAAAGTCAGGGTAGGGTCAGAAAGAAGGAAGACTGCACTGACTCTCACAGTCAAACCCTCATCTGCAGTCAGTGTGGCAAATATTTTTTTTTGGTGCGGGAGCAGAGGTTTGCATGCTAGGGAGCATGGAGTGGGGCCCAAGGAAATGCTTTCTGGGGTCCAATTGTTTCAATATTTTAAAAAAATGTTTTTGGGGGGGAGCCAGAGGAGTAGTCCACACAGGGTGCCTGAACACCTAAGGCTGGCCCTGGCAGCAAGGGTCACGTAATGTGAAGTCACATCAGCAGCGGAGAGTGACAAGCACCTATAGCATCCCCCCCCCCCCCGTACACCCTCAGGAAGGGCACTGGTGCTGAGCGCCGAGATATGATGTTATACCCTGGTGCTCAGCATGACTAGAATGGAGCTTCCGCTAAATGGAGCTGGTTAGAGGGAGATTTATGATCTCCCCAAACTGGCCCATAGCCCGGAATGGTCAGGTTGGAGTGGTTACCTTTTATGGGAAGGACTTATCTATAGATTTGCCTATTCTATCATCTTCCATAGAGCCTCATTCAGTCTCATGATTACAACACATATTCCTGTCACTCATGTTTCACTTATACCCAATGTGAATGTATATTTAGATTAAAGAAGTCATGGATTTCTTACGCTTCACGGAAGAAACATTTAGAAGCAATATTCACCATTGATGCCACCAAGTCACCAGCACATGACCCTTCTGTGACACTACTAATGCCAGTATGCTCTTTAGTACTTCTGCTGCATGCGGCAAGTAGTATTGGACTCCGGACAAGAAGGCTTCTGTCTATTTGGGGCTGGTGTACCAAGGTTTAGTACCAGCTGTGCCAACACCATAAAAAGAGATTTTCATAGGAAGATTTTAGTCGGTCAGTACTGGACAAAATGAAGATATATAAAAGATTCTCAACTCAGGAAGTCTACAAAATTGTCTTGTTTGGTTGCCACAGAGAGCAAGCAATTGCAGAGCTGGCTGTGCTGGACTGAAGAGTTAAACTGAAGGGCCACTTTGACATTCAGCACATGCACAACCCTATGTTTTGGCCCCTCCTAACTATTAATAATTATTAGACTTGGGCGCCGGCCAACTCTTCGTGTTCCCCTTCATGTTCCTCTTCATGGGGGAAAAATCTTCGTATTCTGCGAATATTCCCACGTTCTTGTGTTCGGTTCGGGCGAGTATTTGTGTACATTCTTCGTGTTCGTTTTTTGACGTTTGTTGTAGAGGGGGTTAGTAAGGGGTTAACGTGGTAAGGACTGCGCAGCATGGTCTACCCAGGCCAAGTTGTACCATTAGGAGTTAAAAAGGCCGCTACTAAGTTTGTGGCTTTGTTTCTCATTTGTTTATGGCTCCTACTAAGTAAAAATGATGTCAGCAACCTTATATGACTATGTGTGCCCCTTCCACTTCTAAATGCAAATGAACCTGTGTAAAAAAAATAAAGTAAAAAACTCATGCTGTCAAAACTATCAATCACAGCTATAATCAATGAGACTGTGCCTCCACTTTAAGTCACGATTGCTGTAGCTACTTCTATCTATCAGTCACTTATTATGTACCCTCCAGCACACAGTACTTTCCCACTTTAAATGGGTTGTAGAGGAGCCAAAACAGACAAACAAATGATCAGACCCCTTTACAAATATTCAGAAGTTTCATGTTTATTTTGTTTAGTTTCAATGGGTGTGCATCCTCGCTTACTAAGATTGGTACAAATGCACAAGTTGGGCAAAATTCATTAAAAAAAAAGAAATGTCTTTGGATTAAAATGCACAAGTCTAGCATCAAGTAACATTCTGTGAGGAGGGTGGTCATAGGGTGGAAGGGCAGCTAAGGTTTCCACTAATCATGCTTTTATTATGTAGCAATGGTGTATTATCAACTTTGCATTTGATACAGCAGGGACATATTTTCAGCATCAAGAATTATGGCTTTTTTTAGTGTTACTTAAACAGGTTAACTATATAATCTGCCCACAGTACATAAGGGAACTTTTATGAGGATAAGGCATCCTGATAAGGGACTTTTTTGTTTTTACACCTAGAACCCCCAGGGAATACAAGTGCATGAATTTATGCTCTATTGCAATTTGTTTCCAAGAATGGGATCTCTACATTATTAATATACAGGTAAATGTCAACATTCTGTTTTGTATATTGTAAAAAAACAACATGAAATACCAATGGAATGGAACAAGAAACTTAAAAGAACAATGAAATACAATGAAATAACCAAACACCTTTTTTCAAAAAATTAATCTGGGGCACAAATACACATTATTTAGCAAATACTAACTTTTGAAGCATAATACGTGTTTAGGTTGTAACAACATACAACTATGCTACTGAACATACAAAATCAACAACACTACATATTCTTAGGCTTCCAAGATGTGTGTTTATAACCTGAGGTTTTTATATAGGACTGGAATTGACTACAGCACAGTATTTTTTAAAATAATTATATTTCATTTTAACAGGTATTAACATCTAAAACATTGCATAGCATTTTCCTGACAATTCCACATGGGGTAGTTTAGGTTGTGTTAGGGAATGTCTAGTGTCTTTGACACCAGAGGTGTGAAAAAATAAAGAGCCGAGACAGCAGTGTAGTTAAAGAAAATGAGTAATTAGGCTGTGGTGTATGAGTATAAAAGGTATTGTTACCTGGGAAAATGTAGCAGCTAGAAAGCAAGGCTTTACAGATGAAAATGAAGGAAAGGGACCTCAGGATACATGTGCATTTATCGAGGCAGAGGTTCTACTTTAGTTGTCTAAGGTAAAGACAAATAAGTCAATGGGGCCTGATAGGATCTTGATGGTAAGGTATGTCTTGTTGCTGACGACATAAATATTTGCAACAGGGTTGATGTTCCTGGAGGAATAAGCCAAATGAAAAATTATTTAAGTAAACTGGAAAAATGGTCCAACTGGTATCTAATGTGGATAACTGCAAAGTAATACATCTAGGGCATAAAAACCCAAGGACATAGTAAAGAATACTTGGGTAGTTATTTCAGATGACCTAAAGGTAGGCAGACAATGCAGTAGAGCAGCAGGTAATGCTAGCAGAATGCTTGGTTGTATAGGGAGAGGTATTAGCAGTAGAAAGAGGGCTCATTTCCGTTGTACAGATCACTGCAGACCTCACTTGGAGTATTGTGTACAGTACTGGAGACCGTATCTCCAGAAGGATATAGATATGTTGGAGAAAGTTTAGAGAAGGGCTACTAAACCGGTTTACGGATTACAGGATAAGACTTATCAGGAAAGGTTAAAGGATCTTATATATATATATATAAAGCCTGGAGCCTGGAAGAAAGAAGTGACAAGGGGGATATGATAGAAACATTTAAATAGTTAAAAGGAATCAACACAATAACGGAAGATAGTTTATTTAAAAGGAGAAATGCTACCACAACAAGAGGGCTTAAGCTAGGGGGCAAAGGTTTAAAAGTAACATCAGGAAATATTACTGAAATAGTGCATGCATGGAATAGCATCATACTGCAAAATACTATGTGTATAGGGTAATAACTTTTAAAGCTTTGTTGAGTCCAATATGGGTTCAAGCCCTGCATCTCTTCAGTTTGTTATTTCATTATATTACAAATCATGAAAGGTTCCCCCAATGCTCATCAACTTGTATATGTATATTTATGTGTAAGGCTTTAGAGTGACTGTGTGTGTATGTGTAAGTGTTGGAGATGTGTGTGTATGTGTACAGGTAAATGTATGGTGTTAGTGTATGCGTGTGAATGTATACATGTATGTGTAAGTGTATGTTGTAAAAGTATGTGTGCATGTATGTGTAAGGTGTTTGAGTGACTGTATGTATGTACGTATTTAAGTGTATGGTGTTAGAGTGGTTGTGTGTGTGGGTATGTATTACAACGTGTAATAGTGTATGCGGCCCATGAGCAGGAGGAAACATGGAATAACATAAGTGCAGCCAACAGCTGGATACGCACAGCCTCATGTTACACGCAGTGTTCAGCAAGGCATATCCAGCCGTTGGCAGCACACTGGAGCTCCTGCTGGGTGCTTTCTGCCAGTGGCCCACCCAGTATTTGCCCAGTGTACCAAATGGTCACTCCTGACCTGCTAATGAGAATGGTATATCGCCCCTTTAATAGACCTTGTGCTATTCCCCATTTTACAACATTTTGCTAGTATTACCTTGTATGTATAGTGTTCAGTGTGTTAAACTGACACTGATACTGACAAAATAAATATTAGGTAAGGTGAACGCACAATTATGCTCACAAATGACAGCTCGGCAACTTGTAAGCCTTTATTAGGCATTTGGGAGAAAACACTAGCTGCAAATTATTTTATACCATTTATACTGCCCTAGAAAATGTAAAATTTTGTTTGTACTGTATTTTATCAACATCCCCTGATTGAAATGTTGCTTTCATTACCTATAACTGCATTGAGAAGAAAACAACAAGACAGAGGTCTTGACATCTCAAAACTGTCTATGTTCCCAAAATGAGTATTTCTAAATGTTGTATGGTAACATAATGTAGATATTTGAACATATGAAACATAAAAACAAAAAACCTCTGCTAACCATTCCTTTCTACAAACACAAACAAATAAAAATGACACATTATCCATGTTGACTTTACAAGATAAGGCAGGTTCCATTCATTTTTTTTATGAACTATGATTTTGGTAATTTTCAAAATCTTTGGGCATTATCCGTGCGAGGCTTTCTTGTATCCTCAATGGAAAGAAATGTTTTTGTGTGCATGTTTTTCTTCTTATGGGCTTTTTGGAGAGATTTGAAAATTGATGAAAAGAATAAAGATTTCCATAACTGCTGCCCGTGGGCAGTAAAAATGCTGCTTTAAACAGTCCAAACTACACTTACTCAGTGGGAGACGTGTGACCAAACAATCTTCACTTACATCAGAGATTTTGCACATAAGACCATTTTGTCTTTGAGCAAAGAACCTACCGAGTGACTTTAATCAATATCTCTCTGATAGATGTTCAGTTTTGAAAACGAGGACACTTTTGCACGCTGTCACAATTTTACTATAAATTAGCTGGAGGGCCAGTGAAACCATGACACCATAAAGTGGTCATTGTTGTTCGGAACCACTTGACTTTATTCAAGTTATATGTTAAAATGTTCTGTATTCTCACAAAAGCACTAAAATCTTACATATCAACTTTCTCAAATATGTGTTGGCTTGGAACAGCAAATTACATTTTTTTTTCAGCTCATGACTTATTTTATTATACTCATACTTTCTCATTTATGAAAGTGTTATATTGGGTACCTTTGATTCATTATGAAAAAGTGGAAAATAACTTTAGTAGTCATTATTAAAACATCTGCAATGGAGTTTTAGGATTCCCTTGATATCAGCCAACCAAAATGCGTTCAACATCTGATTTAGATGCATATATATATTATTGTATTTCAATTCTTTTTTATGTTTTACTGCAAAATATATTTGGATTTTTATATTGTATTCGGTTATGTTTGGGAAGAAGATTTCATAAAGCATATTTTTAGTATTTTGATGTTATTAAAGAAAGAGAGCTACTTGACACATAGAAAAGTAAGATCATTGAGATATTGTGAAATAGATGCGTTTTTTACATTTAATGGATACGGCAGTAGATTTTTATTGTCATGAAGGAACCACTAACCTGAATTAGCGGCAATGTCTTGTGGTATTTGAACCTTCAACATTGACTCCACATATAAAGTATACGCTAAGACTGACTAAATTATACATTCTCCAACCACTAGTGTCCATTTGCACACAATTCAAAGATGACAATTGTTCTATATTTCTAGAAAGACTTTTCCTTCTGCATGAAAATGTAGTGTGATGGCCTTTTTGCAGCATAAACATACATTTTTGCAATGTTTTCTTAGAAACTATTACTTTATCCCCTTAAGGACAATGGGCGGTCCCTAAACCCATTGAAAACAATGCATTTTGAGTACATGTACGTGCCTTGTCATTAAGGGGTTAAACAGAGGATGGTGGGTAGAGGGAGATGGGGTGCAATAGACTTTGACAAAATAAAAAAATAAATAAGTTATTCACATGGGCATTTACATAAGTTGTTCAAGGAGAGGACCAAATCTTAGACATACCCACACCCCATTCTACCTATATCTTGAAACATATGAAACATATGCACAACCATCAGTCCAGGTAGCTTCTGAGGGTATATATAGAGTGTCTGTCTGAATTGGAGCCAAACGGTCAAGCAATGACATCCCTCTGCCTCCATTTCTTTGCCGCGGTCATCTTAAGTGTGCCGCAGTAAACTCCCAGGCCATAACCTACTGCTGTAAGTATTAGAAGACGTCACTAGAGGGTGTGTAGAGTTATAAGGGGACCTCACTCTGCCGCGCAGCTGTTGCTGAGAGCTGGATGGGGGTCTCTGTGGCAGCTCCTGTGGTTTGGTTGGGAGTCTCCTCCTACTCTGTGGCAGCTGCTGCGGTCTGGAAGGAGGTCTCCTTCTCCTCCATGGTGGCTGCGGCAGTTTGGAATTTTTAATTCTACCATGTAACAGGAACATGAAGAAAAAATGGTGTAATATTATGAAAGTTAGTTCTACTGGCATTTCTTTGTATCTGCCACTTCATCACTGACAGAATGTGAAGTTTCCTTTATTGCTTTTAATAGCACTTAGTCTTTTCAGTAAAGGCTATCAAACAAAACATTTTTCAAAACTGTCATTACTTACATCATTTAGTTTATCTGTATCATTTACAGTTAATATTTTTAAGTACACAGTTGCATCATTGTTTTAGTTACATAGCTAACAGTTTTGTAGGAGAAAAAAATATTCAGTAATAAAACATAGGAGTAATTGTTGCTGATAAAGGGCCCACAATCACCTATGAAGATATTCCATAAAAAAAAGCCAGTTCCAGCTACAGTGGTCATTTACAACATGTACACTGTATTTCTGATCCATATCAAGTTATTTTAATGGCAAAAATGTTTTTCTTTCACAAACAATGACATTTCTAAATGACCCCAAACTTTGGAATGGTAGTCTATGTATATCCATATTTAGTTTTAATTATAGTTATTTGTTATTGGTTAAAAACTATATCACACATTTATAATGAACTAGCATGCTATACACCACAAAATTAGTTGATTTTACTAAGTGCACTTTATTAATTTATTATTTTATTAAAATAATCAAAAACCTTTGATGTAGCTGTTAAACACAGGCAATAGGAAATATTTCTTTTCACAAAGTCCAAAACATTTGTAAAGTGACATTTCTCATAGGAATTCTCATTAAAACAACAAAATTATGAATTAAGAAATCACAAATTTGTTACAGAATTTCACAAATACTTTTCCACACCTTCCTGCTTTAGTACATACAGTTTCTAACAAAGGTAAATCATATGAAAAACAGTACATGTACATCACAACATGACGAGGGGGCATTCTCAAGCTCTGTATACATATATATGTGCATCTTTTCTCCCACACACTCACACACTCTCACACACACTTACCTGGAGGCTATTTTGTGCCCAGCTACTCTAATGATACTGATCTTAAGCAGGTTTGGAGTCTGGCAGCAAGGTCTTTTGCCAGAAGTAGTCACTAAATACCCTGGTGGATGAGCTCCTGGTCTTAAGCTGTTGTCTGGTATACATATAACAACAGAACCGAACAGCAGGAACAGAAGGATAGTAAGAGTAGTCAGGTAAGCCGGAGTAAGTGGGTAGGTGGTGACGGTGGCGACAGCTGATTAAAAGGCAAACAGGAACTACAATAATCTAGCAAAGATAAGTCAAAGGAAATGGTTTCTATAACAAAGAGCAGACACCTCACCAGTAGACGTGTGCATTCAGATTCCTACACACTTGGTTTCTAACGAAAATTTACTGTTTCATGCATTTGTACAAATTTCCAAAAACAAGGGCGATCCCCAACAAAACTAACGGAAATAAATTGTAAAACTCAAAATTTTCTTAACTTTGTCCATTTTTTTGCCAACTATAAATGAATTATCTCTCCCACCAATAAGTACAAGATGTTGCATTATCTGGGGTCATGCAGGCTTAAATAAGCTATGCTTAGCATTTCTAGCAGCATTCCCACACAATGTGGTTCTGATTTAAAGTGGGTACATATATTTTTTTAATTACCACAAACACTGAAAACATCTGAAAAATAGATATGGGGGAACCACAAGGGAGAGGTTTAATAAATAACGAGGGTGGTCATGACAGGGTGTGGCTAAGAGAGGGGCAAGCCAGAAACATATTTGTTCTGCATGCCTTTTGCTTGCAAAAGATTTACTCAAAGTTATACACAGGTGTTCCCATCCACACTTAATAACTCATTTGTAGACAAGTGTCCTCCTAAATAAACATGTGCTAAAAGTAAAAGTGTACATATTTGCATGGCAAACAAAATTGATTCAGACAAAATATTGGTTTCCTTTTGCCGCATTTGTTTTTGGTCAACGAATTTCACGGGCATTCGTTTCAGATGGAATTTGAGGGCCTTTTTTGATTCGGAACAACATTCAGAGGGCACTGCCAAAGGGGGAGGTCATTGACATCACTTTTCATTACAGAAATTAAAAAAGATTTCCCTAGAGTTAGGATGGCCAAAGAGGTGCAGCAGTAATGGTAGTAACTGGGCCTGGGCAGGCAGACACTAGCAGATGGTAGGCCCATGCAGCCCCGCAGAGCAGGATGGAATTTACCCAATGTTCCACCCTTCGCAGCCTGGAATACTCGTTTGTGCTGCTCATTTCCTTCTGTAACCACTAGTGGCCGCCCGTCTCACTCTGAAGCCTGCCGTGCACCCCACCCAGAGGGCTACGTGCCGTACGCCCCATCCAGAGGGCTTCCTGCCAAGAGACTTACTACCATGACAGGGGTTAACGAGAGCGGAAATCCGTAGGTTCGCCATCAGGAGTTAAAAAGGCCGTGGGGGTGAGCCTATTGGTCGCCTGCAGGGTCCATGCAGGTGACCAATAGAGTTGTTCCGTCAACCCCTGCGATGCTGCGTAGATAAGGTAGGCTAGATCGGGAAGGGACCAGGGAGATTAGTAGACGAAGATGAACACGAAAATTCTTCGTTGTGTGCATCTTCATGTACGTTTTACCACCGCTATCTTTGTTTCTTCGTTTCTTCGGGGCGAACAACGAAAATGCACTCTTCATGTTCGTTTTCATGTGCGCCCGAATACGAATGCACAAGTCTAATTGTAATGCCTGGCTTTGTCACCAATATTTATTTATCAATGAAGAATAATAGATGATATGATAGAAAGATAATAAAAAAATTTACTTGTCCACATATTGCAAGCTTGTTTTCGTTGTTTTGTATGAATGCACGAAACAGGAAATTTTTGTCAAAAGTTCATATGAAAACAAATGCACAGGTCTAATGCATATCTAATAAAAATAGTTTTAGTTGAAATCTAAAAATGGGTTTTTAGTTGAGTCATCTGAACTAAGTGTATAGTATTCTTGGTCATTTTGTCAGTTGTGCATTGTGTGTCATTCAAGGTGCTAGATTGTTCAGAAAATCGTCTGCATGAGCATATGCTTTGCCTTTTACACATTACACATTACAGAAGTGGCCTGACTTCAAAAATTGAACAAATGGATTTGTTTATTACTTGCACAGAGTCAAGCCAGAGATCAACAGGGTATTTTACTGGTAACATTTATTTATTGCTTGTGATTTTCAGCAATATGCCAAAGAACTGTCTAAAAGATATGTTGTAGATGTAAAATGACTAGCTTTGAAATGCTTGCAAATTCCAAAAAAAATGAACAGTGAAAGACATTTAATGAACTGCCATCAATATTTATGTGGATTTATTGGAAATTTCATTCAAAAGTCAAAAAGGCATTTTCCATACTTAGGTGAGATGCACTGTGTTCTGTGTATCTAAAGAAGGTAATGTTTATTGTGAACTGGCCATATATTCCTTTTCATTGTGGAATACTAAGTTGCGGGAGATGTTTAAATGCTTAGTTTTATTCATGTATTGAGTTCAGGTTTAACATTGGTTTAGTAGATAAACCATGCATTTGATGTGGAGTTGCCTTTTCCGTTTCCTATAATGTTGGATTTGTAATGTGTGATTCAGTGGGATAGGTACAATAAGGACAATTACATGTTTAAAAGTGTATTTTTTGTTGTAGATAACATTCAAAACACATACTAGATCATCTTGGCCAAAAACACAGTTTATTTTTACTTGTAGCTGAACTCCAAAAGATCAAAATGTATCCAAAAGAAACACTATACCAGTGGAATATTGTCTCTATATTTAATGATTTTAATCCTTGAGCTACCAAAATGCTTATAAAGCCATGTCCACTTATAGATTATGTATCTGGTTTTTTTGTATCTTTTGCTTTGTAAGTAAGTGTCACAAACTGGGTCCATACAGATGACTGTAATGACCCAGAGTGCCCAAAGATTGTGTTCAGGAGTTATTGTGCAGTAGCGGAGTCTGACAGGGCCTGGTGCAGGGTGACTGCACTCTCCCAGGTGGGCATCTAGGGTTGAACAGTCACATACCAGCACCCTGACATAGCAGCTGTTGTAGTCCAGAACAAAGCAGAACTAAATTTGGCTGGATGTGAAAATCCAAACAAAACTTGGATCTGGAAAAATGAACAAAACTTGGAGATATCCTACAGGCACCCTGGAGCAGACATGAGACATAACACTAGAATCATGTGCAGGATGCTGCAGGCTGGGAGTACGGAAGCTAAGCAGGGTATATAACAGAAACATAGCAAGCAAGGGGGACAGAGCGAGCAAGGGACAGGGAGACCAAGCAAGAAACATAGCAAGACAGGACACAACAAAGGACGGGGAACAAGCCATATAAGGGAAGGAGTGAGGAGCCGGAATCCTCGGACGCTTCTCCTTAAAGTAAGGATAGGACAACTTAACTGGGACATGGGGAGAGGAGAGAGGAACCAAAATCCTCAGATGATTCAGGGTAGGAGGGCAAAGGTACACAAAATACAGACGCACATGGATACAGGACTAGCCTAGTACTATAAGACATATGGTCATAGTATGCTCAGCCCACCACTACGCCAAAGTACTCCAATATTCGGTGGGTCCTAACGCTAAACCCTGCCTACGTAAGTACTGATAAACTGAACATAGAAACTAAACACAGAACCGAAAAGGATGTCCCTTTAGACTGCAGAGTGAGAAAAACATAACAAACGGGTGGGGCATACCTTATAAAGGAAACAGAGCTGAAGCAAAGAGCAGAACTAGAATCCAGGAATCAGAGTTTCAGGACAGAGCATACGGAAATCCAGGAACGAATTACAGCAACCTGGATGGACCCTGACAGTAAGCTTGCCAGGAATGTGGAGAGCCTGGTTTCCCATCTGACAGCTGGGGCCAAAATCTTTGGTCATGTTGAATGTGACAACACTCTAGGTTCTGAGCGCTTCAAAAGTGCGCTGTTACATTCAAAAAAGGAAATTTACATTTCCAGCCAGTGATGTCATCGATAGTGTCACTGGGCGATCCCCTTCGTGCAGCAGAGACTCTCAATGCACCCCATACGATTCATATGATTGCTGCACGATGAAGGGGATCTCTAAATAGTTTGCCTTTCCTCTGGTAGAGAGCTGTGTAAAAAAAGAGTAAAAGACCCTACTGAGGGAAAAACTGATTCCTGTACAGGGAACCCTAGTGTTAATTTAATTAGTGGCATCACAGTAGTTTCCCTGGGTCAACCGAGATCCTTGGGGTCATAAAGGACCTCCAAGGGGTTCTTTAGGGCAGCATGTGGTTACTGTACACGTGGTTACTGTATAGGGGGACCCTATACAGAGAAGAAAGAGGAATAAAGAGCAGAGAGTGAAAAAGAAGGAGGGAGAAGAAAGCTGAAAGGGAGGGAGAATGAAAAGGAAAAGGGAAGCCAGAAGAGGATGAAAGAAGAAAGAAAGTGGGAGTGAAAGAATAAAGAGAGAGAGAGACAGGAGATGGTTAAAAGAGAAGAAAGCGTTAGAGAAAGAAAGAGGGAGAGTGGAAAAGAAGGAGGGGTAAGTTCATAAACAAAACATGTTAATTTGGAAGGGGAAATCTCTTACTTATAAAACACTAAGATCTACAAATCAAACCAATAACTAAAATTGAATACATTTTATTTACTGTTTAAATTAATTTAATTAAATGTATAATTCTGAATTTTGCTAACTTATTTCGATTACTTATGTCTGAAATCAACCATAAAATAAAGAAAACATAGTACGCAGGGTGATATTTGTTCTTTATGAAAGGTCTTTAAAGCGCCACTTAATTGAACAACATAAAAAAAAACTAAGATTTAAGCTGCAATAAACATATGATTATCTAGAAAATATAATATATCTGTATTTTTCACAACCTATTTGGCAACAAGGGCCAAATCTTCCTATTTGTGAAGACTAACCCTTTATCATTCCTGTCATCTTTTGCTGTAGGCTAATATGTGCTTGTTGATATATTGGTCCCTTGTTTTCATATCTATGCTTTTCTTATTTTAAAGATTGATTCTCTTGAGCTCCAATATTATTTCTGGAGTTCAGAGCAACATTTCTTAATCTGTACAGTGTCAGCTGGTGACTTTTGAGTGGAAAACAAATAGGGAACCATTTCACGCTATTATTACGAGTATATGTAAGATTTAGTATTTTTTATCAGATGCCTGTCAGTAACATATAGCTTGGTTTATTTAATTTGATATAGATTTGTATTGTGTTCAGTGTTTGCCCTATTTTCATTACTACCATAATTCTGTGGTGCTGACGGAGGCTGAATGTCTCTTCCTGACATAAAGAGCATGTACCCCTGAGACAGCAACAATCAATAGAGATCTGTAGAGCCATACAAAAGTAATTTAGTTGGTCAGCATACCGCAAAGTTTGGTTGCTCGCAAACACCTGTAAAAATGTTATGTTTCCTAAGATTTACAAAAAAGGATATAGCATATGTGTGCGAGTACAAATAAACCAATAGCTTTTGACAGACTCAGTCAAAATACCTCACTTATCTTTATCGCAAGTAAAAAAAAAATGAGCGCAAAATTACTACAAACAATAATCACTGGATAAAAATAGTCAAACAATTTAACGACTTATTTTATATATTCTATGTATATGATATAAATGAATATCCTCCTTGTTAAATGTTCTCTTTATTCCTCTATATCTCTATCTAAATGCTTTGCTTTTGTGTGTACAGTAGAGGGGGGTAATCTATTGGCAAAAAGGAGAAAAAAACTAGTACTTGCTGACCCTGACTAAGGAACTTTCATAGAAAAAACTTCTTTCCAGATTTTATTACGGAATATAGTTGCTTAAAAACATATGAGAAAACATGATGGTGACACCCCCTGTGCTTGCCTGGTGCTCCATGCTGCTGCCTAGGTTGCCAGACCAATCTTTTGTGTTTTAGTTGCTGTGCATCTCTCTTTATCGATGTGCGTTTTTGCTTTACAAGACTTGTGTTTATTTAAATACAGTGATCAGCCATAACATTATGACCACCTGCCTAATATTTTGTAGGTCCCCCTTTTGTCACCAAAACAGCCCTGACCCATCGAGGCAATGACTCCACTAGACCTCTGAAGGTGTGCTGTGGTATCTGGCACCAAGATACCAGCAGTAGATCCTTTACGTCCTGTTAGTTGCGAGGTGGGGCTTCCATGGATGCATCCTGGCGCCATGTGTTCTCTGTGTTATTTATCAGACCAGGCCACTCTCTTCTGTTGCTCCATGGTTCAGTTCTTATGTTTACGTGCCCATTGTAGGTGCTTTCAGTAGTGATGCACTGTGTGTTCTGACACCTTTCTATCAGAACCAGTATTAACTTTTTTCAGCAATATGAGCTGCTGTAGCATTTCTGTTGGATTAGACCACGCGGTACAGCCTTCGCCCCCACATGCATCAATGAGCCTTGGCCACCCATGACCCTGTCTATGGTTCACTGCTTATCTTTCTTTGGACTATTTTGATATAGATACTGACCACTGCAGACCAGGAACACCCCTCAAGAGCTGCAGTTTTAGAGATTCTCTGACCTAGTCGTCTAGCCAACACATTTTTCCTGCTTCTAACACATGAACTTTGAGTACGAAATGTTCACTTGTTGCTTAATATATCCCACCCACTGGCAGGTGCCATGATAACAAGATTTTCAGTGTTTTTCACTTCACCTGTCAGTGGTCATAATGTTATGGCTGTGTACTAAGTAGGCATGTAAAAAGGGGTAATCAAAGTATACAACTTGTAACATGTATATGACTGATTATCTTTGAGATATCAAACAGAAGGTCTTAAACTAATTATAATTAGCATCATATATACACACACATACTGTATATCAGGGGTTGACAAATGTGCTTTGGATCTAGGCGCCAGCCAAATAAGTTAGGAGCCAGCTTTTTTTTCCTCCAATCATGTTTTTATTTTCATGGTGCCTGGGGTTTGACGAGCCTTGACAATCCATACACTAACAAACATTTACACACTAACAACATACAGTAACAGACACACGTTAACATCTTATGATTCAGAAACAGTAATACCTTACAGTAACACACACACTCTAACATTCTATACTCATGTGCACACAAGCTAACACTATACACTAATACACACACTCTAGCACTATATGCTAACATTCTCACTCATGCTAATGGTATATTGTAACTAAAAAAACAACACCATACACACTAGCACCACAGTATCGTATACATATACACAATGGCTAACAATATACATAAATACACTCTAACACTATGGACTATGAATACATACTGAATCTTGTACTACAATGCAGTAGACATACACTACTCCCCCTCTCTCACCTCTGAATCCGGCATCCTATGGTTTCCTGCTGCTGCGTGGTGAGGCGAAGGCACAGTACCTGCTACACTACACCCTCACAGGAAAGCAAACGGTGTCAGATTCATGAGGGGAGCCCTGTAAAACCATGGGCACCAAAAAGTTGTTTCTAGTCACCACGGCCCAGGGTTTGTTGAGCTCTACTATATATATTATTTATATATATTCTTATTGACCTGGACCAATAGCCTCTCACTTTCTGACTTTCTAAGATGGTAAGTACAATGGTCCCATTCGGCTCATGGAATAGTTTGTTATTTCTTTAAACTAAAAAAGACTGATTGTTTTCTTTTATCAAAACTAAAGATGTGAAAAGGGGGTTTAGTCCTGCACTGTTTTATCAGATGTGCAGGCTGGGAATACAAGACAGATATTTAACTACTCTCCCTCTTTGGTGGGTATGTACATCTAAGCCCTGGAAGGGGCATGGGCATCTATACCCAGAACACAGGAACATTCCTGAGGCTCACAATCAACTAAATGCTGGAGGGTAGAGCACTTGAGGGTAGATGGCAACCTCTTCCTGTCGTGGAATGATAACAGCAGAGGCTAGGGGGGCTAAGAAAAATCGGAGCCATTTTCATGTTATTAGGCAAGTCTAACTCTCAGGATTGATTTAGGCATATATTCTGAATGTGCCCAATAATATGGGCAAGTCACCAGAATTAGGAATCTGCACTCACTCCCCACAGGAACTCAGGTGCTTAGCTGTGCCAGGAAGGGCCAGCTCCCCAGTAAATCAAAAAATAGAAAAAGGCTCCAGGCACGCAGGGGTTCCTTCAGACAGATTTAATGTAGGAAACAGATAACAACGTTTCGACCTCACAATGAGGTCTTTATCAATAATATGGGCAAACATTTAGCAAAGGGCACACATTACCTAATTCAAACAAAGAAAGCCAAACCTGGTCTTCAGAACTAAGAATGGATAGTGGCACTATTTTTTACTTATATTTACTTTATCTTCTATTGTTTGTGCTTATCAGACATTTGTAGAAGGCCATATAAGGCTAAAAAAGAAGCAAGAAGCCCCCCAACTTCACCAAGCACATTTTACCACAGTGCCAGCTTTGCTCCTAACATCTTGTTTTGCTATACTTCTGTATACTACAGTGCCGCCGAGTGCCCGAAGAGCCATGACTCTTGCTGTCTCTGTTGCTAGTCCTGCCTGACGGTTGAAGTTTTGTGTTCTCGGTGGCCATGGGGAGAAAGAAGGATCATCTGACGGGTGTACCCAGTCGGGGTACAGGTCGTTCCTGTCACACCCCCAAACAGCTAATCTGTGCCATCTCTTTCCCAAACAATTGGTCTGTGCCATCATTGCCCTCAAACAGCTTATGTGTGCTTTATTTGCCCCTTGCATACCCCCTTCCAACATACACTCTGGCACACATATGTAAACACACTAACACAAATTACACATGTACACATATGTGCTAACACACATTCCATCTCACCCCACTTACACATTCATGCTCATACACACAATTAAACATCCATGCTCACACACAGGATTACACATATATGCTAACACACATAACTACACAACCATTTCCAATATATTCCTGTTTCCCCACATGCCGGCACGGGTCCAGTCGCAGTTGCGACCGCTGTAGTTACGCCACTGTCAGTCAGAATATAAAAATGATTTTTATTAAAGGACACATTAGAATATAGATTTGCTTCATTCTTTTAAACTTTAAGGAAATAATGACATCAAATGACATCTACATTATTTTATTCTATGAGTCACAAAAAGTTCTTACAATATTAAATGCACGACCCATAACAATCTATATATGATTTCCCTTCAAGATAGGAAAAAGATAAAAATCTTAACATTCTCTAAACTCTTTTTAGGAACACATTGTTGCCGAAATGTCACAGTGATAACAAAATGTCATCTTCAGGTCAAGTCAATTTAAGAGAAAGAAAATAACACATTTCATTCTGCTGTAACTGCCTATTATCAACTCACTTGTAAATATTGCCAAATATACAAGGCTATGAAGAACACAAATAAAATATATGTTCACAAATGGTGTAAGAATATTTATCAATCCTATTATATATATATATATATATATATATATATTGTCTTAACCTTCATAATTTGGTCATAGTTATAGTTACATACCCAGCCAGAAATGTAAAATAAAGTGTTATGCCTTTGCGGTATTATATGAACTTTTAAGTGAAACTTAAATTAAATTGAATACTGACTGACAGCCAAGGCTAGAGCAACATCCTCTAGCTACTCTCTAGGTATTTTCTCAAACATAAACAGTATTAAAAAACAGCCCGTAGTCATCTGCATTGTTTCTTATGCCATTGAATATTTCTTGTTATATACATATACATATATATATATATATATATATATATATATACTGGGCATGACCATCCACCTACCTTATCTGAACAGACATATCCTTGTTACCTGTCCTTGAGATATATTGAAGCAGAACCCAGATATGACCTTATCTTGCAACACTCTCGTCAACTTAGTAGAATAACAAAAAAATGCCCAAAAATCAGAATTACCTCACTCAGAATACATAGTTATGTTAACTCAACTAATTCCACAGTGCTAAATTATGGTTGTTTATAATATACAGGTGCATATTAAATATAGAATTGGTGACTAAATAAGTAAACTTAAAATCCTCTTTTTTAAAACAATTTAGTTTGTATGTTGTTTTACAAATTCATTCAAACTTGCTTACACAAAATCTAACTTAACCTATTTCCCAACTTGCCAATAAGAGGAAAATACAATCCCTTTATCATCACTAATTCAAGTTACTATTTCCTTTGAGCTTCTAAGGGTTAGATTTATGAAAAAATAATTATGCCCTGCTGAGCAATCTAGGACTTAGAATAGCAGGCCACAAACAGAACATGGTTTGCGTAAATCCTTGCTTTGAATACAAGTGATTTTAATCCAGTTTTAACCATTTTTGGGTTGCCAAGCCCCTTACTAGGACATCCATGAAATCTGGATCTAGCCCTCAAAACCAGAGGTTTGCAACCCCTCACCCCGACCCCTGTCGTCTTAGGGTCCGTGTAGCCTTTCAATGACAACCTATGTTGGAGACGGTAAACAGAAATATTCAGTTGGTCTTAATTTATTGTATAACCAGTGCATGCTAAGCTTACAAATGAACAGTATTATTATTATTATTATTAACAATACAGTTTAATACCTATAATGAAGAATATACTATAAAATAAACCGTAACACATTGACTGGTGGTCATGTGGAGTAAACCTATTTAGTTTTAGCTAACCTTAAATGACTCCTTAATGAATAATCAAAGATCTGTGTATTATTAATAAATTAATAAATACCAAAGAGAATATCGTTCAAAAGCCATGTTTGATTAAATAAAAATTTGAGCACTGCAAATTCATTTTTAAATTTAAATATATAGCAGGTCACACAGAACAGTTAGAATATCATTTATTGCATGACAGTCACTTAAGAGGTTTATAAATGTCAGCATTCATTATGTTTTGCCATTTTTATTTGCATTTTTCTGGCATTCAACAGCTTTATCTTAATGTGCTAAACATAAACCTTTTACCTCATTAGGAAGAAATCAATGTCTTATCAGGAGACTCATTATAATCAGCTTAAGGGCCAAATTTCTATGCCTTTGCAGTTCTAACTCTCTAAAAATTGTTAAGCTATTTAATATTAAGAATAGAAAAGATTGACATATTATATAAGCAATCAGGACTAAAAGGAATCGTTTTGTGAAATCTATCATAGCTGCAAATGAACAGTGAAAATACAAAAAAGCCCTAGTTACCACATGGAGGTTTCTACTTAAACATAAAAGAAACCACTGCAAACGAAATAATCTCCATGCTGGAGAGCAGTATATTGTTTATTGTTAAGGTGTGTTCATATTCCAACATAATTTATGGCACTAAGTGGAGGAATAATGAAATTGCCAACTTCCGTAAACTACAAGTATGGCTGGGTAGGGATTGCAAATGTATGGATAATCTGAATATACCGTTTTGCTTGAATGTACAAGGTTTTTTTCCGAGCAAATGCTCTGAATATTATATTTGGGGCCGTTTTATAATCTGACCTCTAATACAGGTTGGACTATAAGATTGAGATCCCCCGCTTTCACTGGGGCATTCTATGACGAGTGCCGGTGTGAGATGACCTTCCTGCGCTCCCTCATAGAACGGAAGTGCCGGGCAGCAGCAGAGGTTGTCTACGTGCATCGCGCAGACGTTCCCTGGCTCTCCCCACTAGACACCAGGGAGTCTTGAGCATGGGGGGGGGGCAGGTTGGCAAATAAAAAATAAAAACTAGAAATGCATTTTTCTCAATCATAGTTTTTATTAAATACGAAAAAAATGTTTACATGTGAAGTAACCTTTAAGTAAAACTTTTTTCCTATAGGGTAGTCTTATATTCAGACTTTCTTTTTTTCCCAAATATATGTGGTATTTCTGGAACATTAATGCTGTGCATTATACAGGGCTCACTCAGCCCTTCTTGCAAATGAAGTTCCATCAAGTGGAGCTGAAATATTAAGCAACTACAGTACCTCAGGTTTAGTGAATGAACGTAGAATATCAATACTAGGATGGCTTAATGGTTTTTATGGTGACCCTGGCTGGTATTCCATTTAAGTTTGCAATGTATTTTAAAACTATGTGAGACTAGAGCTCATTAAAGTATATTGTCGTGTAAATGTTACACAATAAAGACTTTCTTTTACTCATCATTCAATTTACATTAAAAAGTGGTCTAGTAATTAAAGTTGTACTTCTTCTTGATGGTTGCGTCCTGCAATCGACCAGATGACCAGTCCAGGCCTGACACAGTATACAGCAAGATTTGTGCAATTTGTATTAGAAATAAAGCATACCGTGCCCTAGATTTATACACTATAATATTTAAATGTGGAAGCAGGAAAAGTATGTGCTACGGTATGATGTAAACGTCCGCTTGTGTATAATTTCTAAATCTTGCATTCAGTGTCTCTTTCCATCACAAACTAAACATACTAGGTAGTGTAACGAGCTTGGAACGTACATTAGTTTAACATTAATGTTTTCCATTGACACGGTATTCTATTTTTTAGTGCATAGTCTATTGGCTTTTGGTTTAAATTGTAGGTTACTACACTCATAAATATTATTGGACGCAATAACAACATGACAATTAAAAAAATATTACAGTAATTTTTCATTGTACCGGGGATGGCACAATGAGCCAATTTTCATAATTTTTGCTTTCGGGCTATTTATATTTCATATTGGTGTCATATGTCTCAGAGATCCATACTAACAGTCTATTGCAATTTAATTTAGAAAAAAAAATAGAAAAAAGCTGTTCTGCATATATTTAATTGCCTGGCAAATGTGCATATCAATGTGAAAAACACATTTTTTGTCACTTTCGTGTCTGCGGCTCTCATGGGGCTTGGACAAATGCTCATTATAGATATCTGCAAAATTATTTCCCTTGAAATAAGAAGGGGATGTGATTATTTTTAAAATGATTATCTAACTTCATATTAATCAGTAACTAATACAGCAAAAAATGACCTGAAATAGGCTTTATTAAAAAATGAGTACCACATTTCATTATTATAATTGCATTGGTATCCAATAAATAATGCATATATTTTACTATTTTTTACCCACAAGCTTTGTATTCATTTATTTTTACAACATTTCTGTAAATCTGGTTTCAGGCTATACGGCCAATAAATATAGTAAAAACATTTAAATATTTTGGTGTCCTGCCTACTGGCTATAATAGTTTAGAAACTGTATTGGACATGTATAGATTTCTTTATTTTTAGAAACAAAAAAAGGTAAAATTTATTTTTATTGTAAACCAATTATTATAGTTTGAAAAACCAT
>VKOC01000001.1:9919577-9931167 GCA_009364415.1 Spea multiplicata
TCAATACAATAGATACTACATTTCCAATTTTATCCCCACAATAAAACGTACAAGATTTTTGTATAGAGAGCAGCATTATGATGAATGTTTTTTAATTAAACAATTGTTAATAAAATTTAAAAAAAACAATGCTTTTTCAATTAGGAGGAATACATTCTTGCTGGAGCGTTTCAAAATAAGTGATGCCCTATATTTACATTAAAAAGTGATTTCCATAAACCAGTATTTCCTATTATCTCTGCAATTATTTTAATGGAAAATAATTATATTCTTAAAAATGACCGTTGTTGCAACTATGGAGATGAAATCATGTTAACCAACTCCAAAAGGCTTGTCAAAAACTGTTGGATAGGAACATTCTTCTGTAGTCATTCTTCTGTATCATGTATTGAAAATATAGCCTGTCAAAATGATATGTATTTTCTTTCAGAATAATATATTTGGTTTCATTCATATTAATTTTACTAGAGAACAGCAGGTAATCTGAGGGCTATTTTCTTAGGTGTATGATTTTTAAGGCCACATAAGGGACTGTCAGAATGTGCCATGATGAGATTTGTTTGAAAACAAAGCATAAAAGGCCTCACATTCATTTAGAAGACTACCAGTGCTGAGTGGCTTAATGGTGGTTCCCCAGAGACCGTTGCATAGTGGTGTGCATACTGCTACTTCATGATGTTCCATGCAATCATGATAGGTTTTTGGGCCACTGCATGGAACGTCATGAAGGTTTTAATGGGTTAAAGGGGACTGGGAGTAGTTGTAGGAGGTCAGACTGCTGTGATGTAATACATAGGAGAGGGCTTTGTAAGAATGACAGGACTCTACTCCTCTTTATATGATACAAAACTTATCTGGCAATATTTTATTTTGCATCCTAGGTGGAACGGCACCTAGTTATGTTATGTAATGTTAACTGTAATTATTCTTGGTTTCTTGTATTGTTTTGCTCCTGTGGCAACACATAAAACATTGCTTATTGACTCTTAAAGGGCTATGTCAGGGGTGTTCAAGTTTTTTTCTGCAGTGGGCCACTTCATCAGAATTGTATACGCGCGAGGGCCACACTCATTTTTCACAGTGAGAAAATATGGCCTTTAATAAGATATGCAGATTAAAATAAAGTAAATTACACAAAACCTTTACTTTTCCTCTCACTGATTTCTGGGCCTAGAACGTTTTGTGACTAGAAATTTCAGGATTCTGGATAAGTAAAAATGAAATAGTTCTATTTATTCTAGAGATGAACCAAAATTCTGGACCAAAACCGAGAATTCAGAGTTCACTTAGCCGAAACCGAAAATGACCCCCTCCACATTCCCACACTTTTAATAAAAGTAAGTCACACACCAAAATTGTACAAATAATTTAATAACAGTGTTAATATATATATATAACAGCAATCTCAGGCATACCCAGATTCCAGTATTTACTGGTTGGCTGGGCATGACAGGAGTGTGATTGCTGTCAACAATTATATATAAATTTTGTTATTGTATTTTTTTGTACAATTTTGGTGTGTTTATTAAAAGTAAGTAACACACCACAATTGGACAAAAAAAATTCAACAATATGACTTGGCATGATAAGAGTGTGAATGCTAACAGCATTGGTGTATATGTGTGGATTGGTGTAAATGTGTGGATTGGTGTATATGTGTGGATTAGTATATGTGTGGATTGGTTAATAAGTGTGGATTGGTAAGTGTGGGTTGGTAAGTGTGTGAGAGTGATGGGTGTTATGCTGTACCATTTCCAATGTATTTTTCATTATATAATTATGCTCTAAAGTACATCATAACTCCCATCACTCTATAGTGTTCCATACAGTGGCATAGCTGGGAGACAGAGGCCTTGCACTCCCACCGCAGGACTCCTGAAGAGAGGGTAGATAGAGGGGGTAGATAGAGTAGAAGGAGTGAGACGGGGGGATAGGGGGTTATAGGGCCCAAAGGGAGTGAGAAGGCGTATATAGGGCCAATCATACTCCTATCATGCCAAGTCTGCAAGTACATCCTGGAATCTGGTATGCGACTGGGCATGATAGGAATTGTGATTGCCGTTAACATATCATAATATATAATATTGTTATTTAATTGTTTTGTCCTATTTTGGTGTGTTACTTACTAAAATTGTTAGATTTTTTATGGTGGGGGGTCATATTCGGTTTCGGCCAGGTAACTGCTGCATTTTCGGTTTCAGTCCAGAATTCGTTTCGGTGCATCCCTAAGCCAGACAATGAAGTGGTAGGCCTACACCACATCAATGGCTTAGTATATAGTGATAGGAGTTATGCTGCACTATTGTCAATGTCTGGCTCAATGTATAGTGATAGGCATTATGCTGTACCACCGTCAATGTGTGCCTCAGTATATAGTGATAGGTGTTATGGTGTACCACCGTGATTGTCTGCCTCAGCCTATAGTGGTAGATGTTATGTTGTACAACTGTCGATGTTTGCCTCAGTATATAGTGATAAGTGTTATGCTGTACCACCGTCAATGTCTGCCTCAGTATATAATGATAACTGTAATGCTGTACCACCTTCAGTGTCTGCGCCGGTATATAACGGTAGAAGCTATGCAGTTTTAAAGTGTGTGTGTGGGGGTGCACATACAGGATCCGCCCCGGGTGCCAAATACTCTAGGTACACCCCTGTGTTTTACACAAATGTTACTTAGTAAAATTTTAAATCTCAGGCAGATCCGTTGGGATTAAAGATATTCATAATTTAATTAAAAAATATAATTTACCCTCTTTCACTGTTACCTTTTATATACACATTAAGACAAAAACATTGTATTTAGTAATATCTTTCTCAAGTTATCTTCTACTTCTGAATAGTTTATCCAATAAGCTTTAACATTAGAGTTCATAACATATAGTCTATACATTTAACAAAACGTGTTATTATAATGATCTGAACCGGTTTTTAATACAGTTAAGTTTACTTTGGGTAAATAAAAATGTTGTAGTACATTTCATAGATAGATGGGGTAGTGATTATGACAATACATACTGTATAGTCAATAGACATATATACAAGTAAAACACTGTTTCTAAAAGTTTAAAAATAGAACAGACAACAATCTAAAATATATACTCTAACCCTAATACATAAAGAATGTATATTTCATTCTTGTAAGCTTGTTGAGCCCCAGGGTTAAATATTGTCAGCCAAGACTACATAAACTGGATATGAGAGACAGGAATCTATATGTTTATCTAGAAGAGGCAACCAAGGGACAAGGTGGTGCCTCCAGGGCGACACAGCATTATAACCCAAGACAGTCTCGCCATAAACAGAAAAGACCAGGGGGGTAACTAAACTTATTGTTTGCAGTTGTGTACAACATCCTTTTATTTCTCTAGGTATACTAAATGCTTTGGGTTGTGTAGGAAAAATTATACACAGACATCTGCCTATAATTGAATTGTATTACATGCAGTATTAGCAAACCTATATCTTTTTTAAAGAAAAGATATGCCTAGTATAACCCCAAGAGAGCCAGACATTTACAGCAAACTGGACTTATAATTCCAGATGTGAATGCCTTACAGAAGGACATTCTGTGTGACCTATAGATCAATAATGATAAAACCCCTAGTGTATTGTAGGGGAGCTACCCAAGGGACCTCTCCATTGAGCAGCCCACCGATATGGAAAAAGTTGCAACATTGTGTCTTGCAGAATAAAAAACAGGAACACTGCTACCATGCAGGCACTAGTAGTTGTGCAACCATAAAAATAGAAGAAAAGAAGCATAAAGAATTTATGTAAGAACAGAAAGGATCAGTTAGAATACACAATGTACCAGTAAATGTGAAGAATGTGATTTGCAAGAGAAGAAATAAGAAATAGACTGAAGGAAAAAGTCTCTTCATAACATAGAATATGAAAAAAAGGATGTAGTAACTTGAGACTTTATATGGTATAATTCCGACACGTGGCTTATGTATTGACCCATTCTAATGTATTCTGGCCTATGCCAACTAGGTCCTGAGGGCAGCTCTGCAGCTACAAATCTGGGGACATATGGGCCTATTGGGCAATGACACTATTGTTACAATCTCTGATCTCCTCCACCAGCCCATAAACACTATAGAGGACTGTGCTGATGGGGCACAACTCCAATTGCATGTAGCGCCTATCCCATCCCATATCATATCCTGCAATGGACAGCATCTGTGAAGGGGAACAGCCAGGGGATAGGCCTGGAGTAGCTCCCTACTGCTGCACCTTTCACAAAATAGCTAATTCCAAAAATTCCAAATTGGCTAAATAGTAGTTTTAGAAATGTTATTTTGTTATTATTGAATTATTTGTTATTGTTGATAATTCACCCCGTTACTCAAAAAAGTGCACCTTTAGCTATTGCAACCTAAAATATAATCATAAGAAAATATTTGCCTCCCCCCCACTTTGTAGGTAGGGCTATCACAGAACTGATACAGTATAACAACAACTCAGGTTAATGAAGGGAGTAGAACTAATACATGAACACGTATCCTGGTAAGTAGTCTAGATAATCCATTTCACTATGTTTGGCATTATTTGAATGTAAGCGTTGTTTTTTTAAAGATGATTAATGAACGATAGTAATAGACAGTAATAGTCTCTTGCAATCATAGCAGCTGGCTACCAGGATTGGACTGCAAGGGGAACTCATTAATATCTAATTTAAGCAATTGCAGAAAGTAAATTTGGAGCAGCTGATGCCACATTGTTACTCCTGGCATAAGAAAGTTTTTCTAGTTACATGCACATACTGGCATGTAGGAATTCACTTGATGCATATTTACAGATCTTAATATCAATATAAAAATGCAGGGGGCTGATTTAGAGTTGAATATTAGCCACAGCTGTTTATGTGAGAAGGAAAGTTTCCCAATATACTGCAGGTAGAAATTTATTATTATGGCCTTATAGACTTGCTAATTTCCCAATAAATACTTTAGATGTAGTAGTTTAATAAATTGGTAATCACAGATTTCTTCCTAAAATTAGATGTGTATATTATAGCAATAACTGACTAAAATGAGTAAATTTGGTATAATTATCTTGCTTACTTTCACACCAACACAGATGTGCTACATGGAAAAGTAAATAGTAACCATTATATTCATTTATTTTCATGAATTATTTATATCATGGTTTATTCATGCCTAAAATTCGGGAAATGAAAACAAAAGCACAAAAAACGTATATAGCAGATTTGTGAAGAGAATAGTCATGCAAAACCCCTATGATTTAAGGCTGGTCTTATGGTTACTTCTGCCCAATAGGAAAATACATTGGCACTGATATGTTTCCCCCAAAAATCCAGTTTTTTTCTGACATGTTTAAAACAAGCTCATCATTGTTTTATTCCTGGGTGATTTTATGCAAAGTAGGTTATGAAAGTGGACATTTTCATGTGTAATAACATGTTATAACGTGGTATAACCCAAAATGCTGAAATCATTGCCAAGCTATGTTGATACCTCTTTCCCATGCAGAGTGGAGCCAAGTCCACATGAAACCCCAGACAAGATTTCTCCATGTGGTCACCCCCCCATTACGTATTTTTTTAAATGGTAATATGTAAGTGTATGACATATCACTTTATTACAGGGCTGTCTTAGGGAAACCATAAATTGTGTTAATCCTGCCTTGGGCCCCCAGATTCACGTGTCCCAGGCAACTTCCCCCAGATACTAAGATTGACCCTGTTTTAATGTAGGTATCCTGTTTTGGACTTAAAATGATGTGTCCCTTTACGTGTGAAATCAGTACAATGCTGATGTGTGTTTTATAGAATGGAGCATAGTCCAAAGATGTTTGTATCTCTTTAGTGGACTAATTTTCATAAAGTAAGATGTAGCGTCACATACGTTTCAAGACCTGTTGAGATACCTCTGAGTTATTATTTCTATATTTATAGTAGCACAAATGAGGGATATGTATTATCTAAAATGTATTCAATTTCCAACTGAAAACATGTACATACCAGTATTGTACTTTTTCATTCATAAAAAAACTCATAAAATAACATAGGTTATAAAAGGAACAGATAACCAATGCAACAGTATATTTTGTGATAGGAAGCATAAAGTAATAAAAAAAAAAAGGGTTTATATATTTATCAATAAACATACAGTATGCATGTCTTTATTCATTTGTAGAGTGCTGCATTGTAGTTAATGTTGTCATCTGCAAAGGAGATTCGCAAGTCTGCACTAACAAATGCATATGGTTAAAGCCATTTAACTAACTTAATTGCAAACAACTGTTATTTTCCATTCAACTGAGCTGAAAGACAAATTGGCAGATTTTGTTAGTCAGTCAGACACAGATCTTACTATGTAGAATGAAATCACCTTCTCAACAGTTATAGTCTTATGGATGTTTTTAGTTTTTTTAAGGTTTGTGTTTTATATACTTTGAAACATTGAGTAAGTCATCATAACGATCATTAATGTACACAAATGACCAATACATTATTTCCTTAAAAAAAAATGTATGAATATGAGCAATGATGGTTTTGTGCATCATCGCTGGATGGGCCCAAAAAGCGTTTTGTTAATTTTTAACTCCATCCAACTGAGAAAAGGATGGGTGGTAAGCAAGGGTAATGACTTGTGGTCCGTTGATTTAAGTTCCCCTCGCTCCACCATTATTATTATTATTATTAGGGGTCTTGGCAAGAACATGCAAGTTTTCAAGGACTAGCATGCTCTTACATACATTTTAGTGAACATGTAAACTGACCTCTGGACCTCATAGTAAGTTTTTGTGCCAACATGCAATACACTTCACTAATATAATAACAATAGTTAAGAGACGTTATAAATTGTCCAAGGCAAGAGATGTAGATGGAGAGGAATACAAACTGTGGATATTTCTAAACTAGGGACAAGTATTAGAATATATTTAGTAATTTTTTCCATAGCTTTTGTAGATAAGTAAAATATTTTTCAAATAAAAGTCATAAAAAGTGTTTTTAAAATAAAATTAGATGATGTGATCTTCTTCTTTATAATGTTGATCTTACATTAAACTGTATACATATAAAACATAATCATTTATTTTACACAAACCCAAAAGAGGAATATGTTTCCCACTTTGGCTCAATGTATAATGTGTAAGCGTTGTAATGTATAAATAGTTTGTAGCAAAAAAGAAAAACACTTGGCTTATTATGGGCATTATCAGTCCAAATTGCCTATTGAAATCCTGTAATTAACCATTTATAAACTTCTGTTCTCCATTATATATTGTTAAAGAAAATAATCAATCTTATTTTGTTGGGTTATAATGAATGGGTGCTGGCAGATGTTTATTATGCTACTCTTTTAGAGTTTAAATCAATATCTAGTTCATCAGAGGGAAAAGGAACTCTTTTTATATTGAGCAGACATCAGCATATTAGTTTAGTTTTTACTGCGTGCAGTGAATAAGAAAACAACTTAAAATACAAGGGGTTTGTAAATTCACGGTAGTATCTATCTATCTATCTATCTATCTATCTATCTATCAATCTATCTATATTAGCTTGATGGCAATCTCACAGACAGGGTCCACAACTCCTGTTATATCTGCAGGTGTAAACATAAATTTGTTGTTTTGTTAAACCACTCCATATTGAACCACGTAGAAGTCTGCACGCTCCCCCCACCCCCCGGTGATGCTCGGCTGGCCCCTGGACCAGTGAAATCTGCAAGAGAGGTAAGCAGTGTGAGAGAATGAATGGGTGAATTAATGTTAGTTGGTGGGTGATTAAATGAATGAATGAATTTAGTAAGTTAGCATTAAGTAAGTTTGTGTTTAGGGACATAAATGGCACAGGTAGGCTGATTAGGGGCAGAGGTGACACATGCAGGCTGATTGGGGGCAGATGTGGCACAGGCAGGCTGCTTAGGGGGCAGAGGTGGCACAGGCAGGCTGATTGGGGCAGAGGTGGCACTGGCAGGCTGTTTTAGGGACAGAGGCCTATCACGTCAATGTCTGGCTTAGTATGCTGCACTACCGTCAATGTCTAGCTCAGTGTATAATGGTGGGAACTACGCTGTACCATATATGTTCAGTAAATGTTATTTATTTAAATTAATAATTTAATTATTTTTTTTTCAAGATTTCTGTTTTTTCCATTTGACATACAGTTAAAAATGTGTGAAATAAATATTCTTACCAACATTCATTCTTTTGTGTGTGTGTGAGGGGGTGCCACATACAAATGCACAAGTATGCACATATACACATACCCACTAACACTTTACACATACAGAACATGCATGCATGCACTCTTACAACACGCACATACAATCACACATACATACTCACACAGCCACTCTAACATCATACACTTACATACACACCATAGGCAGATCCAAGGGGGGAAATTGGGCAATTGCCCTAACCCCAAGAGATAGACTGAGGCATGCTCCCGGAGTAGGGATAAAGAGGTAAACACTGGGTACTCCAAAGTCAAGCTAAGGTCAAACGCCAGGAGTTCAAACAAGGTCAAGCAGGGTCAGCAAGCTAACTCATGTGTGCATGACTATTCCCCTCCTCCCCTAGCAGAATCCACCTTTCACAGCATCCAGCACTGAACAAGCCACACCAGGAGGAAGGACACAAATCCCCCCTCCCACCAACAGTAGCCATATCACACCACTGGATGCAAGCTACTCAAGGGCAGGGGTGCCATTGTCGCAGCTGGAACCCAGGTGAGGCAGCCTACCTGGAAATGCCCCTTTTAAAGAAAGCAGTAGGAAATTGTTAATCCAAGTAACCAAAATATTAAGAATTAATGCCTGTGTTCATTTTCTAATTTATATAGGAAATGGGCCACAGAGCCCAAGGCTTCCTCCCTTACATACCTCATATGCATGTATTAAGTTATTTTGATAACTTACAGGTTTTCCTTTTTTAAATTATTGATATGTAATATGGTTCAAAAATGAGCTATATGCAGGGCTTAAAAAAGTCAATACGATGCTGATATTGCTGTTTGTGCAAATTTTTAAATATACCGTATTGAATCAAAAATACTTCTTATGCAGCAGATATAGGAAAGACTAAAATATTAAAAAGATATATATATAATAACTAATTCATCAAACAGGTAATAGAAAATATATGTAATAAAAAATCAAACGAAAATATAGTTACATACTGAATTAGCTAAGACTAAAACATGCTCCTCTAAATAGGGATTGCTTAGTCGCTTAGGCCTCTGTAAGTATCATACAGTATTATGAATCTGAAAATATGAAGACATATGTATATATACAGTATATGTATCTTTCAAACTTTGGTTTTAAAAATATAGGTATTTACTTTTAAATTAATGATTTAGTGCCAGTGCTAAAGTACAGAAGTTTGATCATATAAATCCCTCTCAATGTACCAAGACCCAAAAAACCACACAGTTCCTCTTAGACCATGCGCAATGCAACCCTAATACCTGCCATGGGTCAGCCCTGAATGGATACAAATAATTAAAGTTGACATTTTGGAAGTGTAAATTAAAACAGTGATAATTGCATTTCTGTACAATTCTGGTTGAACCTCTCTGGTGCAAACAATGGTGCAATTTTGGTGTATTGAATTTCCCAAAGGTTTACTTCTCAACATCCCAAACTGAATAATATTGCAGCCCTGTGGAACTTCTCAAAGTGATAGCTACTATAGTGGGGCAACATGTTCAAGATCATCAAAAAATCTCCATTCTTATTTCCTGATGATAATATGTTTTGCTTTTACTACAACCTGTATATAACTTACAACACATGCAGTTTTAAATACAAGTTGCTCTTTATGTGCAAAATACATGTAAATGGCCAACAAGTGTTATTAATATTCTTCACTGGTATTTCTAATGTAAAGCTCGTTCAAAGTCTTGACACACTGATCATTTATAAACCTTGATTTGTTGTTGTCATATTTACTATTTAAAAGCACCACAGTATGCAGCAGAGTGCAATAAAATGGATTTACAGACAAGATGATGAACAGCAAACATTACCCAAACAGGTCTTTTCAGGTAAGTGCTTGTGAAAAAAGCATCGATTTGCAGTAGCAAAGCTGCATGAGTTGGACAAAAGGACCAACTCACAAATTTTTGAAAGCCAATTAATATTAGTACTTGCATGCAACTGTAGTCAAGTCTGGTCAGTTGAGTTAATTCTTTATTTAGAAATAATGCACCCATGCACACATGACTAGATTGTACCAAGCTCAGACAGAGATTTAAAAATGATTTCTTGATATATTATTTATTAGCCTGCTTTCTTTGCCAACTAGGTGGTATACCTCAATGAGCTAATTCAGCCTAGCTCATCAGGTTTGGCATGCTGTAAAGAAAAATAAAAAAATAATAATTTTTTTTAAAAAAAGCTCAAAAAACGATGGCAATAGTTGAAGTTGACGTCCCTGTTTGAACCAACCTGGGTCTTCCCTTAGTAACTTAGTCCTTGTGAGTGTCTATAAAGATATCCACAACACATGAGTTACATGGTAAAACAAGAATTAAGCGCCCATAATAAATCCCTGAATGCAAAGATTGCATTGTAATCATTCATTATGGTTCATAATTATTATGCCTTATACAATTTGTTACTTGGAATGTATTACATTTTCATTATACAAAAATGCAATGCAATGACCATAATTTGTTAGGAAGTTGTGGAATTACCATAATATAGCACAAGGCACAAACAATTTCTATTGCTACTAAAAAACACAACATATTAATATTTTAAACTGATGTAATTGCCTCTTGTTCAGAAAAAAAAAATTCTATTCGTTACTACCTATCTACTGTAACGAGAAGGATGTTATACATGAAGAACACCGATTTCTTTTTGATAGCTCTAATTATATTCTGCTTATACCAAGTGCTTCAGATACTTAAATGTGATGCACAACACTTATAACAAACTGTAATGTTTATTGGCTAAGCTTTAAATTATTGTTATGGATTAAATTTACAGAAGAAAAATGTTGTTCATTTATTTAGCTACACATTAAACAAGACTATCGCCTATATGGCTCTATCAGGTATACGGATGATGTGTTAAACAGGGTTGAGAGACAAAAGATTCAGTGGGGTTTACGCAATAAAAAGCCAGTTATGGGTAAACCGATGGAAAACTATTTTAACAATTAACAAAAGGAACATCTTGGCATGTCAGCTTAACTCCAATTCCTCAAATTTTAGTGGAGAATTACCGTATTTGCTCGATTATAAGACAAGGTTTTTTTCAGAGCAAATGCTCTGAAAAATACCCCTCGTCTTGTAATCGGGGTCGTCTTCTAATCAGACCTCAAATAGAGGTCTGATTAGGAGACTAAGATCCAGATCCCCCGCACCGCTGCAGGGGACCTGGATCCTCCTGTCCCCCACTTACCGGTACCGGTGCTTCCTGCCGGGGCAGCGGGTTGACGTCTACGCGATCCGCGTAGACAACGTCCGCTGCAGCCGGAAGGAGGTGTGGCTAGCAGCGGGGGTTGTCTGCGTCCGTCACGTAGACCTTCCCCGACTGTCAGAGATCAGAGTTCCCCGCACCGGTGCGGCGAACTCTGATCTCTGACAGCCGGGGAATGT
>VKOC01000001.1:9931267-9949618 GCA_009364415.1 Spea multiplicata
AGACGTCAACCCGCTGCCCCGGCAGGAAGCACCGGTAAGTGTGTGGGGGTGGGGTTAAATGGGGGGGAGACAGGAGGATCCAGGTCCCCTGCTGCGGTGCGGGGGATCTGGATCTTAGTCTCCTAATCAAACCTCTATTTGAGGTCTGATTAGAAGACGACCCCGATTACAAGACGAGGGGTATTTTTCAGAGCATTTGCTCTGAAAAAAACCTTGTCTTATAATCGAGCAAATACGGTAATTCTCCACTAAAATTTGAGGAATTGGAGTTAAGCTGACATGCCAAGATGTTCCTTTTGTTAATTGTTAAAATAGTTTTCCATCGGTTTACCCATAACTGGCTTTTTATTGCGTAAACCCCACTGAATCTTTTGTCTCTCAACCCTGTTTAACACATCATCCGTATACCTGATAGAGCCATATAGGCGATAGTCTTGTTTAATGTGTAGCTAAATAAATGAACAACATTTTTCTTCTGTAAATTTAATCCATAACAATAATTTAAAGCTTAGCCAATAAACATTACAGTTTGTTATAAGTGTTGTGCATCACATTTAAGTATCTGAAGCACTTGGTATAAGCAGAATATAATTAGAGCTATCAAAAAGAAATCGGTGTTCTTCATGTATAACATCCTTCTCGTTACAGTAGATAGGTAGTAACGAATAGAATTTTTTTTTTCTGAACAAGAGGCAATTACATCAGTTTAAAATATTAATATGTTGTGTTTTTTAGTAGCAATAGAAATTGTTTGTGCCTTGTGCTATATTATGGTAATTCCACAACTTCCTAACAAATTATGGTCATTGCATTGCATTTTTGTATAATGAAAATGTAATACATTCCAAGTAACAAATTGTATAAGGCATAATAATTATGAACCATAATGAATGATTACAATGCAATCTTTGCATTCAGGGATTTATTATGGGCGCTTAATTCTTGTTTTACCATGTAACTCATGTGTTGTGGATATCTTTATAGACACTCACAAGGACTAAGTTACTAAGGGAAGACCCAGGTTGGTTCAAACAGGGACGTCAACTTCAACTATTGCCATCGTTTTTTGAGCTTTTTTTAAAAAAAATTATTATTTTTTTATTTTTCTTTACAGCATGCCAAACCTGATGAGCTAGGCTGAATTAGCTCATTGAGGTATACCACCTAGTTGGCAAAGAAAGCAGGCTAATAAATAATATATCAAGAAATCATTTTTAAATCTCTGTCTGAGCTTGGTACAATCTAGTCATGTGTGCATGGGTGCATTATTTCTAAATAAAGAATTAACTCAACTGACCAGACTTGACTACAGTTGCATGCAAGTACTAATATTAATTGGCTTTCAAAAATTTGTGAGTTGGTCCTTTTGTCCAACTCATGCAGCTTTGCTACTGCAAATCGATGCTTTTTTCACAAGCACTTACCTGAAAAGACCTGTTTGGGTAATGTTTGCTGTTCATCATCTTGTCTGTAAATCCATTTTATTGCACTCTGCTGCATACTGTGGTGCTTTTAAATAGTAAATATGACAACAACAAATCAAGGTTTATAAATGATCAGTGTGTCAAGACTTTGAACGAGCTTTACATTAGAAATACCAGTGAAGAATATTAATAACACTTGTTGGCCATTTACATGTATTTTGCACATAAAGAGCAACTTGTATTTAAAACTGCATGTGTTGTAAGTTATATACAGGTTGTAGTAAAAGCAAAACATATTATCATCAGGAAATAAGAATGGAGATTTTTTGATGATCTTGAACATGTTGCCCCACTATAGTAGCTATCACTTTGAGAAGTTCCACAGGGCTGCAATATTATTCAGTTTGGGATGTTGAGAAGTAAACCTTTGGGAAATTCAATACACCAAAATTGCACCATTGTTTGCACCAGAGAGGTTCAACCAGAATTGTACAGAAATGCAATTATCACTGTTTTAATTTACACTTCCAAAATGTCAACTTTAATTATTTGTATCCATTCAGGGCTGACCCATGGCAGGTATTAGGGTTGCATTGCGCATGGTCTAAGAGGAACTGTGTGGTTTTTTGGGTCTTGGTACATTGAGAGGGATTTATATGATCAAACTTCTGTACTTTAGCACTGGCACTAAATCATTAATTTAAAAGTAAATACCTATATTTTTAAAACCAAAGTTTGAAAGATACATATACTGTATATATACATATGTCTTCATATTTTCAGATTCATAATACTGTATGATACTTACAGAGGCCTAAGCGACTAAGCAATCCCTATTTAGAGGAGCATGTTTTAGTCTTAGCTAATTCAGTATGTAACTATATTTTCGTTTGATTTTTTATTACATATATTTTCTATTACCTGTTTGATGAATTAGTTATTATATATATATATATCTTTTGAATATTTTAGTCTTTCCTATATCTGCTGCATAAGAAGTATTTTTGATTCAATAAGGTATATTTCAAAATTTGCACAAACAGCAATATCAGCACCGTATTGACTTTTTTAAGCCCTGCATATAGCTCATTTTTGAACCATATTACATATCAATAATTTAAAAAAGGAAAACCTGTAAGTTATCAAAATAACTTAATACATGCATATGAGGTGTGTAAGGGAGGAAGCCTTGGGCTCTGTGGCCCATTTCCTATATAAATTAGAAAATAAACACATGCATTAATTCTTAATATTTTGGTTAGTTGGATTGACAATTTCCTACTGCTTTCTTTAAAATTTGATATCACTCCATGGTTAAAAACACTTATTGTAACATCCTAATTTACATGGTCGGACTGGAATACCAAGATATAGGGGCATTTCCAGGTAGGCTGCCTCACCTGGGTTCCAGCCGCGACAATGGCACCCCTGCCCTTGTGTAGCTTGCACGCTGCATCCAGTGGTGTGATATGGCTACTGTTGGTGGGAGGGGGGATTTGTGTCCTTCCTCCCGGTGTGGCTTCCTGAGTGGTTGTTCAGTGCTGGATGCTGTGAAAGGTGGATTCTGCTAGGGGAGGAGGGGAATAGTCATGCACATATGAGTTAGCTTGCTGACCCTGCTTGACCTTGTTTGAACTCCTGGCTTTTGACCTTAGCTTGACTTTGGAGTACCCAGGTTTCAGTGTTTATCCCTACTCCGGGAGCATGCCTCAGTCTATCTCTTGGGGTTAGGGCAATTGCCCAATTTCCTCCCTTGGATCTGCCTATGGTGTGTATGTAAGTGTATGATGTTAGAGTGGGTGTGTGACATTGACGTGATAGGCCTCTGTGATAGGCCTCTGTCCCTAAAAAAGCCTGCCAGTGCCACCTCTGCCCCAATCAGCCTGCCTGTGCCACCTCTGCCCCCTAAGCAGCCTGCCTGTGCCACATCTGCCCCCAATCAGCCTGCATGTGTCACCTCTGCCCCTAATCAGCCTACCTGTGCCATTTATGTCCCTAAACACAAACTTACTCAATGCTAATTTACTAAATTCATTCATTCATTTAATCACCCACTAACTAACAATAATTCACCCATTCATTCTCTGGCACCGCTTACCTCTCTTGCAGATTTCACTGGTCCATGGGCCAGCCAAGCATCACTGGGGGGGGGCGGGTGTGCAGACTTCTACGCGGTTAAATATGGAGTGGTTTAACAACACAACAAATATATGTTTACACCTGCAGATATAACAGGAGTTGTGGACCCTGTCTGTGAGATTGCCATCTAGCTAATATAGAGAGATAGAGAGATAGATTAGATAGATAGATAGATAGAGAGATAGATTAGATAGATAGATAGATAGATAGATAGATAGATATGATACTACCGTGGATTTACAAACCCCTTGTATTTTAAGTTGTTTTCTTATTCCCTGCACGCAGTAAAAAACTAAACTAATATGCTGATGTCTGCTCAATATAAAAAGAGTTCCTTTTCCCTCTGATGAACTAGATATTGATTTAAACTCTAAAAGAGTAGCATAATAAACATCTGCCAGCACCCATTCATTATAACCCAACAAAATAAGATTGATTATTTTCTTTAACAATATATAATGGAGAACAGAAGTTTATAAATGGTTAATTACAGGATTTCAATAGGCAATTTGGACTGATAATGCCTATAATAAGCCAAGTGTTTTTCTTTTTTTGCTACAAACTATTTATACATTACAACGCTTACACATTGAGCCAAAGTGGAAATCATATTCCTCTTTTGGGTTTGTGTAAAATAAATGATTATGTTTCATATGTATACAGTTTAATGTAAGATCAACATTATAAAGAAGAAGTTCACATCATCTAATCTTATTTTAAAAACACTTCTTATGACTTTTATTTGAAAAATATTTTACTTATCTACAAAAGCTAAGGAAAAAATTGCTAAGTAATACTTGTCCCTAGTTTAGAAATATCCAATGTTTCTATTCCTCTCCATCTCTTGCCTTGGACAATTCATATCTTCCTTTGGTTTCCACTATCACTTATACACAGATAACACCCTAATCTATATCCCCTCATTAGTGTAAACAGTATTTTACTTAATGAACAGGCATTCATGTATTGTAACATTTTTGGTATCTATTATACAGTTTGTCAGCATATGTTATAAAACAGAAAACCAATAGCCCCCCTTAATTCATAATGCACCTTACTTATAGATATGTCCCTCTGCCCCTGATGTGCCACAGATATGCTTTATAACCCCTGGTATGCCACTCTGCCCCCAGATATGCCACTCTGTGCCCTTAAACCAGGGGGGGTCCAACATGCGGCCCGTGGGCCAAATTTGCTCGATTATAAGACGAGGTTATTCGCGTAGACAACTTCCGCTGCAGCCGGAAGGAGGTGCGGTTAGCATTGCTGGAGGCAGACCTTCCCTGGCTGTCAGAGATCAGAATTCCCCTCATCAGTTACATTACAATATTGATAGATCTATCTATATATCTATCTATCTATCTATCTAGAAGATCTTTGTAAGGTCTACCTCGTTTGAACAGATTTTCTTGGTCTCACTAGAGAAATACTGAGAGAATTATGTCAGCAAGGCAAGCTCAATTGATCTAACATGAGTCACCTTCACATTCTTAGAATAAGACTAACTGTTCTGCTAAAACATATATTGGACATTTACGTCAATAGAAATATTTTAGGTAGAAACTCCATGAGTTACATATATTACTGATGCAGAAGAAGCTAACACTATTACTTAAAACTCTACAATTATGTTTAAGGCCATTATTTATATTTCTTTGTAGTAAGTATGACAATTAACTTGCTGTGATCTAAAATAGTTAACTTCTCTTAACTATTGTTATTATATTAGTGAAGTGTATTGCATGTTGGCACAAAAACTTACTATGAGGTCCAGAGGTCAGTTTACATGTTCACTAAAATCTTGTATGTGAGAGCATGCTAGTCCTTGCAACTTTAAATGTTAATTTCAAGGGAGGGCATTTATGTTTAATGAAAACTTGCATGTTCTTGCCAAGACCCCTAATAATAAACGGTAAGAAATCAAAACAGGGGTCCCCTAGACCCCATCAACTCTTTGCGTGGTGGAGCGAGGGGAACTTAAATCAACGGACCACAAGTCATTACCCTTGCTTACCACCCCTCCCTTTCTCAGTTGGATGGAGTTAAAAATTAACAAAACGCTTTTTGGGCCCATCCAGCGATGATGCACAAAACCATCATTGCTCATATTAATTAATTTTTTTTAAAGGAAATAATGTATCGGTCATTTGTGTCACATGATACATTAATTATCAATTATGAAGACTTACTGAATGTTTAAAGGAATATATAAAACACAAACCTTAAAAAACCAAAAAACATCCATAAGACTATAACTGTTGAGAAGGTAATTTCATTCTACATAGTAAGATCTGTGTCTGACTGGCTAACAAAATCTGCCAATTTGTCTTTCAGCTCAGTTGAATGGAAAATAACAGTTGTTTGCAATTAAGTTAGTTAAATGGCTTTAACCATATGCATTTGTTAGTGCAGACTTGCGAATTTCCTTTGCAGATGACAACATTAACTACAATGCAGCACTCTACAAATGAATAAAGACATGCATACTGTATGTTTATTGATAAATATATAAACCCTTTTTTTTTATTACTTTATGCTTCCTATCACAAAATATACTGTTGCATTGGTTATCTGTTCCTTTTATAACCCAAGTTATTTTATGTGTTTTTTTATGAATGAAAAAACACAATACTGGTATGTACATGTTTTCAGTTGGAAATTGAATACATTTTTGGTACTATTAATATAGAAATAATAACTCAGAGGTGTCTCAACAGGTCTTGAAACGTATGTGACGCTACATCTTACTTTATGAATATTAGTCCACTAAAGAGATACAAACATCTTTGGACTATGCTCCATTCTATAAAAAACACATCAGCGTTGTACTGATTTTACATGTAAAGAGACACATCATTTTGAAGCCCAAAACAGCATACCTACATTAAAACAGTATCTGGGGGAAGTTGCCTGGGACACGTGAATCTGGGGGCCCAAGGCAGGATTGACACAACTTATGGTTTCCCTAAGACAGCCCTGTAATAAAGTGATATGTCATACACTTACATATTACCATTTAAAAAAATATGTAATGGGGGGTCACCACATGGAAAAATCTTATCTGGGGTTTCATGTGGACTTGGCTCCACTCTGCATGGGAAAGAGGTATCAACATAGCTTGGCAATGATTTCAGCATTTTGGGTTATACCACGTTATAACATGTTATTACACATGAAAATGTCCACTTTCATAACCTACTTTGCATAAAATCACCCAGGAATAAAACAATGATGAGCTTGTTTTAAACATGTCAGAAAAAAACTGGATTTTTGGGGGAAACATATCAGTGCCAATGTATTTTCCTATTGGGCAGAAGTAACCATAAGACCAGCCTTAAATCATAGGGGTTTTGCATGACTATTCTCTTCACAAATCTGCTATATACGTTTTTTGTGCTTTTGTTTTCATTTCCCGAATTTTAGGCATGAATAAACCATGATATAAATAATTCATGAAAATAAATGAATATAATGGTTACTATTTACTTTTCCATGTAGCACATCTGTGTTGGTGTGAAAGTAAGCAAGATAATTATACCAAATTTACTCATTTTAGTCAGTTATTGCTATAATATACACATCTAATTTTAGGAAGAAATCTGTGATTACCAATTTATTAAACTATTACATCTAAAGTATTTATTGGGAAATTAGCAAGTCTATAAGGCCATAATAATAAATTTCTACCTGCGGTATATTAGGAAACTTTCCTTCTCACATAAACAGCTGTGGCTAATATTCAACTCTAAATCAGCCCTCTGCATTTTTATATTGATATTAAGATCTGTAAATATGCATCAAGTGAATTCCTACATGCCAGTATGTGCATGTAACTAGAAAAACTTTCTTATGCCAGGAGTAACAATGTGGCATCAGCTGCTCCAAATTTACTTTCTGCAATTGCTTAAATTAGATATTAATGAGTTCCCCTTGCAGTCCAATCCTGGTAGCCAGCTGCTATGATTGCAAGAGACTATTACTGTCTATTACTATCGTTCATTAATCATCTTTAAAAAAACAACGCTTACATTCAAATAATGCCAAACATAGTGAAATGGATTATCTAGACTACTTACCAGGATACGTGTTCATGTATTAGTTCTACTCCCTTCATTAACCTGAGTTGTTGTTATACTGTATCAGTTCTGTGATAGCCCTACCTACAAAGTGGGGGGGAGGCAAATATTTTCTTATGATTATATTTTAGGTTGCAATAGCTAAAGGTGCACTTTTTTGAGTAACGGGGTGAATTATCAACAATAACAAATAATTCAATAATAACAAAATAACATTTCTAAAACTACTATTTAGCCAATTTGGAATTTTTGGAATTAGCTATTTTGTGAAAGGTGCAGCAGTAGGGAGCTACTCCAGGCCTATCCCCTGGCTGTTCCCCTTCACAGATGCTGTCCATTGCAGGATATGATATGGGATGGGATAGGCGCTACATGCAATTGGAGTTGTGCCCCATCAGCACAGTCCTCTATAGTGTTTATGGGCTGGTGGAGGAGATCAGAGATTGTAACAATAGTGTCATTGCCCAATAGGCCCATATGTCCCCAGATTTGTAGCTGCAGAGCTGCCCTCAGGACCTAGTTGGCATAGGCCAGAATACATTAGAATGGGTCAATACATAAGCCACGTGTCGGAATTATACCATATAAAGTCTCAAGTTACTACATCCTTTTTTTCATATTCTATGTTATGAAGAGACTTTTTCCTTCAGTCTATTTCTTATTTCTTCTCTTGCAAATCACATTCTTCACATTTACTGGTACATTGTGTATTCTAACTGATCCTTTCTGTTCTTACATAAATTCTTTATGCTTCTTTTCTTCTATTTTTATGGTTGCACAACTACTAGTGCCTGCATGGTAGCAGTGTTCCTGTTTTTTATTCTGCAAGACACAATGTTGCAACTTTTTCCATATCGGTGGGCTGCTCAATGGAGAGGTCCCTTGGGTAGCTCCCCTACAATACACTAGGGGTTTTATCATTATTGATCTATAGGTCACACAGAATGTCCTTCTGTAAGGCATTCACATCTGGAATTATAAGTCCAGTTTGCTGTAAATGTCTGGCTCTCTTGGGGTTATACTAGGCATATCTTTTCTTTAAAAAAGATATAGGTTTGCTAATACTGCATGTAATACAATTCAATTATAGGCAGATGTCTGTGTATAATTTTTCCTACACAACCCAAAGCATTTAGTATACCTAGAGAAATAAAAGGATGTTGTACACAACTGCAAACAATAAGTTTAGTTACCCCCCTGGTCTTTTCTGTTTATGGCGAGACTGTCTTGGGTTATAATGCTGTGTCGCCCTGGAGGCACCACCTTGTCCCTTGGTTGCCTCTTCTAGATAAACATATAGATTCCTGTCTCTCATATCCAGTTTATGTAGTCTTGGCTGACAATATTTAACCCTGGGGCTCAACAAGCTTACAAGAATGAAATATACATTCTTTATGTATTAGGGTTAGAGTATATATTTTAGATTGTTGTCTGTTCTATTTTTAAACTTTTAGAAACAGTGTTTTACTTGTATATATGTCTATTGACTATACAGTATGTATTGTCATAATCACTACCCCATCTATCTATGAAATGTACTACAACATTTTTATTTACCCAAAGTAAACTTAACTGTATTAAAAACCGGTTCAGATCATTATAATAACACGTTTTGTTAAATGTATAGACTATATGTTATGAACTCTAATGTTAAAGCTTATTGGATAAACTATTCAGAAGTAGAAGATAACTTGAGAAAGATATTACTAAATACAATGTTTTTGTCTTAATGTGTATATAAAAGGTAACAGTGAAAGAGGGTAAATTATATTTTTTAATTAAATTATGAATATCTTTAATCCCAACGGATCTGCCTGAGATTTAAAATTTTACTAAGTAACATTTGTGTAAAACACAGGGGTGTACCTAGAGTATTTGGCACCCGGGGCGGATCCTGTATTGGCACCCGCCCACACACAACCTTTAAACTTGCATAGCTTCTACCGTTATAATCCGGCGCAGACACTGAGGTGTACAGCATTGACAGTTATCATTATTAGACTGATGCAGACATTGACGGTGGTAATGCATGAACACTTATCATATATCTGAGATGCAAAACATGACAGTTGTTACAACATACATCTACCACTAAGGTGAGGCAGACAATCACGGTGGTACAACATTATACACCTATCACTAAATAATACTGAGGCAGCACATATGACGGTGTTCAGCATAGATGCTATCACTAACATTGAAGCCAGACATTGACAATAGTCAGCAATAATCCTATCACTAATAGTCTAAGGCGCATTGATGTGGTTAGGCCTACACTTCAATTGTCTGGCTTAGGGAATGCAAACCGACGAATTCCTGGACTGAACCGAAAATGCAAGCAGTGTACCTGGCCGAACCGAATATGACCCCCCACACATAAAAAATCTACAACTTTTAGTAAGTAAGCACACCAAAATAGGACAAAACAATAAAAATAACAATATATATATATATGATTGTTTAACGCAACACATGTCCTATCATGCCCGAGGCATACCCAGGGATGTCGCAGGATGTACTTGCAGAACTTGGCATGATAGGAGTTTATGATTGCCCCATATACCCTTTCTCAACTCCCTTTGCTATCTACCCCTATTCCCCGACATCACTCCCTTCTACCTATCTACCCCTACCTAACTATCTATACCTCTCCTCTGTTGAAGTTTCACTTACCCTTCAGGAGTCCTGCGGTGGGAGTGCAAGGCCTCTGTCTCCCAGCTATGCCACTGTATGGAACACTATAGAGTGATGGGAGTTATGATGTACTTTAGAGCATAATTATATAATGAAAAATACATTGGAAATGGTACAGCATAACACCCATCACTCTCACACACTTACCAACCCACACTTACCAATCCACACTTATTAACCAATCCACACATATACTAATCCACACATATACACCAATCCACACATTTACACCAATCCACACATATACACCAATGCTGTTAGCATTCACACTCTTATCATGCCAAGTCATATTGTTGAATTTTTTTTGTCCAATTGTGGTGTGTTACTTACTTTTAATAAACACACCAAAATTGTACAAAAAAATACAATAACAAAATTTATATATAATTGTTGACAGCAATCACACTCCTGTCATGCCCAGCCAACCAGTAAATACTGGAATCTGGGTATGCCTGAGATTGCTGTTATATATATATATTAACACTGTTATTAAATTATTTGTACAATTTTGGTGTGTGACTTACTTTTATTAAAAGTGTGGGAATGTGGAGGGGGTCATTTTCGGTTTCGGCTAAGTGAACTCTGAATTCTCGGTTTTGGTCCAGAATTTTGGTTCATCTCTAGAATAAATAGAACTATTTCATTTTTACTTATCCAGAATCCTGAAATTTCTAGTCACAAAACGTTCTAGGCCCAGAAATCAGTGAGAGGAAAAGTAAAGGTTTTGTGTAATTTACTTTATTTTAATCTGCATATCTTATTAAAGGCCATATTTTCTCACTGTGAAAAATGAGTGTGGCCCTCGCGCGTATACAATTCTGATGAAGTGGCCCACTGCAGAAAAAAACTTGAACACCCCTGACATAGCCCTTTAAGAGTCAATAAGCAATGTTTTATGTGTTGCCACAGGAGCAAAACAATACAAGAAACCAAGAATAATTACAGTTAACATTACATAACATAACTAGGTGCCGTTCCACCTAGGATGCAAAATAAAATATTGCCAGATAAGTTTTGTATCATATAAAGAGGAGTAGAGTCCTGTCATTCTTACAAAGCCCTCTCCTATGTATTACATCACAGCAGTCTGACCTCCTACAACTACTCCCAGTCCCCTTTAACCCATTAAAACCTTCATGACGTTCCATGCAGTGGCCCAAAAACCTATCATGATTGCATGGAACATCATGAAGTAGCAGTATGCACACCACTATGCAACGGTCTCTGGGGAACCACCATTAAGCCACTCAGCACTGGTAGTCTTCTAAATGAATGTGAGGCCTTTTATGCTTTGTTTTCAAACAAATCTCATCATGGCACATTCTGACAGTCCCTTATGTGGCCTTAAAAATCATACACCTAAGAAAATAGCCCTCAGATTACCTGCTGTTCTCTAGTAAAATTAATATGAATGAAACCAAATATATTATTCTGAAAGAAAATACATATCATTTTGACAGGCTATATTTTCAATACATGATACAGAAGAATGACTACAGAAGAATGTTCCTATCCAACAGTTTTTGACAAGCCTTTTGGAGTTGGTTAACATGATTTCATCTCCATAGTTGCAACAACGGTCATTTTTAAGAATATAATTATTTTCCATTAAAATAATTGCAGAGATAATAGGAAATACTGGTTTATGGAAATCACTTTTTAATGTAAATATAGGGCATCACTTATTTTGAAACGCTCCAGCAAGAATGTATTCCTCCTAATTGAAAAAGCATTGTTTTTTTTAAATTTTATTAACAATTGTTTAATTAAAAAACATTCATCATAATGCTGCTCTCTATACAAAAATCTTGTACGTTTTATTGTGGGGATAAAATTGGAAATGTAGTATCTATTGTATTGAGAGATTAAATCATGACATGAAAGATTATCTTTCATATGTTTTCTTATATTGAGGCAGCATCAGAAATCTGAAATGACAGTTGAAAATCCGAACACATTTTGTGATATCAAACTGCAATTTTAACGAAATTTGCCAATTTCATTAATTCCTACGAATCTCTGAAAATGAAGCATGACCCCAAAGGAGAACAAAAATTAAGCTAGAAGCTTTGAATTTTCTTACCCTCTCACTCACACTCTCACTCACTTTCACACTCTCATTCACCCTCTCACCTCTGCCCACACCCACGCCTCGTTCCTCCAATAGGGGGTAGAAGATTTTGCCAGAAGCTCCACTATTTTGTTCAGGTTTACATGAGGTTACTTTGGCAAAAGGGCAGGGGCTCCGGACACAACCTCTTCCTGTATCTCCAGTTGAGGGAAAAAAGATTTGCCCAGAAGCTTTGCCATATTGTGGAAGTTCACCAGAGGTCATGCATCATTGTCCAAGGAGAAAGGGGATAAGGAACAAATACTTTTTGGAGCAGAGGAAGAAGACAGAAGAACAAGAAGATGTAAGATGCATGTAGACAGAGACACGGAAGCAGTCGGCAGAGAAAGTAGGGAGACAAAGAGAAATAACATAACCCTAGAGAAAAAGTATATGCTCCCTCTGATCCTGGAGTTAATGGACAGGCTAAGTAAAGCTTGCATCTACACCAAATTAGATCTCCATGTTACATAGCGTGCATATGTAAAGGTTGTGTTGATTGGCCTATGTAAAGCCGCATCTACCTTGAAGTGTTTTATTAATCATGTCCTCAGGGAATTGTTGCACAACTTGTATAGTTGTGTATCTGGATGACATCTTGGTTTATTTACCTCTGTTAACACAACATTGTAAGGACATGACCAGAGTTCTCACCCGATTACAACAACACCATCTATACCATAAACTGGAGAAATGTTTGTTTAAAAGGCATCTGTACAGTTCTTGGGCTTTGTGATTACACATGAAAAGATGGATCCCACAAAAGTTGCAGCTATACTAAAATGGATGGTATACACCTCATTCAAGGCAGTGTAGAGATTCATAGGATTTGCCGAATTCTATATGAAATTAATGAATAATTTTTCAAGAATGATACATCTGTCAATACAATATTGATCAAGAAACATACCACCTTTTAGTGGCCCCTCACGTAACTATGTTTTATGTAGGGCCATCTCAGCCCATCTTGCAGATACTATATTTTATATAGATTTTCAAAAATCAAACATGACCCTTTCTAAATACTTTATTATGACCTCATTGACTTATGTAGCCCTATTATTTAGTGGAGTGTAGAGTGAAACTGCAACAAATACAATATATATATATATATATATATATAATAATATATATATATATATATACTATATATATGTACAGCCACTGAGAGGATATGGGATCATTGATGGAATTTTAGAATTACTTACACATTATATTATGTGGAATGTGTTACATACATAACTGTAGAAAACTGTAGAAAATCAGTTTCTGAGTGAAATTATGTATGGATTGTATTGGCATTGCTAGTCTTAAAACCCCCCTACAACCAAACACCCAGTAAAGTCTAACGGTTGGCTGTAGCATGATGATATAGATTATGTTTTGTGCTAAGATGCTCACACTTACATGCCCTATCCTACACCAACATTCATTCCGCTACTTCTAAGTGTTGTCTTATCCATAATCCTTTCAATATAGAATTTCCCTGTCTCCTAACTTTAGTATTTTACTTTTAATTTATTTCTGCTAGACCATTTACTTTTTGCTCTCCATTCAATAGTCTCCTCTTTAACGTAGCTATTCACTTACATATACTCTATTTGGCTTGTTTAATTTACCTATAAGAATTACCGTATATAATAATTTGGTGCTCTCCCTTTAATTCCCCCAATACACACCATGCATAGGAAGATTTGTGCCAAAGCAAATGTATGCTACTACACAGCAATGCACAGATGCATAAGATATGTTAGAACATGTTTTCCATTTCTGTATATATATATATATATATATATAATATATATATATATATATATATATATGGAAATTGCATAAGGCTGCTTTCCCAGAGCTACCCCATCCTTCCACTTATGAAGGTCAGGGGTAGTGTTTCCCCCCTATGACTAGGAAAGCATCAGGGAGGATGACTAGGGAAGCATCAGTGCTGAGAGGATCATTTATAACCAAAAAACACTCCTGCTAATTAATTGTAAAGAGATTTACAAGGTATAGTCACCATTAGGACAAAATATGTCTCTTTTTGTTTTCATGGTTTTTCAAACTATAATAATTGGTTTACAATAAAAATAAATGTTACCTTTTTTTGTTTCTAAAAATAAAGAAAACTATACATGTCCAATACAGTTTCTAAACTATTATAGCCAGTAGGCAGGACACCAAAATATTTAAATGTTTTTACTATATTTATTGGCCGTATAGCCTGAAACCAGATTTACAGAAATGTTGTAAAAATAAATGAATACAAAGCTTGTGGGTAAAAAATAGTAAAATATATGCATTATTTATTGGATACCAATGCAATTATAATAATGAAATGTGGTACTCATTTTTTAATAAAGCCTATTTCAGGTCATTTTTTGCTGTATTAGTTACTGATTAATATGAAGTTAGATAATCATTTTAAAAATAATCACATCCCCTTCTTATTTCAAGGGAAATAATTTTGCAGATATCTATAATGAGCATTTGTCCAAGCCCCATGAGAGCCGCAGACACGAAAGTGACAAAAAATGTGTTTTTCACATTGATATGCACATTTGCCAGGCAATTAAATATATGCAGAACAGCTTTTTTCTATTTTTTTTTCTAAATTAAATTGCAATAGACTGTTAGTATGGATCTCTGAGACATATGACACCAATATGAAATATAAATAGCCCGAAAGCAAAAATTATGAAAATTGGCTCATTGTGCCATCCCCGGTACAATGAAAAATTACTGTAATATTTTTTTAATTGTCATGTTGTTATTGCGTCCAATAATATTTATGAGTGTAGTAACCTACAATTTAAACCAAAAGCCAATAGACTATGCACTAAAAAATAGAATACAGTGTCAATGGAAAACATTAATGTTAAACTAATGTACGTTCCAAGCTCGTTACACTACCTAGTATGTTTAGTTTGTGATGGAAAGAGACACTGAATGCAAGATTTAGAAATTATACACAAGCGGACGTTTACATCATACCGTAGCAAATACATTTTTACTTTTCCTGCTTCCACATTTAAATATTATAGTGTATAAATCTAGGGCACGGTATGCTTTATTTCTAATACAAATTGCACAAATCTTGCTGTATACTGTGTCAGGCCTGGACTGGTCATCTGGTCGATTGCAGGACGCAACCATCAAGAAGAAGTACAACTTTAATTACTAGACCACTTTTTAATGTAAATTGAATGATGAGTAAAAGAAAGTCTTTAACATGTGTAACATTTACACGACAATATACTTTAATGAGCTCTAGTCTCACATAGTTTTAAAATACATTGCAAACTTAAATGGAATACCAGCCAGGGTCACCATAAAAACCATTAAGCCATCCTAGTATTGATATTCTACGTTCATTCACTAAACCTGAGGTACTGTAGTTGCTTAATATTTCAGCTCCACTTGATGGAACTTCATTTGCAAGAAGGGCTGAGTGAGCCCTGTATAATGCACAGCATTAATGTTCCAGAAATACCACATATATTTGGGAAAAAAAGAAAGTCTGAATATAAGACTACCCTATAGGAAAAAAGTTTTACTTAAAGGTTACTTCACATGTAAACATTTTTTTCGTATTTAATAAAAACTATGATTGAGAAAAATGCATTTCTAGTTTTTATTTTTTATTTGCCAACCTGCCCCCCCCCCATGCTCAAGACTCCCTGGTGTCTAGTGGGGAGAGCCAGGGAACGTCTGCGCGATGCACGTAGACAACCTCTGCTGCTGCCCGGCACTTCCGTTCTATGAGGGAGCGCAGGAAGGTCATCTCACACCGGCACTCGTCATAGAATGCCCCAGTGAAAGCGGGGGATCTCAATCTTATAGTCCAACCTGTATTTGAGGTCAGATTATAAAACGACCCAAAATATAATATTCAGAGCATTAGCTCGGAAAAAAACCTTGTACATTCAAGCAAATACGGTATATTTAGATTATCCATACATTTGCAATCCCTACCCAGCCATACTTGTAGTTTACGGAAGTTGGCAATTTCATTATTCCTCCACTTAGTGCCATAAGTTATGTTGGAATATGAACACACCTTAACAATAAACAATATACTGCTCTCCAGCATAGAGATTATTTCGTCTACAGTGGTTTCTTTTATATTTAAGTAGAAACCTCCATGTGGTAACTAGGGCTTTTTTGTATTTTCACTGTTCATTTGCAGCTATGATAGATTTCACAAAACGATTCCTTTTAGTCCTGATTGCTTATATAATATGTCAATCTTTTCTATTCTTAATATTAAATAGCTTAACAATTTTTAGAGAGTTAGAACTGCAAAGGCATAGAAATTTGGCCCTTAAGCTGATTATAATGAGTCTCCTGATAAGACATTGATTTCTTCCTAATGAGGTAAAAGGTTTATGTTTAGCACATTAAGATAAAGCTGTTGAATGCCAGAAAAATGCAAATAAAAATGGCAAAACATAATGAATGCTGACATTTATAAACCTCTTAAGTGACTGTCATGCAATAAATGATATTCTAACTGTTCTGTGTGACCTGCTATATATTTAAATTTAAAAATGAATTTGCAGTGCTCAAATTTTTATTTAATCAAACATGGCTTTTGAACGATATTCTCTTTGGTATTTATTAATTTATTAATAATACACAGATCTTTGATTTTCAATTAAGGAGTCATTTAAGGTTACGCTAAAACTAATAAGGTTACTCCACATGACACCAGTCAATGTGTTACGGTTTTTTTTTATAGTATATCTTCATATAGGTTATTAAACTGTATGTAAATAAATAATAATAAATAATAATAATAATAATACTGTTCATTTGTAAGCTTAGCATGCACTGGTTATACAATAAATTAAGACCAACTGAATATTTCTGTTTACCGTCTCCAACATAGGTTGTCATTGAAAGGCTACACGGACCCTAAGACGACAGGGGTCGGGGTGAGGGGTTGCAAACCTCTGGTTTTGAGGGCTAGATCCAGATTTCATGGATGTCCTAGTAAGGGGCTTGGCAACCCAAAAATGGTTAAAACTGGATTAAAATCACTTGTATTCAAAGCAAGGATTTACGCAAACCATGTTCTGTTTGTGGCCTGCTATTCTAAGTCCTAGATTGCTCAGCAGGGCATAATTATTTTTTCATAAATCTAACCCTTAGAAGCTCAAAGGAAATAGTAACTTGAATTAGTGATGATAAAGGGATTGTATTTTCCTCTTATTGGCAAGTTGGGAAATAGGTTAAGTTAGATTTTGTGTAAGCAAGTTTGAATGAATTTGTAAAACAACATACAAACTAAATTGTTTTAAAAAAGAGGATTTTAAGTTTACTTATTTAGTCACCAATTCTATATTTAATATGCACCTGTATATTATAAACAACCATAATTTAGCACTGTGGAATTAGTTGAGTTAACATAACTATGTATTCTGAGTGAGGTAATTCTGATTTTTGGGCATTTTTTTGTTATTCTACTAAGTTGACGAGAGTGTTGCAAGATAAGGTCATATCTGGGTTCTGCTTCAATATATCTCAAGGACAGGTAACAAGGATATGTCTGTTCAGATAAGGTAGGTGGATGGTCATGCCCAGTATATATATATATATATATATATATATATATATATATATATATATATGTATATGTATATAACAAGAAATATTCAATGGCATAAGAAACAATGCAGATGACTACGGGCTGTTTTTTAATACTGTTTATGTTTGAGAAAATACCTAGAGAGTAGCTAGAGGATGTTGCTCTAGCCTTGGCTGTCAGTCAGTATTCAATTTAATTTAAGTTTCACTTAAAAGTTCATATAATACCGCAAAGGCATAACACTTTATTTTACATTTCTGGCTGGGTATGTAACTATAACTATGACCAAATTATGAAGGTTAAGACAATATATATATATAT
>VKOC01000001.1:9949718-9972058 GCA_009364415.1 Spea multiplicata
ATATACACCTGTGTGTGTAATCTCATGTGCTTCATAGTGTGTCCCTGAATGGCAGAAATAAAATGTGGTCACCCTAATGCCGATGCTGAGCACTCTACATTTCAGGATTGTATAAACTCCTCAAATCAGCTTATCTGTTAACATAACACAACTAATGTAATGACATAAATGTCATTTGGATAAATTATTAAATTAAGTCGGGTATGAAAAATGCTGCAAATTAATATAATATTATATATAATATATATATTATATATATATATATACACGCACACACATACCTTTTTCTTTGTAAAATAGTTGTCAACATAGCAATGATTGAGATATTTTCCATGCTGAGTCAGTATTTTCACACCTGAATTGAAATATTTTGCATTTCCACTTCCTCAGTTTAATCAGGAGTGAAAAATATGAAACAAGCAATTCCCATAGCTCTTCAACTGAACAACACTAGATCTGCCATATTTCAGTAACCTCTTGAGACAGTGAGAGATGAATTTAAAACAGCACATTTGTGACTAATAAATTAGGAGATAGATTTTTCTTCAGAATAAAAGCAATCCTAGCACTGGGACACACAGCCTACAAAATTCACTACCAGATTTTAGGATTTTAATTTAATTCCATCTACAATAATGTCATTTGTTATATCTGTTAAAAGCCAATCTGCATAGGTAGTGTGTAAATTTTGTGGGCAGTGAATAAAGTTTATAGTGGTAATAATTAGACTTGTACATTCGTATTCGGGCAAACGCGAAAACCAACACAAAGGGTGCGTTTTCGTTGTTCAGCCTGAATACCGAACATACGAACATGGCAGCGGCAAAAAGAATACGGAGACACACAACATGAAGAATCTTCATGTTCCTCTTTGTTTACTAATCTCCCTGGTCCCTTCCCCATCTAGCCTGCCTTATATACACAGCATTGCAGGGGTTAACGGGAGCGGAAATCTGTAGGTTCGCCGTCAGGAGTTAAAGGGCCATGCAAGCGAATTTATTGGTTGCCGGCAGGGGCCTCCTCTGGCATCAACCAAACATTCAAATAGACAAAACCAACTTAGCGAACAAAATAACAAAACCACAACAGGGTATCTGTTCTGAGCAGTTCCATATTTTTAAACCCGGCCCTCAGCTGGGGTGCACCTAGGGACGCATGGACGACTGTGATCACACAGCTGTCCAGACCCGGGTGAGTACACGCCACTTGTAATCTGTCTGCCGGCAATGGGTCTCGGCAACGTGACTATGGTAAGATACTCCCAGGAGAGTGGCAGGACTATAGCCGTGGCGTGACCACATTCCTACCTTACTGGTCTTGCCACCTTGTAACTAATTGGTATGACAGGTTAGACAGTTGAGAAGTTGAAAGTAAATACCATAAAGCCTATAGTGACATTCTTTATTTAGTACAAAGCTGAATTTGAACAGTTGTGCAGATTTGCATATTTAACCTGAAAAAGACAATGGACATATTCTTCTGTTGGTTGATGGTGAAAAACAGTAGGTATGCTATTTTGAGACCATAAACATTTATTTTCATCAGATATTTACTCCCTCTGAAATATTAGATCTTGCTTTGTACTTGGATTTAGATGTTTCTCAGCAAAAATGCTCACATAGTGAAATAAAAACGCCAAATAGATAAAGGAAGGAGATAAATTAATTGCAAAACTAAATACATTAAAGTATTTAGTTTTGCAATTAATTTATCTCCTTCCTTTATCTATTTGGCGTTTTTATTTCACTATGTGAGCATTTTTGCTAGTGTGCTGCTAAATCTTAAATTCACAATGTGAGACTCTATTAATATTTAGGGGTAAAAGCCTGAGTTGTTTTCATTGAAATGGGTCTGTAGATAAGCAACTCAAGATACATACGTAATGCTGTTTTAATAACCATTATTCTGATTTGTTTCAAAAAAAGAAAAAGGTGTAAAATATACTCAATAAAAGTATTGATGTTAGCAGGGTGACACATGCACAGCATGTATTCGTTTCAGAGTATAACTGCCCACAGGAATGAAGTTAAAAGGCATCTTAAAACTTCCAGGTGCTTCTCCAGGACACACACTTGGGTATATGTTTTCTGTATATGTTTCATGCCATTTTACTTGTGTCATGCACGAGTGAGCGTTAACAAGTGAGGCAGAGGAGCGATAGCCTTGGGCAGCTCTTTTGGTTGTTTCACTTGCAATTCCACATACAATCTTTAGGAATCCTAGAGTAACAATTTTCTCTATGAGTGAATCATTTCTGTTCTCCTATTATTATGACGTTCCCTTTGGTGAATGAGGGCCCCCCTGGAATATAAGGAAAGGGGGAATATGACTGCTGGCCCAGGTCAGGTCATGGGGAGGTCAGGATAACTTTGGCCCTTATTGGGTAGTGGGGCGCAACATTGTTGCTTGCTGGGGTTTAAAAGTTGAGGACAAAGGCACTCCTACTTCTTTTCCTGCCTGGAGCCTAAGGTCCCACCCTCCCTCCCCTTCAACTGTATTGTAATGTTTAATTATGCATGTGTTTGGTTCTGTTTTTTCTGTGATTCTGTGGTTCTTTTATAGTCACAGCGTGGAAGATTCCACCCCTTTTTGGTCAGCATGGAAGTGGTGGCATTTGGAAGCTGCGCCCGAATGGGCTTGGGTAGGCGGGTCCAGTGGGCAGCTGATGGCACCCGCTGGGCCAGAACTCTTGTTATTACGTGGTTTGGAACTGCGGGCTTAGGCCTAGCGGGTTGTTTTTTTGTTACGTCAATGTTATGTGATTATGGGGGAACTATTAATAAAGCTGTGGCCAATGCCCTTACCCACACACGTGATTCATGTCTTTATTTATGGTGGGTGGGTGGGTGAAGGTGCTGGATTCGGTCTTCAGGAGCATCTGGGCCTAAGCAGTCATGTTTTGGGTTAGTTGCCAGTTGTACATTGTGGTTTTTGGTTCTGAGATTTTATGGGGGTCCACAGGGGGGGGTGCATTTTAGTAGCCCTTTCCTGGCTATGCACAGTTTTAATAGGTAGATTTCTGTACTATGTATTGCTACGTAGGCCAGGCGTATAAATTAGAAGGCCGAAACTTCCACTTGGTAATTGGTGATAAATTAATGATAAATTGTTGAATATCCATTCTTTCAGAGACAGAACTGTCTCAAGCTTCTTTATAGTTTTACTATTGTTATTGCTACATTACAGTACCAATAACATGCACAGGACAGTATTCATTAAGAAAACAACAGTAAAAGCGTATAAATCCATTTTGTCCAACACACATGCTCAGTCTCTCTACATGTGGGTGTAGATATATTTTTTGTTGATCTAACCAGGTTAATAAATCACTTTAAAGAGGCACTAGAATCTATTTACATAAATAGTCAAAATGTATAGATAATACAGCAATTACCTCATTTCTAACTACTATGTTTGGTATGACATTATCTTGTGGGCTGACAGTTATCCCCTCGAGCTAAATATTTCTATGGAAAAGTCTTCTGGGCATAAATATATATATATAAAAATTAACATACAAGTACTGAAACTGCCACGACCCAATTGAAAGGAACTATTTTTATATCAGTCATGTTTAACCTTTTTAAAATGCTGACACCCCATTTTATATTCTGAAAAAACTGACATATTTAATCTATGTCCTAGGAGATATTCTTTAAACAATGTTCTTAAGAATTAGAAGTAGTATGTCCATATGTTCTATATAAATATATATATATTATTTTTAAAATGTTTTTTTTATTTTTGTTAACCCCCTCTATCCCACTGGACATGTTTTAAAACATAGAAACATAGAAAGTGGCAGCAGATAAGAACCACTTGGCCCATCTAGTATGTCCAACCTCTGAATACTTTCCTTAGTCCCTAACCTTATCTTATGTGTATAGCTTAGCCTTATGCCTACCCCATGCTTGCTTAAACACTTTCAATGTATTAACAGTAAGTAATATGTCCTGATGTTACTTTTAAACCTTTACCCCTCTAGTTTAAGACTATGTCGTGTTGTTGTGGTAGTATTTCTTTGTTTAAATAAACTATTCCTTTATCATGTTGTATTTTAAAAAATGTATCATATCCCCCTGTCACGTCTTTCTTCCAGGCTATGTATATTAAGATCCTTTAACCTTTCCTGGTAAATTTTCTCCTGCAATCCATGAACCATTTTAGTACCCCTTCTCTAAACTTTCTCCAGCAATCTCCCCACACTAAATTGTCAACTAAATTACTCTACTAATTCCCAATTAAGCTAAATAACAATTAATAAAATGAATACTAAAAAAATAAATTTAATTAATCAATAAAACAAGATGATAAAAAAACCCTGTAATCCTTAAGGGCAAAAATTAAGCCTTGACCACAATTGACGCGCCAGACACATTACAGAAAAACATCCCATTGGCAACAATTGACGTGTCTGGAACGTCATGGCCGTTAAACAGATGTAGAAAGTGATTTATCTCTTCTCCAAAATGGTGTTGCTGTAATGCATCGATGTCAAGGCATTCAGCAACACCCATGTGGCCCTTCCCCGGATATCAACGTCTGCCATATATAATATGGCCCATCATATACTGTGTTAAAAGAGCTCAGCAGGCTCAAGTGTCATTGAAATGCCTTGATAGCGAGGTATTCAGCAACACCAAAAATCAGTTGTCTTTTAAGGTGGGGTAGCGAATGCATAAATTATTATAGAGTTTCTATATTCTGTGTTTCATCAGGTTTATTTTTAACCATTACATCAAGTAAACTTCCACCAAAATCAGGTTGGAGGTGATCCTATGTATAGCTGTCAGTATAAAAGACCTGATGAGAACATAAACCATGGCTTAGTTTTCAATCTGTCATGTTAGCCCTATATGTTTTGTCAAGAAAAACATTTTACATACTTGGGAGTGCTTTGAAAAACCTTCACACAATGCAGTCATATCAATCTACATGCAATCACGGGGGGGGGGGCACTTACAGCATCCCAGTGCATGTCCCCTTTGCATTGAAAGCAGAAGCAACTGTGACTACTTTTGGCAGAAAATTCAAGAGAGCCTATAACTTTGTATACTGCGTCTCATTAAAACACTGGACACCGTTATAGGAGAGATCTGCACAGGGCCAGCCCTACCATGGAGCAGAGTGGGGCAATATTGCTCCAGGCGGCACTTTTGAAGCACTTTGTCGCCCCAAGGCTCTCTCTCCTCTGCGAGCCCTCTAGCTCGGTCTCGGTACCGGTTTGTAATGCTGAGCGCCGGAAAATGGTGTAATTTCCGGCGCTCAGCATTACAAGCCAGCACCGAGACCGAGCAGGGAGACTTGCTGCAGGACTGCTGAAAGGTATGTACAAAGGGGGGGGGTAGATAATAGGGAGGAAGCGTAAGGGTAGATAATAGGATAATAGGGATGGAGAGGAAGGGTAGATAATGGGGAGGGAGGGAGAGGAAGGGTAGATAATGGGGAGGAGGAAGGGATAATGAGGAGGAGAGGAAGGGTAGATAATGGGGGGGGGCAGAGGAAGGGTAGATAATGGGGGGGCAGCATTTTAAACTTCGCCCCAGGCGGCATTATGTCTTGGGCCGGCCCTGGATCTGCAGTATTATATTATAGCACATTCAACTATTTTTTGGCAAATACCACATTAAGTGCTCTACTGTATGTCATTCTATTTTGATATGTGCTACTGAAAATTAATTAATGTTTAAAAAATCCCCTTGACTGTGTACCTTTCCGTCATCTCCTAATTCTTAATTCATAATCTTAATGCAATGGCCACTTGCTGGGAGCTTCAATCAGCTACAGTTGTCTGATTATAAAATGGAAACATTATACTGTAATATCTGTGTATAGACAAATACATAGCTAGACAGATCAATACAAATAGCTGAATAGATACTGTAGATAGATCAGTATTACAATTAAATAATCAATATTTATATGACTTGTTAAGCTAATTTGGTAAAGATGATACCTTTATTTGCTAACTGATATAACAATATACAATATAACGAATTGCAAGCTTTTGAGAGTCTCTTCTTCAGGCACATTATAAAAATTGTTAAGCAAACTGTAAAAAGTTGAATCATATCCACTGATAAGCACTTTTTTAAAAAAATCAATTTGACCCAGGATATGCATTACTCAAAGGGTATCTGCTAATTCTCTGGCGAGTTTAATTTGGTTTATGTATTTAGATTTAGGTTTTATTTTACATTTATGCACACTTCTGATATTTCTATGAGCTCACAACTACCAATTCGTATATGACCACTATATTCTCCAAACAGAAGTACTTGCTAACTGGTGAGGTGTTTTAGCGAAGTGAAAAGTCTACTTTGTGGTATATGCCATTTTATAGCTTAAGCAACTATGTATGTTTAGGCCAAAAAGAATATTTATATTTTACAATTCTAGTGTAGAACAATTGCAAAAATATGTAAAATCAAGCCATAGAAACAGTATTAAAAATGTATAAGCTAGTGTATATGCTCATCATCTAACTGATGTGCACCATTTTCTCTCTCTTTTTCTTCTTTCTTGTTCTCTTTTTCTTCTTTCTTGTTCTCTTTTTCTTCTCTTTTCTCTATTATCCCCACATCTTCTCTTTCTCCATTTCCTTTTGCCTTCTCTATATTATCTATTCCCTTCTACCTCCCCTTGTATTAAGCCCTCTCTTTTTTCTTGTCCCCCCATTTAATTTTCTCTACCTTTCTTCTCTGCCCCATCTTTTGTTACTTTTTCTGTCTTGCTCTCTCCCTTTTCACAAACCTTTTTTTTATTCTCTTCTTCCGCCTCCCCTAAATGCAGCACACACACCACTATGTGTCAGCCCAACTGTCTACCCCTCAACACACAGTGTGAACGAGAAGCCTTCTACACCCCAACCCATCCCATTGTACACAGTATGAATAAACGTGTTGGAGTGAGAGAGGCTGTTTATTCATAGTGTGTGCAACGGGGATGATCTAGGGGCAGGAGACTGCTATTCCATACTGTGTGCGGCTGGGTAGAGTTAGTGCGTGGGAAGATTCTTGTTTATCTTGTGCGCAGGGAGGTGGATTAGAGTGAATTATGAAACCAGTAAAACAGTAACTAACAAGTTGTTTTCATAGAATAATTGAATTGGCCAAAATATTGTTCCTTCTAAACTAAGCTTTCAAGAATGGGTTTGTGCTATATTAGTTCAGCAGACTGAATGTAAGCCATTATCTTAAACCCCACCAAGTCTGAAAAACAATTCTTTCTGTGACATACGTAACAATTACATATATGAGATAGTTTGGATTTTTTTCACAATTGCAACTTGGAAGGCAAAACTATGAGAAATGTCTTTTGGTGTTTTATTATGATATGATAACGAGGTGATAAGCAGAGATCCACCATATAAGATAATAAACCATTATGATTTCAGATTAGTTTTTTCCTAGTAAAATCTTTCGTTTTTCAAATGACCTCTATTAACAAAACCACATTGGGAAATAGGAAATCAACAAAACTTCAGTCTTCAGGGTGAATTTAATTTTCTTTCTGTTAATTTCTGTACACTATATTTTATAGATGCAAACAAGTAAAACGTGCATTAGAGAATATTAATACTCTAGTGTGCCAGGGGCAGCAAAAATATTCCACAGTGAGGTTTTCTATAATAGATAACTTCTTTAATAACAAAACATTTACGGAAAAAAGCTGCTATAGTGAACACAAAAGCATTACTTGAAAATAGATATTAATTATATGTGGATAATGAGAAGCTCATGAACTGAGTATTCATTACATAATTCAACAATGCAAATGAAAATCATTACCTTTCATTATTGTCCAATACAATGCACCACTAATATCCCACAAGCACATCCTTGTTAGCTTAGTTTAGATGGGTAACACTAATAATGTTTGGACCAAATTTTGAGCTTTATGTAGACACATTTATTACTGTTTTAGAAGTGTCATTATTAAATATTACTAATACTTCATAAATTGCAAAGGGGGGGTAAACAAGAAAGGAGGGCTAGGGACAAATTCCTCCCTAGGCCATTGTGATTTTAAGATTTGTGCCAAGCTTTTTCTGTGATTCTATTTACATTTGTATATAAAACATAGAAAGTCTATTGTAGTTTGGGTTTTAGGCTACATTTAAACCCAGAGTATTGGTTGTACAGGTTGTACTTTGGAGAAAGTCCAGAGAAAGGCTACTAAACTGGCTCATGAATTGTAGGATTAAATTTACAAAGAACTTTAAAGGATTTTAACATGTATAGCTTGGAATAAAGACATGACTGGGGGCATATGGAACAAACATTTATAAACAAAAGGGAAACAATGTGACAAAGGAGGAGAGTATATCTAAGAGAAGAAAAACTACCACAATAAGAGGGGAAAGGGTTTAAAAGTTATGTCGGGAAATAACTGACTAGTCTAAGTACAGGCATATGATATGGGGTATTCATGATATGGGGTAGTCAGGGGGTATTTATGATATGGGGTAGTCAGTAGTTAATCCAAGGGCTGGGGCTTGCAGAAGAAGTCAATAGTCAAGCTGAGGCACATCCACAATGTTGTAATGTGAGTTTGTGCAACAGAAGATGCCTGACAGATACTGTGCTCAATGACTAAGCACTGGCAAATCAAACAAGTTGATCAACTTACCAAAGATAAGGTCCTGGCAAAAATCCAATATATTTCAGGTTTAGCATACTGACCATTCACATCACCTATGTAATAAAGCAAAAAGATTTAGAAAGATGTATTTTGCAATGACAGGGGTACAGCATAAATCCCATCATTATATAGCAAGCCAGACACTGATGATGGTACAATATAACTCACATCATTATATACTAAGTGTCGGAATGCTTGATGGATAAGTAGGGGGCGTAGAGCATGGTAGGAAGGAGCCAAAGACAAGGTCCGAGAGGTAAATCCGGGTCAAGGCAGGCAGCGCAGGAGCAATAACGAGAGACGAGCCAAGTCAAAACAGGAGAGGTACACAAAGTCCAGAGAACAAAGGCGAATACCGGGAGGTCAAACACGAAAAAGGCAGGATAAATGAGGACTGGCACAGAGCAGGACAAGAGGCACTAGAAAGCTCAATAACTAAGCCCAGACTGGAGGGTGAGCAGGGTTTTTTATATCTTACAGGCAAGGTTCCTCCCACTGACTCACAGGTGTTACCACCTTCACCTGTGAGGATATGTAATCCCCACCATGGGGTTGAGTGTAAGTTAATTCTGTCTGCCCTGCACTACCGTGCGGTAGACAGCAGATGGCGTATGTGGCTGTGATCGAGCGGGAGCGTGATGGCCAGATGATCCGCCGCTTGGTTGGCGTCGCAGGAAGGACTGCAGGAGGACGGGGACGCAGTCCGCCCCGCAATGGAGCACGGCGTCCGGCTGAAGACCCCGGTAAGGGGTATGATGAAGGGCTGAGGGCCTGACACTAAGCTTGAATGTGGTACAGTACAAATCCTATCAATATATACTAAGCCTAACAGTGGTAACTTAACTTATTACATAGTGATCTAGACAAACACAGTGATATAGCATAACTCCTGTCATTATATATGCAGACATCGATGGTGATCCAGACACAGATGGTGGTAAGGCATGACTACTATCATTATACAGTGATCCAGACAAAGATGACAACACAGTATGACTCTTATCGTTATACAGTGTGATGAGCCAGACACAGATGGTGGTACAGCATGACTCCTATCATAAAATAGTGATTCAGACACAGGCGGTGGTACAGCATAACTTTATCATTATATACTGAGTCTGACAGTGGTACATCACAACTCCCATCATCACATAATGATCAAGACAAAGACAGTGGTACAGCATAACTCATATAATTTTAGAGTAAGCTATACTTAAGCCAGCATAACTCCCATCACTATATACTGAGCCAAGCAAACATTGTGGTATACCATAACTCCCAACAGTATATGCTAAGGCAGACATTGGTAGTGGTACACCATAACTCATCATTTTCGTTTGCATTTAGTTGCTTTTTCACTCTCACTCACACAGTCTCACGCTCTTACTCAACACTTTCCAACTTTCTCACTCTCTCTTACTCATTACCTCTGACTCACTCTTTCATGCTCTCTCACACTTTTTAACTCTCTCTCTCATTCATATTCATGCTCTCTCGCGTGCCCAATCATTTTATTCATGCTCTCTAGCATTTTCTCACTCCCTCACACAGTCTCACTTACTCCTATTCATGTTCTCCCTTTTACTCTCTCGTGCTCTCTTCACTCTCACAGGCTCTCTCACTTTCTTACTGTCTCGGCGTACGCCCTCTCACACCCTCAGGCTCTCACTTTCTCACTGTCTCATGCTCTCTCACACTCTCATGCTGTTGCAATCTCTCATACTCTCACTCCCCCTTATTCACGTTCTCTTGCATTCCCTCATGCTATCTAATGCCCTCTAACACTCTTAATCATGCTCTCTCGCACACTGATGGTCTCATACAGTCTCACTCCCTTTTTCTCTCTCAGGATCTCTCTGTTTCTCACTCTCAAGCTCTGTAATGCTTTCTCACACCTTTAATCATGCACTTACTCATGTTCTCTCATTCTCATACTCTCACTCACTATTATTCATGCTGTCTTTCATTTTCTCACTCTCATACTAATGCTTTCTGACACTGTTACTCATTCTTTCTCAAACTCTCACATACTCATTATTCATGCTGTCACTCTCTCTCACTCCTATTCATGCTCACACTCCCATGCTACAGCATTCATGTTTGTGCTTTCTCACTCACACCCTCACGCTGTCTTGTCGTCTCACTGATGGTCTCTCACACTCTCGCTCATGCTCTCACTAACAAACTCATGCTGTCTCACACTCTTACTCTTTCTCTTGCTGTCTCACACTTTCACTTACTCTCTCATGTTCTCTCACACTCTCACATTCTCTCACACTCTTACTCATGTTCTCTTACCATCTTACACTCTCGTTCATGCTCTTTCATACTCTCACTCAATCTCTTATGCTCTCAGTCAAGCTCACCCTCTCATACTCTCACTCATGTTCTCTTACACTCGCACACGATCTCACTCTCTCTCTCTTATGTCAACCTACCTTCTCTGTCAACTGCTTCCATGTCCCAGTGTCATATGGGTGACAATAAGGTTTTAAAAAAATATTTCAACCTGTGAGTGGAATTTTTTGTCTTCATCTTCTGGCTCAGTTGGTTTATTAGGCACATGTATAGTAAAGGCTGCATTTTTTCATCTGCTGTAAGTTCTCACACCGTACCTGGTAATTGGCATTGCCTTTAGTTCATAGTACTTCTTCTATGCAGGCCTAAATTTTGACACTTTATGGGTCTCTACCACTTCTGCTACACTTACCTACTATACTTTTAGTAAAGGAATAGTTTTTAACATTATTATTATTTTTACTGTATTCCTTTGGTAGTGCTGGACATCTATTTATTGTTATTTCCAAGCTATACACATTGAGATCACATAGTCTTACCTAATTATACACCATTTCAGTAGCTCTATTGTTATCACAAATATGTAAATCCTTCTGGTGACAGGGTATACAAACAAATTGAGAACAATATCAAGTGACACTCTTTTTTGGAAATTATGATTGGTCATTTCACAGATTCCTTAAAAAAACAAAATTAAAAAAAACATGATGTTGTTTGAATTTTCAGTGGGTCTGCAAGTACCCCAGGACATAATGTATGCCACATCACTGGCTATAACATTACTGTGATAAATTACTGATGCCATGATTATGGAGATTATCATTGACTCATCATCAATCACAATTTGTTTCAAATCAATTTCTTTAGCTTTCTTGCATAAACACAAGTTTTCAGTAGAGGGCTTAGTGTGATAAACCAACTTGTACTAAATGCACAGAATACATTAAACTGTTACCAAGCGCCATTGGGTACTCTTCAATAACTTTTCAGAATTTAAATGATGCATAAACTTAGGACACCACAAATGATAGAATTAAATTATGTAGCCAAGTGTGACACTCACCTGTTACTCAGCAACCTGCTGGCTGACTTTGGCCACCTTTTCCAAACCAAATTTCCTTTTTTGTTAGGGGCTCCGTAACCAATGAGAATAGAGGACTGGCACTTGGTGGGTACCTCAGGCAGAAAGAGGTTTCAGTAGAGTGAGAATTTGCAGAAATAAATTACAAAAAGAAAGGATCGTGATTGCAAAACAACCCTGTAAACCTATCTGAATTTAATACTTCTGATTATTGTCAAACCTGATTGTAAGGGCCTCACCTCAGATATCATTCCTTTGAGGGGAGAAGAATGTTCATTCTGTGCAATGAAAATGAATCAGATTATAAGTATGTATTCATTGTAAGTCAGTATTCTACCAGTGTAGCAATAAGGTACTCTAACAATATCTTTGAATATAACTACAAAGTTTAAAACTCACTACATGTTAATGTTCTCTTTCAGTGAAGTAAAGTTTGCTCATTGTGTGGAAAAAGTGAGGATGGAGGTTCCTTTAAGTAGCAAGTTCTATTTTGTATCTAAATACAAATTTTGTATGTAAATAGTTTAATTTTGCAGTTAGGGAAACATATACCTTATAATAATGTATTATTCCTTGGATGTGTTCAAAGTGTTAGTGTTAAAGATATTAAAATACCTTTACACTTACCGCAAGACACTAGAACCAGTTTGGTGCAGCAACCCCTATGAGTGAACTCAGAAGGTATTCATGATTGTTGGCAAGGTAGACTGAAATCAGCAGTTTTAAGGCACATACTTTATTTCATTTTACACGATAAACAGAAAAAGAGATGCTTAAAGTAGATTGTATATACTTTACTGAAGTATTTTGTATTTAAATTCATCACACAAACTAGATATGCAACATTCATACACCCCAACACTTCAGGTGCTCAAACTGGGACACATTCATTGGGAACATGGTTATAAGCAGGCTGGGCCAGTCTGCAGGAAGGTGGCTGGGGCTGTGTCTTACAGATAACATGCCTGATGAAGGGACCTGAGAGGTATTGAAAGATTGCAATCTATATTTACTCAGTTAGCCAATAAAGGTATCATTCAAGTTCCACTTGTCTCATGTTAATTCTAGGGCTAACATGATACCAACTCTCATCTTTTAACCTCGTGGGGTAGTGAAGCCAAACACTGTAGTGTGCTGTTATATCCTGGTTCACAGCTTCACTGCATTGCAAGAAGGCCATAAGGGAGTTGTCAAAGGCAGGTCAAAGATCTCCCTGACTGGCCCAGGATTCCCACTGCCAGCAAAAGCAAGATAGTGGGGCTACTTGATGGGACAGTGCCCAAGATTGAGGACTATCCAACAGGAAACAGGATACTTAATAATATAAAGATCACAGGACCATTAAAGGCAGTCTATGTTGAATTTACAGTTTTAATACATATATAACATACATCACTCTCCTCTCTGTTTCATATTATTGTACAACTCCTAGTTACCTGATCACACCTACTTAAATTTTGGTGCTACTGATTATTTGTTATTTATTGGTATGGGGGGGATTACTGGTAGATCTTTCTCCTGTGACAAATGTCTCTTTAGATTAGTTAGATAATTTTAGTGGCTGTTTGTATGGTACTTGAAATCAGGGACTTCAACCCTTAAATGCTAATGTGTATAAATGCAGAAAGCATACAGACCTGCTTACTGATCACTGAATTGCTACAGTATTTTGCTGTAAAGAGGGAAATGAAAATGTTAGTTGAACATTGCTGTAATACAATACAGTTAATGGAAATGTGACAGTTCTTAACAGTTAAAAAGTTCAAAGCGGTGTCACTCATAAGTAGTTAAGGTTGTTGGAGGCAGTTACCGATAATAGCTATTTATCTATGTATTAGGATGATATTACATGAATCAGAGGCAATGTAGTTGTAATATGAAAATTACGTATTATAAAACTCCGGAGATGACAAAATTGAGTGACAAGTATTTACACTAATTGCATCATCTTCTAGAAGACTCAAATGCGTACTAGTTTTAGATTCATACAGTAATAGTATGATCTGTTCATGCGCTGTACATATGATTTGACTATTAAAATTTCTTCAGTGTCCCAGGCAGCCTCCTGAAAAATAATGTACATTATGTTGCTTTCCAAGTACTGTAAAATGCATTATTTAAACCTGTCAAGAAAATAAAATAAACTTAACTTAGGGAGCAGCTGCAGCTATATAGCTGTGACTCTTCAACAGCACTGACCTGAGTTGCCTCTATGTCACTGTTGCTGTCAGCAAGGCTCAATCAGGAGTGAGCTGGTAATCAATAGGAGTGATCTGATCATTGACAGTTACTGGATCAGCCAGGTAAAAAGGTAGAAAAAAATATAGTTAATTACTAATTCAGCTCAACATTTTTTATTTTATTAAATCACATAATTGATACGTTAATACTGTCTGATCACTTATTAGTGACATAAGAGGTAATTGATGTTTGATTGTTCTCATTGATCAATGTCAGTGGCCTACACTTGTCATTTAAACATGACCTGATAGAGATTACAGATTTTGTTTTTAATTTGACAATAATCATTTTATTTTTTTTTACTTTTTAACTGAATAATAGATATCTGATCACTAAATTTCATTACCCTTTAGGTCACCGATCATTGATTAGTGTCAGTGATCAACAGCCAGTGGCCTAATCTAATCATCATCCCTATCATCAACACTACAAATAAACTCTAATATCTAACTGCACTTAATATTATCACTATTCACTAATAGTACCCCAAGACTACCCTTACACTATCTCCTAAACCCTAACCTACCTTTTAGATATTCTGTTAATAAATTGCATGCATTAACCCAGGGAAGGAGAGACAACACAAAAGATTAAAAACAGTTTGTCCCCAAACCAAGGGAAGGAGAGGCACAACATTACAAAATGAGACTGCATGGACTCCAGCATGCAGTCATTACCCTGATACATACACCAATTGTCAAAAGAAAAAACTCAAAATCTTGTCTTCTGGTTAGATTGACTCCAGTGGTTCACCTAGAAAGGTAACTGGCAATGAAAATCAGGTACACATTCTTGGTTCAGCTGTAATATATACATTATGGGGGTTATTTTGGTGTTTAGGGATAGTTTCACCCCAAATCATGAGGTGCCCCTTCCTGGTTCAATTATAAAAAATAATCCATACCAATATTTAGGTAGTCTCTTTTGACTGTGAAACATATGTGATATCCATGTGCTCAGGAAAAGTGGAAGATTCATTTTGTTTTGTGTTTTTTAGTTGTGTTGAAACATTTATCCCAAAACATGCCTGTGAAAGGGTAGAGAAAAGAACTCCTGTGTTAGATTTGCGGTTGCAGTGGATCACCTCGATGTAGGTAGGTATGTGGGGTATTGTTGAAATCTAGGAGGGGGCTGTTTTTAATAATAAGTTTTCTGTGATTATTTTGAGTAATTAACCCACATATGGCAAAAGTGCACAATTCTGATTCACCCGTGCAAATTTCTCAGCTTGAATTTGAATTATGAGCATTCATAATTTGGGGTCTCTTCTGGCCATGTAACACTGACATACAACATACAGGTGGTGTCGATGTGCTTAGGAGATGCATGAAGTTACATTTTTGGGGGTTTTTTTTCCTGGTAGTCCAGCATGTAGCATCCATCCAAAAACATGCCTGACATGTGAAAAAGGCATAGCAAAAACTCCTGTGTTTCTATTAGATTTGTGGTAGCTGTCGGCCATCAAGAAAAGTAAGTGGGGTGTGTTTGAGTGTAGTTATTTTCAGTTTGTAGCCTCTTTGGACATGATTCGGGGGTTTCCCATGGCTGTGTTACACTGACATACCACACATATGTGCAGAGGTAACATGAGAGATTCATATTAAGTGTATTTCCCTTGCTACATTAGGCCATCTCTCCTGACATATGCCTGACACATGAAGTTGAGAAAAAAATCTTTTGTTCTAGGATAATTCATGGTAACTGATGTGTCTTCAAATATAGTGTTATGTGGGTTATTTTGTGAGTTATTTTGATATTTTTGGTTCAGCCCTAAAAATGTCATGGCTTGGAACCACTTTGCACACTCATGATTTCGAGGCATTTTGTGACCATACGATTATGTAATATAACACACATGTAACACGTCATTCAGGAGACTTTGCAGATTCATATATGTCATATATTTTTTCCCTCATTCTACTGGTGTATGTATCTCTAAATTCTATTCAGTACAATATATAACTTTATATCCCAGTGTTGAGTTCTGATTGACGTGTGGGACAAAACAGATAGAATGATAGAACCAGTGATCTTAGTTTCTTGTGATGTATGCTGCAGTTGAGTGTAAGCGTACAGCTCCCTTTTTGTCACTTTTTTATTTTAATTCAAAACATCCCACTCTGATATCATTTTAACCTGATGTTTCACACTGAACTTATTAGTGTTGTAATTAAGTAGAATAGCTAGATAAAAATAGCTATTCTAAAATAGATAAATAGCTAGATAAAAAGTTGAAAAGTGGATTCCTAAATGTTACATAGTTATATATGTTACATGTTGGTTTACCCTTAAATCCAAAACTACCAACAGTAAACAAATTATTGTATTTTTTAACATACTAGACCTGTCTTTACTTAATTTGTCATTATCCAAAAGTTTTATAATATATCTTTTACTTTTCTCATACTGTGATTTCCTAAAGGGCACTTTATGGGACTGTTAAAAATGAAAGCTGCAAGCTTCATCATATTACTTTGCAAATCAGTGTGAGAATTGTAAAAATTGTTAAAAGCATTATAATAAGACACAGCTTTGGGACATCTGGATCTCAGCTTGTTGCCATCACCCATACTGTTTAATTATATTCTAACCCAACATGTTTTTAGTGTAAATGTATGAATCTTTGTTTATATTTGAATTCAAAGTACAGTATTAGCTGAAAATAATTTTGCGGAGATTGTGTCGCACTGTCTGACTTATAGCTCTAACGACAGAGGTTTGCAGTGCTCTGAGTTTGCTTATGTTTACTGATTTCTAGTGGGAATACAACTCAAGCCATATGTAGTATGGAGTTTATGATGAAATGTGATCTAATCATTGAAGCCCAAAACTATTTAAAATTATATAAACAGATGTGGAATGCAGTTTTTTTTAGTGATATTTATTTCAGATTTCTAGAAGTAGATTTGGAGCTTGTTTATATAATCAGTGAACTTTCATAAGGCCAATTGTTAGTACCAATAGTTACTACTTAAAAGAGTATTGTCTTGTAGCTGCGGGGAGCATGGGCAATATGGAGTTTTGTGAGATGGAATTCTATAGCACTTGTTAAGAAACGTTTGGTTAACACCTGTGCATAAAAAGCCTCTGTTGAAGAAGGGGCTACATAAGACTCTGATTACTGTATCAAGATTCCTTATAAGTCGTGCTATAAACATTGTGAACACTCAACTTTATCTGCCACATAAATTAGAGTCACTTATCTGAAGTGAAGCCGGAAGGTAGTATGAAGTAGAGGTCTGGAAGAGAATAAGAAAATCATATTCAAAGTAATGATCTGTGGAATATGGTCTAACAACAAATGATTGGGAATGACATGACACAGACTATGTATGGGGTTGCACAAGTGCTGGCATTCAAATGTTGTACCTTTTTCTTACTAATTGTAAAATATGACTGATGCGTAGACTCTTTATAATCCTTACTTTGGACATATTATTATTATTATACCAACATACTTCTTTGAGATTATTAATAAAATCAGGAGTGAGTAAAGAATTTGCATGCAATCTCTTGCGAGCCTTGTAACTAAATGGGAAATCTGCCTTTTAAAGCCATTTCATTAATTCATCCCACATCTTATGTGTAAAGAAACATAAAAACACTTAAGGGCATTTAAGAACCATTTGGCCCATCTTGTCTTCTTATTTTATCTTGCTGTAAAAAACCTCAAACTTTATTTTATCCGTATTGTCTTAAATTCAGAGTAGCCATATGGCTATTTTAATAACCTCACTGAATAGTGTAATTATGGATATAGTACATAAAATACAGTTCTGCCATCTTTTGTAGTAGTTTTAGATAACTATACTTTGCAGATTAATAAACTGTATAGCATATAGACTGTTAATATAACCAATTAAACATTCTATTAATGGATAATTTAATATGAATGTTGGGTGCCAAACAAAATAGTTTTATTATCTTGTATCTACTATCTTAAAATCTCACTTAACTTTCTTAATTTTGTCTCATATCACTATTTCCTAAAATCCAACCCTGTGTACCTATGTAAACCACTTGTATGTTACATGGGAATTATGTATACATTTTTTTTAATTCAATCAACGTTTTATACAGTTTGGGGTTTTTTGAATCACATCGTCTGTATCACTTACTGGGCTTGGAAATTTAATGCAATTAGTATGCTGTAGTATCCTTAGAGATAATTTTGTTACTATATCTGTTAAAAATGTCTGTATTGTTAGTTTTCATAAAACTCTTAAGTGTGGCACTACTTTTTTAATAGCAGCATACCCATTTGCAATTTGCTGAGCATTTCTCTTTGTTCTCCTTTTCACAAAGATGAAGGCAGGTTTATGATGAATAGCTTGACAGCCCTTTACTAAGTACGTTATAATAAAAACGGGAAAACTACTGAGGCATGTTAGAAAGCCTGTTAGCTAAAGCATCTTTGCATAACAAGAGTTCTTCATGTGAATGTTACCATAGCACATAGGTTTCAATTCAGCATTTTATAGCTGACGTTTGCAATTGATTTGGGAATAATGCCAAAGCTTAATTTGCTCTGGGTTTATATTTCCACCTTCATCCTTAAAGCCCTGCCCAGAGGAGGAAAGCCATTGTTATCTCTCTGCTACTGAACAAATCTTGACGTGTCAACTTTGCTAAATGTTACATAAGATAAACTAATGTCTTTCGGCAGTAGTAATGAGGATTTTACAGTTTTATGACAGATGTAATCAAAAGGTTTTCAACAGAACACATTATATTAAAACACACTATTCTTGTGTATTTCTGCTTTTTTTGTTTTAAGCCAATTTCTCAAATGAAAAAATAAGGCAAATACTTTATATTTTTTTGCTGAGTATTTTGCTGGTGTATAACTACTCCATTGGCTATTAAGTGTGGGTATGCATGTGTGTGTAGTGCTGTATTTTGTCAGAAAGACGAAGGATGGGGAACAGTATTAAAAACGGGGCTTGATAATAGATATGGGGATATTTGAGGGAGAAAGGAAGGAGATATGAGATAAAGTTAAGAGAGAGAGAGAGAATGAAGGATGGTGAAAAAGAAGAAAGATAATGGGAAAATGGGATGATAATGATAATGGGAGGAATGGCGAGAAAAGGGGAGAAATAAAGAGGAGATTAAGTAAAGAGTCAATGTAAGATGGGAGGAGAGATAAAGTGAAATGCGAGAGATGAGATATAGAAAAACAGGAGAGGCAATGACAAAGAAGGGATCAAAGAAAAGGAGGAGAAATAAAAGTGAAAAAGCAGAGGTAAGGAGTAAGGAAAGAGAGCGAAAGGAGGAGAAATAAAGAGAAAGAGGGGGATAAAGAAAAAAAGAACAGGAGAGATAAACAAAAAAGGAAAGGTGAGATAAATAGTCGGGGGGGATAGGGAAAGGCTGAGGTAAAGAGAAAAAGAGGGAGAAAAGGAAGAGAGAAGGAGGGAGAGAAAGGGTGGAGAGATAATGGAAGAAAGGATGAAAAGAAGGAGGAGAAATAAAGAGAACTGGAAGGGATAGAGAAAAGGAAAGAGAAAATGAAACGGACAGGGAGAATGGGAATGATACAGAGGAATGGGGAAATGAGAAGGGGGGATATTGGCAAAAGGGGGATAGATAATGAGACAGGAGGAAAATTATGAGAAAAGGTTTGTTTGTGTTTTGAAACTGTTTGCATGTTAGGGCAAGTATGGCTAGCAGCCATAGGACAAGCAGTTGTATGGATGCAAGGCAATTGTAAGCCAGGAGGTTTATGTGAATGTGTGTGTTTATGGTCAGGCATTGTAAGGGTACTGTATATGTGTGCATTATGACTCCATTAATGTTCCTGTTTTTTATTTGATCTATAGCTTTAGTTCTGAATTATTTTGTGATTTTTTTCAGTTGATCTATACTTGCAATGATGTGTTTCCATTTGATCTATACCAAAAAGAAAAAGGCTGCTATCGATGCAGAGTCAGGTAGGTCATGTGTATGTGCCCCAAGTGCAGTGCACAAATGGGACAGGGCACAGTGGTGAAACCAACAGGGCAGCAAAACAAGGTTTTACCTAAGGTGGAGAAAACCTTTGACCAACCATCCCTAAGCCCCACCCATCCGCTCAATAGTTGTTGTGGGGCACGAAGCCAGGAAGTTGCCCTCACATGGAGAGACAAAAGTACAGTCTTGTGAAGTCTTCAGCCAGATAAGCTGGCGACCTGTTTAGGAAGAAAAAGCTTTGCGGTGCTATCTTTGTCCCCAAACAATGGGGAGCTATTTGGGGACAGAGTTGGCTCAGGGAAGTTGTTTGGGCACATAGATGGCACTATACAGCTGTTTGTTGACAAAGATTGCAGATATAAACTATATGGCACAAAGATGGCACTGTTAAACTGTGTGGGTGCAAAAATGGCACCGTTAAACTGTTTGGAGACAAACATGGCAGATACAAGTTGATTGGGGACAAAGATGACACAGATAAGCTGTGTGGATGTAAATATGCCACTGATGAGTGGTTTGTAGACAAAGATGGCACTGACAAATGACAAGCTGCTTGGGCACTTTAGGCGCTTTGCATAAACTGGATTGAGTCTCAACTATGTATGTTTACATACACTGTCTAAAATGAGAAAAATTGAGCTCCAGACACTTGTTACCTGTAACAGGGAGGTTCCAGATCAATCTTAATGTTGAGTGATCTTTTTTTCTCCCCGTGGACTGAACATGACCTGTGGCTATGGCCTTTATTTTATTTTTTTAAAGAAAAGTTGGATTAAGAAATGGTGTGGCACCATAAGAGGAAGGGGTGGAGTTTATAGAGGAAGGGGTGAATCATAAAAAAGGAAAGGGTTTGTATACATATAATTACTTCAGATTAAATGTTCATTTTGTTTTAGGCACATTAATTTTCCGGTAAGTAATTTCATTTCATGGCCATTCGCTTTGGACTAAATTCGGTCGCCTTTTTTTTTGGCACCAGTAGTAGTAGGGCACTGAATCTGAGCAGACAGACACTGGCAGATGATGTGCATGCAGCCCGTGGAGCAGGACTGAATGTCAACAATATGATGGAAATATTAAGAAAAGATTCCCCCAGATTAAGGCAGGTCAATGAGGTACAGAAGTAATAGTAGAGCACTGGGCAGGCAGGCACATGCAGCCATTTGGAGCAGAACTGAATTCCCCCAATATTACAGACATTTTTAAAAAAGGTTCCCCTAGATTAAGGACAGTCAAAGAGGTGCAGCCAACTCCCACAGGTTGCTCAATCCATCAATCACAGCTATAACAATCAATGTGGCCACCCCAATCAATCAGTCATTGATAAATACCCTCCGACACAGTCCCTCCCACTTTACTTCAGCAATGAGAACCAAAGCGGCTTGTAATGACACCAAAATGGCTTGTAATTGCAGCGGCTACATGTGGCGATGAATGGATGAATCTTGATGAATCTCTGGCACTTTTGCAGTTTGTTTTTGTTAGTTTTGTTGGCGATCTCCTTCATTATTGTTGATTCGTACGCTATCTTTGTTAAGAATAAAGTTTGAACGAAAACAAATGCACAAGTTTAATAAAAGACTGATAACAAGATATAAATGACAATCCCAATTCGCCTGGGTGAAGCCCAGCCCATAAATAATAGTCAAAAATAAGCTTGCACTTTTGAGTCTTGAATGCATAAAACAAAGATTTTTATTCAACTTGCCAAATCATCATCGATGTTTAGGTCCATATACCAAACCATTATGTACTAAGGCTCTAAAAGTTGCTTAAATACATGACCAAACTACATACAAGTATATACTCACCTACTACACCTATGTATGATAGCAATCCACCACTCACCACTCTAAGGCTAGGTTTCCACTTGGTTTTTGTCCTGCGTTATTTTCTTGATGAAAAGCGCCAAGAAAACTGCCACTGCATTTTTCTGCGTTTTGGCGTTTTTTCTGGAGTTTTTTCTGGCGTTTTAGCCTCTCTGTGGAAATTGCTTTTTTGACCTTAGGCAGTTTTTCCAGCCTTTACACATTGGAATTTTCACCCAGCTAAAGGGGATTAGGATAAATGGCAAATATCTGCCCCCTCCTGATGTCATTTCCTTGGTAGAGTTCTACTTGAACGC
>VKOC01000001.1:10017859-10032088 GCA_009364415.1 Spea multiplicata
GCTGCTGCGGCAAGGTGGGGGGTCTCCCCCTCTTCCGTGGTGGCTGGGGATCCGCGGACCCGGAGGGACCGGCAGCCAGGTACGTTACAAGGGCTACTTAATTTTAAGGAGTTTATTCATTTATGTATTTATTTCACCAAGTTCCACGCATTTCAATTATACCTAATTATAATCAAATCTTGAGAATTGTTGGCTTTAATTACTGTGTCATAGGGTTATATGTTGTAAGCTCATTTGTGCAGGGCACTCCTTACCTGTTGTCTCTGTAAGTCAAATGGTTATGTTACATACTAATTGTTGTGTCCTGTCCACCCATTGTACAAAGCATGGAATTTGATGGCGCTATATAAAACAATAAATAGTAATAATAATAATAAAAAAAAATACATAAATGCAACTTTAGTGATACAGAATAATTGTAATGTTTAAACTGTACATTTTGGTTTAAAATTTTAATTTTCAATGCTTAGACAAAATCATATTTTTGCTAAAATCAATTCAAAGTATATTCACACAAAAATACTGCTAGATAGAGATCTACTGTACAAACACAAAATCTCTATCTAAAGGTCACTACAGATTTATTATAAGCGGAAACCAGAAAATGTAGGACATATCTGGGTTACTAATGTATTCCCTCTGGCTGCTATTTAACCATCTTTGACGTCCTGACAGAAACTATTGTTATCATTTTGCTGGTGGCGATACGTTTATACATACCATGTTGGTCATGACACCCAATAGTGCATTCATATGTGGCTTTCAGATTTCACTTTCGATATGTCACAATGACCCATTACTAGAACTATTGTTGTTTATTTTATTTTTGCAACACTACCTATAAAAGCCACATAAAAGAAAAACATAGAATAAATAGAAGAAACATAAAAGAAAGGTTTATTAAACAGCATGTTTAATGTAATTGCAAGTGTGAGAAGTTTAATTTTAATCTAGGTATGGCTTGTTCCCATTTTGGTGCCCATTGGTCTTTAAAACACAATTGTTTTATATACAGTACTGTAGATAAGGTGGATGAACGATATATCTGACCTAACTTGCATAAGTCAATTTATCTTTATCAAGCAAATTAAATCTCCATGGAAAGATGGATAGATTGACTACTCAAATAAAATTACTTGTGTGCCTCAAATGTACAGGCAGGACTATTTACACAGGTAAAGCCAATTGCAGCTTTCTTGGCCTAATTAGAAATGGTTACAAAAGACTAGGCTATTCCAATTCAGCCTCTCCCTTATCTCAGCCAAGAAAGTTGGGTGACTACAAACCTCTGCATGGTTTTCTGTTGGACTACATGAAACGTGTGTTAACGTGGGAAGTGAAGAAGCCACCCCAACCTTAAGGAGCAAAGTTGATGTTTATTTAGGGAAGCCTAAAGTCTTGAACTGTCAGCTGATCTGAACAAAAGTGTTCCTCCTTCTTGGAGAATCAAGCCCCCCTGGTTTACAAGGGAGATCTTTATTCTCCTCAGTCGGCCTATTTACACTAAGGAGGTCAAAATCGGAAGCCAGAGTCAGAAAACCAGGAAAAACTGAAACGCTGTTTAGTATCCAAGGGTCGGGTAACGGAGGGCAGCAGAGTCGAGGAAAAGCCAGGTTCAGTACACAAAACAACTCTAGTTGATGAAATCAACTCACAGGAAGCTCAATAGGGAAACAATCCCTGAGCACTGAGCTATGCTATGCTCAGTGCTGGATTTTAAACTTGCCGTCTGGGAGAAGCCTCGCCCCCAACCGCCATGTCATCCGTGTGCGTTCCCCAGCGTCTCCATTCGGGGACGCATAAAGTTTGTTGAGGGTGCGCGCGCCTAGTGGCAGGCATGCTGGCAGAGGAGGAGTGGCAGACCCTGACACTTTGAGAAACGTCAGGCTATGACGTCTTATCCCTGTGTCTGTTTTGTATTGGTATGCCGACTGTGAAGGGTGTCAGCTGGGGGAGCTGTTTTCGGTCAAGCCTTGGGTAGCCCTGAAAGTATCACTGCTACCAACACATTGGCATGCAGGGCGGGGTCCCTCAGTGACCCATAAATTAAACAGCAAAAGAGGCTAAGACCACAAGCGCGAAGCACCCAATCTGCCTATCCAGATGCCTATCCAGGTGCCTATCCAGGTGAGTGTGGAAGGCTCTTCGCTAGCATTTGCATGGTGTGCCAGGTGACCAGCCTCCTGCAGCTTCATCATCCTGCCCCTCTCTTTTGCTTGCAACAAGTACAGTGTTTAGAGCTGTGGCAACTGGAGGAAGTGCAAGGTAGTACCTGTGATATCAGCGTGGGGTCTTTACAAGCACCACCCTTCTGCTGCTAGGTCCTATGCTTTATACCAAACCTGGTGGCAAGGAAGAATGACAGGCATGCAGGTTTTTTTTTCTTGATTGACAGGCTGGATTTGGCAAAGTGAGATGGGCATGGACATGGGGGGGGGCGAAGGTGTATGGACACTGGTAGGAGAGAGAGAGATATAGACACGGAGATGGACACTTAAGGAAGGAGGGGGCAGAGGGGTATAGCAACAGGGAGTGGGAAGCAGAGGAGTATGGAGACTGAGGTGGGTATTGGACCAGAGAGTTATTGATGCTAAATTGGGGATGGAGACAGAGGGGTAGGAACACAGAGATCAAGAGGGAGAAGGACAGAGAAGGGAGGAGGGGCAGATGGGTATAAACACCGAAGGGGCGAGACATTATAGGCAGAAGGAGAATATGGACACTAAAGGGGGCAGGAAGAAGAGTGGTATTAATACTACGGGTGGGATGCTTAGTTGCAGAGAGAGCCAGATACTGACCCAGCTGACTGCACTTTTACATACTTTTTATGCAATGAAAAAGCACTCAATATTTACTCAATATTTGCATAAATATCTTTGTGGACATGGTGTTCAGACATTTTGAGTGGGTAAACCCCCTATAATTCATTTTAGAACACTCTTAAAGAATGCAATTTGTCAAAAATAAAATGTTATTAGTTGCTAATACTAATAGTAAGTAGAGGACTTACACATTATAGAAAACAGTTTCCTAAGTGTCAGCTCATGGCTAAATCAATGCTTATGCATGATATATCTCTGGATACTAAATTCTTACTGCCTGCAGGCTAAACAATGTTTCTAACTCTTTGTTATTTCTGATCCTTGAACCACAACGCAGGGTGTTGGAAATCACATTTAGCAAGGATTATCTGTTGGCATTTCATGAAGGAGAAACTAGCGTTATTAATGAAAACTGACATTCACTTTTGAGAGAGACACTCTCTTTTGGTCACTTTGTTACCAGGTGGTCACCTTTACTTATTGAAATTATAGTCCCACTGGGAGAAAGATGCCATATAAATATTACTTATTATCATTATTGTAGTGTCTGACCATGGTCAACATATTCACCATCACATTGGCAGTCATCTGGTTAAATAAAGAAATCGCTATATCTAGCCAATTATACATAATAATGAAACTTATAAAGGATAATTAAAATTTTAAAAAATATGAAATCATCGCCAAGAGAGTGTAGGAAACAAAACATTAAAAACCTACCACAGTTTGCACAGCAGTGTCCATCGTTAACTTGAGTACTTAGTAGTTTATGTTCTTTTATACTTTTTTGCCAAATAAAATGTTTTGTTTTTATGCAAAACTGCCTAAAGCTAAACTGCAACATTAGTATTTTACTTATACTTTTCTGACAAATGGTAGTTCTCAGCAATTTTTTTCTGTGATAAAAGCTATTTTTAAAGCAACTTTATTCTGCAGACTATGCATCAGGTTGCAGAGACAGGAAATATATTAGGAAAATGACACCTACTGTGTAGTATCAAATCTTAACTTTAATTAATGGGGATCCAAATATCTAATGGCATTTGAACAATTGTAATTTCTGCTGCTTCCTGTCATAGTTTTGCATGCCAGGTTTATAACCTTCCCACCTTGCTTTTTCCTTTCAATTATAGTCTGGATCTGTTTTCAGTCTCTCCTCTGTATAATCTTTTAATACAGATTATGTGCTGCTTTCTACAATTTCCTTATAGATGTTTATTTCTTACATATTTCATGCCATTTTTTTTCATTAAAATATAATGTAAAGGAATAGACTTGTGTTGTCAGAAACTAATTAAATTTCATAAATATTTTCAGAAAGTAGATTTTGCAATCTACTTTGTAATATAAGGGTTAACATTCACACATTACATTAAATTTAGTTTATTTAATTATTTGTTTCTTAATAAAGGCAACACATCGGCGTATAACAAATTAATGAATTATTAAATACATTCTAATAGGAACAGAAATCAGCATATATTATTGCATGCTTTCTGATAAATTAGTAAAAGGAATATAAAAAAATGAATTAAAAAAAACCATACATAAACTAGTTTGTGCTTGCTAATTAAGACAATAATTCTCGGGTCTCTGAAACAAATGGAATTATAGAAATAATTTTATTATGATAGCCTCAATGTATTGCTTCACCTTTATATTTTTCAAATATCTTCATACATACATATATATCTTGATCAATAACATTTCCCCCCTTTCCTCAGTAATGTAACTGAATTGGCAGAAAGAAAAAATAACCTCAGAGGTACAAGAGACGTCAATGATAAATGGGAAATACTCAAGACCAAAAACAATATGTCCACAAAATTAGAATTTGATGGTCCATCTGGTCTGCTAATTTTTCCTGCTCTAAAAGACCCTATTTGATGCAAGTTTAGAGTAGTGTCCGGAGCCATGGAGGTATGAACCAGCAGCCCCATACTCTATATTATAGGTAATACACCTAACCGTTAAGCCACCAGTTGGCTTTTGGGTCCCTAGTGTCTCTACTTCCCATGGACATAGGATACATGCCTTCTCCTGTCACACCTGTTGCTTGTTATGGAAATCAAGGCCACCCCAGCATCAACCTCACAATCAGCCACTCACCCAGAGAAATAAACTTCCTGGACACCACCATCCATACATCCCTGTATCACAAACCAACAGACAGACCAACTTACCTTAAAAACAACAGCTTCCACTCTAAACATACAAAAAACTCTATCATATACAGCCAGGCCATAAGATACAACCGCATCTGTTCTGATACAGCAGATTGTGACAAACAGCTCCAGAAACTAAGAGGAGACTTTATGAACCAGGGCTACAATGCCAGGGTAATTGACAACCAGATACAGAAAGCCACCAACATTGCCTGAAAAAATTACTAAAGTACAAAGAACATCATACTGGAACCCGTGTGCCTCTATACTGGAACCCGTGTGCCTCTAGTGGTCACTTACCAGCGAAATATTTCCACAGCCTCCCCTACTTTCCCTCATACAGCCCCCCAATCTTAAACAACTGATAACCCTGAAGAAAATGGCACTTTCCCCTGCCTACAAGGAAGGTGTAAAACATGCACACACATCCACACTGTGGACATGGTGCCTATACCAAATTCAAATACACAAATATTAATGGGACTGATCCCATTAGAGGTGTGAATACCTCCTGACACCTCCTTTTATGACTCCAATCCACCTCTGATTTTAACACTATTGACTGATCAAAGAACCTTGCCTTAGACATTTTGATGTTATCTGCTTCCCATTCTTAACCATGTTATTTGACTGATACTTAAGGAGAGGTTTTTCACATTTTTGTATAACATGCCTGATGAAGGGACCTGAGAGGTCTTTAAAGCTTGTAATCTATATTTACTCAGTTAGCCAATAACGTATCATTCAAACTTCACTTGTATCATTCAAACTCCACTTATCATCCAAACTCCTGTAATTCTATGGCTAACACGGTACCAACTCACATCTTTTATAAATACCTGGGCATGGTGCTAGCTCTGTGACATTGTTTTCCTGGTCCCTGATTGTCTTGGTAGTAATGCTGCAACTACTGCTGCATTTAACACAATTTTTAGGCAAGAGGCTGCCTTCGTTTAGCATGAGTCATTTGTTTGCTTTGGTACAGAGGAAAAATGCCTGCAATGGTCTGTTAATGACGAGATACTGCACAATTTGTTAAAGATTCAAAGTTCCTGAAAGAGAGAGTGAGGAAAGCCAAAATAAATACTGTGCAGAGAAGATGTTAAAGACTGACCTGAATATTAATGATATTTACTGCCTGTGGGATCAAATCAGAGGGACAAACACAGTAAGGCTACAAAACATTGGAGTGTGTCACCTCTAAAGAAACCCAAGAGATGAAGAAGAAAGATGAACCCTCTCTGCTTTATGTTGCTGCATGGTGGTGGGGAAATAAACCACATACGGTACAAAATGAGATGGGGATTTAGAACTGAAAGGGTGGAGGTTCCTTGTGCAGTTAAAAAGAGAATGAGGAGGGGGTTAGTGGAATAGTTCATGCTCCCCAGAGTTTCTCCAGCGGTAGCATCGGAGGATACTATTATGCCATTCCTGTGCCATTCCTGTGCCATTCCTGTGCAGAAGGTGTGGATGCTATAGGCACACTCAAGCATCCTGCACAGATGACCCTAGGTCCCTATGCTGGAATTGTAGAGAAAAGGGCCACCTTACTGCTTAGTACAAGCTGTGTAATGGATGTGGCAAGCCATGTCATGTTTATGAAGACTGCCACCAGCAAACCCAGTGAATCCTGTGTGACACTCCCTCATGAGGATGGAGTGGAGGTCCTGTGAGACAAAGGAGAACTCCAAAGTACTGGAGATGACACAGTGGAATCATCCAAGAGGAAGTCAGAGCCAGGGACCTGTGTCCTGAAAATGGCTTGAAGCATACAGAGTTATGAAGGTGTCGCCTGGGAAAACAATTTTAATTGGTGTTATTTTTAAAAGTTTTAATGTTCATCATGAATGTATATGCTTCACCAGGAATGAAAATGTGGACATTTTAGAACACATCTCCATGATGTTAATAGAAGTGGAGAATACGAGAACCAAAACGTATATAGATGTTCCCACCAGCTTAAAAATGTGATTATTCATTTTAAATTGAAAGATGTGTGGAAGCAGCTGAAACCATTTGATCCTGGATTTACATGGTCTAATGGCATCGATTTTATGTTCTCCTTCACCGTTTTTAATCTTAAGGATGTGTTTTTTTTCAAAATTTTTCATCCTGTCCCAATGTCCTATTTGGGACATTTTTGAAAATGGCCACTTCAAGTTACCCCATCAAACCAAATATGTTTGAAAACTAGAGGTACTAGGTATTTCAAATGCTAGTATTTTAACGTTTTTCATGCACCAAATCTAATACCAGCCTTTGTCAGACTTTATGGTAGTATTTTTGTTGTGCTTTTTTCACACACATTTTACTTCAGGTATAAATTTACAGCTCCTGATATATGCCACTGTCAAACAACACCTCAACATGTGTTCAGTAATATCTCCCAAGTACGGTTATACCCCCATGCATGGGTTTGTTGGGTTGTTTGGGAGGTAATAGGCCACATTTGGGAAATCCACAATTCAGTTTTTCAATGTGGAATTTTGAAAATTCTGCCCCATGTTCTGTTTTGGAGATCTTTGAAACCGGCCCCAGGGTATTTCAAAGGCTGGTATTTTAATTCTTTCAATGCAGACATTTTACCGACTGCCTGTGTCAATGTTTGTACTAATTTTATTGTGTATTTTCACACACATTTTACTTCAAGGATGTATTTACCACTCTTGGTATATGCCACTGTCAAACAACACTCAATATGTGTTCAGCACATCTCCTGAGTACAGTGATACCACCCATGCATGGGTTTGTTGAGATATTTGGAGGTAAAAGGCCACCTTTTTGAGGTGTGCATTTTTTGGAATTTCGACATCTGTTCAGTCTGTGCCCATGTCCTATTTTTGGGACATCTTTGAAGCCAGACAATTTGATTTACCCCATCAAATCATACATTTTTAAAACTAGACATCCGATGGGCAGTATTTTAACTCTTTCAATGCAACAATTTTTGTGAAGCTATAGCGTTAATTTTAAGACTTTCTTATAAAAACATTTTTATATATATATATAATATATATTGGAACTTTTAAAAAAATTGTGGGACTGGGTTTTAATGTATATATATATTATATATATATAATTATATAATTAATATATATATATATATATATAATTTTACTAATCACATTGACTTGCATAGTTGAATGCGGTACCTGAATAGACCCTCTGTGAACTAGCATTTCAGTTGGAGCCGCCATCTTGTAAGTGACAAGCTAAATTTAGTCAAGAGCACTGAACCAACCCCATTTAATAATGATTATGAGCATGTACTGTAACAGGTGAATATTGATTGACATTATACAGTTTCTAGAATATACAATATCATAATTCATGCTACAGCTATACAGTAAACAGAGTCTTAGAGGGCATATTATATTGTACTAAGTATGTGCAGGGCCAATATAAAAACCTTTCTTGTCACCTGTTCATTAACAGAAATGTATAAATAACAAGAAATCATCTTCTGAGACTGGAAGAACGAAGATTTCATGCACAACAAAGGTAGGGAATCTTTACAGTAAGAGCAGTAAAGGTATGGAATTCACTGCCAAGGGAGGCGGTGCTATAAAATACAATGGATGCCTACAAAAAGGGTTTGGATATATATATATTTTTTTTTTAGAAAAGCATAAGATACAGGGCTATAAATGATTCGATAAACATTTATATTTTAAAACTTCTTGATCAAAGGAGAAATATGCTTGCCTTTTGGAGTCACAAAGGATTTTTTCCACTAAGTGGCTAAATCTGAAAAATAGCTTCTTAGTTTTTATTTGCCTTCTTTTCGATCAAGAGCAGGAAGGCTGGGTATGGAAGGGTTGAACTGGATGGACTGGATGAAACCTTAATTACTATGTTACTATGCCTGGTAAACAGACACTCCAGCCATTGTATGCACTTTAATGCGTATGATAGCTAAGTGTGCCTTTTAAACTCCCTTTCCAAATGCATGGGTAAATCCTGCAGAATCCCTTCATATGCATACGTACCTTTGCCTCACTGTTTAGTAGATATATCTCAATGGTTTTATAGTATACATTATACAAACTTGTAGCAGTCTGACCAAAAAAGAATTGTAATACAATTAATGAGTCAGCTTGTTTAAAGGGAGCACTCCATAAACTTTTTGGATGCCAGCATGCTAAACATTTACTTCATCATAATAGTTAGTTTATAAAGTAAATCAGCTCCATGCCTTCATCAACTATGGACTGTAGCACATTAATAATTGCGTTACATAAATACAATAAGAAAATTCTCCCAAATGATACAAGCAGTTCATTAGAAAAAAATAATTAAATACTATGCACAATAGGCCTTGCCAAATCTAATATTGCTTAACATATGTAATAAAATTAATAGTGTATGCCATATATTTATTTCTTATTTTCTATGTGTTTATATGATGAAATCTCACCAATTTGATTACTAATATGAATTTTATCTTTTTACAATTTCTACGGCATGGTTCCAAGGGAACACAAAAGCGATGGTAAATCATAAAATTTATTTTCCTTTGCATCAATTCATTCAGCCAAGTGCCGACTAATCACCTCATTTAAAAATTCAATAAACCTAAATACCTGGATTTATGATGCTTTGTTGAAGCAAACTGGGGAATATAGGCATTGCAAAACTAGATGTCTATTGCAACTTAAAGACCAGCTTTGAGTTAAAAACAATTAAAAAGACTCTACAGCAATAATTATATCCACAGTGTTAGCAAATAAAATAAATTAAAACTGATTTAATTTCTGCTGTGGGAGATGGAGAGGAAATACTGAGAGGCTTTAATGCAGACACTTAAGACATTAAAGTTGTGTTAAAGTGAAACTTTAAAGAGTCTATAAAGTGTTGTTGCAGCATTAGGAGTTGTTAATTGCAAAGTGTATGTATACAGTAAGCGGCACAGGGGCATTTTATTACTATGTTGTTCTGTAACATTTTATAACGCTTCAGTTAATTTCTATCTACTGTAGTTTGAATTGAGTTAAGAGATATTGCCTATAATGTGTCAGACGTAACTTTAGAAGAGGAATGCAATAAGTAGAAAGCTACAGTACTAGTTAGAGAAAACAATTTTTTTCTACCTTTTGTAGCAAATTTTCATTATCCAGTGTAAACAATTTGCTTATGGGATTGACGCTCTGATACTTTACAGCACATACTGTAAGCTTTAGTGTATACACTTAATAGGTTGTTATTATTCTTTTCCAAGCCAGTTGTATGTCTGTATATATATATATATATATATATAATATTAATATATAATATATATAATCTAATAGTAGTAAAGCCAGCACTCACAGTCTTCAATAGTGCTTCATTGTTATTTGCAAGATGCTAAAATGTCAACATTTCAGTCCACCTCATGGACTTTCCTCAGGATAAGCTATATACACGGGGTGGACTGAAACATTGACATTTTAGCAGCTTGCAAATAAAAATGAAGCACTAATGAAGACTGAGTGCTGGCTTTACTACTTTCAGATTATTGTTACTTTGCTATTAGCCAAGCACCGGGCACCATGTTTTTTGAATTTAGTATTTATCACCTTATTTATGTTTAGGTAGGAGTGCAGGGCTATTTGTTATGTGTGTATATATATATATATCTATATATATATAGATATATATATAATATATATATATATTATATATATATATATATATATATATACATACATACATATATACATTGAATGATTTATATTGAACTGCTTCTAGAATACATTTCCTACATGACAATACATTTTTTGCTTTGAGCATTGTTTTTCTACTGGTCTGTCAAAAACTAATACCACTTTCCCTTTTTTCTCTATTTATGGTTGATTATGTTTATTATGTTTAATAACACAAGAAAAACACAATTGCTTATGCTATGCAGAAAACAAAAGGGACATGACATAGAATTGCTTTGTCACTGCACAGGTAGTAAATATATGGAATAGCTCTACAGCAGAATTGACACAGAGGTTAATACAGTAAGAGGATATAAAAAGTATTTAAAAAGTATATATTTTCAATATGTATGGGTACAATATGTGTGACAAAATGGGTAGCATGAAGGGAAGGACTGCAGTTCTAATAAAAGGACAAAGAGAAATGGCTTTTTTTTAATCACAGTCCACATTTTTTAAGTTGAAAATGTGACAGGAAACTGTTACTGCATCCTTAAAACATATGAAAGCTTAACAGAATTTTAAGTATGCTAGAACACGAGCGAAAATGAAGCCAAGAGGTAAGAATACATTAAGCGTACATATAAAGTATTTTAAAAACACTTAAAAGGATATAAAACTGTTCAAGTCGCAAGAGGTCTGAATCTATCAGTTAGCCCTTTAATTAAATTCAGACAATAATCAGATGCAAAATGAGAAATTAGTTAGCGTGGCACTGCAGAATAATTTTAGCATTTATACCAATAGTTGTCAATCTTTGAAACACTGTTTTAAATATGTCACCTAAATCATAAGAGTCTGTACCTTTTTAAATGATTCATGTAAGCTGTGTTCTATGATTTACTGTCGAACGATTCCCTTTCTCTTTCAGGGAGTTTCTTGATCTCTTTTCTGATTAATCTCTCAAGCTTAAATGATCAGAGCTTTTTACACGAATGAATATCACAATTTTTCTGATTATAAATTTTTCAGGTTATTTTTTTTACACATATGTTTTTTTAATGCGCTGATGAAAAGACACCCATTAATTAAAACCTTTGCATACACATTTTTAGACTGGTTGTCAGTAATATATTATGTCTGACCTACCAGAATAAATTACTGATTGTGTGACTAGACAATTTAAGATACAGTAAAGATTAGAAAGGAATAGGCTTAAGGCAAACGCATGTTGTAATGATGCTTCAAGGCTTTGAACACAGAAGTGTTTTGCAAAAATAATATGTTGTTTCTTATACTTTTTTTATAAAGACAATTATATAGTGTTTTTTAGTCAAACATATATATATATCTGGAGAAGCATAATTTGTAGACTTGCGCATTAAGATTTGTATGAATTGTAAATTAAGCATATCTTCGAAAGTAAGGCCAAACCAGCTCACAAACACACGGAATGGACGAAAACAAAGCAAAAAGCTCTGAAGTTTTTCCAAAATTACAGGGTTCATTCACTCTCACAATCTATGAATGTCTTACTACCTTCTCTGCGAACCCTTTCCAATTCTGCCTCTTGCAGCTCCGCTTCCATGTCTCATATCTTCTTCTCTCTTCCTCTGCATCTCCGCGGACATGACTTCCTGGCGAACTTCCGTCAAAATAATAGAGCCCATTTTGTTTGGCCCGTATGCACGTCTAATAATTTTTACAAACATTTTGCATTTGCTTTTCTATGTATATATATATTAGATTATGTCCTTTTCACAGTTTCTATCTTTTGGGAACACTTCTTGCCTAAATACAATAACAAACATCAAAGCGACAATGTCATGTTTTTCACATTCATCTTTTTATAAAAACATTGTCAACGTCTATTCCTATGGGAATTACATTTAGAATGAAGCAGTTCAAAAAAATGACAGCGATAAGCCATGAAGTTCAGATGTTATACCCTTATTCAAAAATGTAAGAAAAAAAATTGGCAGCATAGTTCTGGAACGCTTGAGCTTTTAGACATTGCAAATATATATATATATATTCTTAAAGGCTGCCTTTTAATTTTCATTTTCTTTGCATTTTATAGCAAATTAGAATGGTGATATGTGAACTGGTGCAAGTTCAGTACTAGAGCTTAATGTAAGGATTTTTATTCAAGGATTTTACATGTGTATGCATTAGGCATTAGTATTTAGATTCAGAAGAATGTTTTTAACACATTTTGCTAATTTCAACCATTTGTACGAATCTCCGATAATGAGACAGCACCCAACGAAACAAACGAAAATGAGTAGAAAAACCTTTGAAATCTGTCCCCATCTATCTCACACATTGTCTGGAAGAATTGCCAGTTAATTAGCAGATTTTACTTTTGTTGGGGTCAGACAGGCTTAAACAAGCTGTGGTATCTGGCTTCCAAAAGCAAAAAGAGAAATGTTCATGTTTTTGCTATGTTTTTTATTCAACTATGATTACTAAATCATTTAGTGCACTCGCCACAATTATACATTGTTTTTTTCAGGAAAAGTATGGCTTTCTTTTGAAATAATAATGATATACCTCAACTGCCATTTAGTATGAAAAAAATCTAATTTTTTTTCATTTGCAGTTCTGGTATTTTCATTTTAGTAGTTACAGGGTTTAATATAACTGATTAATGCTTCCAAACTAGAGTTTGGAAGTGAAGTGAGACCAATAGCATCTAGAAAGGGCAAAACTGCTGAACAAAAGCACTTATAAGTTGACATTCCAAAGTATTTTACTGGGCATTTTAACACTTTCAATATTGTTTTACATTTAAGCACACATTAGAGATCTCATATTTCAATTTAACCCCATAAAATATATATTTATAAAACTAGACATGTCAGGGAATCTGGTAAGGGGCATATTGGTATGTCCCCTGCAGCTGATGGCATACCAGCACCATTCAAAGTTGGTGTAACAAAAATAGAAAGCATTTTTCACATCAACTTTTCAGTTTACCATGTTTATTCTTCTAAGTGAACATGTGAAAGGACAAGAAATGTCTTGAGTTGTATTCAGCAGCACCTCCTGAGTGCAGCAATACCCCACATGCATGGTTAAGTCATTTTTCTCAGACTTTGTGGGCTCAAAATTGGAACATGTGCATTTCAGTTGTTAAAATATCGACAGATCAATTTAATGGACCCATGTATCATTTGAGGCACAGTGCAGGTCCCACATTTTTATTTAACCTTATAAAACTATATACAGTATATATTGTCGAACTATGTGACTGATTTTAGGCCACTGACATCAACAGACAGCAACAACACTGCCCCCGTGATTGCCACTATTGTGGTGACATGAGAGCATTTTTAAACTAGTTACATCATTGATATGGAAGGGCCATTTTCTGACGACGTAGATGATAATTAATGATGGGTTAAATTTTAAAGTTGACACACATGTTTAGCATGTTTAGTTCCATAAGAAAAATAAGTATTAGCAATTATAGGCCAGGACAATCAAGGCCAAGATGCAGTGGCGTCGCTACAGGGGGGCAAGTACAAGCTGAAACCTAGCTAGCTGCCCCCTTGTGTATTGATGCTGCCAGCAGTATGGGGTCTGTACCAGCATGTAGTGGCTGACTTTGCATGATAG
>VKOC01000001.1:10032188-10065312 GCA_009364415.1 Spea multiplicata
CACACAAATGTGTGTGTGTATATATATATATATATTATGTCCTGATGAAAGTCAGCAATGACTGAAACGTCGACTTCCATATCAATGATGTAACTAGTTTAAAAATGCTCTCATGTTGCCACAATAGTGGCAATCACGGGGGGCAGTATTGTTGGTGTCTGATCATTATCATATGCCTTTGATTTCCACCTCCCATAAGTGACAGCTCTAACAGAGAGAAACACGCACAAATTAGGAATAATAAAAAAATATATATATTTTTATTACATAATTATTAAAACATGACTGATTATTGATCTGTCTCACCAGTCAATGTCAGTGGCCTAAAATCAGTCACATAGTTTGACAATATATACTGTATATAGTTTTATAAGGTTAAATAAAAATGTGGGACCTGCACTGTGCCTCAAATGAGACATGGGTCAATATTTTAACATCTGAAATGCACATTTTCCAATTTTGAGCCCACAAAGTCTGAGAAAAATGACTTAACCATGCATGTGGGATATTGCTGCACTAAGGAGGTGCTGCTGAATACAACTCAAGACATTTTTTGTTCTTTCACATGCAGAAGAATAAACATGGTAAACTGAAAGTTGATGTGAAAAATGCTTTATATTTTTGTTACACCAACTTTGAATGGTGCTGGTATGCCATCAGCTGTAGGGGACATGCCAATATGCCCCTTACCAGATTCCCTGATATGTCTAGTTTTTTTAAATATATATTTTATGGGGTTAAATTGAAATATGAGATCTCTAATGTGTGCTTAAATGTAAAACAATATTGAAAGTGTTAAAATGCCCAGTAAAATACTTTGGAATGTCAACTTATAAGTGCTTTTGTTCAGCAGTTTTGCCCTTTCTAGATGCTATTGGTCTCACTTCACTTCCAAACTCTAGTTTGGAAGCATTAATCAGTTATATTAAACCCTGTAACTACTAAAATGAAAATACCAGAACTGCAAATGAAAAAAAATTAGATTTTTTTCATACTAAATGGCAGTTGAGGTATATCATTATTATTTCAAAAGAAAGCCATACTTTTCCTGAAAAAAACAATGTATAATTGTGGTAGTGCACTAAATGATTTAGTAATCATAGTTGAATAAAAAACATAGCAAAAACATGAACATTTCTCTTTTTGCTTTTGGAAGCCAGATACCACAGCTTGTTTAAGCCTGTCTGACCCCAACAAAAGTAAAATCTGCTAATTAACTGGCAATTCTTCCAGACAATGTGTGAGATAGATGGGGACAGATTTCAAAGGTTTTTCTACTCATTTTCGTTTGTTTCGTTGGGTGCTGTCTCATTATCGGAGATTCGTACAAATGGTTGAAATTAGCAAAATGTGTTAAAAACATTCTTCTGAATCTAAATACTAATGCCTAATGCATACACATGTAAAATCCTTGAATAAAAATCCTTACATTAAGCTCTAGTACTGAACTTGCACCAGTTCACATATCACCATTCTAATTTGCTATAAAATGCAAAGAAAATGAAAATTAAAAGGCAGCCTTTAAGAATATATATATATATATTTGCAATGTCTAAAAGCTCAAGCGTTCCAGAACTATGCTGCCAATTTTTTTTCTTACATTTTTGAATAAGGGTATAACATCTGAACTTCATGGCTTATCGCTGTCATTTTTTTGAACTGCTTCATTCTAAATGTAATTCCCATAGGAATAGACGTTGACAATGTTTTTATAAAAAGATGAATGTGAAAAACATGACATTGTCGCTTTGATGTTTGTTATTGTATTTAGGCAAGAAGTGTTCCCAAAAGATAGAAACTGTGAAAAGGACATAATCTAATATATACATAGAAAAGCAAATGCAAAATATTTGTAAAAATTATTAGACGTGCATACGGGCCAAAAAAAAGGAAGAGAGAAGAAGATATGAGACATGGAAGCGGAGCTGCAAGATGCAGAAGTGGAAAGGGTTCGCAGAGAAGGTAGTAAGGCATTCATAGATTGTGAGAGTGAATGAACCCTGTACTTTAGGAAAAACTTCAGAGCTTTTTGCTTTGTTTTCGTCCATTCCGTGTGTTTGTGAGCTGGTTTGGCCTTACTTTTGAAGATATGCTAAATTTACAATTCATACAAATCTTAATGCGCAAGTCTACAAATTATGCTTCTCCAGATATATATATATGTTTGACTAAAAAACACTATATAATTGTCTTTATAAAAAAATATACAACATATTATTTTTGCAAAACACTTCTGTGTTCAAAGCCTTGAAGCATCATTACAACATGCGTTTGCCTTAAACCTATTCCTTTCTAATCTTTACTGTATCTTAAATTGTCTAGTCACACAATCAGTAATTTATTCTGGAAGGTCAGACATAATATATTACTGACAACCAGTCTAAAAATGTGTATGCAAAGGTTTTAATTAATGGGTGTCTTTTCATCAGCGCATTAAAAAAACATATGTGTAAAAAAAATAACCTGAAAAATTTATAATCAGAAAAATTGTGATATTCATTCGTGTAAAAAGCTCTGATCATTTAAGCTTGAGAGATTAATCAGAAAAGAGATCAAGAAACTCCCTGAAAGAGAAAGGGAATCGTTCGACAGTAAATCATAGAACACAGCTTACATGAATCATTTAAAAAGGTACAGACTCTTATGATTTAGGTGACATATTTAAAACAGTGTTTCAAAGATTGACAACTATTGGTATAAATGCTAAAATTATTCTGCAGTGCCACGCTAACTAATTTCTCATTTTGCATCTGATTATTGTCTGAATTTAATTAAAGGGCTAACTGATAGATTCAGACCTCTTGCGACTTGAACAGTTTTATATCCTTTTAAGTGTTTTTAAAATACTTTATATGTACGCTTAATGTATTCTTACCTCTTGGCTTCATTTTCGCTCGTGTTCTAGCATACTTAAAATTCTGTTAAGCTTTTATATGTTTTAAGGATGCAGTAACAGTTTCCTGTCACATTTTCAACTTAAAAAATGTGGACTGTGATTAAAAAAAAGCCATTTCTCTTTGTCCTTTTATTAGAACTGCAGTCCTTCCCTTCATGCTACCCATTTTGTCACACTTATTGTACCCATACATATTGAAAATATATACTTTTTAAAAAAATTTAAAAAAGGATATTGCGATTAGTCTTATGCTAATACAAAGTGTGTTTATATCCTCTTACTGTATTAACCTCTGTGTCAATTCTGCTGTAGAGCTATTCCATATATATACTACCTGTGCAGTGACAAAGCAATACTATGTCATGTCCCTCTTGTTTTCTGCATAGCATAAGCAATGGTGTTTTTCTTGTGTTATTAAACATAATAAACATAATCAACCATAAACAGAGAAAAAAGGGAAAGTTGTATTAGTTTTTGACAGACCAGTAGAAAAACAGTGCTCAAAGCAAAAAATATATTTTCATGTAGGAAATGTATTCTAGAAGCAGTTCAATATAAATCATTCAATGTATATATGTGTATATATATATACATAACAAATAGCCCTGCACTCCTACCTAAACATAAATAAGGTGATAAATACTAAATTCAAAAAACATGGTGCCCGGTGCTTGGCTAATAGCAGAGTAACAATAATTTGAAAGTAGTAAAGCCAGCACTCACGGTCTTCAATAGTGCTTCATTTTTATTTGCAAGATGCTAAAATGTCAACGGTTCAGTCCACCCCCTGTATATAGCCTTTCCTGAGGAAAGTCCATGAGGTGGACTGAAATGTTGACATTTTAGCATCTTGCAAATAAAAATGAAGCACTATTGAAGACCGTGAGTGCTGGCTTTACTACTTTCAGATTATGTATATATATATATATATAGTATATATATATATATATATACAGACATACAGCTGGCTTGGAAAAGAATAATAACAACCTATTAAGTGTATACACTAAAGCTTACAGTATGTGCTGTAAAGTAAAGCGCGTCAATCCCATAAGCAAATTGTTTACACTGGATAATGAAAATTTGCTACAAAATGTAGGAAAAAAAATGTTTTCTCTAACTAGTACTGTAGCTTTCTACTTATTGCATTCCTCTTCTAAAGTTACGTCTGACACATTATAGGCAATATCTCTTAACTCAATTCAAACTACAGTAGATAGAAATTAACTGAAGCGTTATAAAATGTTACAGAACAACATAGTAATAAAATGCCCCTGTGCCGCTTACTGTATACATACACTTTGCAATTAACAACTCCTAATGCTGCAACAACACTTTATAGACTCTTTAAAGTTTCACTTTAACACAACTTTAATGTCTTAAGTGTCTGCATTAAAGCCTCTCAGTATTTCCTCTCCATCTCCCACAGCAGAAATTAAATCAGTTTTAATTTATTTTATTTGCTAACACTGTGGATATAATTATTGCTGTAGAGTCTTTTTAATTGTTTTTAACTCAAAGCTGGTCTTTAAGTTGCAATAGACATCTAGTTTTGCAATGCCTATATTCCCCAGTTTGCTTCAACAAAGCATCATAAATCCAGGTATTTAGGTTTATTGAATTTTTAAATGAGGTGATTAGTCGGCACTTGGCTGAATGAATTGATGCAAAGGAAAATAAATTTTATGATTTACCATCGCTTTCGTGTTCCCTTGGAACCATGCCGTAGAAATTGTAAAAAGATAAAATTCATATTAGTAATCAAATTGGTGAGATTTCATCATATAAACACATAGAAAATAAGAAATAAATATATGGTATACACTATTAATTTTATTACATATGTTAAGCAATATTAGATTTGGCAAGGCCTATTGTGCATAGTATTTAATTATTTTTTTCTAATGAACTGCTTGTATCATTTGGGAGAATTTTCTTATTGTATTTATGTAACGCAATTATTAATGTGCTACAGTCCATAGTTGATGAAGGCATGGAGCTGATTTACTTTATAAACTAACTATTATGATGAAGTAAATGTTTAGCATGCTGGCATCCAAAAAGTTTATGGAGTGCTCCCTTTAAACAAGCTGACTCATTAATTGTATTACAATTCTTTTTTGGTCAGACTGCTACAAGTTTGTATAATGTATACTATAAAACCATTGAGATATATCTACTAAACAGTGAGGCAAAGGTACGTATGCATATGAAGGGATTCTGCAGGATTTACCCATGCATTTGGAAAGGGAGTTTAAAAGGCACACTTAGCTATCATACGCATTAAAGTGCATACAATGGCTGGAGTGTCTGTTTACCAGGCATAGTAACATAGTAATTAAGGTTTCATCCAGTCCATCCAGTTCAACCCTTCCATACCCAGCCTTCCTGCTCTTGATCGAAAAGAAGGCAAATAAAAACTAAGAAGCTATTTTTCAGATTTAGCCACTTAGTGGAAAAAATCCTTTGTGACTCCAAAAGGCAAGCATATTTCTCCTTTGATCAAGAAGTTTTAAAATATAAATGTTTATCGAATCATTTATAGCCCTGTATCTTATGCTTTTCTAAAAAAAAAATATATATATATCCAAACCCTTTTTGTAGGCATCCATTGTATTTTATAGCACCGCCTCCCTTGGCAGTGAATTCCATACCTTTACTGCTCTTACTGTAAAGATTCCCTACCTTTGTTGTGCATGAAATCTTCGTTCTTCCAGTCTCAGAAGATGATTTCTTGTTATTTATACATTTCTGTTAATGAACAGGTGACAAGAAAGGTTTTTATATTGGCCCTGCACATACTTAGTACAATATAATATGCCCTCTAAGACTCTGTTTACTGTATAGCTGTAGCATGAATTATGATATTGTATATTCTAGAAACTGTATAATGTCAATCAATATTCACCTGTTACAGTACATGCTCATAATCATTATTAAATGGGGTTGGTTCAGTGCTCTTGACTAAATTTAGCTTGTCACTTACAAGATGGCGGCTCCAACTGAAATGCTAGTTCACAGAGGGTCTATTCAGGTACCGCATTCAACTATGCAAGTCAATGTGATTAGTAAAATTATATATATATATTATATATAGATATATATATTATATATATATACAAAACCCAGTCCCAACAATTTTTTTTAAAGTCCAAAAATTATATATATATAAAAATGTTTTTATAAGAAAGTCTTAAAATTAACGCTATAGCTTCACAAAAATTGTTGCATTGAAAGAGTTAAAATACTGCCCATCGGATGTCTAGTTTTAAAAATGTATGATTTGATGGGGTAAATCAAATTGTCTGGCTTCAAAGATGTCCCAAAAATACGACATGGGCACAGACTGAACAGATGTCGAAATTCCAAAAAATGCACACCTCAAAAAGGTGGCCTTTTACCTCCAAATATCTCAACAAACCCATGCATGGGTGGTATCACTGTACTCAGGAGATGTGCTGAACACATATTGAGTGTTGTTTGACAGTGGCATATACCAAGAGTGGTAAATACATCCTTGAAGTAAAATGTGTGTGAAAATACACAATAAAATTAGTACAAACATTGACACAGGCAGTCGGTAAAATGTCTGCATTGAAAGAATTAAAATACCAGCCTTTGAAATACCCTGGGGCCGGTTTCAAAGATCTCCAAAACAGAACATGGGGCAGAATTTTCAAAATTCCACATTGAAAAACTGAATTGTGGATTTCCCAAATGTGGCCTATTACCTCCCAAACAACCCAACAAACCCATGCATGGGGGTATAACCGTACTTGGGAGATATTACTGAACACATGTTGAGGTGTTGTTTGACAGTGGCATATATCAGGAGCTGTAAATTTATACCTGAAGTAAAATGTGTGTGAAAAAAACACAACAAAAATACTACCATAAAGTCTGACAAAGGCTGGTATTAGATTTGGTGCATGAAAAACGTTAAAATACTAGCATTTGAAATACCTAGTACCTCTAGTTTTCAAACATATTTGGTTTGATGGGGTAACTTGAAGTGGCCATTTTCAAAAATGTCCCAAATAGGACATTGGGACAGGATGATTATCCTTAAGATTAAAAACGGTGAAGGAGAACATAAAATCGATGCCATTAGACCATGTAAATCCAGGATCAAATGGTTTCAGCTGCTTCCACACATCTTTCAATTTAAAATGAATAATCACATTTTTAAGCTGGTGGGAACATCTATATACGTTTTGGTTCTCGTATTCTCCACTTCTATTAACATCATGGAGATGTGTTCTAAAATGTCCACATTTTCATTCCTGGTGAAGCATATACATTCATGATGAACATTAAAACTTTTAAAAATAACACCAATTAAAATTGTTTTCCCAGGCGACACCTTCATAACTCTGTATGCTTCAAGCCATTTTCAGGACACAGGTCCCTGGCTCTGACTTCCTCTTGGATGATTCCACTGTGTCATCTCCAGTACTTTGGAGTTCTCCTTTGTCTCACAGGACCTCCACTCCATCCTCATGAGGGAGTGTCACAAAGGATTCACTGTTTGGTCTCTCCGTCTTAGGCACAAGACATCAGAGCAACCAAAGGTTTGCTGGTGGCAGTCTTCATAAACATGACATGGCTTGCCACATCCATTACACAGCTTGTACTAAGCAGTAAGGTGGCCCTTTTCTCTACAATTCCAGCATAGGGACCTAGGGTCATCTGTGCAGGATGCTTGAGTGTGCCTATAGCATCCACACCTTCTGCACAGGAATGGCACAGGAATGGCACAGGAATGGCATAATAGTATCCTCCGATGCTACCGCTGGAGAAACTCTGGGGAGCATGAACTATTCCACTAACCCCCTCCTCATTCTCTTTTTAACTGCACAAGGAACCTCCACCCTTTCAGTTCTAAATCCCCATCTCATTTTGTACCGTATGTGGTTTATTTCCCCACCACCATGCAGCAACATAAAGCAGAGAGGGTTCATCTTTCTTCTTCATCTCTTGGGTTTCTTTAGAGGTGACACACTCCAATGTTTTGTAGCCTTACTGTGTTTGTCCCTCTGATTTGATCCCACAGGCAGTAAATATCATTAATATTCAGGTCAGTCTTTAACATCTTCTCTGCACAGTATTTATTTTGGCTTTCCTCACTCTCTCTTTCAGGAACTTTGAATCTTTAACAAATTGTGCAGTATCTCGTCATTAACAGACCATTGCAGGCATTTTTCCTCTGTACCAAAGCAAACAAATGACTCATGCTAAACGAAGGCAGCCTCTTGCCTAAAAATTGTGTTAAATGCAGCAGTAGTTGCAGCATTACTACCAAGACAATCAGGGACCAGGAAAACAATGTCACAGAGCTAGCACCATGCCCAGGTATTTATAAAAGATGTGAGTTGGTACCGTGTTAGCCATAGAATTACAGGAGTTTGGATGATAAGTGGAGTTTGAATGATACAAGTGAAGTTTGAATGATACGTTATTGGCTAACTGAGTAAATATAGATTACAAGCTTTAAAGACCTCTCAGGTCCCTTCATCAGGCATGTTATACAAAAATGTGAAAAACCTCTCCTTAAGTATCAGTCAAATAACATGGTTAAGAATGGGAAGCAGATAACATCAAAATGTCTAAGGCAAGGTTCTTTGATCAGTCAATAGTGTTAAAATCAGAGGTGGATTGGAGTCATAAAAGGAGGTGTCAGGAGGTATTCACACCTCTAATGGGATCAGTCCCATTAATATTTGTGTATTTGAATTTGGTATAGGCACCATGTCCACAGTGTGGATGTGTGTGCATGTTTTACACCTTCCTTGTAGGCAGGGGAAAGTGCCATTTTCTTCAGGGTTATCAGTTGTTTAAGATTGGGGGGCTGTATGAGGGAAAGTAGGGGAGGCTGTGGAAATATTTCGCTGGTAAGTGACCACTAGAGGCACACGGGTTCCAGTATAGAGGCACACGGGTTCCAGTATGATGTTCTTTGTACTTTAGTAATTTTTTCAGGCAATGTTGGTGGCTTTCTGTATCTGGTTGTCAATTACCCTGGCATTGTAGCCCTGGTTCATAAAGTCTCCTCTTAGTTTCTGGAGCTGTTTGTCACAATCTGCTGTATCAGAACAGATGCGGTTGTATCTTATGGCCTGGCTGTATATGATAGAGTTTTTTGTATGTTTAGAGTGGAAGCTGTTGTTTTTAAGGTAAGTTGGTCTGTCTGTTGGTTTGTGATACAGGGATGTATGGATGGTGGTGTCCAGGAAGTTTATTTCTCTGGGTGAGTGGCTGATTGTGAGGTTGATGCTGGGGTGGCCTTGATTTCCATAACAAGCAACAGGTGTGACAGGAGAAGGCATGTATCCTATGTCCATGGGAAGTAGAGACACTACGGACCCAAAAGCCAACTTGTGGCTTAACGGTTAGGTGTATTACCTATAATATAGAGTATGGGGCTGCTGGTTCATACCTCCATGGCTCCGGACACTACTCTAAACTTGCATCAAATAGGGTCTTTTAGAGCAGGAAAAATTAGCAGACCAGATGGACCATCAAATTCTAATTTTGTGGACATATTGTTTTTGGTCTTGAGTATTTCCCATTTATCATTGATGTCTCTTGTACCTCTGAGGTTATTTTTTCTTTCTGCCAATTCAGTTACATTAGTGAGGAAAGGGGGGAAATGTTATTGATCAAGATGTATGTATGTATGTATGAAGATATTTGAAAAATATAAAGGTTAAGCAATACATTGAGGCTATCATAATAAAATTATTTCTATAATTCCATTTGTTTCAGAGACCCGAGAATTATTGTCTTAATTAGCAAGCACAAACTAGTTTATGTATGGTTTTTTTTAATTCATTTTTTTATATTCCTTTTACTAATTTATCAGAAAGCATGCAATAATATATGCTGATTTCTGTTCCTATTAGAATGTATTTAATAATTCATTAATTTGTTATACGCCGATGTGTTGCCTTTATTAAGAAACAAATAATTAAATAAACTAAATTTAATGTAATGTGTGAATGTTAACCCTTATATTACAAAGTAGATTGCAAAATCTACTTTCTGAAAATATTTATGAAATTTAATTAGTTTCTGACAACACAAGTCTATTCCTTTACATTATATTTTAATGAAAAAAAATGGCATGAAATATGTAAGAAATAAACATCTATAAGGAAATTGTAGAAAGCAGCACATAATCTGTATTAAAAGATTATACAGAGGAGAGACTGAAAACAGATCCAGACTATAATTGAAAGGAAAAAGCAAGGTGGGAAGGTTATAAACCTGGCATGCAAAACTATGACAGGAAGCAGCAGAAATTACAATTGTTCAAATGCCATTAGATATTTGGATCCCCATTAATTAAAGTTAAGATTTGATACTACACAGTAGGTGTCATTTTCCTAATATATTTCCTGTCTCTGCAACCTGATGCATAGTCTGCAGAATAAAGTTGCTTTAAAAATAGCTTTTATCACAGAAAAAAATTGCTGAGAACTACCATTTGTCAGAAAAGTATAAGTAAAATACTAATGTTGCAGTTTAGCTTTAGGCAGTTTTGCATAAAAACAAAACATTTTATTTGGCAAAAAAGTATAAAAGAACATAAACTACTAAGTACTCAAGTTAACGATGGACACTGCTGTGCAAACTGTGGTAGGTTTTTAATGTTTTGTTTCCTACACTCTCTTGGTGATGATTTCATATTTTTTTTAAAATTGTAATTATCCTTTATAAGTTTCATTATTATGTATAATTGGCTAGATATAGCGATTTCTTTATTTAACCAGATGACTGCCAATGTGATAGTGAATATGTTGACCATGGTCAGACACTACAATAATGATAATAAGTAATATTTATATAGCATCTTTCTCCCAGTGGGACTATAAACATGCAGTTATGCTTTTAACATTTCAATAAGTAAAGGTGACCACCTGGTAACAAAGTGACCAAAAGAGAGTGTCTCGCCAAAAGTATTTGATGAATGTCAGTTTTCATTAATCACGCTAGTTTCTCCTTCATGAAATGCCAACAGATAATCCTTGCTAAATGTGATTTGCAACACCCTACGTTGTGGTTCAAGGATCAGAAATAACAAAGAGGTAGAAACATTGTTTAGCCTGCAGGCAGTAAGAATTTAGTATCCAGAGATATATCATGCATAAGCATTGATTTTGCCATGAGCTGACACTTAGGAAACTGTTTTCTCTAATGTGTAAGTCCTCTGCTTACTATTAGTATTAGCAACTAATAACATTTTATTTTTGACAAATTGCATTCTTTAAGAGTGTTCTAAAATGAATTATAGGGGGTTTACCCACTCAAAATGTCTGAACACCATGTCCACAAAGATATTTATGCAAATATTGAGTAAATATCGAGTGCTTTTTCATCGCATAAAAAGTATGTAAAAGTACAGTCAGCTGGGTCAGTATCTGGCTCTCTCTGCAACTAAGCATCCCACCCCTAGTGTTTATACCACTCTTCTTCCTGCCCCCTTTAGTGTCCATATTCTCCTTCTGCCTATAACGTCTCGCCCCCTTCTGTGTTTATACCCATCTGCTCCTCCTCCCTTCTCTGTCCTTCTCCCTCTTGATCTCTGTGTTTCTACCCCTCTGTCTCCATCCCCAATTCAGCATCCATAACTCTCTGGACCAATACCCACCTCAGTGTCCATACTCCTCTGCCTCCCACTCCCTGTTGCTATACCCCTCTGCCCCCTCCTTAAGTGTCCATCTCCGTGTCTATATCTCTCTCCCTCCCTCCAGTGTCCATATACTTTCGCCCCCCCATGTCCATGCCCATCTCACTTTGCCAAATCCAGCCTGTCAAGCGAAAAAAAAAAAACCTGCATTCCTGTCATTCTTCCTTGCCACCAGGTTTGGTATAAAGCATAGGGCCTAGCAGCAGAAGGGTGGTGCTTGTAAAGACCCCACGCTGATATCACAGGTATTACCTTGCACTTCCTCCAGTTGCCACAGCTCTAAACACTGTACTTGCTGCAAGCAAAAGAGAGGGGCAGGATGATGAAGCTCCAGCAGGCTGTCACCTGGCACACCATGCAAATGCTAGCGAAGAGCCTTCGACACTCACCTGGATAGGCACCTGGATAGGCATCTGGATAGGCAGATTGGGTGCTTCGCGCTTGTGGTCTTAGCCTCTTTTGCTGTTTAATTTATGGGTCACTGAGGGACCCCGGCCCTGCATGCCAAAGGTGGAGAGAATGTGTTGGTAGCAGTGATACTTTCAGGGCTACCCAAGGCGTGACCTAAGACAGCTCCCCCAGCTGACACCCTTTGCAGTCGGCATACCAATACAAAAAAGGCGCTATGTGCCAGGATAAGACGTCATAGCCTGACGTTTCTCAAAGTGTCAGGGTCCGCCACTCCTCCTCTGCTAGCATGCCTGCCACTAGGCGTATGCGCCCTCAACAAACTTTATGCGTCCCCGAATGGAGACGCTGTGGAACGCGCATGGATGACATCAGGGTGGGGGGCGAGTCTTCTCCCAGGCTGCAAGTTTAAAATCCAGCAATGAGCATAGCATAGCTCAGTGCTCAGTGATTGTTTCCCTATTGAGCTTCCTGTGCGTTGATTTGATCTCCTAGAGTTGTTTTGTGTACCGGACCTGGCTTTTCCTCGACTCTGCTGCCCTCCGTTACCCAACCCTTGAATACTAAACAGCGTTTCCGTTTTTCCTGGTTTCCTGTCTCTGGCTTCTGATTTTGACCTCGTTGCTCTCTATTATCCTGACCTTGGCTACGTTCCTGACTACCGCTACCTTCATTGCACCTTATACTAAGCTGCATTTAACTTTCTGTTACCTCCTGGGGTTACGTCCCTGCATCTCGGACTTAACCGTTGTTCCAGGCTCATACAAAGGCACACAGCACCATTTAATACGTCCTACAAAGGTTGTGCTGAACTGGCAAAGCCTCCTTAGTGTAAATAGGCCGACTGAGGAGAATAAAGATCTCCCTTGTAAACCAGGGGGGCTTGATTCTCCAAGAAGGAGGAACACTTTTGTTCAGATCAGCTGACAGTTCAAGACTTTAGGCTTCCCTAAATAAACATCAACTTTGCTCCTTAAGGTTGGGGTGGCTTCTTCACTTCCCACGTTAACACACGTTTCATGTAGTCCAACAGAAAACCATGCAGAGGTTTGTAGTCACCCAACTTTCTTGGCTGAGATAAGGGAGAGGCTGAATTGGAATAGCCTAGTCTTTTGTAACCATTTCTAATTAGGCCAAGAAAGCTGCAATTGGCTTTACCTGTGTAAATAGTCCTGCCTGTACATTTGAGGCACACAAGTAATTTTATTTGAGTAGTCAATCTATCCATCTTTCCATGGAGATTTAATTTGCTTGATAAAGATAAATTGACTTATGCAAGTTAGGTCAGATATATCGTTCATCCACCTTATCTACAGTACTGTATATAAAACAATTGTGTTTTAAAGACCAATGGGCACCAAAATGGGAACAAGCCATACCTAGATTAAAATTAAACTTCTCACACTTGCAATTACATTAAACATGCTGTTTAATAAACCTTTCTTTTATGTTTCTTCTATTTATTCTATGTTTTTCTTTTATGTGGCTTTTATAGGTAGTGTTGCAAAAATAAAATAAACAACAATAGTTCTAGTAATGGGTCATTGTGACATATCGAAAGTGAAATCTGAAAGCCACATATGAATGCACTATTGGGTGTCATGACCAACATGGTATGTATAAACGTATCGCCACCAGCAAAATGATAACAATAGTTTCTGTCAGGACGTCAAAGATGGTTAAATAGCAGCCAGAGGGAATACATTAGTAACCCAGATATGTCCTACATTTTCTGGTTTCCGCTTATAATAAATCTGTAGTGACCTTTAGATAGAGATTTTGTGTTTGTACAGTAGATCTCTATCTAGCTGTATTTTTGTGTGAATATACTTTGAATTGATTTTAGCAAAAATATGATTTTGTCTAAGCATTGAAAATTAAAATTTTAAACCAAAATGTACAGTTTAAACATTACAGTTTTTCTGTATCACTAGAGTTGCATTTATGTATATTTATTATTATTATTACTATTACTATTTATTACTATTTATTGTTTTATATACGCCATCAAATTCCATAGCACTGTACAATGGGTGGACACGACACAACAATTAGTATGTAACATAACAATTTGACTTACAGAGACAACAGGTAAGGAGTGCCCTGCACAAATGAGCTTACAACATATAACCCTATGACACAGTAATTAAAGCCAACAATTCCCAAAATTTGAGTATTATTAGGTATAACTGAAATGCGTGGAACTGGGTGAAATAAATACATAAATGAATAAACTCCTTAAAATTAATTAGACCTAAGGTAAACCTGTGCCTTTTTTATGTTGCTAGTTTTAGTCATAGTAATCTAACAATATCCTGGGTGTTTTGTTTATTTCTTTCTTTCTAAGGTATGTTTGGCTGTTTCCCCAGCAATCATTATAATTTTACCAAGTGGCAGATATTTTTTTTTTTTAAAGCGTTAAGCCTATTGCCGGTTGGATACATTGACAAGCTACATATAGAGTATTGTATTGACAACATTGTCACTTGCAACAATGCTTACTAAGCATTAAACTTTTTTTCAGTCTATTTGTAAGTTAAACTCTGATGCTGATACATATGTTTTGTAGTTATCTTCAGTGCTAAAGTGCAGCATTCATGTGTGTGTAGAAGTAATATCTTCAGTTTTGGAGTGTAAAGCCTCTATGAGTGTAAAATTTGGAGAGAGTGTGTAGTTAACCTTTACTGCTGTGTGGTTAACCTCATCCCTCAAGATTGTAAGTTTGCAAGTTGGGCTCTCTCTGCCTAATGTATCGCTTTGTCTTAGTCTGTCAATTCTGGTCTTCTCATACCCTCTTGAATATATGTATTGTAAGAAGCACTGCCTAAATTGTTATTAATAATAAAAAATAATATTCATAATAATTATTAATGCATCCAAAACTTATATCTACTCTTCAGAACTGAAGTGCAAATTTGATGTGATGCTATAATATAAATAACATGCCAAAATTTGTGGTGCCATAGCTACAATATGTAGCCCTGGGGCTCTTATGCTAATATTCTGTGTCAAGGACACTTTTTTCTTTTTAATATGGCCACACCGAATCATCCACATTGCCATCAATGCATGTTCAGACTACAGGCTTAGGATGGCCTCCGTTCTCCAGTCAAGCTTATATTAACAGCTCTGTATATATATTAAGGTCTCCTGTATTATATATTTTAGGAAAGTTGGGTGGTAAGCATGTGTTATGCTATAAAGCAGTTTTTTTTCCAGATAGTCCAAACTGATCCAATTAGTTGATATATGTATTCAGAATTCATCAGATTTATAGGATTCATAAGAAACATAAGTGTGAAACTGGGAAATCCTGCATGAAAATATGTATTATTTTTTTATATTTATGGCTATTGCACAATAAATGGATGGTAAAGTATCTCATTCGACCAACATAATTGTGCCATATTACACAATTTTGCCCCAACATATTACCCCATACAGTATACCCCATACAGTATAACTAACTACTGAGTAGTCTGGCTTGGTACTGAGAACCGCAAAAGGGTGATCTCATCCATTCTCACTGCATTCTTTTTTAATTCATGAAAAATTAACTCATTGGTAATTGATGTTAAAAATATTTTACCTGATATATCTTCCTGAATTTCTTTCTATGGTTATAAATAGGTTGACTTGAGATAGGGAATTAAAAAGACAGGAAAAGTAAAAAAAAATGAACAGCCCATTATACTTGGAGAAAATAATTGGATGGGTCAGATGAGCACAAGGGTTGAAATATAAGTTATCACATATTGTATTCATGAAGTGAAAATCCTAATTTTCTTCAAACTTCTTTTTCTTTCAGCAACTGGATCTTACGGATGTTGAAATCCTAGATGCTGAACTCTGTCTTTCTAATAGCTGCCATCAGCATTTTACTAGTTTCAATCTGCAATAGAATTACTTTGCAACCCACATAGTCCATGTCTATAGGACAGGGATGATGCATGCATCTATATTAGCAAAACTAACTGTCAGAAAGCAATTTAATTTAACCCTTTTATGACAAGGGCTACTAGGGATAATTTGTGCCACAATGACCATGCATTTTCTTGCATTTTTAACTATATTTGTTCAATCATAATCTGCTCCTTTTGAATTTACTGCATCCGCATACAATATTCAAATGGAAGATATTTCAAAAATACACATTTTCATAGTTTTTTCTATATACTAAATTCAACCCAAGTAAAGCTGTTGAACAAAAGCACCTCCAAATATATTAATTTACTTACTTACTTGATTTGATTTTACACATGATGTCTATCTATTATGGAAATAACAGGGTAAAAATTCCAAGGTGTACATTACTTTTTCAAGAAGTAACATTTTGAAACTTGGTGTGCTTGCAGTATTGGCCAGAGAAACTAAAACCACTCTGCAAAAAGTATAATTCTCAAAAGTTGACAACCCAGGGTATTTCACTTACTTTCAATGTAACCATTTCACTACCAATCCCTTTCAATGTTTGAGGTTTAAAAAATGCGTTTTTCATGCACAGCTTGTAACATTGCTTTTGATTTCTTGTAGAGGGCATGTGCACTTGTTGCAAAAAACATAATTTATATTTTTCAACATCCCTAAAGTACAGTGATACCCTACAGGGTAGGCACAGCTCCTATTCCCATATGTTTTAGTCGATGGCTCACTGAAGTAAATCAAGTGAGTGAGATGCATAAAACAAATGCAGTCTCACTGCCTGTGATACTGCCTTTTAGTACAGATGCTAAATTCAAATGTATTGATGCAGCTGTGTTTTCTACCCAGGGTCCTTCTTTAGGTCAGACCTAATACAGAATGTCCTTAAAATAAATGGAACATTTCTGCAAACTTATTACCTGTGGGAATCTTATGGCATCACATTTGGTAAACTAGAGTTACAGTTTATTGCAAACAAACCTTTGAAGCTTTCTTTTGTTGAGTGAAAAATGTAGTCATGACCTTGAATTCCTATCTGAATGCAAAAGTCTATTAATTCATATGTTTTAAAAGTAAAACATTTCTGTAAAAGTGTTTTATGCATTGCAATATTAGTTCACAGATTTGGATTGTGTTGTCCCTCTCAGAGCAGATGATCTTTGTCCACCAAGGCTCAACATGTTTCATTAATGATAGAGAGTATTGCAGTTGACCTTCTACCAGGTGTTGCTTAATAGTGGCACATATATTTATTTAATGAAAGTGATTCACCACAGGATAGGTCACACGTCATAATCATAAGCATTGAACATCACTAAACTGTTATTTACCGTGGGTAAAACATTAAATATTTAAAAATATAGACGTGTACAACACAATTACACAATATTACAATTTTGCAATTTTCTCAACACTTCTGTATTGACACATGCCTTTTTGGTATACTAATGAATCCTTGTTTGCCGATCTCCTGTAGTACCACACCTTTGTCTGGACTACATTTGACTTTTCAATCAGTAAGTTTTCCCTTACTATACAGTACCTTCACGGTTAATGGTTATGGCTTGCCCAAATACTCATATATATGACAAAGCGTTAGGTGCAAATACAACACAAAAAGCCTTCATTTAAAATTAAGAAAATCTGTAGCTCTATGTATTGATGACATTGAAACAGATGGCAGTCTGTATTTTTAAGATGATGATCAAAGCAAGTAATTATAAATCCACAGCATCAGCTTATTATATGTATAGGGAAACCATACACAAGTGCATGCTTTTAAAACACAGTGTACAATTACACTATTAATTAATCCAATTATTTATTAATGTATGTTAGGAACCGTGGGATTAGCACAGAAACTATGAACATAGGGGATCTTTAACTGCCCATGTTTCCACCTTGTGATCTCTAGACTCTTTGCCTGGTGTGGTTGCCCACTTCCTAACCGATTGAGTAATCAGTGATCTTTAAATACTAGGGTTGGTCCATGCCTCCTTTGCAAGTCCAAATTTGTGAGTTTTTCCTTTGTGTAATGATCTTCTGGTTTTGGCCTTAGATTTTGTCTCATTCCATTTTATAGGTTATAGGAGTTGCTGCTACCTGATTTATCGTGGCTTGGACCTTGACTTTGTTCCCAGAGACTCCAGCTTCACCCAGGACCCATAGTCGTTACATATTTAGTTTTTAACAGATTTGTTTCATTTAAATGTAAAATACAGATGAATATTGAGAATATATACTTTACATTTATTTAATATACATTAAGACGCCTTTAAAACAAGTCTCATTATCATTTAAGAATTTTATTCACTATAGTTGGGCAACTTTGTTATTTTAATTCATTTTTGAGTGTTTTAGTTTATTTTAAAAAAAACTGTTTTAGCTTAAATGTTTGCTCTTAATGTAAGAAGAAATCTCAAAACATCTGCAGATATGATAAATCCTGTAGAACCAACATTTGTTTATTAAGATGATTCATGGATAACACAAGATGTCCAATTTTTTGATATATCTTAATGAGATATTTCTTAAATATGTTTTAAGAGTAAAGCTATAATTAAAAGCAAAGTAAATTGCAATGTATATGAGCAGATGGTAACATGACTAAAAGATGCTACTTTACCAATACCAATTACTATGCTTCATACAGGAGTGTGACCCAAAGTTCACAGGCATGCTTACTGCAGTTGGAATAGTAGGAATGATATCCAATTGGGGTCCATTTGCATTCAGTGCACAATATTTCTTTAACTGCCTTAATCCACTCGATTAATAATTCCATGTGTAACCTCTACTAATTTCACAAAAAATAAAATAATTGAAGATTTTGAGGATTTGTTTTTTTCCCCATAAAGGGCCAACATCAGTGTGGTTAATTTGACATGTAAAAAGGCAGTAATGCGTAATGTGGGAAGAAAGAATACAAGGTTGTAGATACCTAAGAGTAGACAAACAATAACATGGAACGTTCCATCTATGAACAGCTTCTAGGAAAACCAAACAAGCATATTTAAATAAATTATTTAAAGGTGAACAATCACTGCCACAGCCTTTAGCATAAGTGTGCTTATTAAATCTACTTTTTTTATTCCTCAGTTTACCGTAATTGTTATGAAGATATTTACATTAAAAACCCCTCCCTAAAAAAACCTGCCTTGACATTCAACTAAACAATAGTGTGATAATTAAATGTAGAGAAATATTCATGCAGTTCTTGATAGCACGAAATGAAAATATGCCCATTATAATCCATATTGGTCTAATACTTATATTTATTCTTTTATATATATATATATATAATATAATATATATTAATACTTTATTATATATAGGCCATTATACTTAACTTATTGAACTGTAAAATAGTCTTCATCCTTATTCAGACATTAATCTATATACACTTTTTGGTGACTAGAGCGATTGTTTGAGGTCACGAGATGAACATTCACTGAAGAGGTTCTTCTGGCATGAGACATACAACAAGGGGTTGAGCCCCAACCTGAGTGGACAGTGAGGAGACCTCGGTGTAGGCAGGTAGAGTTCACTGCATGTATAGGCAAGGCGCCAATGGAGGTAGATACCTGTATAGTTAAATAGATGGGCAGGTTATAGTAACAGAGTCTCAAGCAAGTGGCAGGTAACAAGGTTGGAGACTCAGATGCCAAGGCTATACCAAGAACAGCAACTGAACACTTTGAAAATAGGTACCCATTGTTCAAATGGTGTAAATCTAGCCCCCTGCTGAGATATTTATTAATAAGGCATAACCCCTTTAAGGGTATCAACTGCTTGCCCATGTACTATGCACACAGCAGGGTCATGAGCCACACTACAGGATGGATCTTGAAGCGGTGGGTGCGCTGCATAGGTAAGTCTTTTTTGAGGATATAATCATAGTGCAATTTGGTGTCCTACAGAAGTAAACCTGTCCTTAAGGTACATCAACAGGTTAAGGTTAAGCTATTTACCCTTTCTGTTCCAAAAGGGAAGACCATAAAACCTTGACTTTTAAGACTAGGTTGGGAACCACAGCTTAAATAAATGTTGTCTAACTTTCTGATGATGGCCATATAAAAATAATATACCATATGGCTGAACGCACTACAGAATGTATCAAGTAGTAAACTGTATTGGACAATTAAATGGGCGCCAGGGGCATGTCACTCTCATCATAACTAGATTTGTTTATAAATCTACATATAGTGTACACTACACAACTAATAATCTGCTTTATGCATCTATGACAAGTTTTCCTTAAACCTGCCACCTAAACTTTAAAATCACTAATAAAATGTTCCTTTAAGCATGATATCTTAATGTTGACCATGAGAAGCAGATCATGGTCTGTTGATCTCACCCCCACAGAACCAAGTTATCATGGAAATGACATTAATTACACTTCCATCCTAGCTTTATATAGACTGCATAAAAATTAAATTTGCTTAGTTTGTATTTTGTGAAAAGAAAAATCTTGATTTAATGGATTATTTGATCTTTGCTCTAAAACTTTGCAAACAGTAACACTGCAGAAAGGTTAATGGGCTTAGCCCCTATTAAATTTAATTAAATGTAGTTTCATCATACCATACTCAGGTAAAATATTTTTCTCTTAAAAGTGATTTCTAAAACTATAATACATTTTTTTATTTTACATTTATATTTTTGTCTTATGAAAAACATCCTCCTCTTTTCACAGTTGTTGTGCTTCAACACTAGAACTTAAATGAATAACAAAAGGTATTTTATATACACAATAAAGTTGAACACAAAACTGTTTCTATGTATTCTTAAGAATGTAATGCTTGAAAGAAACACTTAAAATTCTAATGACACTGTAAATAAGTACTCACTAACGTAATATAACATACTAACATTTAAAAGCCAAATATAAATGTATAATACTTGTGTAGAAATTGTTTTAATGTCAAGAATTAAACCATTAAAGTGCCCTAAACCAAAGAATGCGTACAATAATATTTTTAAAAACAGAAAGATAAATCTCTACTGACTAGCTCACTCTAAATGGATTATCAGTCATCCGCTAGAACATATACTGTACACTACAAAAACATGCAATGCCTGGTTACCTGGTTATACCTGATGTCTATTACCCCAATTGCTAATTCTTTTTAATACATATGAAATGTCTTGATTAGTAAGGTTCCGTACTAGCCACCATTTACGCAGCAAAACCAGATTCCAGGGACATTTTTTTATGCAGCAATACAAGTAACATCAAGTGTGGATATTTATTTAGCTCTTTGCCAAACTATTAACATTTTTAACCTGTGCTTTAATATACCATTTTCTGCAAATTCTGTATTACTAAATATGTTTATTTAAAGATGATATTCAATGAAATAATGTTCAGCTGTGATGTATACATTGTTGTCTGAACACAAAATGTACCTTTAGTCTTTGGGAGGGTTTGAGGACCATTTAGGTTGTCTACTCCCTCAAAGGGCAATATATGGTCCTACTACATTAAATACACACATACCGTAAATCTGTATGTAGATCTTTGCATGCCTTTTTTAATATATTACCCAAGCAACTGCTACCCTGTAAGAGGTTGTTAAGTATGGGATTGTTATAAAATGTTCTTGTAAAAAGTGAATGTGAATTGATTTTTTAAGACACGTACAGAACTTTCTTTACTCATTACTATATAATTAATTTATGACTCATGGGAAAACCTTTTTGAGCAAACATAATTCAGCTATTAATCTGACCCTTCATTTCATTCTCTTGAATGTGAAAGGTCAATAGTTTATATAATCTCCCATGTATTCGATTTTGTTAATATCTTTGGTATGCTGAGAGAAAGAGACTGCTTAACTGCTTTAACAATACTATTTTTCCAGTGGAACCTTTTACCTCTGGACTTGAATATCAATGAATGATTGGTACATTTTACATAAGTGTTAATAATATTCTTTCTTTATAAATTAAGCAAGTACAACTTTTTTTCAGAAGAAATAAAATCACTTTTACTTTGCATCTATGACATTCTGTCTTTTGGAATCTAATTAAAACTTTCTTTTCATTCCTCAGGTGGAAGATGACTCTGCTGAGATGTACTCTTAATTAACGTAGAGAGCCTGGAAGTCCCACCTCTCAACAGTAATGATTGACAACCAAGGGTACTTAAATTACACTAATTGAGATTTGCGTTCACACAGCCGTTTTACATCTAACCCATCAGAGAAGGTAAGTGAAGAGAACAGTTCTTCCTCTGAGAGCAAAAATGTTGTTAATTGGTATATTTCATTTTTGAGAAATCTATTAATTGTGTGGTTCATGTTGTATTAATCTTAATTAATCTGGTAAACAATGTGATACTGTTTATACACACACGCAGTGCACACACACACACACAAATATATATATATATTAATAATATAATATGTATATTATATATATATATGAAAAAAATTTTAAGTTACAAGATACAAAACTAAACAATAATGGCAGAACAACTTTTTTGTGTGAGAATGATCTCGGATTTGTGGTTTGGGCAAACAAGTAGGTCATTTTCCAGATCATTTTATGATAGAGCATATGATTGCCCAGTGAGATTGGTACGGATTTGTATTGAAGGTATAAAATATGCAAAAGAAGCAAAAACCATTTCTTATTCCATATGTAATAAAGCCTTTATTTTTGAAATATGTCATTGATTATTTTTTTAAATTTAGATACTTGTTTTTTTTCCATATAGTTTGTATGTTATACTTTCATAAATATGTAACAACCTGATTGTTTTAAATAAAGTTTTAAGGATTAAAAACCAATAACATGTAAAAAAAAATAGTACATAAAAAATACTATACACTGTGTTATAAATATGTATCTTTTTTGTGTTTATATGGTTGCACTCCCACACAGAGTAGATATAATGGACCCATCAAGGAATCGAGTCTCAGGTCCTCATATGTGATGCGTTTTACCTGGTGAAACAAGTCATAAACATGGACTTGCGGTTAGATTTTATACAGAATTTCTTATGGGCACTGACAGAACTTTCTTTAACAAGAATACAGAACTGATGCACTACAAATTGAGATGTAAGATACTACATTTCGATAAACGTAGGTACAATTTACGATTCCCCTGCAAACGTGTCTTCTCTTATTTCTAAGGTCAAGGTTGTTTCTCCATTTGGAGATATTCCTTTATACCTATTCTGTCTGTGAGTGCAACAATATAAACACAAAATACATTCATATTTATATGTTTATACTATGATATGAGTCCCTTTTTTATCAATTTTCAATCCGTAAAATAAGATTGTCATTTAAAATACAATTGAGCTATTATCTACTCATTGTACTTGAAGCGCTAAAATGTGATATTTTGTATTTTGGGCTATTTATTTTATATTTCTATTTGGGTTATTTATTTAAGGAGTGTTTTTGGAAATTACACAGTAGTCTTTGTTGCTGCTGATACACATCATTTTGGGGCTGTGTTTCACAATAACTACAAAATTATATGCAATTACAGTGAGGTCATGCAAAATGCAATTTTTTCGAACCTATACAATGGGGATTGACCCTGATTTTGTTGATTCTGTTGGTTGTTATATTTAAAAGAAATTAAGATTGTTTTTTAAAAACATTTACACAGGATTATATCGTTTACCTATTTCTTCAGTGTCCACATCCTAGCACTGGTAACTAGTGATAAAAAGTGACAATGCTTTTCATGAAGATGAAAGCACATTGTGTTTGAAGGCCTGTGGTAACAATTCCTGTCTCTACCAATATATATGTTCGGTATATCAGTACAATGTGAGCTGAAGCCATTAGTGTAAGTTCAGAACCAAATGTTTAAGGCCCGTTGGAGTTCGAAAAAACATGTGTAAAAGGGAAAGTAAAGAACATAATACATTCTGAAAATATCTTGTAAAGAACTTTTATGAACAAAACAAACATAATACATATAAGCGGGACTTAATACATTAGGTTCAGCCATTACAGAAAAGTATGCTTTAAGTTAGGATTCCCTAAACTTCTGCTAACAGAAAAAGTCATTTCTATTCAACATAGTAGTTGAATTTCTCACATGGCGAGCAATAAGGAATTCCTTTTGGACATCATGGTACGAGGAGAGTCTTGGTTCATATAATCATGTATAGATACTGCTGTCTTCAAAAATTGAGAAAATGGGAAAACTTTTTTACAGCTTTGATGTTTCCGCTGGCATAAACATCACGAGTGTCCTTGCATACATACTTGACTACTTGTTACATCACAACACATACTATTTTTCATGTAAACGCATGCAAAGTGGGTAGATACTGTAACTCCTCTGGAAATATTTGGCAGGATATATATAAGTAAGAGTAAGAGTAGAGTAAGTTTACACCAAGCAGATAAACAGGTTCATAGAAGGGACTGATAAAGAGGGAAATCTAGCTGTCATAAGCTGTTGGGTGACAAGTAAGAGGATGTAGTAAGCTATAGTAGGAGGAACTAAACCCAATTTTTTGTATTGACACACATGCACAGTTTACATGGCTCATCTCTCTTTTTGTCAATTTTCTGAACATCTGAATAGATAGCTTTTGAGGAACAGGGACAGACTTATGCCCAAGACACCAGTCCCGAGCTTTGGGTGGCTACAAGCAGAGACCTTGGCAGCTTTAGATGGAGAAAAAGTTAGGGTCAGAAACAAGCTGGGTCAGCAACAAGAAATCCACAAGTAAAATAGAGCCAGAAGTAAGCAAGGTGCAGCAACAGGTAATCCATATTCCACAGAAATGGAAAGGTCAACAAGGAGGAATTCACAAGAAGCATAAATATACAGGTCAACCGTAATCAGAGTGTAATGCTCCAGCATTGAATGCTGGGAGCAGCAAGTTTATATAAGCAGCCCTCTATTGACTGATTGGCAATAGAGCAAAGGTGAAGGGACATTTGTAAAATGGAATATTTGTCAATTTTAGTTTATATATGAAGACCAATGTGTGGTATTTCTAATCTGATCATGCATTGTAATACTTTGAAAATGTAATTCCTCTACTCGAATTTATTTGATGTGTTATTCTGTTCAAAGATGTGTGCTCAACAAAATAAACAAGATGTACTAAAAGTCATCTTTACTGTATATATGTATTTATTTATGTAATTGCAGCCAAGGGTATTATGAGAGAAACATGTGACAAGTAATAAGGTTGATAACTCCTATATCTAGGGTTATTACTTGGATGATAAATTATAAATAATAATCTATAATTAGGTTTTCACTCCAATTTGTATCTTGCAGGCTGTTCCTGTTTTCAGTCACTTTTTATTAAATCATAACATAACAAGCTATACTTCACAACAAGTGACTGCACTGACAGTGTATTTCACCATATTTATAATAAATATTGCTTATTTCACATACACTTCCTCAAGAAACTGTTTAGAGGATGCAGCTGGTTCACCATCCAGTGAACAGAAACATTTTACAATAAAAATAATACAATACAGATTTTATGTTTTCCATGATATATTTCTTTTGACTTTTGCTAATTGTTATTTTTTACAAATACTCATGTACACGAAGCACATTTAGCATATGTGCCTTAAATTATACCTAAAATGGTATTAGCAAAATAAGGTGGTTTTATTAAAAGAACTATTTCAGCCAGTAGGTACTTCTTTGACAGGAGTATCCTTGACTCACGGGCTATGTCATACCCAATTAACCCCCAAATAAAACACAGACACTAATGTGGGATGAAAAGGCCACAGCCGATTTATTAACATTGTTGCCATGCAACCTGTGAACATAAAAAGGTGCGTTAACACAGCAATGACCCAAAACCAAATACAACTGAACACCTCTAAGCTTATCAGGACCAACCAGGGCCGAACCGTAAGCATCACCTTATTGGAGGGCATCCCATGACGTCCCGTCCCCACCCTAGGTTCCAGCAAACATGCCCAGCCAGGAATCTCCCACAGCTGGCACAACAAACAGCCCAGAAACCCCCTTTCCCCTAACCTTATATACCCCCTTACTTCCCCACTGAACTTTACTTGACTCCTTGACCTAGCCCTGCTCTGCATCCCTGTCAAGGCCCTCTCCAGTCTATTCAGACCCCATGGGCATCAATATATGTGCTTGGAGAATCCACCACAGATTGAGAACCTTCCTGCTTTTGTAACATCTTCCAAGGCAGGATTTTCTCAGGTTGCTATCAATTCACTTTTAACCATGGAGTTTACCCTTTAGGTTGGACTGGTCCCACTGAGCCTGGGCAGTAAGTACATCAAGGTGACCTTGTAATAAAGCAACCACAAGTACATTTTACAGGCAACACTCTCTGTGCTACGCAGACCTGTCCAACACACATTTGCAGAATTAGACTGAATTAAAAACCCATAAAAGGAGTGCAAAAATGACACACTATTTATGAAAATACTGCCTAAATTCCTTGTTAATCTAGTTGCCTTGGTGGCTATTTGTGGATTTGCAAGTAAAACATGAAAAACCTGCAGGAAGTGTACCAAAATATTTAAATAAGAAAAGCTCAAGGGAAAATGCCCCTCCTGTTCCCTAAACCCCAATTTCTCTATTGGATAGGGTAGAAACTACCTTTTACCATGCCCCTTCTTCAAAATCTATTTCATCTGCACTTAACCTATTTTTTGTTCACTTTTTTTCTGTTGTACAATGCCACGCCCCTCATGCATTGATGGTGCCTTTTGTCCTTTCCTTCACTGTTCTTTACCTCCATGTAGTTCAGGTATGGATCAAATAAACATCACATGGAAACACAGCATTGCAAGTATATATCAACTGAAAACTCATAAGGAAATTCATCACTGAAGGTATAGATAAAAAAAAATAATGCATGGAAACCATAAATGGCAGGCTTAGATCATGGGTGACACACCCTAGAGGTCAGCCCTGGCACCCAGATTGCACAAACAGGAATATAAAAAAAAATAATAAATAAGATTAAATGAAAAAAAAATAGATTGCACAAATAGAACTTGCTGTATCACCCAGATTAAACACAGACACAGGACTCGCATCTACATGCTTTACCCACTATCTAGATTGCACCCACAGTGATCTCCTCTCAGTCTCAGGTCTCTTTTCAGTCTGACTTACATGCACACTTTATTCATTCTAGACCCTTTTAGGCCAAAAACAGGAAGAGTAATGATAGACTGTCAGAATACACACATATACAGTATATATTCCCTTTACCCTTTCTCGTTTTCTCCCATTATATCTTCTCATCTTTCTCTTTAGCCCTCTTTCTATATCGCCCTTTCTTTTTATCTCTCTTCCTTCTCTTTATCTCCCCACCCTTTCTCTTCACCCCTCTCTTTCTCTATCTCAATTTTTAATTTATTTCTCCTCCTCTTTTGCTTTACCTTGCCCTGTTTTCCCAAGCTTTCCCTTTCTGTTAAGCTTCTTTCTTTATTTGCACTCCTTTTTTTCATTATCACTACCCTCTTTTCCTATTCTCCTTATCTCTCTCCTTTCTCCCTACCTCCCCTCTTTCTCCATTTACTTTGATGCTCCTTTCTCATTATTTCTCCTCATTATTTTTATCTTTTTCTCCTTTTCTCTTTATTTATCTCTTTTCTCATTTCATTGCTCCTTTGCGTTGCTGCCAGTGAGCATTGCGGAGCAGTGAGGTGAGGTGCACCGCCGGTTAGAGGGAGATCAATGATCTTCCCATCATGCCCTGTTCCTCGAACATTGACCAGCGCCTACCTTGCCTGATGCACATAGTACTTATAATGTAGATAATGTTAAGTGAGGTGCAGTCTAAATAAATAAATGAAATAGTTCAATTCTGTAAACTTTCCTCTGCTATACAAATTGTCATATGATAGACATACACTAGAAGCTATTTCTTGCCTTGCAACTGAACATATGTCTCCTTCATCAAGGTCTATGTATACATCTCAAACATAAGTTTGTCTGGCTCTGAGGCAAAATGTTTTTGCAAAGTCCTCTTCTACATAATTCACAAGGTGACTTTGTTGATCTGCATCTGCCTCCAGCTTCAAGAATATGTCTTTTAAATGGACTACTTGCTGTTCTGAATTTATCAGTATACAGAATACAGATGATTTTCAACTATTATAATGCTTATTTATTGTTTCCAACAAACTTGGACTGTAAGAAAATGAAAGTCTAATGTACTCACTTGGGAATGGGTATGAATTTATCATGTTTCCTCTCATCAAATGTCCCTGTCTTTTAAAATGGAAAATGCGTTAAGAACCATACTCATCATTCTTGCAGAATGAGTGAATTAACATAGGCAGGCAGCGCGTGTGTATGTTCATGTAGTAACCCAAAATAAGAGCAATGGCATTTAACGCAGACAGCACATCAATGCCAATGGTACATTACATCCATCTATGCACCAATATCATGGTTCACACCATCACAAGGGAGAGGACATGGTCAGTATTGGAAACTGGTATAATGATATTATTGTGACTTCAGATAGCACAGGTTTGGACCATGAAAGCTATTTTTATGGATGTATGCATGTACACATACATAAATACATGGATGTAATAGGGACCAGGAACCAGACAGGGATAGAAAGTATGATGCAAAACACCTTTATTAATAAATGTGTATATATGTATATATATATATATATATATAATATATATATATATATAAATCCAATATCGTAATCCAAGAGACTAGCCTGGGTCAATAGCCAGAGCAGGTAATCAGACGAGCCGGGGTCAGGAGTACAGAGATTAGCGAAGTCAGAATCAAAGCCAGTAATCAGCAGAAAAAAGTCAGCCAAGCCAGGTCATACATACACTGAATAGCAAGAAATACACTGAATAGCAGGAAATGCATTTGGTAGCCGGAAACAACGCAAGGGCGAGGAGGTAATGAGCCTTGCAGCTTAAATAGCTTGGACTGACTAGGAAAGGGGCTGGCTGATAGCAACTAGGTGAATAACCATGGCAATTGAGAATGAAAATGAATGACACAAGGAAGGAAAGGGCTCTGCTTGTCAATAAAAAAGTGAGTAATCCTGACAGTATCCCCTCAATCACTCCCTCCTCTCAGGCTTCAGGGGGAACCGGGAATGGAAAGAATGAAGGAGGGAGGAGGCATGGACAGCGGACCCAGGAGCATTCTTCTGGTCCATAATACTTCCATTGGACCAATTATTGAATACGCCCTCTGTACAAACATGAATCAACGATGTTGCATATTTCGTATTCCTCATGTTGTCAACCGGTACGGGACGTGGCACCAAGGTGGTATAGCAGTTACACACACCAAAGGTTTCAAAAGGAAAATATGCACACACAATAGCCAAATGTAACGGGGTGCCAGTTTTAAGGAGAGAACATGGAGCTGTAGGTTGCAGGAACATAGGTGTGGATAGACCTCTGCGTCTAAATTTCTGCATGGAGCATCACAAGGAGTCCTGGACCTGCACCCAAGTGGAACAGAGTTCCTGGAGATGTTCCTTCAATGCTGAATTCCCTGCGGCATGAATGTAACAGGAAGCATGGAAGGCTGAAACCCATAGTTCGCCAAGAACAGAGAAAACTGAGAGGAGATTAAAAGCACTATTGTGGGATTAATTGGCCCATTGTAGTAGGTCTGACCAGTTGTTATGGTGGTCTGAAATATAGCAGCATGGACAACTGCTCCAAGGCTTGGTTTGCTTGTTCCGCAGCACCATTGGATTGTGTATATTAGGCCAAGGAAAAGGAAAGCTGAACTTAGCTGAACATAAACTGGCTACCCCGATCCGACATGATCACTTTGGGTAACCCATGTAAGCAAAAGACCTCTTGAATGAAAATTGAGGCAAGCTCTTGAGATATGGGTAGTTTTTTAAGGAGATGCAATGCTACTTCTGAGGGAACCGGTCAGCCACCATGAGATTGATTGTATTTCCACAGAAGATCTATAGTAAATTCATACATTAGTACACATAGTGGCTAATATTCGGTCTGGAAAAATCACTGCAGTGGGAGCTATCTCCTCCTTGATAGGGAGGAGAGCAGTCGGGATAATGCCTCTGCTTGAATGTTTTTAGTACTGGGCAAATAGGAAACCACATAATTAAATCTTCATAGGAAGAGGACCCACCTAGCCTGCTGAGGGAAAGCCTTGGACAGGCATGTAAGATTTTTGTGGTCCATGAAAATGAACATCAGCTATGAAGTACTCTCATCGAAGTGCCTCCATTCTTTGAGAGCTAAAATTATAAGGAAGGAAAAGCTGCTTGTTAATTAACAGATGAATAACTCTGACAGGATGAAAAAATGTACATACATGTTGTGTTGACATAGAGTACATGTATGTTCTGATTTTAGGTGTGTGGTTGTTTTCTATATACAGTTTTCCTTGCTGTATTGTACCTCTAATGTGAAAACTTGCCCATTTAGACTTACATTCCACATTCCACATAAAGGCATTCTGTGATATAGTCATTGGTATATATGGGACATTTGCCATACACCGCCTTTTCCTGCCTACATCTACTGACACATATGCATAGGGGTCAAGGTGTCCACCATATATCAAACTATTCTAGTATAGCATGAACTACACCCAAGTATCGGGCCCACCATGTAATTATGGACATATAGTAGTCTCTTTTCAAAATGCAAATCATAGGATCCATCTATATCCATGGTTAAAAACCTAATAGCACATTTCCTCTCTTAAATGGGAAACCATTATGAGAAGATCAATAACTAACCGGGTGCCACAGTTCCATGGCCATGGGTAATTTAATGACAGTGTTCCATGGCTTAACAGTCCATTACTTGTGGGACTTTAGGTAATGTGATAAATTGAACCTTGAATTATGATAAAATTTAATGTTCTGTGAAAGAAAAAACAACTGAGTCAGTCTCTGATATGGACGGTTCCTGACAAAACTAGGCTGGCTAAGGATTATTATTAATCTGTACTTCTCAATAGTAGAAGTTTTTAGAATACCCTGTTTATGTATGTTATTTTATAACATAACTATAGTAACTCTTAACTAAATATAAATGTGGTGGATGTGAAAAAAAATCTAATGTTCTGATTTATACTACAGGACCAGAGTAATCTTTAGATTTTTTTCTATGTCTGCCTTTAACCCTAATTCCATTTATTCTTATGTAGTGTAAGAATGTGTTTTCCAGGACAAGTCAAGCCTTCATTGAAAACAATATTCATGATATCTAGGGTTGCCCCTTTCCCTAAACCATTTCCTGGACAATCTTTTGAAGGGTTGCTTATGGGGGTGTGATCAGGCATGGTTTTATAACTGACAGCAAAAAATGGCATTTGGTCCATTAGAGAGAGGAGAGAGAAAAAGGAAACCAAAGACCACCCTCCATGTGGCCAATTAATAAAGCAGCCCAAAGCACATTTGGCAAACAACTCACTCAATGCACAGTATCTAGTCTTATAGATCACCAACCTTGGATTTGGAACCAAGTACTGGGTCACAAGAGGCCCACACTTGGACACTAGGGGTTCTCACTGTACTAAGCACTAAACAGTGATGTTGCTAAACTAAAAGTTCTGAGCTACAGCTTGCTAGCTATGCCAGTGTTTGCTGTAATGGAAACTTCCTGTGTATTTCTTACCTTCAGCATTGTAATTTCTGTTATAAAGAATTCATGTTGTAATGCAATACTATAGATCTCTCTGATTTGTTTCTTTCAAATGCATTTTACTTTTCCCACTTGACTTGGCTGGCCCATATGTTGCCTGCCCTTCTACAAATACGTTGGTCATTATATGTGACAATTCAGTATTGAGTCACAGGAAAATGAACACTCCCGACAGCTGCCCAAAATATTTTATGGCAAAGAAGGGGTAAGCTCCCTGACCTTGCCATCCTTCCCCTGTCCCTTTTATCTATTACATCCCCAAACTGCCCAGGAAACAGTTGGTTACTGTACTTTTACTCTTGTTCTGTATAAGTAATGAAATGCATAAATCCAACATAACTACAGTTTTCTGTGTTACAAACCAAATGTTTTTGACCTGATTACAAACTGGAACTGGGAAGTGCCAAACTGATTGATGCACTTACTGCATACGCATGGTTGCATAAAGATAAGTGTTAAATATTATGCATTTAAACATGCACATCACAGTTGCAATGAGATTTTCTACATAAATTTCCTTCTTAGTTATTCCTGCGGCACTTTTTTTCAATTTTCTGTTGGAATGCCTGTGAAAAATGTATAAATGAATGCATGTGTTTCCTGTATATTAGGTTTTCCCTAAGTCACAAATATCACTGCTGTATAGAAAAGCATCTAATCACTAAAAGATTTAAAATGCATGCACCTTTCATGAATGATTTTACTTGGCTATATACAGATGTAGACATGCTTTATCTTCACTTCATTTTTTCTGATCTGATAATTACCATCCACCTAGTTTCATCTCACCAACTTAACTATGCACTATATTATATATATATATGTTTCTCATACAAGAAGGACCACTTTGGCCCTGCATAACACATTATAAAATCCCTCAAATGTCATAAATGAATTTTGTCTTGCCTCAATTCAAAGAAGCAGATTAGAGGGGTTCTTTAAATATCAGTCAAGCTTAGCTGGGTTCCTCAAAGAAAGATGAAATGTTTAAAACTAAATATTTAATAAAGATGAAGTAAATATTTCAGAAGAAAATTGAGTTTATAAAGGCCTAGCAGGCAGATGTGTCCACAGTGTAAAGTGGAAGAGCTTCACCATTTAAGTCTGTAAAACAGGTGTTTCATGACCCAGCTCGTCACCAGGAAAGGAGCTTAAGCTTGAGTCCAACTAAAAGACTTCAACAATCTTTTATAGTTCTATTTGTGAAACTAGAAACCCCTAGATGGTATTTCCTATGAACCTTCAACCTTCAGTCATGTTAGAAGGAGAAGTTGTCCTAAAGGTTGCCGATAAAGCTTTGACTCTTATTGTTTCCTATAAGAACACTTTAGGATGTTGTCCGTGTGAAGCATTTATAACCAGTATTTATGATAAATTGTGATCATAGGCAGTATTCAGGATAAATTGTGATCATAGCATGATTTCCTTTCAGAAATACTTTGAGAAGCATTTTTAAATAAGATTGCTTTGCTAGGATTTTCACTGAAATACATTTACACAAAATATTTTCATAAAAAAAATAGAGAGGTTACATAAACAAATAGACCACATTTAAAACATATGTAATCTTTATTAAAT
>VKOC01000001.1:10073979-10084244 GCA_009364415.1 Spea multiplicata
GTGGGGGGAAGACAGGAGGATCCAGGTCCCCTGCAGCGTTGCAGGGATCTGGATCTTAGTCTCATAGTCAGACCTATTTGAGATCTGATTATAAGACGACCCCGATTATAAGACGAGCATTTGCTCTGAAAAAACCTTGTCTTATAATCGAGCAAATACGGTATTTTAGTTGTAAAATGTATTATCCACTAGACTTGTGCATTTGAATTGGTATGAATTGAAAATGTACCAAATTTGTCAGTTCTTACAAAGCCACCAAAATGAGGCTAGATCCCCAGAAAGTGTATGAAAACAATGCAACAGTAGAGAATTTTCTTCTAAAATTCACGGGCCCTTTCACTCACACTCTCTCAAACTCTCACTCTGTCACACTCACTAAATGTTTTTCTACCTTTTCTGCCAACCACTACGCATCTGCCTGTTCTTCATCTTCTATCTTTTATCGACTCCATTCGCCCACATATCCGTGGACATAAGTTGGCGCAAACCTTTGCCAAAATTTGCAATTTCAGTGACATCCTATCACCAGATTGGAGGATTGGACAAAACCAGGCCTGAACTTCCACCAAAATGACAGTGCTTCCAGTGACATCCTCTCGCTTGATCCTCCAATTGGGTGGGAGGACGTCACTGAAAGCACAGTGATTCTGGCGTAAGTTCACCTTAGGACACTGCCATTTTGGCGGAAGTTCATGCCAGGTTATGTCCGATCCTCCAATTGGGTGAGACGACATCACCAAAAGTGTCACAATTTAGCCCTGAGGTGAACTTCCGCCAAAATGGTGACACTTTCAAGGACATCCCCCCACCCAATTGGAGGATCGGGCAAAAGTTCGCACCAGGTTATGTCCGCAGAGATGCTGATGAAGAGAGATGATAGATGCTAGAAGATGAATAGATGCGGAATTGGTCAGCAGAAGTGGATGTGGTCGGCAGAGAAGGTAAGAAACATTGGGGAGTGTGAGAGAGTGAGGGAGAATGAGAGTACGAGAGAATATGTGCGAGAGAATGAATAAATGTGGGCACTGTGTAATGAATTTTGTTACCGAATTTAAAATGCTACCTGATTTTGAATTGTTTTTGGTCCATTTGCATTATGTGTATTATACACTAGTCTATACCTGAAATATACTAGCATACTAAGTTTCTAAACTTGATATATCATCTACAGCCTACAGATTCTCGACATGTATATAATGTTATAACTAGCTTTAAAATATATTCTCAACCGTAGTAAATCTCTTTTGTCCTAGACTGTACTATTTTACCAGCTCAGCATTTTCATATTAGTTAAGTTCTGTTCACCTGCTGTGAGAGCCATCCAAATTTTGTTGTGTCTGATTCATTAGGAGATATTGAGCAGCTGAGCTTTAATAGTCTCATTTAGTTTACCTTACAAGAGTGCTTCCTACCTATCTAATCTATAAACTGTACTTTCCTTTTTACTCTCTAGACAACAGTCTCATCTGACAAGGTAATACATCACAGATGTAGAAGAACAATTATTGTGACTACTACATTTTCAGTAATGTTTTATAAGTTTCCTTGACAATTTTCTAAGGTGAAAAAAATACCTCCATGTTTCGTTATTAGTTAAACAGTTAAATGTTAAACAGGTACAAGTGGAGGCTGGCTGCAAGATTTGTGGTCAGGAAACAACCCAGAGGCCAAAATTGATATGCACACATAAATAAAGCAGCTAACGCACTGGAGGTAGGCAAACAGGACAGTGGGTGTCTAGAAGTTCAAAAAAAAAGCTTGGTGCGTTTTTATAGAGTCATCCATTAGCACTATAGCTATAACACATGATGTTTGAGGTGCTCCTGAGCCATGTTTCCTATTTAACTTCTTTTTTTAGACTTGAAAAGCTGGATCTTTATTGAATTGTACATTTGATTTAGCAAACATATCAATTTGTACAATATCTTGAAAGCAGAAAAAGATGGTCCATCATATTTGAAATCTGGCTTTAACTCTCATACAGAGTGGGATAAAAGTACCATAAAGAAAATAAGACCAAAAAAAATTGGATTGTGATCTTGTTATTTGCCAGTGCTTGCCTAGATACATACTTGTTCAGCATCGCTCTGTGATACGGGTTGGCCTACAAAATGAGACGTTTCTATACGTGGTATTAAGAGATTAACAGCTCACAGGAAGTGATGAAGTAACAAAATTGTGTTTGGTCACCACTGAAACAGTAAGGGAGCTTAACTTGTGGTTCAGAAACGCCGACTGAGGCTCCTGCAGCTTCATTAGATGTAGAGATGGTGGTGTTGAAAGTGTATGTGGAGGAGGTGGTCCCAGTTGGTGCAGCTTTTAATTCTCTGGTCTAAGCTTGAAAATTAGCTTTGTTGGTTTGTAGGTCTCACACTGAGTGAGCACAGACATCTGTGTAAGGGCCATGAACTATTCAGCCTCTTGTGAGCAGTCTGGGGGAAGGCAAGACCACCCAGCAGAAGTATGAAGGCCAGGAATCGGTGCATGGTACCAGGATAAAAGGCAAAAGAGCGGTCCTACAGCCCAGAGGTCAAGGGCAGGCGATTGGTTCAATAATATTAAATTTGTGGCAACTGGCAAGATTTGTAGTCAGGAAACAGGCCAAAGGTAAAAAACCATAGACAGGCCAAAACAAAGCAGATAATGTGTTGGAGGAGGGCAAAGGGGAACAGAGGGTGTTAAGCCACTGGGGCGCTGGTATAACCAAGCACTGAAGGACTTGCTAGGTGCTTTACTGCTAACATATCACAAGGGCATTATGGACCACAGGTAAGCTAGTCTGTAAGCGAATAAAAAATAATTCACACACTGATTTATTGACATGTTAAATGTTGCAAACTGTTCTCTATGACATTTGGAGTATTTTAATTAACTGGTGGAATTGTATTTGTATTGATTTATTGTGTTCACAAGACAAATTTGAAACATAACCTACAATGAGATTGAATTAACAGAATATCTGATTTTATAAATGAATTGAATTTGAATCTGGCCATAGCAGTACTGAAATAATAAAAAAAAAAAAAAAAATCAAATAACTAACTCTATAAAAGCTCTGTATGAATTTTGATGAATATGTTCTTTGTTTATATGGCTCCTAATCATATTTTTATAGTTTGTCATATTACTAGAGCAGGCTTTGATTTGCAAGGTCTGATTGTCTGATGCCTGACATGTCCCTAACAGTGACAAGCTATACTTATATTATGAAAACATTTTTATTACAATACAATACAAACTAGTTGTTACACACACTGTGTATATATATGAAGGACTGGTGTATATAATCTACAGGTGAATGACATAAAAGACATAACAATAATATATAAATACATATGAACAGCAGATGTTGTTTGCTAAACAATTTTCATATTTCAATGTGACAAAATATATTAAAGTACTAAAGCATAATTCCTTTGCAAGGTGAAAACCAAGAATCGTTTGAAGTATAGTAAACAATTAGAAACTTTATTTCCTTCTAATATCTTTTGGCATCAGTATAGCTAATAAAAATACATTGATTGGATTTGCCATGTTTCCAATTGTGATTGTGATCAGCATTGCATTTTGATTATGTCTCAAGTGTTTCTCATTTCGTATATAAAATGCTCTTGTTGGTAATTGCCTTAACATTTATTTCGGGTCAGTGGGTTAACTATGAATAATGATGTGTCAAAAATTTACAGTAATATTGTCAATACAGCAATTACCATTTGACTTGAGATTATTACTACACCAGAGGACAACACTTGGCACAACACACAACAAACATAATAACAAGGAAGAATTAGGTTTTGAACCAACTGTTAAGAAAAAATGTCAGCAATTAGTACTTATACAACAGTTAAATAATAATAACAGTACATAAAATAAGCTGGCCTTTCCTTTTGCATACACACTTGTAATCCCAGACAGACATGGTGATATTGAGATCAGGGCTCTGTGGGGCCATACCGTCATGCTCAGTACTCCTTGTTCTTCGTTACACTGAATATATGACTTTATCTGTATGATTGGGGCTGTTGTCATGTTGCAGAATAAACTTGGGGTTATCCAAATGCCTTCCTGATGCTATTGCATGATGGATAAGTATCTGCCTGTACAAATCAGTAATGAGGAGACCTCTAATTGTGAGCAAATCTCCAATTTCATAAATGCAGCATCAAACTTGCCAGAAACCTCTACCATGCTTGTCTGCAAACACTCTCTCTTGTACCACTGTCCTGTTGTTCAGTAAACAAACTGCCTTCTGCTACAGCCAGCTATTTCAAATTTTGATTCATCTGTCCAGAGCACCTGCTGCCATTTTTCTGTACCCCAGTTTCTGTGTTTTCCTGAATAGTCGCTTGGAGTTATTCCCACTTCAGAGGATTGGCTTTGTGCCCTAAAGTCTTCCCTGAAGGCCACTTCTGACCAGACTTCTCTGTACAGTAGATGGGGCTACCAGGGTCCACCTGTTTTCTGTCAATAGTGAGCTAATGGCTCTTCTGGGCATCTTCTAATTGTGAAGGAAAGTAAGCATGAAGGTTCCTTGGTCGACCACTGCTTCTATTGTCGTTAACACTGATGGCTGATCATTGTCTATGGTTCTGAGATCCACAGAATAAAACACCACATAACTATCCGGGGCAATTTTTCTTTTCTCTTCTTTTGTTTATGTAAAGCCTCTTTTAAGGTGGCGTATTTGTCACGGGACAAGTTTGAAACAGCACATGTCCACAGCACACTAGGTTGATCTGAAACCCGATGGCAAGGAGCAGCTTACAAAAAGCCCAATAAGGGAAGAGACAAAGCCATGGTCAGACAATCTGAGGATGGAGCAGGCAGCATAATATCAGAGGTGCAGAGAGTGAACCAAAAGCCAGGAATCAACACTGAAATACAGACTCACAGGAAACAGAAGAAATAGCTGGGCTTCAGAGTAGTCTGGCACTGAGCTGCCAGCATTCTGGGAATTTATATCCCCAGCTGCTTGGGACTGCCCCTGTGTTGCTGGGGAAATTAAGGGGGCCTTCCCTTTTGTTAAAGATCCTGTTAATGAATGCTTTAGGGAGTGTGCACACACACCACACCCTCGATGGACCAAGGTGTGCTTGTCAGATCATGAATTGTTCATAGTGCTGATCGTGGCATGTGCGTAGACGTCCACAAGAGGCAAGTGGCTCCACCCCCTAGCTGCCCAGCTGGTACCCAGACGGATCCTGGTCCTGTCGAACGGAGATCATGGGCGCCGCCACAGATGCAGGGCCCAGGCGCTGTGACAGAATTGGAGTCATGTATGGAGATACAGATTTTCAAAATTGATTTTTTTTTCATGGTGTTTTAAAATAAACTTGACTTTATATGTTCCAGAACACCTTTGTGTGTGTGCTAATAACTAGGGCCCATAATTTGTATTTTATTTGTTTCACTTGTATTGTATTTTTATGGAAGCAGACATTTTCAGTTTGATAAGTACTAATTTCAATGGTCATTGATTGGTGTATTTTAAAGGGTTTTTAAATCCTTTCCCAAGTGATAATTTTCTAGGTTTTGTGACAGGTATAAAAATATATTATAATACACTCAAATACATTATAAAAATACAAGGCAAATATCAATTTAAATATGCATTAATTCCATTGTATGTGGTTTTCATTAAATTTCATCCAGTAATTTAACTGCTTCAATAATTTTTCACTACATGGCTTAATCACAAAAGTTACACTTCTCAATTGAACACTTCCCTAATTAAAACATAATCTAATTAAATTACACTGGCTTTAAACCATAGGTTTGGAAGACGAAAGTCTTAGTGCACATAGTGATCCAAATAAATACATTAGCAGAGTAATTAATACTAATGTAGCTATCAAACAGTCTATTTGTCTAAGGCTCAGCATAAAAAGCAAATATTTCAGAGTGCTTATTTACCAAAGGAATCAGCAGATATGTTTAATCACTGTAAACGCTATGAACACTAATATGAAGTCTTCTCATTTCTTCATAGTCTTGGGATTCACGGATATAGTCATGTCTGTTCACAATTTAAGCATTTGTTCTGTTCAATATACACAAAAAAGGCTAAAGTTAAACTATTTATAAAACAATATAGTGATAGAACTATATTATATAATTTACACCAAATTAGTGATCACGTTGGGTTAAACATTCTTTGGTCACATATGTTTTTATTAGTCTATTTAATAATATTAATGAGATACGATTGGTGTAATGTAAGCCCTTTCTTTTCTTTATATCTGATTAGGATATGGGTTTCTTCTGCAATCAAATCAATCCCATTTTCCAGGGACCTATTCATATGATATTTTTCCTATGTTTAATCCCCAGTTTATATTCCCAATATGGCCATGGCTAATGTCAACTAGTTTTAAATACCTATTACAACACTCAATTGGAAGCAATTATTAAATAACATCACAGCTACAGTAGGCAAAAGGTTTTCCTATTAAGATGTGATAACACTGTATATCTTTGTTCATACCACTCAATGAAGTTCGCTCTTCTGTAAAACATGTCTATAAATTCATTTAATTTTGTTGTCACACCAGTTCTATTGCTGAAGCATTTTTATATCAGTAATATTTGTTCTGGGTAGTATATTCAGTAAACATGACAAGATGGGGTAATTTAATTCTGTATTATAGATCTGAAACGTCTCTTTTGAGTTTAGATTTGTATCTAAATTGTGGATTTCAACACGGATGGCTTCTATAGGATTTCTAGCCACTTCCATAAACAAACTTCAAAATAGATATTAGGAAAATTGTGTTTATTATAAAACAATTATTAAAATATAATAAAAATATATAAAACTTTTCCATGCCTACCAATGTATATCTGTAAAAAAGACAATTATGAAAACATAACATACACCGTATTATCTTAGGCTTTCAGAACGAAAATGAAACACTACTGTATTGCATGCTTTTACAATTTAGCTACCAATAATCAATTGGTGCACACTAAATTAACTGTTAGCTCTTTAGGACATTACAAAAAGAATAATGAAATGTTGTTAAAACGTAAATTCAATGCCACCAAGAGGTTTTTGACATAGTCTTCTCAATAATTGAATTATTAAGGAAAATGTGGCTGCAATATCCCTATTAAAAATATTAAAGAGGATGAGTCCAAGTACAGAGCCCTGAGGTACCCCACTGGTAACAAGACCTTGCTCCGAATATACTCCAGTTACTACAACCATGTTTGTCACTCATCCACTGCCCAATCTATTCAATAATATTGTATTTCAAACTCAAAGGTTGCAGCTTATTGATAAGTCTGAGCCTTGACATTGACGTTTGAGGACTATCTGCTTTGGTTCCTGATCTGTTCCTGCGTTGCGGCGAGCGCCCCAATAAGTGGACTCCCAAGTCGAGTGCCCTGCAAGTGGGCAACCTGCCATGTGCCCTGCAAGTGGACAACCTGCCATGTGCCCTGCAAGTGGACAACCTGCCATGTGCCTGCAGTGGACAACCTGCATGTGCCCTGCAAGTGGACAACTGCCATGTGCCCTGCAAGTGGACAACCTGCCGTGTTCCTGAGTTACGGCCAGCGCCCCACTAAGTGGACTCCCAAGTCGAGTGCCCTGCAAGTGGGCAACCTGCCGCGTGCCCTGCAAGAGGGCTTCCAGCCGTGCCGCGTGCCCTGCAAGAGGGCTCCCAGTCGTGTGTGTGTGTGTCCCATCCCAACGGCTTCCTGCCGCGTGTGTCCCATCCCAACGGCTTCCTGCCGCGTGTGCCCCATCCCACACATGAGACAAAGCCCCTCGTATCCCCTGCACCTGGGCTCCTATCAGACCTGCTCCCCCGGTTCGTGACACTCATGTTGCTTTGAATCCTGAAATCCATGTAATATGTGATGTTCAACAGTCCTATCCTTTAACATAGTTGTTATGGAGTTATTATGCAACTATTGTAACACTGTTTGCTTATGGTAATATTGTATTGGCTTATACTTCCTGTTTCCTGTTCTTACCTCTGACCTGGATGGAGTTATGTATCCTAACCTGATTTCTCATACTAACAGCTTGTCTTCATTGCTGTACCTGAAACATGGTGTTAGAAGTGTCAGGGCTCAGCCCCATCCCTGCAAACTGCCAGGCGTGGCCGCCCCTTTAAGTGGTCTGTCTGGAGTTGAACTCCTTTCCACAGCTTGCTGTCCTGTTTTATTTCTTTCTGTATTTTATGTACCTTTGCCCTCTTTTCCTTATACATCTCAGCTCCTCACTCCATCCCCTGTGTTCCTTGCCTTGTTGCCTGTCCTTTGTGGCATCCTGTACTTTATATGCATGTCTTGCTATGTATTGCTATTGTATTGCTATTGCTATTAATGTGCTGTGTTTGGTTATGCTATTACCCTGCCTCCCTCACCTGAAACCTAGACTACTCACACCTGACAGAGTAGTGAGTTCATGCCAGACGCTGGATCTGTCCATAAGATTTACCTGCCTGCCTGTTACCTCTTTGACCCGGACTGCCTTTTGGATTTACCCTTTTGCCAGCCTGTTACCTGTTTGATCTGGAATGCCTACTGGAGATACCCTTTTTGCTTGCTACCTGTCCCAGACCCCTTTTGGATACTTACCTGGACTTTTATACCTTCATTCTCCCCAGTAGTCTGTATACATGATATGCCTCCTACTCTGCTGCTTATGGTGAGATGCCTGCTTTGCTTTGCGTTGTGTAATATACCTACAACCAAACGTTCGGCTTGTGTCATTTGTGAAGTTTGTTTCTATCACTGCGTTCTTACACTCCTGCGCTCTGGACTCCAACATCCAGTTAAGGGCTGCAATATGATGAGCCTGATAAGAAGTGACTAAAACCGAGCTTAATTTTTGGAGCACATCAGCTCTGAGACTTAGCACAGGTTTGTGAGTTAGTACATAAGACTGTTCTTTAAGGTCTTTTCTGACATTTGAGTGCTCAGAGGCTAAAAACACCATTTACCTGTACCAGGAGAAGTAAACTTTGACCTTGATGCGAGTGTCCTTCCACTTCTGTATGTACGATGTAATGCACCAGCGGCCATAAAACAGTCAGTTAAGGCACAGCCTGACCAGTATGAGGCTGATGGACACTTATCCAAAGAGTTGGTTTAGTCACTGGTGCTAAGTAACATGGTGATTATAAATAATATAACAAAGAAACACACCTCCACGTGAAAAATATAAATGTAAATATAAATACCCTAATAAGATGAGCAGCTCCCAAACACAACACTCCTCATAAAGTGTACAACAGCAAATATATCAAAAAATGGGGCGCATAAACATGTAAAAGAAAAAAACAGAAATACAATAGTGTAATAAATTCAAAAGTGAAAAATATGGAAATAAATAACGTGATGCACTCACAAAGGTAATATGTAACAGAGGCCCATCAGATAAGGAAAATTCTTCTGAATGTCTGAATGTCTGAAATGTAAAAAAGAAGACCAAAAATGGTGCAGTATCGGGAAACTATATTTAATAAGGAAAAGGGCTCATAAGAACTCACAAATAAGATGGCATAACCGATATGTTATGCAAAAAAACGGAATTAAAACGTCCAAACGATCAAAGAAGTCCAGATACAGTCAAGTCTCAACGCGTTTCGCCAAGTTTAATTGGCTTCTTCAGGAGAAAAGTCAAAATGTTCCGGCAAATGATCTATAAGTCCGCATCAAAAAACCTTCATTTTATAGGAAGTTCCGGATAGTTATCGTCATGCCGTAACGGGGCCGTGTATGGGCGTTCTGGAGATTTCGTCATTACGTAGTAGCGTGTTGACGCCGTCTCTCCGCGTCATCGCGTGGTCGCGTACTGACGCGGCCATGTCTCCACACAATACCACGCCCATCCCACAGGCAGCACCGGAACAGTTCATCCGAGGGAACGCCGAAACAGACCTTGCGATTTCTATTCACTACTGGTTATTAGATGCCTCGAACCGGGTATACAAAGACAAAGTGCACAAAAAAACAAGATATAATCAATAAAAATATAATCAATAAAGATATATGAAAAACCAAACACTGAGTATATGTGTATTCTTTCAATAATGAGGTAAGTAATATGTATGTAATGTAGAAAAAACATGTATATAATATATATTCAAAAAACAATAAGGTAAGCAATAGATATATATAAAAATATATGTATAAAAGATGTATGGATAAAAAAGAGAAGGAAAAAAACCCAAAGGAGAAACTATGGTCAAAAAGTATGGAGAAAGAAAAGGATAAAAAAGGAGGGTCTAAAAATCAATGATGAACTAGAT
>VKOC01000001.1:10086074-10154713 GCA_009364415.1 Spea multiplicata
GGCAACCACAGTCTCATCCACCTGTATGGGATACATCTCCCCCAGTGCTGGTTTCGTACCATCCTCTAGTGGAGGGACGTCTGATGAGGGAGGGCAGAGGCCAGCTGCACTCTGACCTGGCGAAATCTCTTTTATAGGGTTTGCGGGCACCTCCAGTGCTGGTAGAGAGGGGCCGTCCTGCCTCTCTCCTGTTGCCAGTATTTCGGCTGGGTTGGTCTGAGCGAGCACTGCGGGAGCGTCATGGTCAGACTCAGGAACAAGGGGGAGGGGTGGGCAGAGAACAGCAGCACTCTGCCCTGTTGCCAGCGCTTCTGCTGGGGAGCGGGGATCTTGGCCAACTGCCAAACATTCCGGGGACCCAGGTGTGGAAACCGCAGCCCCATCAACTACCGCAGTCTCTGGGGCTGCCTGACTGGACCCTACAAGGTTGCTGTGGTCAGGCTCGGGAAACAGGGAAAGGAGCAGGCAGATGCCAGCGGCACTCTGCCCCGATGGCAGCTCTTCTGCTGGGTGGGTGCTTGTGGAGACCGCAGTGCCAGCTACTACACCCACAAAACCTTCTTCCTTTTGCTGGGAAGGGAAGCCAATTGCAAGCCCTCCCGGACCAACATCCTCAGATGTAAAATCAATTAAATCCACAGTCTCTGGATCTGGTTGTGGTGTACAATCACATAGTTCCGCTCTCGGATCTGGGTTAGCTGTCCAGTAACCCTGTGAATCAGTCCCATCCACCCCTTCTGGGTCAACATCAGGTGACCACGCAGTAAAATCAATGAAATCCATGGTCACTGGGGCATACTGTTGCACATGGTCAAATAACTCTTGATATGCCTGTTCCAGTTCCCATTCTTGTGTGACCAAATAATCCAGGTCAGCCCACAGTTTAGGCACGTATGGGATATCCTCCTCCCTTCACTCCTGGATGTCTTCCTCCCGACACTCCGATGCACTACCGAAGTCGGGATCCTTTTCTATAATTTCCAATAATAATCCCGGGCCGCCGAAGCCATAGCCCTCTGTGGGACCTTTATCCTCCAGCCCCAGGCACATCTGTGCTGCGTACCACCGCAGAGCCCGATATCCATCGTCCAACCTCAGCTCTGTCTGGACCAGCACCTCCAGCTCAGCCACCCATTCCTCTTTGGGCTGCTTCCCCAAGAACGGCATCCGCAACTTCCGCTGGAGCCAAAACCTTTCCTCAAAGGTTGGGAGGCTTTTCCCCTTGTACTTAATTTTCAAGTGGAGAACATCCCTCCAGAGCTTCAGGCGTTTACAATTCCTCTTGATCAGCTCTGCGTAGCTGACTTCCATTCTCTTTCCTGGAGATAGATCCCGTTGCAAAGGACGTGTCCCTTAGACTAGGAGGCAATTCCCACCGCTTGCCACCAATGTAACGGGTTCACCAAGAGAGCTGTAGTAACTCCCAGAGATCACCCACATGTATCCTCCTGTTGTCCCCGGAATCACTTCCAGCACCAGTCAGCATGCGCACCTTGGAACCCTGCTATGTGTACCCAATAAGTAGACACAACTACCTTGAATCTGGTACAGCAGGAATGAACAGTTTATTGTAGTAAAACATAGACTGATATAGCCACAGAACTTCATTAACATAAATTAACAGATACATGCATACAGCCCAACCTTTAATCCCCAATCAGCAATCCTATTGATGGGATTAATTAAACAATGGAGTTCCTGCCTGTTTGGCAGCCAGGCTGGAGCCATCTCTGACTACCTTGGGGCCTTGTATGACAGGTCATTCTGTCACAAAATCTATTTAGGAAAATATCTCATTAGTACAGTCAGGGTTTCTACCCTGCGCAATAAGAAATTGCATTGCTCATTTGCCCTTAGAAAGACTCCCGCACTCTCTCTTGCTTGTTGTCTCTGCAGACTGAGAGAAGTGGAGGACATGCTACATGTATACTTGGAATGAACACTAGCATGTGGAACTACTTAGCTCTACTATGTTCGGAATAATGCATGGGAGCCCATATCTCATTCTTAATTTCTTTTTAGTCCTTTTTTACTTCCTGCTGCAAATATGCTTACTCATATTCATAAAAATACAGTAGTCTTACCGTTCCCAAATGGCTTTATCGAACATAGTTCTTTTCACAATTGTTAATTTCCCTTTTTTCCTGCATTTCCACGATTATAATACAGAATATAGAAAAAGAAAAGATTATGTGCCCTCAGTGGCAAAACAAAATATGTACCCTCCTCACAAGTATTGTGTGCCCAAGCCTACAGACACAGTAACATACTTACGTACATAGTGCAACATACTTACACACACAATGACATTTAAACACACACAGTAACATACTTAAACACGGACACACCCAACACCCTGCACTCCTACCTTTGTTGTTCACTAGCCAGTAAGACCTCTCCTACACATGCAGTCCTCACTTGTTTCCAATGTCTGAAGAAAATGGCATAATGTCCCAGCCCTTGAGTGTGCAGGGGACTGAGGGAGCCTGTCTCCCTGGCCCACCGATATTCACAGCACGGAGTGGGTCGTGGTTAGGCAGGGCTGTGTTGGCCTTGGGGGCTTCCCAGAAAGGGCCCTGTTATGCTGGTGGGTGCCATGTTTTTTGGCAGACTCAGTTTTAAACCTTGATGACAAACTTGAAGTAATAATTCCAAGTTTGCTGAATCAGAGGAATCACAGAATTTGGAATGATTACATTTTAATTGTATTTCTCCTTGGAGACTACTAATAGCTAATACGATTGTAAAATAGGTCTTTAAATAGAAGTAGTAAGAATCAGTGTGTGCATTCTATTTTGATGAACTTGATTGCCTAAGGCGTGCTACTTTCTGCAGTTTCAAGTGTTCACATTCAATCAATGAAACATTTCAATTTTGTTTATATTTTTCAAGCTCAGAAGCTGTAATGCAAATAGATAATGAAGATGAGTCATCTACTGTACTTTTAGTTTTTCGGTTGTAATTATATTGGAGATATGTGCTTTAGACGTAAAGGTCAATTTTACCTGATGGAAGTTGTGATGTGTGTAAAAAGGTGGCAAAGCTACAATATCAATTTGTTTCTGATCCTGAAAACCTTACTTTGATAACAAAGTTAATTTTGCTTAAATGTATGACTACATTCAAAATAAGAACTATAAAAATTTTAAAAAATGTAATTTTATACCTTGCTTTACCCAGTCCATTTGTGTAAGTTAAAATCCCAGAGGCCTACAAACTGCATAATAAACAGTAATACATTTAAATAATTTCCTTCGTAATTAATGTCCAAAGCTTTCAACAAGATCATTTTAATTTTTGCTTGTTGGCATGTTTATATATATAGTATATTTAAAAATAACCTAGTCCAGAGGGGTTGGCAGCCCCTTTGCTGCATAACAGGGTGCCAATCACCCAAGATCAGGCTCCTTGTAGCACCATTGCTCAATGGATCATTGATCATTGATCTCCCCAACCTGCCCCATAACCCTATAAAATATTTGTTGAGTCTGCACAGCCTCCATAGTTTATTTCTGCCCAGCATCCTTAAAAGGTGGTGCCAATGGTAAATATAAGATGTGCACTTATTCTAAGTTTTTGTTTCAGTTTTGGTCCATTCATTTTCAGACAACAAGTTTCTTGTACTTTCCGTTCACAAAAAATTCTGAAGGCTTTATTTTTTTTTAAAAAAAAACCACAATTTGTTGTTCTTTCTCACTTACTCTGTTCTACCTTTTCTGACAACATCTTCCCTGTCTCTGCTTCCACCTCTGTCTCTGCTCTTCGGTCCTCCGTATCTAACTCTGCATTCTTCCCTCCTCTCATTGTTCTTCAATGTTCTTTAAGTTAGGATGTTAGGATGGAGGAAGATATTTTTCCAGTACTAAGCAGAGGCTCTACCCTGTTGGAGACATACTCTGTAGAGTGCTGAAGAGGAGAGAAGAATGCAGGTAGGTAAGTCGAGACAGACAGGGAAGCAGAGGCACATAAGCAGTTGTCGGAGAAGTGAGAGGTGGTGCTTGTTGCCCTCAGAAAACAGTCTGGAACACGTTGTCTTGTGGCTTTTGTGAAGATGACAAAGCGATAATCAAAGGCTACTGGCTTTAATTTGCCTTTGTGAAGAATCAGATCATGGATAGTTTCTTTTTAGTCCTTAAATAACATTAATAACTAATGTATATTTATTGTATATATTGTAAAAAACAATACTCCATTTCCTTACCTAAATTATAAAAATTGGATTTTGGTAAAGTAAAAGCATGAATAGCAAAGGTGTTACTCTAATATGATAACAAAACATTTCTTAATTAAAATCCAGTTTTTGGTGAAAAGCACAATTTCTCATTGTAGCCTTCACATCATTACCACATCTAACAATCTACAATAATATATATATTTTGATATTACTACTTATGGTGAGATCATCAACATTCAGATTTCCCAATAAAATCTGAATTTGCCACTATAACCGAGAAATGATCTTTTTGATAGAGCACATAGCTCTGGTTACTATATGTAGCTAGGGATTATTTCAATAGTTTTTTTTGCTCCTGTGAAAAATATAAATCCAATACAAAATATCAGTATTTTTCAATAATATGAGTATGAGATAATAAATGCACTGCATGTTCATTTCACATTAATAATATCAACAGATAATCACATTTTATTCTATCTAGTTAGCTTAGTTACACCTTCAAAGGTTATTAGCCCTGCAAAACAAGTAGATTTAGAAGAATAAAAGTAAGGATTGTTTCAATCATTCAGTCTCAATCCCACAACTGGTAGTGGAATATAATACTGACTTTAACAATCCAAATTGATTGCGTCCAAGAAGGACTTAATACATGTGTTTGATCTGGTGAATTGGCAATTGCACATTGTGAATGCGATCAATTAAATGAGTAAAAACATGTCTTGAGAGATAATACGAGTGATTGTATTGCAAAGGTCAGTCATTTTGTTAAGGATGCCCAAGAGATGGTTTACCTAAACATAGATTCCCAGGAGGTGTTGGTGGGATTTGTTTGCTTTTCTTCCAGCATCAGAATTGTAGTCTGCTAGGAATGCACCCTTCAAAATGCCAATAATCACAATTTGCAGCTTAATTCAGTTAGCAATCTCTATTACATGGGGCAGAATTCATGAACTATGGCTCCACATACATCTATTTCTGAGTAAATACACCATAAGAATACATTAGTTCTGAATAGCGATACTAAAAACAAAAAAATCAAGAACTTTGTCATAAAAGTATCTGAATCTCCTCAAGGTATTGCTGTGGTTAACATAATAATTGAAAATACAGCTATTACTTACATTTAAGAATATCCATAAAAAATGCTTTGCAAAAGTTGTTTGAAATTTAATAACATGTTTATTTCAAGTATCAAGTGTATTGTGGTTAAAATAAAAAGGAAGCATATTAACCAATAATTACCCACCGATCTTGTACTCAGACCAAATTAGGATATGTGGTCAGTTTTAAACTAGCGTATCGTAGGCTTAACTTTAACCCCTTCAGGACAGGCGTTCTGGTACTGTGTCTTCCCAGGAAGACCGCAGTTTTATTTAAATATTTTAATTCCGTGCTCGTGATTTGCTTCAAAGCGATCACGTGCACGGAATTGAGGGGGAGTGGCTGCTACAGATCGCTGGGGACACCCAGCAGTCAGTAGCAGCCGTCCCTCGCGATACCAGCGTCATCGATGACGTACCTGGTACGTCCCGGTACGGAAAGGGGTTAATATAAGAAGATAAGAAAAATGGAAATGGCTGTGTTGGTCATATTAGCCCAAGAAGAAACTTCAGTTGAAGTTAATACCTGTTATTGGGCCAACACAGGAAAAAAATGTAAAGTTACATAAGCTTTCAGCACTTCAGAGGTCTTTTCTTCAGATGGAATGATTTACATATAAGAGGTTATACATAAAACAAAAACTGCGCTTCTCACCCTAATAAAGTTGGCAAGAAATATATGAACATAATATAAATGAGAGGTTTTGGTTATATGAATTGGCCAAAGCATAATAAAGCTCACCCGCCACGTCAAGGCACACTCTCAATAGGGTGAGAACCTACTCTCACCTCCTACATAGTGGGCACACAAAGCAGTTTATACTGCTACCAAAACCTTATTAATGTGTTGGGGGAGGTGCAATTAAACCTCCTCCCATTTAACCCCTGGACAGCAAGCTGCAACCAGACTGATGAGGAGCCAACAACCTCAAATATGTGCAAACAGGGAAAAGAAAAAATGTTGGTGCGCTAAACTAGTCTCAGGCTCAAATAATATAAATGTATAATATGAAGCCTACCAAACAGGTGTAAGCATGCTGAAAATGCAGTGTATTGGCTGTACAATGTATACACGAGTTTATGTAAGAAGATAACACAAGCAGGTGATGGATTACAGTCATTAGGCTATCCTACACATTAGATAATTCCAAGTCCATAATAATATTTGAGGTTTTAATATTTTGGATGGCTGTTGTCAAATTCCGTTTGTAGTTTATTATAAGGTTATGATAAATAAATCAAGTATCATTGGGGAAAAAACTCTGATTTAAGGGTTAACAGGTTTTTTTTGCAACCAGAGTTTGAGGTAGTAAAAAAGTCATACTTGAATCCAAAATGGGATGTTTACAAGAGACATGATGATAAAAAATGTGTTGAAACGGAATGATCATATAAATGTTTTAAATTTAAGTTCCCATTCAGAAAGAAGGCTCCCTTGCATCTCATGGAGATGCCCAATTGCAGGCAGTTTGTTTTGGCTAAGATAGATAGATAGAATCATAACTTCATGAATATCTTGTCTGTCAATAACCTGAATGAACAAACAGTCACAGACATTATTTTCTTCACAATTGTAAAAGCTTTCCAAAAGGGTGGAATTTTTTTCCAGTATCTGAAGAATAGTTACGTGGACCATTTTCCTTGCAATTGTGCAAGCTTTCCAAAAAAAAGAAAACTTTTAGTTTCTGAGGAATATCAAGAGCAAAAGTACGTCTTTGCTTTATAACTTTATATCTCTTAGACAAAACATGAATTGCTACACATACTATTTTAAGCCAATAAACCTTAGGAATGCTATACTGTTATTATTATTTCCCCTAAAGGTTTCAGTTCAAATGGCCTCAGTTTTTTATGGCAACAACCACCAGATACCTCATTTTGTTTCATCTGTCACCAGTTTTTTTGGCAATAATAACATGATTATAGAATTATTTCTGAAAAGGGGTCAGATATTCAGCAATACTAGGAATCATATTTCTTTGTGTCGGGTTGACCAACTGAGTAGGTCGATTAGTACCTAAAATAATTGCTTTTTATTATTATGTTAAAAAAGTCAGATTATATTTTATAACTTGTATTAATCTGCAGTTACCATAGATACCTACAGTATAAAACTTTAAACCAAACTGTTTAGTTTGGATATTTTTTGTTGTTTGGCTAAACATGACCATATTGTGTAAGCATCTTAGCCTGTTATAAATAATGTATAATGTTTGAAAAGTATATTCAATAGTATATTCATTAAGACTAGAAATATTTTCACTGTCATTATACAGGTAAATGTTGACCTTCCATTAAATAAATGCTTAATTTATGTTACTTGTCCCTAATATCTTGAAATGTGTACAATGGCATACAACATGAGAAATATGTGTATTAATGTATGTTAAATGGTCCTCAAACATCAGACAGAGTTGCGTATCCTTAAAGTTGTGGGTGACAGTTCTTCTTTAAGCAGTAACTGCAGTAGTATCTCATATCACAACCATAATTAAGGATTAGGACCTTTAAATACATAATTATATCACATATGATTTTTCTAGAGAGTTGCAATGTTATCTCTTTAATATTATTATGTATTATACATTTCTCGTCCACGAAGCTTTGCGTTAGGCCTACACAATGAATAATCAATCAGTTTAACTAATTTCAAAAAATATGATTAATTTAAACATCATGAATGGCTGACTTGACCAATCTCTGTGTTTAGACACAGCTTGCAGGGAGGCGACCTACATAATGGTGAAGTTGGAGAATTGTTTGTAAAAATATGTCTACACACAATTTAGGGGTGCTTGCTGTGCTGGCCGGTATTTACACAATCTAGTGTTTCATACCTGTTTGTTGTACTCATTAAGACTAATTAGCAGGCCTATAAATACCTGGCTCTCCGACACAAGTCCTCTTGTGTGTGTTGGGACCTACCTGGTCTGTAGTGTTGCGAGCTGGAATCTCTTGCAGGTAGGCTGCCACCCTGTGAAACACACAATGAGTGGCAAGGTAGACACAGTAGACAAAACAGAGTCCAGGCAAACGGGGGATAGTCCAGAGAGAGACAATATTAATAGCCAAAGGGTAGCCAAAGGTACAGCCAAGGATGTTAGTGTGAGTTGCAGTGCAAACAGAAATAAACCTAACAATTTTGGATTTTGCATTTGCACATGCTCCATAATTTGGTAGCAGAGACTTTAAGAACCGCTATTCTCGCACACGGCCATATCCGTAATCACACAAGCAATGAAAAAGCTGGAGAAAAAGCTGACCCCAGATCAAGACTTCCATCTGGGAGCTGCCTTATACTGCCAGACAAATGCTCTCAACAGAAGAGTTGACACATTTTGCCGTGGGACCCAATGCTCAGAGGTTAAATGCTGCCTGCTGAGTAAGTCTCCTACATAACCGTGTTGCTTCTGCCAACTCCTGAGATTGTTTGTATTTCTCGATCCAGAGTATTCTGACTACCCCTACTTTATTCAGTCTTTGATCACGAGTACAATACCTGCTTGGTTCAGTGTATGGTTACTTATTCTGTGTATGACCTTGGCTTGTTCCTGACCACGATTCCTGCCTGTTCCAGTATATAGTTACCGCAGCCACTCTGGATGTTGCCTCCTTCACTCTGAGGACTTCTTTTTGTTGTCTGGGTTCTCACTCCTGCCTGTCCAGGGGCTATGGTTTCTTTTGAAGACCTCCATTTAGACTCTAGTATCCTCTGACCCTTGATTTGCATCACTTGCAAACTACCACTATAGTGGTAATCCCAATTGTTTTTACTACTGCTCTTTCAGTTTATCAAGGTATTGGATTGTACTGTGTTAGCTGTGGAAAAAAAGGTCATTATAGATAACTTCTTCAACAAAAAAATCTATATCATAACCCAGTGCAAATGGAAGCAAAACGTCAAATGCTGCAGTTTTGGGGCCCAATAGCGCGCCAGAAAAACAAAAAATACCCTGTGAAACGAAAGTATACTATTTTTTTAAGTTGCATCATATATTCTGATTTGATATCGACACATCATTTTTTTCTGTCTTCCGACAAAAGAAAAATCTTACATAACCAGATGCAAATGGAAACAAAACGTCAATAATGCTAGCAGTTGGCCCCAATAGGCGGCTAGAAACAAGAAAAACATGCAAAGTATATATTGAGTTGCTCTCAATCGGCCAAAACTCTTTTATGGCTGTACATTGTGGCTGCAATCTACCAAATAGGATGACTTTTAAGAAGACCGGAATGTACTGTAGGCAAGAGTTTTCTATTACTGCTTTATACCCATATCAGAAAGGTAACTTACATGTACCATCTTACTCAAATATTTTAGAAAAGTAATTAATTCTGCAAAAGTCACTTATCCATTGACTGCCTTTTAAAGTTTTTTTTGGGTAAACTTGAAGAATGTAAATACACAAACCTCACAATTGTAGAAATCCTGCAGTAGCTACCAACCCGACAGCAGACTTGGCTTTAGGAGAAAGCCCTTTCTAGTACCATACTGTTTGTTGCAGAATGGGATAAACCTAAAACTATCATTCTCATATTGAATGCAGTGTCTTTCTTCAAAAACCCCACTCCAGATATTTAAATCTTTGGTTGCTGACCAAAATAAATAGGAATACACAGATTGTTTTGGATCCATCTTTGATAGATGTTCCTTTATTTTTTTCTTCTGAAGGAGAAATACTAACAGGTATGGCATTACTCTAGCACTTTTAAGAGGTGTCTGATGGAATGTATTAAAACAACTGATCAGAGGGAGACAAGTCAAATAAAAGGCTAGTCTGCCCAGACAACAAAATGACAATCATGTTGTGTGATGGCTACAAAAAGGTCTATATCTTCATGTAAAAATCTGTGTAAAATGTATTAAGCTAAAGAGAAAACAAGAAAAGCCAGAGTATCTCAGTGCCATTTAACCAATGTTTGAGAGAGAATGTTTATATGAGGGAATTGTAAAGACAACTGGATAAAATCTTCCTTCTCTCACAGATTCACACATGATTGTAAACACATTGCACTTCACCAAGTTGTTACAGAGGATACCTTTATTGGATGAAGTTTATAGATTGCAAGCTTTCAAGAACAGAATAAGAGACCCAGTTAGTGTTGAAAGTTTATTCATTGCTTTTCCATGTTTCCATATAATCTGTTGTTTTTTTATAGACTATTACGTTATCTACTAAAATGTGACACATAGATATTGAAGTATAAAAATAATATTCTGTAACTGTGCACATGGAAATTATATCTACAACATAACCAACTATTCAAAACTCAAAGCATTTTTCAGATTGATTTTTACAGATCCATAATTTAACCTATAATATTGAAGCACTGTTCCCATTCCCCGTCATAGTGAATACATACAATTCAGAATGTTCACACAGTGCTAGCTAAACTGCATCCCTATATATTTAATAACTTACAAAATAGTCCCAAGATACAAAACCTTGGCATTAGATATTTCCCATACGTAATATGCCATAATCACCAAACTTTGACATTAACATTTTGAAAGTGATGGCAAGTAATACCCATTATATTTTGAGACAAGAAAAAATATACTAGAAAGTTTAGGCAGACTTTATTAAAGTAAATACATACTGATGACCTCAAAGGCAGAACCAAAGAGGTCACTAGTCATCCTGGGATCTTGTTTTGTTTTGATCTCTTCACGTGTTCTGCAGCCAATGCTCCTATGTTGTTTAAAATATTGTCTCGAATGATTGAGAGTGATCTAGGATGAGTGCCTCTGTTGATAAATCACTGGATTTCTGACTTTAGTTGTACATTGTTTAGTGAGAAATATTACTTCATGCTGACTAATACAGGTTTTTCCCTTCCCCCCAAAAAATATATATTCAAGATTAAAAAACAACAATGAATTTAAATAATTAAAAAAGAATGTTAAGATTGCAAGAGATTGCTTTCAGTTTTACCCTATGAATTTATCTCCTTGTTATTATTATATTAAAATGCCTATGGCAAGAAATATAAAAATTGTGAAGTGTAAAAATGCTATGAATATAAATCAGAATCTTATGATGTGATAAGGATGGTGAAAACTGAATGCATGAGATATTTAGGGGTAAAAAGCTTGCCAAAACTTCTAAGCACTGTCTCATGAATGTGCCTGATTGGATCATAGTGAGAAGCCAAAGTAGCAAAACTCTTACCTTCTTGTAGAGTATTACATTTTCAAAAATGTCATGATAACCAATTTTAAACATCAGCTGGAAATTGCATTTAGTTTTATCAGAAGTTTTGTCATTTTATTTCTAGAAGCACAGACATTATTTAGATTTGATGTATATCTTTTTTTCTGTTTGACTGATTTTAAGTGAACCTATTTCTGGGAAATGATAGATAACAATAAACACATGTAGGAATCTACATTTTTATTTAACATAAAAATGTAGCGTTTGCACCGTGTACAACAAAAGCAAATTCCAATCAAAAATATTGTGGAGGGTCCTAATGAAAATTATATATAGTACTGTGCAAACGTTTTAGGCAGATGTGAAAGTAAGAATGCTTTACAAAAAATAGACGTATTAAGAGTTAGAATGCTTAAAAAAATAGACATGACAATAGTTCATTTTTATCACGTAACAATATGCAAAGTGAATGAACAGAAGAAAATCAAGAACATCATGCTTGATGTGACCACCCTTTGCCTTCAAAACAGCATCAATTCTTCTAAGTACATTAACACTAAGTCAGGGATTTTGTTAGGTGTAGGATTAAACAATTAGGTTGAAACACAATCATTAACTGAAACAGAAACTGCTATGTCAGAAGATTAAAATTGGGCAAGGAACACTCAAAACCGTAATAGCCTGCAATTGGAAAAAAATAGCCTTCTTGCCCTGGTGCAAGTTAAGAATCAGATCCTTCTACAAATCAGGATGGAGAGAGATTTGAGTTGGTCCTTTCTCAATTCCCAAAAACTATTCAGAATATGGGACCAGTGGGCTAAAAAAGCCGATCAATATGCCCAACCGGGTCCTGAGCAATAAAGTCATGGTGTAGAAAGTATTGTTGTGAGTTCCCTCCCTCCTAGCCGGCGCTATGTCTATTATTTTTTTTATTATTATTATTATTTTCGTTTTGTAATTGTATGTATGTCTTTTATATATGATATATGCTTATAGCTATTAACTGATGGTAACATAATGATACGGGAATTTTGCATATATCTGTTTGTCATGTTTTTTCTGTCTTCCAACAAAAAGAAAATCTATACATAACCAGTGCAAATGGAACAAAACCTCAAATGCTAGCAGTTGGGCCCCAATAGCGGCAAGAAAAACAAAAAAACCTGCAAAAGTATATGTTTTTTAAAGTTGCCCTCAATCAGCACAAAACTCTTTTATGGCTGTCATTGCGGCTGCATCTACACAAAGGAATGGTTTTAAGAACGACCTCAGGTGATGCTGTAAGGCAAGAGTTTCTATTAACTCTTTATACCTCACACCCCTGAAAGGTAACTTACGTGTACCACTCTTTTGTGTATTATAACCTGAAGAATGTAAATACACAAACCTCACAATTTAGAAATCCTGCAGTAGCTACCAACCCGAAGCAGACTTGCTTTAGGAGAAGCCCTTTCTAGTACCATACTGTTTGTTGCAGAATGGGATAAACCCAAAACTATCAACTGAATGCAGTGTCTTTCTTCAAAAACCCCACTCCAGATAATTAAATCTTTGGTTGCTGACCAAAATAAATAGGAATACACAGATTGTTTTGGATCCATCTTTGATAGATGTTCCTTTATTTTTTTCTTCTGAAGGAGAAATACTAACAAGTATGACATTACTCTAGCACTTTTAAGAGGTGTCTGATGGAATGTATTAAAACAAGTGTTCAGAGGGAGACAAGTCAAATAAAAGGCTAGTCTGCCCAGACAACAAAATGACAATCATGTAGTGTGACGTAGTGTGATGGCTACAAAAAATATATTAAGCTAAAGAGAAAACAAGAAAAGCAAGAGTATCTCTGTCATGAATCTACATGAATGTACTACCACTTCTGTTGGATCAATTTAATAATTGGGAAGGGAAATATTTTGGTATTTTTAGTTTTGGTTTGGAATGTATGGGAGAATAATGGGTTAAATATGTTAGTCTTCTTCCCATTAAATGAAAGAGAATGAGAAAGTCATTAATGTGAAGTTTACAAAGAAACTGCTTGATGCCTCCTGCATATGTGACCTCTAGTGTGTTTTGAAAAGAGCTACACCATAATATGTTTCTCTTAACCCCTTCAGGACCGGTGTTTGTGTAATGTGTCTTAAGTTGTTTTAAAAATATTTTAATTCCGTGCTCGTGATTCGCTTCAAAGCGATCACGTGCACCGAATTGAGGGGGAGTGGCTGCTACGGATCGCTGGGGACACCCAGCGGTCAGTAGCAGCCGCCCCTAACGATCCCCGCATTCATAGCGACGGTGGATCGCGCATCATCGATGACGTACCTGGTAGGTCTCAGTCTGGCGGTGACCTTTCAGCAGAAAGTACCAGGTACGTCCCGGTCTTGAAGGGGTTTATTTATCTTATCGTCTTACCATTTAAATCATGTTTCAGTGAGAAAATTTGCTGTGATAATCAGGACATTATAAATATATACAGTTGTGTGGAAAAAAACACCCTCTTTGAATTTTATAGTTTTACATATCAGGACATTATAACAATTATCTGTTCCATAGCATGTCTAAAAAATAGGTAAATACAACCTCAGATGAACAACACATAATATATTACACCGTGTCATGATTCATTCAACAAAAATAAAGCCAAAATGAAGAAGCCATGTGTAAAAAATTAAATACACCCTTGCTGCTTCCATGGGAATTAAGGTGCTAAGTAACAGACGTGTGCTGCTAAAAAATGCCCTTGATTAATTTATCATCACCTCTATATAAGCCGAAGATTTACCAGTTTGCTGGTCTGAAGCATTCAGGTGTGTTAACACAATGCCAAGGAGGAACTATATCAGCAATAATCTTAGAGAAGCAATTGTTGCTGCCCATCACTCTGGGGTTATAAGTCCATTTCCAAACAATCTAAAGTCCATCATACTATAGTAAGAAACATTATTCAAAAGTGGAAAACATTCAAGACAGTTACCAGTCTTCCGAGTAATGGACGTCCCAGCAAAGTCACCCCAAGGGCAATCGTGCAATGCTTAGAGAAGTTGCAAAAAACCCCAAAAATTTGCATCTCAGACTCTACAGGCCTCAGTTAGCAAGATAAATGTTAAAGTTCATGACAACACAATTAGAAAAATACTGTATGGTTTATTTGGAACGGTTGCCAGGAGAAAGCCTCTTCTCTCTGAAAAGAACATGGCAGCATGGCTTAGGTTACCAAAGTTTTGTCTGCACAAACCATATGACTTCTGGAACAATGTCCTTTGAACAGACAAAGCCAAACTGGCAAAATGTCAAATGTGAGGCAATCTGTCCTACAGCTAAAGCTTTGCCAAAATCATGCAACAGGACAATGATCCCAAACACACCAGCAAATCAACAATAGAATGGCTGAAAAATAAAAGATTCAAGGTGTTGCAATAGCCCAGTCAAAGCTCAGACCTCAATCCGATTGAAATGCTGTGGTGGGACCTTAAGAAAGCTGTGCATAAACAAATGCCCACAAACCTCAATAAACTGAAACAACGTATAAAAAAAAAGAGTGGACATAAATTCCCCCACAAGATGTGAGAGCCTGATAAAGTAATAACGCATACAATTACTTTAAGTTATTGCTGCTAAAGATGGTTCTACAAGCTATTGAATCATAATGTGTACTTTGTTTTTCGCACATAACTTTATGATCATGACAGGGTGTAATATGTCATGTGTTGTTGCTCATTTGTGAGGTTGTATTTACCTCATTTTTAAAAAATTGTTAATGAACAATTATTGTTATAATACCCTGATATGTAAAACCATAGAATTCAATGAGGGTATACTTTCTTTTTACACAACTCCATATTCCTTGGGCTAAGATGGCTAAAATTCTGTTTTGTATAGACCTGTGTGAGATCACAAATATGAGATAATACATCAGGAAATGTATTCAGATGATACATAATATGGACTTGGCATATGTTAACGGTATGTTTGAAGGGTTATCTCGTATGTATGGCAGAGCCGGCCTTAAGTGTTCTGGCGCTCTGTGCGGACTACTCCTCTGGTGCCCCCTTCTCACTACCCCCCCTCTGCCGCTTCAAACTACCCCCCCCCTGCTCTGCCCTTCAAACTACCCCCTCTGCCCCTTCAAACTACCCCCCTGCCCCCTTCAAACTAACCCTAATCCCACATTTTGCACTGCTGGGCTCGTTTTTTTTTTTTCTTTTCTTAAAATGATCTAACCACATTTAAGGAGTGGAGAAAGGCAAGTTACATTTATTTTCTCTCATGTTCACCACTTCTAGCTGTGACTTTAAAAGTCTTTATATCTGTCGTAAAAGTAGTGCTGCTGTGTATAACATTTTGTATCTTTTGAAAAGGAGCCAGTAGCAAACCCCTTTAGGATCTTTAGGCTGAGTTTTTTTATCAAAAAAACAAGCCATATGATTCAAATATAATCTGTTTAATGTTAAGAAGTAAATGAGTGTCACAGAACACTCCATGCAGTGAAAAAAGTGCGGAGTTTTTAGCATAATGGCTGCAAAAGAAAAGGTCTTGTATAGTCTCAGAACAATCAACTAGCATAACATTGGTTCTAGTGTCCTGTGGGATTTACGTTGGTACATAATGTCAGTTTTCCAAACAGCAATAAAAATCCATGTTTCCCTTTGTTTTTTAAAACTTCAAATAATGAACTTCTCCTCATTACAGCAAAGTAGAAAAAAGAAAAAAATGCTTTACTAGTTTCTAAACATTCTGGCTAAACAGCAGGACAGTTACTGATTTCTTGTACTCTACTCTAGGAACCAGGCTAATGATCACATTTACATTTATTATGGAAAGAGTTTAAAAACACAACATACATGTTTTCTACCTTTCAAACCGGGAAAAAAACCTTATACTTTATAATGTTTTGTATTGTTTAAAGGGACACTGGAGCCATCATATGCACTTGAGTGGTATATTTAAATGTTCATGTGGCACCACCTGCTTAAAAAGGGACCAAGTAGTGCTACAGCTTTCGAGCTACTGTTTCTTCTAAAGGTAACTACTTTAGTAAGTACAAAGTAGTTTATATTTACATTCCATGCTGGTGAGGCCGCATGGACCTAACATGAAAATGGCATAGTTGTTGGATTCTTCAGGCTGCTTTAAGGCACTAATAGGCCATGCTATCCCTTCTCAACCATGTTTTGAGCCTCCTAAAAGACTATGAGATCCCAAGATCACACCCCTTTTCTCCTTTCTCAGCATGTCTTCACGTTTGTTAACACTATTGGTAATTTTCTCAAATTTAATATTATTTCTTTATTTTCCTAGGGGTGTTGGATGTTGCTCTATAAACAAGCTATAATGTATAGCCACTGACAGCCCCTAGAGAAGTCCTTACTTTTTTTAGAATTTGGTGTTGGCATAAGTGGGTGTATGTTAGTAATTGGTGTAAGTATGTGTGCACACAAGCTGAAGATCATCATGCACACTGCCAAGTGTCGGCTGGGGTGTATAGGACACCTGGACCAGTGGAAACATGCTCTTTGGAGTGTTGAATCATACTTCACTACCTGGATCTCTGATGCACAAATCTGGCTCCCTACTGGGAACGCTGATCTCTGACAGTCGGGGAAGGTCTGCGCGATGGACGCAGACAACCCCCGCTGCTAGCCAAACCTCCATCCGGCTGCAGCGGAAGTTGTCTACGCGAATCAAATATTCATGGTGATAGTTCTGCAGGGATTAAGGAGTGCTTTCTTCTTTAAATTCTACAGAGCTATTTTAACCACAGTTTCCTAATGTGATTTTGATAATAACCACCTAGTGATAGATTTGTGTTGGAGTCTAAGTGTTTTTCCTATTGCAATTTTAACAGTACAGATGCAGATGTGTTCAAAGCTTTTTGTGTTAAATTCACACTGCAGTGATAATTACTTCCAACTTAGTCTATATTTTCCTACCCTTCTTTCTTTCTGTATTTTTTCTTGACAGATTAAGATTGATATATTCATCCAAAAATGCAAGTTAGGATAAATAAAATCCAGATACCACAACAGTTTGCCCCATTCTTATTTTTTTAGACAGTGAAAACGTATTTTTTTTATAATTGCGATAATATCCATAAGGCTACCAATGTGTATGAAGCTTGGACTGATTTAATTACCAAGAGCAATTGAAGAATGTCAGAAGAATGCACTTATTTTGATATGGCTATGCGATGACTTCATCTCTGTCTGCCAACAGTATAATGTCAGTGGGGTATGCTGTGTTAGTAGTAGAGGAAGTATACAGAATGTGGGAGAAGACATCCCATTCCAAGTGTTTTAAGAAACAGCCCAATATGACTGGCAAAGCTTGTCAAAGGAGTAAGCATTAGACTTGTGCATTCATTTTCAGGCGAACATGAAAACACACACAAATACTGCGTTTTCGACGTTCAAACCAAAAAACGAAGAAACGACAGTGGTGGCGGCAAAACACAGATGAAGACACACTTCATTGGCTGATGGCAGAGGAGGACCCTCCAGGCGACTAATAGAGTTGCTCGTACGGACATTTAAAATCCTGGCGCCAAAGCTGTTGCATAGTCTGTACCACGTTAACTCCATATTAACCCCTTCTAACAAAAAAAACGGCAAAAAATGAAGAAAAAAAAAACAAACACGAAGAATGTACACAAATATTCGCCTGAACCGAACACAGGAGCGGGGGCGCAACTTCACAGAATACAAAGATTTTCCCCCCACAAAGACGAACACGAAGATGAACACGAAGGGTTGGCTGGCGCCTAAGTCTAATAAGCATGTACATGTAGTCCTACGGCCTAAGTTAAAGAGAAGTAGCAGTTTTGCTGGAGCAAGGTTTTTGTTTTGGATTATGTGTTCCGTTAAAAAATGCAGACTTTTGTGGTCATCATTATTAATTGTTTGCTGATGCTATATCATGCTCATATTTTGGAATGGGTAGTGAGGATTATAGCAGGTTTGTTGTTTCTTAGATTTGCATATTGAATTAGGTACACGTTGCAGTGTGTGTTGGAGTATCCCACTATTTTCGATTGTCATTGTGAATGAGGTTTGGGGAACATGTATACTTAAAAAGATCAGGTTTCAATGTGATAATATAAGTTAGTGCATGTGATCAATCATATAGTGTCTTTCCTGAATTTATTATTAATTTGAGGCATTTTGTCCTTTGTGTATAGTTAAAGGTTTGGCGACCAATACCCCAGGAGTTTTATCTCAAGAGCAATGGCAGTGTTTTTGGAAGTTGGCAGTAGAAACATGCCCTATGAGTATGGATTTACCTACATGTGTATGGATTTTGGGCACAGACTCATTTTAGGGTGATTTAGGCTATCCCAGCAACAGGGACTGCTTATACAACGGATGTGCACCACCTGAAATTGTCCTTCACTGTGTGTGGTATTGGTTACATATCACATGTATTACAGTTGGGTGGCAATGACTATTGTGGCAGGCCCACTCGAAAACCCCTTAAAGCAGGGGGGTAACTAGAAACCACAGGGCCTTGGTCCGAAAAAATGCCCTGGGCCCAAAACTTCAACAACTGGTCTGTGCCATCATTGCCCCCACACAAATGGTCATTGCCTTCTTTGCCCCCCTTGCCAACACACAACATATGTAAACACACTTACACAAATTACACACACTCCATCTCACCTCACTTTCACAACTACACATCCATGCTCATACACACACAAGTACACATCCATTCTTAAACACACACACACATACACCATTACACATCCATGCTCACACACACAATTGCACATCCATGCTCACACACACACATACACGCTCACACACAAGTACACATTCATCTATATATACAGTATATATATATATATATATATATCCCCACTTAACTCTCACCGCTCCTGCAGCTTTCCCTCTGGCTGCTCGCACAGTAGTGTTTACCAGGTTTTTTGCAAGTAATAGGGTTGTTATGAATTATAGGTGATAGATACTGTGACAGAAAGGCCGGTACAGTAGTGGATGGGCGGTATATACGCCCTACTTTAGCTAATTTTTTGTGCCCTTACGTGTAAAATTAAAGCCCCAGGGAAAGAGAAGCACAATAAACAACTACACTATAGGAATGTGATTTGTAAATTGTGTAATGGGTCCCTGGGGTGGAGTATCCAGAAGAGCAGGGTGGGCTGGTGCTCCAACAGCTTTAAGATCCAGACCAGGATTTACAGGTGACCAAGTACAGCTCACCTGGTCTAATCAGGAGGGTTTAAAAAGCCCAGCTTGGTTCAATTAACTCTCTCTCCTTATTCCCAGCCAAGAGAGCTGCTGCACAAAAAGCCTTGCTGGATTTATTTTGTTTCTTTTGGAGTGTTTTGTTGGGAGGTGGGGAAGCCACCCCAACCTAGAGAGGAAACAGAATCCTATGTTTAGTTAGTGCTCAGATGAGCAAGGGTTTATTTTTGTTTATATTGTATTTTTGTTTAAGCTGCTGGTTTGAAGAAAATAAATATTTCAATTTTATCTGGATCTGGAACTGGCGTTTGTATTACCCTAGAAGACAAGTGATTCTAAAAGATCTCTGACTGATTCCTTGTGCTTTAAAGGACGTTCAGTTACAATACATAGATGTTAACCATTCATGGCCATGCCAAACTGTGAATTAACGCCAATAACTTAGTGTTCTAATTCATCGGATTGATTTATGGTGTTGAGCCAGATACTATCAGTTTATTAATTAGAGTTCAGTAGATGAGATATGTTAGTACCAGGGATGAAAATGTTATATTTTAAAAATAAATGCTAAGGCCAATTCAGTATCCAGTCCCTGCCTCTTTGTGTGTATAGATGTACATACCGCATTATTTCATGATAATGGGGAAAGAAAGTTATCCGCCACTTTCAGTAGGCAGTGCACAAATCACAATGCCAACCGAGCTGATGTAGACAACAAAATTAGTTGGAAAAATAAAAATGTATAGGAGTAGCATGCAAAGTGGAAATGATTTTAACAAGTAATGTGCTTTTTTTTATTAAGCAAAACATATCAACAAAAATGACATGGATTGTAAGGAAGTAATATATGGTAGCTGATAAAAGCTACAATTACTCTCCACTGCTCCAATTGTTTTAATATAAAATCACACTGGCTTAAGTAACATGGCTGAAGAATTATTTTATTGACGAAAACAAAAGGAAGTAAAATAAAATGTTATCACGGCTGCCATGGATGCAGGGACAACACTGCCAAGAAGTATTTTAGAAATCCCCTCTGGAAAACACTTTAATTTAAGCTCCTGCAGGTTTGACAGAATTGAACTAAAGCTGTGAAAAAGCTTTTTTTGTACATTTTGTTTATTTTAAGCTAATCATCAGTTTTGTCCAGAACACCAGTCTCACCCACCATTTCATTTCAGGGATATTACACAGCACATAGTTAAAATGTTAATTTTGGGTATATTGTCAATAAATTATTTTAAAAATTAAATAAAATGCAAACATAAACACTGTATCACTGTATACTGTAGTTTACTATTAGCAGATTACATGGAGCAATAGCTCCAGAGGCCCGATGTTCTGAAGGGCCCATACATCTCATCTGTATATGCATATGTGTGTCTGTACATGTTTGTGTGGGGGATTTAAATAAAAGTTAGAAAGAGGATGAAACATGTAAAAGGCAAGCAAGATTAAAGAAAAAAAGGAAAAGAAGATAGAAAAGAGGAAAAGAGGGGGGGGGATCTCAAGAGGTAGGCAAAAAGTAGAGAAAAAAAGAGGAAAAAGGATTTTTTATATTCTATAGAGATGAGAACTGTGCCTGTGTTTACATAAACATTAACCTATAACAAATTCAATTATATTTTTATAAGTAAAAACATAATTTTACCATAATTGAAAAACCTCAGGAAAAATAGTCCAGGTCAGAAGTAACCTAATTTCTTTACATTACACATGACTAAGGCAAGTCCAATTATCCTTCCCTTATAATTATTAAATGTAAAGAACACCACAAGACAACTTTAATTTGGATTGAGAAGGCCACAGCTTTTATTAACATGAATTAAGAAATTAGTTAACATGATAAATAAACGTACATTTTAGAATGCCCACATACCATAAATGGTGGGAAAGACTCCGGCAAACCTATCACTCACGGCCAAACACCAGCCCTAAAAAACATGTTCTTTTAACCCCCTAGCCCCCGATCACCAGCTCAGAGGGCCCACTGTACAAACCAAAAAAGTACAGACACCTGCTGGATAGCCGTTGAAGTGACCCCATTAAAAACGAAAGAAAATATTAAATAGGCCGGACCCCCCCTTATTTATCCACCCCTTCACCGCCAAAGACAGTTGTGACAACTCAAACTGACTGACTCCCCAAAACCAATAAGGCCTTCTCAATACCATCCTGAAAATCTGCGCACAGAATATCCAACCCGATATCAGTAAGATGAACGCAATCTTCCCGCAATAAATCCGAATTATCACCCTCAAGGGAGTGATGACGAACCACAACACCCCCATTACGGGCTACGAACCAAGACATTGCCTTATTCACCTTTATACGAGCCTTGTTCAAGGCTGCCGGGGATCTCGCCATCCTCCAAGACGCTCTCTGAACTATTTGGGACCAAACGATGATTAAACCTGGAAAACGGGACCAAAACCGCAACAAATCCGACTTCATATGGCTGATTAAACAACGAATCGGAACCAAACCCAAGTTGTTAACCCCCCCCCGCGTGAACCAAAAGAATGCGGGAATGTCCGTCCCAGCACGACCGCCGCACCACCTCAGACAGAACACCAAACCACACCATACCAAAGCCCGCGACTTCGGAAAACCGAGCGGCCACTCACCCCTTGACTGCGCCACGCCAGCCTGGCCAGCCACAGGTCCAGCTACTGAAGACAGTCGGCTGGGCAACACACACCCCAACGTTCCTTCCTCCTGCACCGACTGTGCAGGGGGATTATCCACCGCCGTTCCACCAGGACCAGGAGCACTGGTTGCCCCAAGGTGTGCACCAGAAGGACCCCGAGACGCCCTCCGAGAAACCGCGAAAGCACAGACACGTCACGTGATAGGTCGGCATCAGGGGACAAGCCAAACAAGGAAATGGCTGGTGACGCACACGGGGACAAACCTCTTGCCATCCAGAAGCATCCTGGCGCCGTGAGCGACGGGGGGCAGGACTGGAACGCCTCTTCGCCGAAGAACCGCCACAGCCAGCTTCCTGGTAAATGCAGCAGCCGAAAAACTGAGGTGCTCAGGAGGTCTGAAAACTCTGCCACTGGAAGACCTACGTGCAGCCGGCAATGATCCAGCAGCCGGTGCAGCACTCAGCAGGGACTCAACCTGGAGCTCCAACCTGTTTGCACCCTGAACTGACGTCGCTGCCCGCAATTTTGCCAGAAATTGCTCCATCTCAAAGAACGCAGGTAAGTGTGACACGAATTCCGTGGTTAATGAGAGAAAGAGGCTGATTCACTAAGGTCTTGCCCATTTATACCCTTAGCAAAAACCGGTGACCTCCCTGACATCCTGATTACCACCTGCTGCTTAAAGCTTAACCCCGTCTTGGTCAGGCTGTACTGCCCCAGTCATGCATCCCTTTTAACTATTTGTCTTCAGGGCTTCCATTATAGATAGTACAGTGTTTCAAAGTCTCTTTTTTGTGTGTTAAACTTTGGGGGTAAGGTGTGGGTGAGACACTTTTTTTTTTTTAGGTTTTTCACCATACCAGAAAAGTAGGGGATATTGTTCGATAACACTGTATCAGTGGTTAGAGAAAATTATTCTTTTTACTTTTAGTATTCTGTTTAGTTTGTGCTACTTCAAGTCATTATCCTGTTACGCCTGCTGAATTCAATACATTCAATTAATTAAACCTATAGTACAGATTTTGAACTTTGTGACACATAATTATTTTATTTTCACACTTATTTATCCTGTCTGTGGGAATCATTGGAACACAATAGAACGGAAACTAGAGATAATTATGTTAGGTAACTCTGTTGGGACTGAAAATGTCCAGGTTTTTAGAAAAATGTGTAAAATAATGTTGTTTTATTAAGACCCTGGTGAAAGTATGTTATACCCAAACAGCATTCATAAGACTGATTTTGCTGTAAGGTCTGCATGTTTGACTACTCACTGTGAACTTTTTTTCTCTTGCTGATGAAATTGAATTCAATGTGCAACTAGGAAATAAAATATAATAGGTAGTAACTTGGTATAATAAAATGTTCATATGGAAATAACCATGTATGACTTACCAGCATATGAATTTGATACAAGATTGGTGGGACAGCAGGCTAAGGAAACAAAATGGGGACTGTACTATGCAAAGCGAGACAGTTGGGAGGCACGCACTTTAATGCTGACCACGCTTGCAGTAAATGATAAAATGAGCACATCCCAAGTTTCATAGTTGCCTCCTTAATATTGATAAAAACTTAAATAAGCACACAAATCCCCATATAGTATAACATTAAATACAATTTCTGGACTATGCAAAAATAGATCTATAGGTTTATACACAATGCTTTTGGTAGTATGCTTTGATACTCCTTAAAGATTGCCTACCTAATATGTAGGAATTGGCAAAACTGTTGTTCCTTAACAATCTATGCAGTACATTGAATTGCAAAGGAACAAACTGCATGTCAGTCCCTGAAGCAGAGGTGCTGTGATTTATATGGGTTGTAGGCATAGGTGCTTGAAATAAACTTTTAAATTCCAGTACTGACTGCTGAGTGATTTACAGCTTTTATGCAGTAACTCCATTGCACACTTTTCCTTATCTTGTACAAAAGTCACATTCCAGTACAAAACTTATATATATATGTTTTTGGACAGCTAGGGAGAAAAAGTGCGAAATTTTAAGAAACAGGAGAGCTAGTGGGGAAAAAAAGTAGGCTACTAGGCACTGGGAAGGAATGGTTAAGACAAAAGGGAGAGATAAAAAAAGAGAGAGAGAAAAAAAAAGAGATAATAAGGTAAATAACACAGCAAAGGATTCTGTAATATCCATAGTACTCACACCTTTCCCAATTTTGCTTAAAGATGCTTAAAGAGTGGATTCATATTTATGCATACATGCCCCAAGCTTCCATGAAGAAATATGTCCATATTTAAATGCAACGCATAAAACAATGTTACCTGCAATATATAATGACCTGAATGAAATTAGCATGCATGTCAATAAAGTACTACAATTTATCCGCTACAGATTCCTTCAACATTTCTTCAAATGCTTTGTATCAACTCTTTATTTAAATTGTTGATGTTTCTTTTGCGTATAATCAATGATTAAAAACATTAGAATTCTAAATATTTGTTTTACATCATTCATGTTTTTCTCAACACTATTTTTTAATAAACTTTTTAATTTATCATAGAGACAGCAAAAAGTACTCTAAAAGCTACCAAAACATTTTTTTCATTTTGTGTTCTTCCTGCTTTCTAGCGTTATTGCTCGACTGATATAAGGTTTTCTCTACAAGTTTTCAGTCATAAGTAACTGTGGAAAATTGAGAAAAACTAAGGGAACTCTAAATTCCCTTTTCCCTAGTAAATTTTATCAGTGAGACCAGTGTGTTATTCATGCTTTTCCTCTTTTTTATTTTTCTCCTGACTTCGGAGAGTGTCCATCAGCAATTTTTTTCTTCTTCTCAGGGATTGTGTCAAGAAAGTACAGCGACATTTACTACAAGCAAAGACAATTTTACTGGCTTGTAAAGGAGGTTTATGTGAATGCAACATCCAAGCTTTCTTTCCCTAAGAGACAATATACCTTGCCTAAACAAGACGAACCTCTACTCAATTGCTGATCAAATGGCATATCTTGTTTCTAGATTTCGCTTTTTCACGTGCTTTTTCAAACTGTCTTTGAAACATGCATATTGCATATAAATTATGTTGCTCTCTTGTGTAATATTAGAACTTTGATTCAGGTACTGTATGTAGTTACAGAAAGAACTGAAGAAAACATTTTCCTTAAAAAGGAGACTTTTTATCTCGCAATTCTCAAGGGATTATTATACTCCACAATCTTTATCTGGCACATATATATATATATATATATATATATATATATATAAAGCACTTTCAAAAGATGGTCAGCACTCCAGGTCTTTAAATTAACAATTTCACTTTATTCAAAGTCAAGTTGACGTTTCAGTCATTGCTGACTTTCATCAGGACATCAGTTAGTGGTATGATCTTAAAAGAACGGTATACGTTCAAATTAGGATGTGTTACAGGTATGATCTTAACTTTAAATGTAAGCATACGTAAAATTAACATTTCAAATCCAAGACAAAATGCCTTTTTTCAGTAAATGCTATGTTAAACAATTTAAATTGAACTCTATAATACAAATACTTGTTATTTCTGTTTGCATAGACTGTGAAATAGGTAGTAATTTCAACTGATTTTAGTTTGTTAAAAAATATTTGCTCAGTGAACAGAGAGTATTTTCCTTTAATTAACCCCTTAAGGAGTAAGGCTGTTTTACGAATTTGCAAACGTAAGCATTTTTGCTATGTTTGAACTGTAATTTCTCTCTCAATTATTTAGTTTACCTAGTCAAATTATAATTTTTTTTCAGGACAAATAGAGTTTGCTTTTGAAGTCATAACCATACACATCAAATATAATTCAAGAGAAACCAAAAAGTTAAAAAAAATGACAAAACAAGAAAGGCAAATGGAAAACACATTTCCTAATACAGATTTACTGGAAAAGCAATACTCATATTGTTTTTTTTTTTTTTGTTAATATTGTTTTATTATATTATTACTAATAACTATAATTTATTTTTAAATATTAAAATGCACGGAATTAGAAGTAGTTGCTTGAATTTCTCTTAAAGTTTAACATGTATGCCGTTAATTTCTATGCCATAAAATAAGTACATTTTTTTTTTGGGGGGGGGGCAGTTAAATAACAAGAAATCAAATGGGACTATGTGGGAATATACCATAAGCAGCTTGTTCTCTGTTGTGAGCACAAGTTGCCTATTCAGTGCAAAAGGGGTGATACCAACTAGTAGATTTGTGCATTTGAATTTGTACGAATTGCAAATTTTGTTAAATTCAGTGATTTGTACAATGCAGAGACAATGAGGCACCCACGAAAACGAAGCAAAAAGCTCAGAATTTGTATTTATATCTCTGCAATGTCTTTTTTCCAGCTTGTATCTAGCCCTACAATTATCTGTTACAGTGATCAAGGGAGTAACAGTAGAACACACTTATTGAGTGGAAGAAATGATCTGGCATCTACTGTATGCTACCTTGAATTCCTAATTTAGTGAGTTAGTTGTTCTGTATGATTTCTTTCCTTCCCATATCAAAAGATTAAAAAACGATGTATACTCGATTTTGAAGGAGGAGAACTGTTAGGATAAGAGTACGTAGTTTAAAACTTGTGGGTCAGAGGCTGAGATATAAGGAAGTTTTACTTCACTAAGATGGTGGTAGATAAGTAGAAAAGCATTCTACTTTTATAGTATACCTAATGTATTGGTCAGTCTGAGTCTGTTCTAAGATTCTAGTTTTCTCATTTAAATGTGCACTCTGTAAAAAGAACTCCATAAATTGATTTATTTATAAATAAGAAATGATAATAATAGTACATTGAATAGTCACAATGTCATATTAAAGAGCTGTAGGCCTTGGACCAGTAATACAAAAAGGGCCCTTACTGTCTCACTCCCAACTATTGTTCTGTGTCAGTGCTATTAACGAAAAAAAAGAGACCAAAGTTAAATCTAAAACATAACCATTATTATTCAATATCAGACATAGTATAGAATATATGAGAAAGTAATGGTTATTAGGGATGCACCGATACCATTTTTTTGAGACCGAGTACAAGTACCGATACTTTTTGTCAAGTATTTACCGATACTGAGAGCTGCACCAGGAGGCGTCCCCAGGAGGCGGGCAAAAAGGAGGCGGGCAAAACAGAGGCGGGTAAAACGCAGTGACACTGACACTGTATAGGAGCTGGGTGGCGAGCGAGTGGCACTTGACTGACACTGACTGCGGCAGCATACGCTCGCTCAGTGATTCAGGCACAGGGCCAGACTGGGAATGAAAAGCAGCCCTGGAAACATTTGGAGACCAGCCCCATATAGTTTATCTCGTTGTTGTGCTCTTATACCCACACGCACCCCTTATACATACCCGAGTCACACTATTTGTCATACAAATAACTATAAAACATTCTTTTTATCACATTATTTGTATTAAAATGCCAGAAAGCAAAAAGTGTCAAAAGGCCCTAATAAATTAAATAGATTAGACATAATGAAATCAAAACATTTGCTACTGCAAACATTTTTAGATGAAAAAGTTCCATTTTATTCAGTGGAACAAAACAGTGATCACATTATTCTTGTAAGAAACTTTAATTTCTTTATTAATTCATGTAACTATTTTTCCTAGTTAATAAAAGCTATGATTGAGAAATTTTTGTTTTTTGTTTTTATTTCCTTTTGTTTTTATTTCCTTTTATTTGCCAACCTGTCTCCCCCAGTTATGCACATATGCCCCCAGGCTTGCCACTCTGCCCCCCAAAATGCCCTATACCCCCTATATGCCACTCTGCCTCCCTGATATGGCTTATACCCTCCTATATGCCACTTCTGCCCATGAATATGCCTTTTAACCCCTATATGCCACTCTGCCTCCAGAAATGCCTTATACCCCCCTATATGTCACCCTGCCTCCAAAAATGCCTTATACTCCTATATTATATATAGTACGGTTTTAAAGAAGGTCCAATCAGTCCTGACAAAACAGGGGTGCACTACTTACAGACATTTATGGTTGAACTCATAGCACTCAGAAAACTCTCATAAGAAAAAAAAACTCACATAATTCAGAGATGGGCATAACTCAAAGAACAACTAATAGCACTCCAGACACTTACACCACACACAGGAACACAGCAATCAGAGGCAGACATACACAAGAATACAACTCACAACAGCAGCAGTCAGCTGGCTGGTTGTCTCTAGTGTATGAATCAAGTGTAGCCAAACAAGCGATGCAGAGCAGTATTATTTTTACCTAAATGAGCTGAAAGCTAAACCACAAAAGAGAGGTCTCCTTAAAAGGTTACACACATGTACATTTAATCTTGCAAGTTATACAAGGTAATTAACAAATAAGCCAGTAGAGATCCATCATAAGGAAAAGAGAGAAAGTGTATTATTTAAATCCGTAAAGAAAAATGCTCTCGAGCAGTTGGTGTGTATCATGACAAAATGTTCACAGTGTAAGGTGTCAGTTTGGCATCCCCTTGATGCCCCAGACACGTGTTATGCAATGTTGGCCCTCACCACTCCAAGGATCTGGAGTACTCCAGGGATCCTGGGCAATTACTCCACTTGCTCTGTTGGTAATCTGGACAGGCATAAGGCTGAACTTTAAATAAGACTCAGCATCAAATACTGTTTGAGGTTTTTAAAGCATCACAATCAGCACACCAGTTTTTTCTGCCGAGAAATTCCATGTCCTGCTTGAAGATATTTCTGACCGGATGCTAATTACATGGGCATCTCATTTATAGACTAGGCATCCACAGAATGTTGATAATTCAAAATGTAGTCTTATATATGTTACCCATAACCAAAGATATTTTTAGTTTACTCTTTAGTTTACCAAAAACTCGCTTGTAGCTAATGTACAGTTAGTTATCTAAAACATTTTGTTGTTAAAAACACATAAAAGCAAAATGTATTTTTACCAGATATTGCTAAAATATCTAATTAAAATATATAAAAATCATTCCAGTCACTAAAAAAAAGGTTTTTTGAATTTATCTTTGCACAATACTGCCAACAGGTGTCCCTGTTCTCAACAATATGATCCATAGTATTGTGTTCATTTCTTACTGTAAACACTGCCGTATCCAAGAAGACTGTGATCTTCATTTGCATCAATGTAAATAGCATGATGCAAACGGGCTCAAGTGAATTATAGAGTGAACGCTGGCTTGCGTGGCGTTTATGATTTTAAAAATACATTTTTATCAGAAAACCATAATAACATGGAGTAACATATGTTAAATGAACATCCATTCTTAATTAACATTAGTTATTCAACTGGTTAGTTTTTGAAGCTTAATAGGTTTTTCTCCTAGCCTTCTGCATTAAAATGCCTGAAAATGAGGAGGGGTAGACAGGACATAACAAGTAATATATAACATAACAATATAATATAACAGAAACAGGTGAAGAAAGCCCTGCTCTTCTGATCCCTCGGCCTCTCTTGCAACTTGTCTCACAAACTAAGCCTCTGAAATTCCATTATCCTCATTCCATCTCCTCTATTCCGATATCCTAATACATCCTTCGGAATTCCGCAATCTACACAGCAGCCCAAGTTTTTTGATCTGATGTTAGTCTTGAGTTTGCTGTCTCCCAACAAACCTGTGAAATATCTCTCAAACCTGTAACTTCCTCATCCAAGATACTCCTAAAAAACTAATGAATTCCCTGATGATATCCTGTCTACATTATAAATCAATAAAACTAAGGTTTTATATTTTAGAAAGTCTGATTTTCTCAAAGGGAAACACACTTGGTAGTTCAGGTTCCCACCACCTGATTCAGTTGTTTAATTTGACCTATGCCCTCTACCATGTATCTTACAGGATGTTCTACAAAAGCATACTTCATCCCAGGCATCAGACATTTATCACCAAAATGCAAAATACATTTAGCTTCCTATTACCCATACCCCTTACATACTAATATTCCACAAGAGTATTTGACAACATTGAAATCTTTAAATAGTACAATAGAAATTGAGTTATTTTTTAGGCGACTTACTGAAAGCAGCAGAATACCGCATTTTATATGACAGTAAGGCAAAAGAAAAAATAAACCTTTGTGGCATTCCACAGAAATGGTGCATAAGATAAAGAAGAAGAAAGTAGCATTTTGGGACAATATGTAGAGTCAGAATAGAGGTTGTAGAGCTAACTACAAAGCTAGGCTTAAGGAGGCAAAGCATATTATTAGATGTGCCAGATGCATACACAGGTAAGAACATTTTTCCGGTTATTAAAAGGAGCACAACACTTTTTAAAGGGATACTCCGGCTATCATATGGGCTTTACTGCATATGACCCCTTTAAATTTTCATGTGGTCCATGTTCCAAAAAACATGCATTAATATGCATTCTTCTAAAGTGGAGGTCTCAGGGACATTAGCCTATCCATTTAAGTATAGTAAGTGGAATAAACAAGGAATAATAGGTAGGGGAAATATAGAACTTCTACTTCAACACTTCAAACTCCCAAAGACACTGAAAGAGCTTAGTAGCATGCTTGTACAACTGTTACCAAGCATTTCTCTAGTCGATATGGACAAAAGTTGGCAATTCTAGTAACACTTCAGTAACAGTAACTACTTACAGGGAATAGTCTGCCAATTAATGACCAGTGAGTCTTATGTCAGTAACTGGGAAATTAAGGACAATAGTTGTTAATTATCTGAAATGAAAGAGATTGGAAGTTATTCAGAAATGTAAGCCACAGTTTAATATGATCCAAATTGATCATCATATGAGCCTGCACCTGAGTCGGTACTGGAGTATGTGTTGCTACTTATCTTATCCAATGAGTAATAGTAAACTCTACTCAGAGTGAGATCGATCCCCAGTTGTTTATTTTCTTATTTCAAAATAAACACAATACTGTTTTTAGAAGCTAAATTCCAGGGCAGTTTTGTAACCTCGACATATATGGATGATGGTTGTCAAACAGACCTTGTTGCACAACACAGTGAATGAGGAACGAAGGCCCACTCAACACTTAGGAAATTCCTCATCCGGGGGTCTAGTTCCTTATTATTTGGAAAACCAACTCTAACTGAAAAAGCATCTGCATTGGAAAACAGAAGCTAAATAATATTTTTATTGAAAAATGTATGACATGAACACTAAGACACAGTTTACTTCACTGTACACTTATCTAATATTTGTGTATGTGGTGCATATGATTTGGCATATGTAGTAGATATGGTGCATGTGTAGTAATATAAAAAAACCAGAATACTATTTTGTCATATTTTCAACATACTTCTCGCAATCAAATCTGAAAACCTGGCTACCTTTTTTGGCATATCTGTTAATCATACACAAATTAAATATATATTTCCATAGGCATATTTCAAACCTACAATTTTTTTGTGTTATATTCATTAGCGAAGGCAGGGATTTTGATTATCTCTTCAAGTACCAATTGTGATTTTACATCTGTTAATTCTTAAGAGCTAAGGTTCTTTTATACGGAAATCAAAGGGGTCATTTGGTTAATACTACTAACTCCTCTCCCTCAACGCTCCAGTAACTGATTAAACAGAAAAAGGTGGGGTTCCAGCTGAGTAAGTCAAAGTAGTGTTGGCTTTACCCTAGGGGGTAGATCATGTGAAAACACACTAGTTCAAAACTGTCATATTCTCAGCAGTAGGTACATTTTCTACAGAAATTAATGGACCAGGCTGGGAAAATGTTTTTAAGCTGCATCTTCCCTTGTGTCAAATGCAAATTCAAAGAGCTTTTGAAGCAACAAAGTAGTAGTTTAGGAAAATAATTTACATGTATTGACATTGATAATATAGCCAGCACTTGGATTAAGGACATAAAAAAATAAATCCAAAAGGACCCAAATCTATTTTAATCTATTTCTGTGTCATGCCCAATGCAAACGCCAAATTCCATTGTTGACATTTTATGTCATAGGAATCTTTTGATTGATTGACAAGATAAATGATTTTGCATGGCCATAAATGTTATATTCATATTTCTTTTTTTTTTTAACATCTTTGTGCCTTACATGAAAAAAACACCACTTATCCACAATATAAATTTCAAGGGCACATCTTTCTATACTTGGAATCATATCAAGTCTCATTATTTTATGTTTTTCCGCTGTTTTTTGAAACCTTAAAATTAGACACTTATTAGACAATAAAAGTGTATCTAAGCACAAAACAGATACAAAAATGGAGATCAAGTGAAGAGATAAAAAGGATGTGACACAAATTCTGACACATTGGGACTGTGATTTGCAAGGAATCTTTAATTCTAAAGTGGTGACAAATGAGACAATTAAAACATTGAAAGAACAAGCCTTTTAAAATAGTGAGGTTTCTGAAGAAGGCTTATTTTATCAGTCTAAAATTATGACAATGTGCCTTTAAAATTCCCAGCAGCAAACCCTGAAACAAACCCAATGTAGCTTCTTAAAGTTACCATACGTTAGAAATCTCATTGGTGCACGTATTTCATAATATACCATATTTATTACACAAAGCCACATTTGATCAACGCATTAGGTCAGTTTTGATACTAAAATAGGAAGAAACATATAATTATCAGCAAAGTTATAACGTTTTTCCAATAAGGGATTAAAAGTCGGTCTGGTGCGTTTAACTAGAGACCTAAAAAATCTTTGGCTTGTTTGACTTCAATTTCTTCATTAGCTTCTAGTGTTTTTATACGAACCAGACCTTTGGTTTGTGTCTGGATTTTGCGTCTTGGAATGCTTATTTCTGCATTTGCTCCTCGGACTCTTTACCTGTTTTTTTAACTGCACATGGAACTCATATCAGATTCTTATATAATGACTGAGACATGCTATTGATCCTTCAGGAACTGCTCAGGCTTTCTCCATGCTGACACAGAGTATGAACACCTGAACACAAATGGTACAAGATGCCTTTCTGCTCCTGCCCTGCCTCCGCAGCCTGTGGTTGCTGTTTGGATAATGTTCCATACTATAAAAATTGTACTAGTAATCACAAAAATGCAAATATTTGGGGAAAAAACTATAGTTTGTGCTTAAGCCCTAGCCTTGACTACCACGCCATGGGCTAACTGTGCCCCATACTCATGCGCTCTGCTGCTCCAGTGGCAGATTGGGTGTTGCAGTGTGTGGCCGTGGATATCAAGCTGACGGCTGCACTTTAGTCATTTGGTGGCTGCTGGCCTTAAAGTGCCAGTGCTGCCTCTTCATCACCAGTCTCTGCTTAAACCACAAACCTATGCTACTGACCTCACTATAATCATCCTGCTCAGTGAGGAACCTGTTTCAGTGTAACTGACCCATCCTGAATGATTTTCACGCATATCGCCAGACCATGTCAGCTGTCTATGAAGAATCTACCATTAAAAAGGCTCTGCTTTTACCTTGTAAGAAAAATATATATAATTCCATTCCTGGACAGCCAACACTGTGAAGCACCCTAGCTCTAAAACACACAGTATAGACACATGACCTTTGCACTGCCCATACCCAGGAGGTTCTCCATTTCCCAAACCCGAAATAAAAGTCAGACACCAGCCGGATTGGATTTAGAAAAGGCTGAGACATTTATTTAACAAATGTCTCGACATAGCTTTATTTAACATCTTATAAATTATTGTAAAAACACTTTAATAATAACTTCTGTATAAATACTATAATACGTATAATACCTTGGAAAAACCTATGACTGTGACTAGATTGATAGGATAGTTTGGGAATTCACTCCCTTGCTCCTATATGAAGAAAGCCAGTAAATGCTAGTGTTGCATTTGAAGATGGCTTCTGGTTTGTGTTTAGCCTTCAAATCTGCTATTGTGCTTTTGTACCTTTTCTCCACAGATTCTTCACCTGCACATGGGACCCATGCAATTGTACTTGGTGGCTTCTGTTTGTTCGCAAAATATAGGCCCAGGTCTTTTTAGCTAAATATGTGGCTTATGAGTGCTTCTAACCATAAATGACTGTGCAGTCACATTTAAGATTCCAAACAAATTCAAAGTCAAGAGGTTTTTCACAATGCGCATTTTTATTCTACACAAGCTGGGGAATTTGTGCTGCACTTAAGTTTTTGTTTTTTTTTTGCTTTGAAAGTTAAACCCTATGTTTAATATATTTTTAGCTCATGGGTTAATTTCATGAACCTCTTTATGTCTTCCCATTGCAACATCAAGTAAAAAGAACAGAGTTTGCAATGAAGATTTCCTATGATACCCATGCTAAAATTCATGACTAGTGGCCAGGTTTAGGCTAGTGACAATTTAAGGATGTTTTCTTGTTAAAAGATATTAACAGAAAAATGGGTTATTGTTCACACAGATAAAACCAACATTTCATACAATCATCATATCAATTTGGCCATGTCTTCTGCATAATTATAATACAATCAGCCTGCTTCCAAGGACAGTCATCCAAATTAATCCCTATCAATTTAGTGACATGAACTTTATCAACTGGACATTATAGACATCTATAAAATTTGCACTCTCCTGTAAATTGAAGCTCTATTGTTGGCTCATGTTTAAGTTTACTTCTGATTTTAATATTGAAAATGCCAAATTGATATTATAAAATATTGATAAAACATTGTAAAATACTCAGCAAAGTTTAGGTGGAGCACTTAACAAGACTATTTGGTGTTTTGATACCAGTGTCCTTTTTAAAGGTAATAACTTTTTTTAGGGCAACACTGAAAAGGATGATATCACATAAGATTTTCAAGAAGTTAGCTCTTTTCAGATGGCATCCTAAATGTTAGCATTACATTGTTTTTGTGTTGACCTATGAAAAAGTAACACCTTTGACTAAAGACTCCATCTTCTTGTGTATGTTCATTTTCCATACACCAATGCTCAAACAGCTGAATGTTACACAAGTTTAAGCCTTATAGGGTTACGTACCAAATCAGAATAAATAATCTGCAACCCTGAATGCTGTTTGCTTGCACTGTTAAATACATGTTAGTATGCAGATATTTTAGTTCCCAATATCAAGTAAGTTATTAAAACATCTGCTTTTTCTATTAAGCATTCTGTTCCTTCCCATTCCACATGTCCTTTTCTACTTCAAGAGACAAAATTACCCAATCTAAATTTCAGCTCAAGTGTTTGATGGTTTTCATGCTGAGCTGAAGCTGTTAGTGCTTCCTGAGAGAATAGAAGCAGGATTCAATATGAAAAAAGGGCACAAATATATGTGTATATTTACACAAAATGGTGTGCTTTCTCAGGCTTCACATTACACATAAAGGATAACATTATTATGTGTATTTAATATAGAAATACTATCCTTTATGTGTGATATGAGATATATCAGGTTACATTTTATTCATTATAATACAGTCAACGTTTCTTTTATCTTGTTGACAGGGCCATTTATTTTTACATTCATTTGAGCAATAAAGACTGTTTAGCTACTGTCTCCATGTGCTAAGGCATCAATGTTACACTACAATCAAGCTTGACCACATGGAATGCTATGGAACGGCTAAGGATTAAATTAAAACACAGCATTTGATTAATATGTCTGATCAAATAGCTGGTAAAACTATGACACAAAGTTTGAGGAACATTTGGAACTTGATAAGGGAATTGTGTCTTCATATATATATATTCTACCAAGATATCTACTTTCCTAATCCATATTTGTGCAAATTTGGTAAAGATAAGCCCAACATAGGCTCAAAGTTTGCTATTCCATGTACTTCAGTTAGCAAATAAAAGTTTCCTGATCACCACACTTCTCTTTTCACAGCGAGCAAGGTGCAATTCTATACCTCAATTCAAACTGAGACATACAAAATAGTACATTAGTAGACATCAACTGTAATTTCATTATATGTCCCTTCTTCGCATTTAGACATGTCTAAAAAAATTGGTGCCTTTAATTAATTGATTATCAGCAAATGTGACCACATCTATAAAGGCCAAATTTTTAGCGATTTGCTGGTCTGGAGCATTCAGGTGTGTGTGTGTTAACACAATGCCAAGGAGGAAAGACTTCTGTAATGATCTTAGAGAAGCAATTGTTGCTGTCCATAAATCTGTTAAGGGTTATAAAGCCATTTAAAGTCTATCCTTCTTCAGTGAGAAAGATTTTTTTTCAAAATTGGAAAACATTCCCAGGATTAAAAGTCCCACCAAATTGTGCAATGTTCAGAGAAATTGCAAAAATCCCAAGAGTTACATGTTAAATGTTAAAGTTCAAGACAGTAAAATTAGAAAAAAAGACTGAACAAATATGGTTTGTTTGGAAGGGTTGCCACGAGAAAGCCTGTTCTCTAAAAGGAATAGAGAAGAATAACTTAGGTTTGCAAAGTTGCATCTGAACAAACCACAAGACTTCTGGAACAATGTCTTTTGGATAGACGAGACCAAAGTAGAGATGTGCAGTTAGCAGCGGGGGTTGTCTGCGTCCATTGCGTATACACCCTCCGGCTGTAAGAGAGAATCTCTCCTCTCTGACAGCCGGGGAAGGTCTGCACGATGGACGCAGACAACCCCTGCTGCTAATGGCACCTCCTTCTGGCTACAGCGGAAGTTGCCTACACGAATCGCGTAGACGTCTACCCGCTGCCCTCACTACTCACCAGGGAGTCAGAAGCACCGGTAAGTTTTGGGGGGTGATAAATGGGGGGCAAAAGACGGAGGAATCCAGGTCCTTGCAGCGCTGCGGGGATCTGTATTTTAGTTCTAGTCAGACCTATTTGAATTATAACTTGGTTTATTGAAATAGAATGAAAAATTACTTATTCTAAAATAATTTTCTTTAGAATTGTTCTGTTTCAATATGTTTCAAAAATCCCTGATTTGTGTAATATGATTTCTCAAGGAAAGAGAACCTTTTTGTACAACATATGATGTATTTTTTCAACTGTTGTTGCTGTAGCACACATTTTTCTAGGTGCAGTAACAATGGAATATGTAATTGTAATGTTCTCCAGTATGAATAGCTTCTAAAACAGCTGTGCTGACTCTGTGTACATCATCAAGTACACAGTGTGTGTCTTGCAGACCACAGTGCCACCATTTAATTTTTTTGAGTCTCTGGGAAGTGCCAGACCCACATACTATGTTAAACAAAATCACACACACAGTGGAAGGTTCGGGTGTCTTAACAGCGTGTGAGATGAAAGTTGAAGTAAATGCTAACTGGCGTTTTTTCCCACTTCAATATAACTTTTTTTCCAATCTTGTTCAATCATGCCTTATGTCTAGAGAAAAAAAAGTCATATTAAAGTGTTTCTGATGCAGTCAATAGTCAGGGAGGACCCTTGATGCAGGGGATACCAAGGCCTCTGTCTATACCTCAAAATGCATGGATAATAAGCAGAAGGCACAGACAGAACCAAGCAGTCAGGAATGCATTCCTCTTGACAGGACTGCAACTAGGCCAGATAAAGTACTTTGGCTCGAAAGCCCTCGGATGGGGCACAGTGGCTGGACAGCCCACGAGTGGGGTGCTGAGGATGAACAGGCACTTAGGCTGGCCTGGCTAAGTATGTAGTGATGGAAGTTATGCTCTAAAGTAGAACATAACTATCATCACTTTATACTAAGCCAGACATTACATTATATGAATGTCCAAGGCCCTGCTCTAGCGAGTTTACAATCAAGTTGACTGTTGTACAGCATAACTCATATCACTATATACCACCGTCAATTTCTGTTTCAGGGTGACCACATGGGCCATGTTTTCCAGGACACGTATACGTTTTTCATATTGATGACCAATATTTAGGCTTATAAAAGACACATATGGACACTCTTAAGGCGGTGTCCTAGCCCCTTTCTGAGAATAATCACTCAAGATGTTCATATTCCTCAAACACAAAGTTTGAGGAACATTTGGAACTTGAATATGGGAATTGTGTCTTCATATATATATTCTACCAAGATATCTACTTTCCTAATCCATATTTGTGCAAATTTGGTAAAGATAAGCCCAACATAGGCTCAAAGTTTGCTATTCCATGTACTTCAGTTAGCAAATAAAAGTTTCCTGATCACCAGACTTCTCTTTTCACAGCGAGCAAGGTGCAATTCTATACCTCAATTCAAACTGAGACATACAAAATAGTACATTAGTAGACATCAACTGAAATTTCATTATACCGTATATACCGGCATATAAGACGACTTTTTAACCCCAGAAAATCTTCTTAAAAGTGGGGGGTCGTCTTATACGCCGGGTCTAAAAAAATGATGCCTTTAATTAATTGATTATCAGCAAATGTGACCAAATCTATAAAGGCCACATTTTTAGCGATTTGCTGGTCTGGAGCATTCAGGTGTGTGTGTGTTAACACAATGCCAAGGAGGAAAGACTTCTGTAATGATCTTAGAGAAGCAATTGTTGCTGTCCATAAATCTGTTAAGGGTTATAAAGCCATTTAAAGTCTATCCTTCTTCAGTGAGAAAGATTTTTTCAAAAGTGGAAAACATTCCCAGGATTAAAAGTCCCACCAAATTGTGCAATGTTCAGAGAAATTGCAAAAAAAAAAAGCCTGTTCTCTAAAAAGAATACAGAAGAATAACTTAGGTTTGCAAAGTTGCATCTGAACAAACCACAAGACTTCTGGAATAATGTCTTTTGGATAGACGAGACCAAAGGAGAGATGTGCGGTTAGCAGCGGGGGTTGTCTGCGTCCATCGCGCATACACCCTCCGGCTGTCAGAGAGTCTGTGTGTTAGTATGAGCTTCTGAGTGCATGTATGTTAGTGTGAGTGTCTGTGCGTTAATAAAAAATAACACAAATAATGTGGGTGTGGTTTTGGTGTGGGTGGACAGCATTTTATTTTTGGACCCAGGCAGTCCAGGTCCGGCCCCTAAATCTTTATATTGAATAACATAAAAATGCTAATAATTGTCTTGCAAATGCTCTTTTATACTACAAAATAAAGCCTAACAGACAGTTGTATTTCTAATACAATTATTATTTACAGCATATAAATTATAGCTTTTGAGCTTTTTCTTATGGCATTTTATTAATGTTTCTTATAATAATATCAGTTGCACAAAACGGAACACAAACAAACAATGATTTGAGTTTAAGGTTCATTAATGAATGACTCATTATCTTTGCTTTCTGGTTTTCATTTCAGCTTTTGAGTTTACTATAGCAGGAAACAAGATTTATGCCACAAATTATTCCCTTATGAGAGTTTCCCAGCATTTGAGTTTTCGTCCCAGCTAGTTACAACCTGATAACCTGATTTCATACTGTGCTTTAGTGCAATAAAAGTTATCAAACTAAAACAGCACGGCAAGTGGTCACATTAGCCATCCGTTTGCTTGATCACTTCTGGGAGATTAAATGAATTCAGTTTCAGAGATGTTGATGAAATATTTAAGACATTTTTGAAGGAAATAAAAGTTGCAATTTGCTGTCAGTGCTTCATGCATGATCATAGGAAACAGGGATAAAGGTGGAAGGGGGGTTCTACTGGGGAGTACTATGAGAATCCTTAAAGATATAAATATGCTTTCCCTCTCATACAGAGCCAGACTGGGGATGCATAGCGGCTCTTTAAGGCCAGTGGCCGCCAAATGTACTTGCAGCCACTAGTCCAAATATAGGTGGCCACACGTAATGTTTTTATACTCCTGCAAAAGAGAGTATGCCCTTCACCAGTCAGTGGTTGCACACTGCTGGACTCGATCTACTGCTGAACAAAGAAAAGGAATCCCAGCACTCCAAACAGCTTCCAATTTTTAGGTTACTTTATTTAGCGAAAGCAAAAAAAGCAACGTTTCAGCCTTTGTCAAGCTAACACCACTCCAAATCACACCCTTAAGTAGTGAGTATAATTCACTATAAATGAATATAAACCAATCAGGTTCAGTAAAATGCATGTAGTAATGCAAACAATTAGTGATAATTACATATCTTATTTAAAAACAACCATCAAGTGATTTAAAAACATCAAATAATTAAAATGTTTACATCTACATTATCCAGTATATTACAAATAATCAGACATATTAATGGCACATACTAATCAAATCCTAAGTAAATACCTTGTGTCTCCATAACTTAGTCTCTTCCTGTTGTCCTTCTGCCCAGGGCCACACTGGTACTGAAAAGCAGCCCTGGAAACATTTGGAGACCAGCCCCATATAGTTTATCTTGCGGCCGAGCTCCTAAACCCACACGCACCCCGAGTCACACTATTTGCCGTATTTGTAGTAATTACTATAAAACATTATTTTTATCACAGTATTTGCATTAAAATACCAGAAAGCAAAAGTGTTAAAAGACCCTAATAAATGAAATACATTAGACATAACGGAATCAAAACATTTTCCACTGCAAATGTGTTTAGATAAAAAAGTTCCATTTTATTCAGTGGAACAAAAAACTATTCTTCACGACATTCTTGTAAGAATTTTATTTCTTTATTAATTCATGTAATATTTTTTTCATATTTAATAAAACGGCTATGATTGGCACATGTTTGGTTTTTATTTCCTTTTATTTGCCGACCTGCCCCCCCGTTATTCAAATCTGTCCCATGATATGCCCTTTAATCCCCTATATGCCACTCTGCCTCCAGAAATACCTTATACCCCCTATATGCCACTCTGCCTCCAGAAATGCCTAACACCCCTATATGCCACTCTGGCATATATGAGGTTAAAAGGCATATCATAGGACAGAGTGGCATATAGGGGGTATAAGGTATTTCTGGAGGCAGAGTGGCATATAGGGGATTAAAAGGCATATCATGGGTGGCACTGGGAGGGGCTGATTGGAGAGCTGAACTTGTGAACAAATACAGACACAGAGATTTCTTTTTTTGTTTAATCATTTAATAATTTAAAAAAGCACTATGCCCCCACGGACACACTTACATACACACACATGTCGATTTGTTTTTAACAAATACAAAAAAATATTATACAGTTTGTACAAAAAATAAATTAGTTTACTGACCTTCTACTTCTTCCACTTTGGGGCTTCTTCATCTTGACCTCCATCCTTTGGTAGCTGCAGACTGCCGTTTTCTATGCTAACAGGATGTCAGCAACACCACATCCGGTGCTCCAGCAGTCTGAGTGCGAGGGAGCGGAGCTTTCACCCCTCACGCTGTTCCCATCACTATGCGGCCAGATTGCTGGAAATCTAATCTAAACGGCCGATGCATGCTCATGCCGCCGACCGGAGCTACTTTAATACTTGCCACATTAAGTTAAAAAAAAAGTATTAAAGTAGCGCCGGCTGGCGGCATCAGCACGCATCGGCCGTTTAGGTGGCCGCCTCACACGGCCGCTGCATACTGTTGCCGCCAGCCGGCCCTACTTAAATACTTTTTAAAAAAAATGTAATATGGCAAGCCGGACCGGTATTATAGTAGCGCTGGCCAGCGGCATCAGCACGCAGCTGCCGTTTAGGAGCTGGAGAAGGCCTCCAATACTGTTTGCACCCGCTCAGCGGCTGTTTTTAATGTAAGCCTTCTGGCCGGCCAGCCCATTGACCTGCCGGCCCACCAGGAAATTTCCTGGTATCCCGGTTGGCCAGTCCAGCCCTGCTTCTGCCGATGTCTGATCATGTGACCAGACCAGATCACATGATTGCATGATGACATCACGCCATAAAACAAAAAGATTTGGTATTCCCATGTGTTCTCCCATCCAGGTACTAACCAGGCCCAACCTTCCTTAACTTCTGAGATCAGACGCAGGAGTATCGGTAGGTACACGGCCCTATCTGCCATTAGCGGTGCATAATTGATTTAATGAAAAACATAACCTTACAAGTTGCTGCAGACTGCTCATGTCTGTCCTAAATAGTGGAGTTTCAACAGTGGCTCTCCAGCTTTCATATTTAGGGGGGAAAATGGGGGGAAAGGGACCAAAATAGGGTGGGCAATTATAAACGCTACATATATATATATATATATAATATATATATATATATATATATGTACTTATCTCTTTGAAGTAAAGACCGTGATCGAAATATGATTTAAAAAATAACTGGACCCTGCTGCCAATAGATATTAATAATAGACCCTACTGTCGATATACCGTAGTGGCTCAAATATAGCCAAAACCCACTTATAGACTGCACCCTAAAAGTTTGGTTATATAGGTTATATACAAACAGAAATATGGAAAAACCAATAGCCCCCTTAATTCATAATGCACCTTATTTATAGATATCCCCCTCTGCCCCCCTGATATGCCATTCTGCCCCCCAGATATGCCACTGCCCCCCAGATATTGCTTTATGCCTTAGAAATACCACTCTGACCCCAAATTTGCCATCATGACCACCAAATATCCACTCTGCCCCCTAGAAATGCCAATCTGCCCCCCTGATATGCACCCCCCGCCATAATGCACCCACAGACTCCCTGGTGTCTAGCGGGGCCGCCCGGTGGACGTATGCGCAAAGCACCGGCACATTTTGCATTTTTAAAAGTAAATTGTAAATGTGTGAAAATACATATTAACCATACACACAGAGCAGTTGAATCCAAGATGGCTATTTTAATGTGTAGATAATAATATATACCATAGGTTTATTTGATATACAGACTATACAATATTAAAAGATGTACTGTCCATATTAAAACATCTCTAGTAAGAATAAAAATAGTGTTTAGTTTTTATTTGGCTGGTGTATGGCTATATATTTATTTGTCACCAGGGAAGGTTTTAGTATTGGGCTTATATCCAATATGTGGCCCAATAATAAAGTACCCCCAAATTAAAATCAAATGAGCCATGGAAGAAATTTTCCCCCCTTGCCAGCCCACCTCGGTTACCTTTGTACCTGGACAGTACTGGAATAAATAGCAAGTGCTGCCCCCTCCATAGTTGTACAAAACCATATAATTATATTTTTTTAAAAAACATGCCCCAAACAAATCCCAACAGCCTCGGTAATGCAGTGCTACAGAATATGATGGCACAATATAAAACAAGTCATTATAATAATACTAGTAATAATACCAGTAGTATAAAAATTGTCCTTCATTCAGAAACACAGAATAATCACTTAAGAGATTCCACATGCAAGATTTACTAACAACAAAGGAAGTGCTCCATTGAAAAGTCTCCTCTGAAGTTACTTTTCTTCTTTATAATATCTATTTTGTAGACTTATAATGGAATTTCTAGACTATGTACAACTACAATGGCATTTCCAGTTGATCTGGAATGTGAAAGAAGCACATCAAGAGCTCCTTTGCTTTAGTGACATTACCTGTTCTGCATGAAAAAAAACTGCCTGCCATATGCCTGTGGACGTTTATTTTTAAGTGAAGTCTTTGTGAATCAAATTTAAATCAAAGCATGGCCAAATCTTTCAGGTTGACAAACTGCTATATGCACACCCATGGCAAAATCTATATAATCTCAGCAGGAATGCAAATGAGTGTTGTCATCACATAAGCAAATGTGTGTCATGCTTTTCAGAAAGCTGCCAGAAGAGGAGAAAATCCCGTTTACAGAGCTGCTGAAATATCACAAAGCATTGAGGTGTTATGTGTCTGTCTCTTGGGCTAACACTGATGTTGATCATTCAATGACCTTGAGTCAATTTATGTCACTAATTACATAGCTCTTGCATTTGTATTGGCAGAAATGCATTCCCTAACAGCAGAGCGGTGTAATATACCATAGGCTGAAAATATACTGTATGGAAAACGTTATCACTACTTCGCATTAAGGCTGATATTCTTGCTTTAAATAGTACCGGTACTTTGTAATATATTTTCAAGTCGTACAAAAATATCTTCCCTATGGGCTGGCTAATTTACGCTTTTTTTTGCAATTACATACTAAAAAAAATACTAGATAATTTAGAAAAGTATGTGTATTTGAGGTTGACAAGCAGGCCAGTGGTGTGGCTCAAGCCAGGAAGCTGCATAGCAGGGAGCTTCCCAGGGTGGGCTACCTAGAGGTCTTTTTTTGTGAGGGGGCTTAATGAAGGTGCAGGGATAGCCCCAGATAACCTTTCGTGGGTGGACAGTGAGAGTGGAAACCAATCCCCTGACTGGAGAAAAAGGAAACTGACCGAATACTGCAACTTAAATCCTGCAGGTTTCCAGGTGTGATGTGCTCTACTATTGTGTAAGGACCAAAACCATATAGTTGATTGGATGTTTAAGATATCTCCAGCTCATACTCCACCATGCTTAAAGGAGGCAAGCCAAACTAGACACTAGGTTTAAAACCACACAGGCTCACCCAGCTATACTTTGCATGTAATATACTTATATTATTTTGGACTGAGAACCACTGTCCATTTTGGCTATATTGCTAAACCCAAGCAAACCCAGACTTGAAGATATCAGATAATACAGCTTTCAGGACGATGGCCAAAGATCGGCCTTGCCACTAAATAAACCTTTATGAGTATGACTTATTTCATCAGGAGCCTGTTACGCTTTTCTGATTTTTAGATTTCCCCTTGTTTTTTCCTTTATCTTGTTTATCTTGGCCAAGGAGTCCAACAGTAGCTAGTTTGGTAAGCTTGCAATCTAGTACACTTCAATAAAATTACGATCTTTACAAAATTCTTTTTTTTTTCATAGCACTACATACACCTGTTTTTTTTATATACAACAACAAAACCTGAAACATCTCATGTCTACCTACCTCATAATATTTCAAATTATCCTCATGCATGGGCAGACCCAATGACAGCCTATCAATTTACACTCCTGGACTTTTAGTTCAAAAAGGCCTTTTCGAAGGACTTTGATCCAGCCTCATTCTGCATGCCTGTTTCATATTTAATTTTTCTGAATGTCGTACGAGCAATAGATGCCCTGAGCTCTATTCTGACTCCCCTAGTTTATGGGTTATGTAAAATAAATTCTTTTAGAAAAGCATTTCGATTACTAGTTCAGTTTTATTTGACAACTAGGCATAGGTAAAGTATTTTCAAGGCTACATGTCATATTTACCGGTTTGTGAATATTGCATTCTTTCTTACATTAATTACATGGTTTTAATACCCAGTGCCCATACATCTAACAATGATCTTGTATTTCAGTTGTCTAATGCCAACATAATGCCTTTCAAACTTCTATACATATAATAAGTTCTTCTTGTGGGAATTGCTACAGTCACTAGAATTGTGCATTTCAATTTATACAAATTCTAATTTCATCAAAATTTGCCAATTTTGTAAATGCATACAAATGTCCAAAAAACAAGCAGGACCCTGCAAGAAACAAATAAAAAGATATAGACAGCTCAAAATTTTCATTTGCATTTTTCATTGCTCTCTCATACTCTCTCTCAATGTCTCCCTATTTTCTCCACCAACTGCTTCTGTGTCCCCATCTCATTTTTTGCAGCTCTGCTTCATGTCTTGTCTCTTCTTCTGCATTCTTCCTTGATCTACTTCTCCCTGCTCTGTTAATCTGGCCTCCAGGAGCGCTTCCACAAAAGGGTGGAGCCTCTGTGCACACCCTCTCCCCCCGACTGCAGTAATTTGGAAAAGTTGTCCCTGTGGTGTGCTCTGTGGCTCAGCTCTGTTGCAGAAGTACACCAAGAGGCCTGAATAATGCAGAAGAAAAGTGTTGCAGATGAATCCACAGAAAAAATGGGAGACACTGAAATACAGACTGAGTGAGGGTGAGTGACAATTTTTGTTTTTTTTTTGAAAAATCCATGTGCATTTCCTCTGAATTGAAAGGGCAGGCAATAAAATTCTTTATCTGAAAACAAATGGAACAAAAACTAAACAAAAAAATAGGTTGAATCATTTTTGGTTCATGTGCACCTATAGTCACCCTAAGGGTACTTTAGGCAAAACTCTAATTGAAGAACAGATATTGGGGTCTGATAGGACAAGCAGCCATTTTAACTTACAGTTGTTTGCCATTTGAGCCATTGGAGACTATGCAGCTTACTGCCTGAAAGTAAAGGTCTAGGGTAGAATTAGGCAGTCCTGGCTGAAAACAAGGTCATAGCAGGTGATTAAAGGTCAGTGACATCACACATGTGCGGTCACATGGTCAAGCACAGCCATGGTGGGTAAAGTCTGCCGCAGTGCCCATGGAGGAAGCAAGGCTGCGGGAAAGCACAGCATTTACCTGCTACTTCATAGGAGCACCAAGTCAGAGGATGTTGCAAGACAAACCTGAGGGATCTCCCCGTGGCCCCAGGAATAGATGCGCCATGCAGGGAGCCCCCAGCAACCACGAAGGGAAGTCCTAACATTGAGGCACTGCCAGATTGTATTGTGTTCAAGGAAGAGAGGGTCTGTGGGAAAGTGTTGCTGTGGGGAAGAGCTAATAGGAGACTTGATAGTGTTGTATGTGTGTGGGGACTGTCCAGAGCCAGACTGGAAATGGCCTGGTGGCTCTGGAATTTGAAAGCTGGCATCCACCTAATAACGTCAGTGCATTTGACAGCTGGATATTTGTAGTTCCGTGTTACTTTTTACTGTTCACGTTTCTAATCAATCAGACTCCTCAGCCTACCTGTGCTGCTCCTGTGGCTTTGGCTTCTGATCCTGGCTCATCTATTTCACAGCCCTCCTGTGGATTCTGGCTCATTGAGGACCCCTGTCGATCTACCAGGCCCTGTTCTAATTACTATGAGGGGTTTAGCCAATTGCACCCCCTCACCATCAGTAACTGTCAAAGCCTACCTGTTAGGTAGGACCTAACAGAGAGAGAGAGAGAAACTGATGGGCACATTATAATAAAAAAATGAAGTTAGCAAACAGACAATACAAATATTGAATTTGAAAGTGGATTAAATGCATATAGTTGGAATATAATTCTACCTCTATATATGTATATATATATATGTATATATATATATATATATATTTGGAAATACCTAAACTTGAGTGTTGGATGCACTAATATCCATTTAGGAATTAAGGAATTGGAAAAGGTTCAAATATGTGTACCAAAATTAATTAAAAGTATGGGAGAAGCTGGTTTTGATGACAGATTCTTCAAAGTATATCTGTTTACTCTCTGAAGCACTATGAGTCAATATAATTACCATAATTATGATCAGTTTCTGGGGATCTTTCCCAGTAATAAAATTCTGTAGGTGATGTGAGGGCATTCATTAAGTTAAACGGAAATCACATTTTATGGGATTGCTTAATCACACTAAGGGAATTTAAGAACAACAAATCACTTAATCACACTAGGGGAATTTAAGAAGAACAAATCACTATATATATATATATATATATAATTTTTTTGGCAACTAAAGTTAATAGTTTACAAAAATATGTGTCTACTTGGAAGTTGGTGTACTGTGTTTGAAGTCTAATGTATATTTAAAAACACTGAAGAATAAATATTGGAGATTCAGTCACTATATGTCCATATATATTGCTTAGCCTGCCACTATGCCAAGTTACCCAAATTTTGGCTAGACCCATCTAACCCTAACATGGCTGTATTGCTTAATCTTGAACAAATAGGTAGCACTACTTTATTTTTAAAGTAAATGAGGTCAGGACCATAAATTATGCACAAAAATTCAAAAGAAAATTCAAGAACATCCTAACATGTAAATACAGACTTTAGTGTGTTTCGAAAACATACAGATATATAAGATACAAGCTCCAAATTCTATTTAAAAAGTAGCAGTGCACACAACTTAACAATCTTAATAAACTAAGTGCATCCTCCTGCCAAAAATATAGTAATAAATACAAAGGACAGGGGATTTTTTAATATAGCATACTGGGTCGCTGTTTCAGTCCCTCCTCGTGACTTTTATCAAGAAACTAATATTCCAGGGAGGGACCAGTAAGTTATATTAAACAATTTCAGAAAAATTCCAGTGTACCATAGATATATATAATTGTATTAAGACACTTGAACATTACACCAACAGGGACTTTTATGCTTTCTAAATACATTGATAGCTTATTATTATTTATATGTAGTTGGTCTCCCATTTGCAGCTTCCACTTCCAAAAGATTTTGGAGTCCAGTAGAGCATTTGTGAGGGTTTCAAATAAAACTACCTTCTATTTACAGCATGCAAACTGTGCCTTTGCCCAGGAGGAGACTTTTTGCCTATGAAGAAGCAGCTACCAGAGTGAAGGAATGGATACCAGCTAGAAGAAGAGAGAATGAGAGCAGCCCAAAGCTGACCAACACAGAGTACAGTGCTTAACCCCTTGAGTACCCTTAGGATGTACCTGTACGTCCTTAAAACTTGTGGCAAGAAGCCCCTTAGGATGTACAGGAACATCCCCCCTGCTGCTACCTAGGCTATCAATAGTCTCAACTCTCTCTGTCGGCAGAAGCCATCATTGCTGGCTTCCTGCTCACTGATCCTGTTAACGATGCCATCAGGCATTCTCATCCGGTAGGTGTGACTGCTGACATCGTCCGTTTACCGACGGCATCCTTCACGGGCTTTGTCCTCCGGAGCTCTCCTCCTCGCGTCTTTGCGGGGAGCGAGGTTCGCGGGTGTGGGAATGCCGCGGTAGGGGGCAGTGCTGCAGCATGCTGCTCCTAAACCCCCCCCTCTGCAGACCGTGGGGAAAGAGACAGAGTGGGCAGAGCAGAGGCTTTTTATACAGGAGGGGCACTAACATTATGAGGGGTTGCACTATGGGCGAGTCTGTCACGCCTGAGATCCCTATAAAACACCTGAACACCATTATGTCAATGCTCAGATATTCTGAGATGTTCTGTGCCCTACAGAGTGTCTTCAGTTCTGTGCTCCTGTCCCTATTGTGACCTAGTTACCTTGCCTATTTGATTGTTTCCTGAACTTGACCTTCCTGAACTTGACCTCGGATTACCTACTGACCTTCCTTGCTGATTGCTGCCTGAACTTGACCTCGGATTACCTACTGACCTTCCTTGTTGATTGCTGCCTGAACTTTGACCTCGGTTTACCTACGGACATTGATTTTTGATTTCTAGTCACCCCTGTATATTGGGCTCCTCCCCCCTTAACACCACAGGTACAAGACGGTGCCTGTCAGACATCCACCAGAAGTTCACTTGAGTCCTTCCCTGCTGGTTGACTGCAATTCTTATAATCTGCAATGCAGGGTTTCGGAGCCCTGCTTGTTGATCACATTGTTATCAGCACAAACAGATCAGGAGGAGAAGAGAGAGAAAATAGCCTCTCTCCCTTCAAGAAAAGGTAAAAAATGAGGGAAAAAATAAATATAAATTAAATTATAACAAATGATGAGTGATCCCCAAATGGATCTTGAGCCATACTACACTGGAAACAGTATAAATAAAACAAAATCTAAATAATAAAATAACTAGACAAGTAATACAAAACAATCTTTAAAAACTGCCCCTTCCCACTTATACTATAAGCAAAATATTTACATTCACAGGGAGTATATATTATTTGCATATTGCTTTCTTTTCCCACTCCTATATTTTTAAGGTAATGTTATGGTATCAACAAAAGCAGATAGTGCTAGAACAATGAAACAAATAATCTCTCCTGTTCTGACTGCATGAGTCTTCCCTATGTGGTTTGCCATTTTTATCCATAGAAAGAGTGAGTCCCACAGGAGTAGTTGCTTTGAATGCCTATTAAGACATTATTGAAAATTATTTAAATTATCTTTATATTTGTGAATGTTGCAAACAGGTTTGTTAAATACATTGGAAAAAATTGCAGATCATTTCATTGCACTCATGGTCTTTTCACATATTGGCAGAGAATTGGAAATACGGTAATTACGATACTTTGTATCTACTATGAAAAGAGAATGCTTATAAATAATGGCTTATTTCTTTAACGTTGTGATCATTGTTAAAGTATCATCCTGTAGCAAATTAAGCATCAAAGAACTATAGTCTCAAATTACTGCATTTGTAACACACACATTAATTTTATTTACAATAACCTTTTTATTTGCAAGTGTTCCATTCTATCCCCTGCTATCAAATCTATGACAAATAGGGGGAGCTGTGCATGTAATATTGTGATAGAGTTGGCATGCACCCGATGCATATCCTCATTTGTGCTTATTTCTATAACACAGATGAAATTGTTATGATTATGTATATAATTATACTATGAAAATCACAGATATTCAAAATAACACAAATATTTGTGGGGAAATAAATATAAACATGAATCCAGAGTTTTCAAACACAGCTAAAGCAAATTTAGCAGTATACACTTTGGCCAAGGAGGGTATGTGATTAAGAGCAGAGATGTGATTTATGTGCTGTAATTACAGATACGGCCCAGGCTCAGGACAGAAATATTTTAAATACCTCCAGTTAGAGTAAGAAACACAACGTTACCCTCAAAATGTTTAACAGTTGATTTAAACACACAAAGAAAAGGTATGATATATATTCTCCCACGCATAGAAAAGGCAAATACCATACACATGCACTTTAAGGCAGCTGTGATTGGATTTTCTGACATTTACAGTACATACATTTCAATTAAACAGTACCACTAACCCTTACTTTAATCCTAGTCACAATATTGTATTTCAATTGAAGGTCACAGGCCACAATACATGTATTCTTGTTTGAAGTCAAGGCTACCTTTTTTTCTTCAAATGTATGTTAACTGGAAAATCATTCAAATATGATGAATTAATTTATCTTATGGAGCCAAGTGACTTTTTAGATTATGTTGTCTGATGCATTTTTTTATCTCAAAATGTCTATTATCACCTGTACAAGGAAGTACAATACACAAATTAAGTTTTATAAACTAGATCTTTATTTTAATAAAAGTGATTCTTGGAAATATCCATTGTGTCTCCTGAAGTGTGTGCAACATCCAACAGGCTTTTGATTGCATTCTTCCATATCTTTTATACTTTAATAGTCTGAGAGGGTTGGATGTAAAATACATGAATATCATGTACAAATAGCACACACTCAGCATATACTATTTAAAAGCACCTACATTATATGGACAAAAGTATTTGGAAAACTTGACCATTGAGGTTGGAAGCATTGCATTGTCCATTATGCCTTGGTATGCTGAAGCATTAAGAAGTTCCTTCACTGGGCTTTGTCTCAACCCTGATTTCAATAATGAAGAGGTGTGTTCCTATACTTTTGTCAATGTAGTCGTGCACAAAACAACAAGACATGGTTTGGTGTGGAAGAACTTGACTGGCTGCACAGAGTCCTGACCTCGACCCCATCCAACACCTTTGTGATGAACTAGAACAGAGATTGTGAGCCAGACCTTCTCGTACAACATCAGTGCCTGACCTCACAAATGCTCAACTGCATGAATGGGCAAACTGTCTTTATCACAGAAACTCCAAAGTCTTGTGGAAAGCCTTCCCAGAAGAGTTGAAGCTGTTATAGCTGCAAAGGGGGGACCAACTACATATTAATGTCTATGTATTTAGAATGCAATGTAATCAATGTCACTGTTACTTGCCCATATAGTGTATCTAAAGCATACATATTGAGTATTTTACTTAGCTGCCACTATATCAATTTACGCTAATTTTGGTGATTCATATTTTTTACATGCTATATTGCTTACCATGGAGCTGAAACAGTGGAACTGCACTGCATCTTAACCCATTGAGACTTTCAGGATACTATTAATGAGGTACCTGTGTGGTAGGTGCTTAACCTTAAGGTTACTCTATAACTCTACTATAACATTTTCTCATAGCTTTTTCCTTTTATTTATAGCACTGAAGTTGTAGTTCATGTGCTCACTACATGTAAATGTTATTTATCTATCATTTTCCAAAATCTTAGATATTATTAACAATTGAAAAAAAAGACTTGGAAAAAATAGACCGCCATTGTTTTCATTAATACGCTGTGTATAACAGAACCTTACATTATACTATACACAGATAACTTGATTTGATAATAAGCAACACTTCCCTTAACCATATCAAAAATAATAAATGCAGTATTGCTGAAATATTAATGAAACAAATTTAAAACAAATAATAATAATAATAAAACAATAGTAAAACAAAACAGCGCAAAACAAATGCGATGTATAATCGAATTAAAGTAATTCCCTTCAGTCCTAGAAATGCACATATGATTTTCTCACATGTTTATTAACTGTCTACATCTACTTTACAGGAGAGCAGAAAAGTTTCTGTGCAGTGCTAATGCAGATGAGACTGTAAAATTGATTGTTTTCTGAACAATAATTTATATATTATATTTTTTTTTTTAAAAAAGATAAATTAATAGTGTTTGCAGACATGATTTTAATTAAAGAACATTGCTTAAGTTTTTTTTGTGCACACATATTTTTGTTACCCATAACATCTTTCATTATTGACTCATGCCCCAAAGAAAAGGCGATTAAAATCTGCTTTGTTTGATGTAGCTTTTATTGAAGAAAGAAATAGATCTTTCAGAAGCTTCCTGGTGAGATGAAAGTCTAATTATCTTCACAAATGAAAGGAAAAGCTTTAATTAGGCCTATGCTGTATCTGTGCAGTGTGAATTTGTGCATTGTGATGGATGGAACCCACATCTCCTCAGTGACTGCGGTTAGAATAATGAAGGAAATAAAGAAGGTAACCTGCTCCCATGATTCACTTGGAAGGGTTGAGTCAGAGAGGTACACATGTGTTATAAGAGTGAGCCCAAAGCAGCTGCCACAAGCCATGTTTTTGTGAAACGCGTTCGGCTGTATTCCAGCCTCCTCCTGAGCTTTGATCTCCTTGCAGACAGCAGGGGTCCTAAGAAAACAAGCTTTCATGTTTCACTCAGTTTCACTCTCTTGCAGCATCGTTTACACTAAAGTTATAAGGAAAATGGATAAAATATTGCGACTTTCTAGAGCAATTAATGGACAGATACAGATGGTATTGAAGTAGATACTGTCAGAGTGCACAGAAAATAGTTATTAAAACAAGAGGCATAAGAATAAGATGGCTTCAACATAAAGCAATATAATTATGAATATATTGTAAAATAATCATTATTTCGATAATTATATACTGTATGTACGTTTTTTCAGCAAGAATATGTAACGTTAATGTGGCTGTTACCATGTAAACACATTAAGTCAAGCAGGCTAGCAAAGCAAATATTTGTACATCATATTACATGTATTTCTAACCTTCTCAACATCCATACTATCACCAATACCAGGCTCGAACATACGTTACCTATCCAAACTATCTATTTCCCTTATGTCGCTAAACTGTGATTCCCTACAGTGGACACGATAATGGTGGTTACATGACATTGATTTATAGAGTACCAACAAATTCCATAGTGAGATTGCAATAAGGGGATAATGAAACTTTAACAATACAAATAATGTATTAAAAAATACAACATTATGACATACTGGTACAGTTATCTACAATTTCTAACAATTTCCTCACCACAGAAACAAAAATTCAGTGCTCCTTATTTATCCTCATGGACCTCTCTACAGCATTTTCTTTTCATGTCGGGAAAAAGTTCATACTCTAAAGGTCAGAGGCATTTTATTTTACTGAGAGGTTGGTAGATAAGTGGAATATCCTCCCAACAGAAGTAGTAGGAGTTTGCAAAGTGAGTGAATAGGTTGAGTGAAAGAATATTGTTATCGTGAATTTAATTAATTAATTTTAATAAGACCAAGGACCAATTAAGGTTTGAGTCTTTACAGAAGGAAAAATGGGCAGACAATATAGCCCAAATTGTCCTCTTACTCTTCTCATAAGAAAATATCTCTAAAAATCACATGTGGTAAGGCATCTAACTAACTGGAGTTCAACATATCCAAACGCTTGCCAAATCCTGTAATTTCTTCTGCAAAACATCTCTCAAATCCATCCATTCCTTACACAAGAGACATCTAAAATATTTATCCATTCCCTTGTTGATATCCCATCTCAATTACTGCAACTCCCTACTAAGTGGCTTTCTTTTCTTCCACCTTTCTATGCTCAAGTGTATTCTCAAAACCACTGCTTACCTACTTGTGTTATTCATTGCTTTTCATCTGTTATCCCACTGTACCAGTCCTTCTCCTGACTCCTTATACCTTCCAGAATAAAACTTAAACTGTGAAGCTATACCCTGAGAGCCCTTAACAACATTCTACATTTTTTTCCATCATGTCGAAATACCTTTCCAACCACCTTGTTTGTACTTCCCATAACTTGCATCTTTTTTAAAGCTTTATTTTGTTTTCTAACTCAAGTATGCACAATTATACCTATTCTTTGCAATTCCTTGCCATGTTCAGTCAGACTTTGCCCTAATTATTCTGATTTATAATGGCGACAAAAAAACCATTTATTCAAAGAAGCTTACAATCTATCAGTTCTCCCCTATTGTAGTATCACTACACAATCTGTTGGTGTGCTATACGTAAATGTAATGTGTGTAGCTTTTACAAAACATAATGCAAAGTTTAGAGCACTATTTCATGTGTACCAAAAGTGGAGCATTTCTGTAGGTAGAATAGGTTGCACACCATTCTGGCCATACTGGATTTACACTGGACTTTGGAAAAAAGAATAAACCAGTCTACTGATTACACGCTTTGAATAATCATTTAAAAACCGAGCTATGTACAGTATGTACATCTTGTTCTTGCAAACAGTTTTTGTAGTGTGAAAACTGCATTAGTTAATGTAGTTTTGAAACATTGAAACTTGTCTTTAAAATATTTTGATAACCCTCAGAGCAATGCTCTGATATGTCCCAGTATGTTCAACAAAAAATCATACTAAAATTGCTTAAAACAAAGGCCATGGGGGGATTCTGAAAAAAAAGATGAAAGTAGAATTTAGGTACATTTGTGTGAATTCAATCTATAGAAGACTACGTTCCCTCTTGAATTCCACTGTATTTTCTATTACACCCACATCTGAGGTGAATAGGAGGTCAGCATAAAAAAAGAAAAAGAAAAACTTGAGTTTTTATAAAATACATAAATATAGATGAAGAAAGGGAGCTGGGGAAAACAGACCGACAGGAATAAGGAATGTGAAATAAGAAGGCATTTGTACCCACAGAGGTGTGAAATGTAAGGAGACAAAATAACTAAGAGGAAAAAACTGTCACACGTAAAAGGATATGGGAAGCACATTAAGCCATACTAAATTATTAATGTACAAATATATTTTAGTCCGTATTGCATTTTGGAAGACATATATGACAGACCGATTAAAAACATTTTTTTCTGAAATTATTGCTATAACACAGAGGAGTTATATTTCCCTTTTAAATATTCTACTGTCCCTTATTTGTGGCAGCTGATTTGTGTGGTGTGGCCTAAGGGGCAATTACCCCTTCCTAGGCCAGTCCAAATTCTCTAAATTGCAGCAGCCAACTTGTAGAGGTTGGAGCTCAGTGGGTTCACGTAAAGCCACATTGCATGTGAGTGTGTGTTTGCAATTGTGTGTGTTATGGGAGGCAACATGGAGCCAGAAGGTTTCAGCCATATTCGAGGGGGGGGGGGGGTAAACAGCAGCATAGGAAATCAATTACCAATTGTGCTAACTTTTTCCACAAATCATAAATGATTTCATATGGTATTCAGAACAAAACAAAGATAAGCTAAATACATGAATTCATTTATATGCTTTGTCAGCCTAATGTGTATCAAGTCAAATAGGTAAAATCATGTGTGTGCATGTATAGTCCAAAGCAACCCTGCTCACCAATTAAAACTAATAATATGGACCTGGGTGCATCTTCTATCTTAAAAATTAACAAGCAAGTTTACTATGAGTATTTCAGTCCATATATTCCATTATATAGGATAATAGTATGCCATTATGTAATTCAATAACTTGGCTCTACTTATGCAAAGCTCTTAGGAACCATAACGTTCTAGAATTTGCTGGACAACCCCAAAAACAGCTATAGTAAACCAATATAAACCTGCATTCCGTAGATCCCTAACTTGCTTTCCTTCAATTTCTATCACTGCTTCAGCATAATTCCCTGCATTCATCAAGTAAATACTACAAACTATGTATGTATATATATATAAATATATATATATATATATATACACACATCTTTATATAAGAACTAATGTTTTTTGGAACTACCACCCTCTTAGTAAAGTAAAACGTCCTTAAATTACATTTAAACCTCTGACCTTAGTTTTAGACCATGACCTTTTGCTTTTAAATAAACTTTCCTCCTTTACTTTACTTTAAATCTCTAAATGCATTTATGCATTTACATTTTTCTATTACATCTCCTTTTTCATTTCTTTCCTTAAAGCTGTACATATTGAGCCCCTTTAGTCTTTCATGATAATTTCTATCCTGCAAACCATTCCTGCAAAAAGGTCAGAAATTGACCTTTTTGGACATTTGGAGTTTCTGTGGTTCCTGTTTGTGACGGTCACGTTACACAATTTCTGGTTACTGATTTAGCTTTTTTTACGCTGTTATCGATCTTTAGATAGTAGGCATCATAATGTTGGCTGCTTACTTCCGTTCTCTGAGGAACTAGGAGCTACCTGAGCATATCTGATGTCCTCTTTTGTTCATTTTGAGTACCTCCATTGTATTGGGGAAAATAATAACTTTTATACATAATGCACTATGCGTCTTGTACTCTTGTTATATTTTTTTTTTAAATTTAAAGTTTTTTATTGGATTTTTCATTTTGAAGTTCGTCGAGGCAAAGTTGCAGAACAACATACACATGAAAAATCAATAGCAACATAGATAGTACAGTAAACAAAGCAATGTAATACATTGGCAATAGTCCCAATAAAGAGGCACAAGTGGTAAGTATGCATAAATGCACAATAGCAACAGAAGAACAGTCTCAACAGTGGCACGAGACTCGACGAAGAAGCCTTACGGCTATGGCTTCCAATCGGAAGAACGGACAACAGAACAAAAAGAAAATAAGTTAAAAAAAGGAGGAAAAATGAAAACAAAACAGTGCTCTATTGGAATGTTATCATGCCACGACCAAAATAAGACAAGTCATATGGTAATCTGATACAGAAGATAGGAAGGACCGGGCACGATCACACAGAGAAACCGCAACAATCATCCCTGCCACAGTGGGGAAAGCTGGACCTGCGTCCAAGGAGCCCACATCTTATCAAACAAAGGCATTCGTTGATCGTTCTGGAATGACAATTTTTCCAGGAGGTGTGTGTGTTCCAGATGATGGAGAATATCAACGAGTTTCGGGAGTGTGGCCGACTTCCAATTACGGGCTATCATCAATTTTAAAGTTAAAAAGAAATGAATTACCAATTTCTTAACACAAACAGAAATGTCATCTGGAAACATGTGGAACAACACTAATTGTGGTGTAAAGGGGAGATGTATTTGTAGTGTGGATTCCAAAAGATGTATCAATCGTCTCCAAAGTTGAGAAACAGGGGGACACAGCCACCACACATGTTATAGATGTGCTAGTTGTGAAACTAGTTGAATGGACAAGGATGATTCATTCTGAAAAATATGCTTTGGCTTGAAAGGCCACCCATATCCTACTTAATTAACCCCTGTTTTTGCAATGTGTGCCTTTTTTGACGCCGTGTTGTCTTCAAAATATGGTGATTTTATATAATATGCTTTTTGTAACGTGTTATGTACTTGTAACATATAAATTGCAATAAGTTGCATTTTTAACATATTTAGTGTTTTCAAGTATATAATTCCAAGCAAGAAGGCAAGAAAAAAGAGAGAGGGGAAGAAAGACATTGTTGTATCATTAAATTTTAGTTATTTTACCCGCCTATATATAGTAATACAGACATTTCACAGTCTTGAATTGCTGTGTCCTTGGATATCTTCACCTAGTCTTTATAAGGCTGAGATTGGCACACTATTTGAATCCATTGATGTCTGTGTCTCATGATATGACCTACAAATTCTATTGTGTAAAAAAGAGCATAAAACATGACTGAAGAAACATATACTTTGAAGACAAAATCTATCAATTGTATTCCTACAAATGAGGAACAAATGTCAGAAAAGGTATTAGAAAACCTTAAGTGGACATGCATATAAAACATCGGGTTTTGTGCCAGTCTTATACATTTCTAAAAATAATAGTTCTTTGTAAGGTGCATGAAACCTTTTTATATTTATGTATTTTAAGGCTTTTACTCACAGCTAACTGTAAATGTATCAGGATGATTAACTGGGATATAATGGGATATTGATATGTCCACTGATATTAGTAGACCGAATTGGAGCCTAGCCCATTGTTGACTGACCAAAGTTTGCTATTGTCCAATCTAATGGGCCACATTCAGATGGCATGTTCTGTTTGTTAGCTAATCCAAATTTAAGTTTAAAAGACTTATTCATCAATAGAAAACCCTTTTACAGTTATATAATTATATATGATATTGGTAGTGTTGTTATATATTTTATTGGTCAAAATGCATTCAGAAACTTAATTAATCATTAACATTGATAGAATACATTATATATTGTATCTCTTGCAAATAAAGTTGATTTCAAATTTATAATGAAGACATTGTTTCTATTAAAATGTAATAGATCTATGGGTTATATAAGTCATGTATTACATTGATATGTTTTTTATTTTTATATTAGTAAATCATGAACAAAAAAAAGATACTAATTTAAATAAAATTTATAACAAAAAGCTAATACACTCCAAAATTGAATTCAAAATCCTGCCACTAAGTATACAACATATTTAGACTTTGTGCTGGTGTTTCTCAATATATCCCCAACAAGATATGCCAATTCTCCATTACAAGGGTGAACATATTTTAGGAGCCTGGTGGATGAGGCATGTTACATTGCTGTAAATAGTGCCATCTTTGTCCTCAAACAGCTTAACAGTGACATGTTTGTCGCCAAACAGCTTAACAGCGCCACATTTGCATCTAAACAACTTAACAGCGCCATCATTTTGCCCTGACACCTTAACAGTGGCATCGTTATGCCCAAACTGCTTCTTAGTGCCACATTTGTCCTCAAACAGCTGCCCAGTGCCATCCTTTTCTCCAGACAGCTTGTCTCTACCATGTTGTCCATGCCCACAAACTTACAGATACAGATTCATGCTGACACACATACATGCTCACATATAAACACTTATACACTCTATCATACATACAGCCGTACATGAATACTACCTCCCTTCCCCTTTCCCTCCCTCCTTCATTCACTCACCCCCTTACCTCAACCGCAGCTTTCCCTTAAGTTGTGAGCCTATAAAGCGTATTGTATACAACAGACATGGGAAAATATCACAGATTTTGTGTGACTTCCCTCAATGTCCACCGATTAACTTTGCCCCTATAAAATATACTGCATGACTAATGCAAAACTGTGTTACTTAAATAACAGCATCAGCAAAAATATTAAGGAAGAAATATCTATGAGACTGAAATGCAAATATAATCAAATTCCTTTACAAATGCAACGCAAGCAGTTCACTGGAAAGAATAGGTCATAATTGCATTTAGTGTATCAGAATAAGTGCACTAGAGGTACTGGCGAATGTGATACAAGGAAATTGTAAGTGAATTTGATATAATAGAAAAGGAAGCAATAACTTTAATTGATTTTCAGGGCAACTTGGTGTGGAACTTGCTTGTCCCTCTTATCTAAGGATTCTGCTCAGATGTAGCACACTCCAAGGGAAGCCAATTAACTTCTATTTCTCCCTGGATTATGATTATATCCAGACAATTAAAATGTATGAATTTCCTAATGGTAGAAGGCAAAGGTCAAATAAAATCATGAAGAAAATGTTACAGCAGCTTAAACAAAAGCAGATATCTCCACCATACAATTTACACTATTGATGCTTGAATTAAGGCAATTAGTTGTCTTTCATCTGGGAATATGTGTTTTACCGCAGGGAGTCAAGTTATACAAAGGCCCACAAGAAATTAAGAGAAAGGATATAACAGTTGTATCCTATATATAAACTAATACATATGCTAATATAATACATGTGTATATGTGTGTGTGTGGTATTTATGATGACGACACTGAGCCATAGAGTTGTGTTGCATAGAATTGGAGTATTGTGGGGGGCAAGGCAACCTGGCACATAAAAGAGACTTTTTGAAGCTGTGACTTGTGTGAAATATATGCAAAATTTGGTCTTATTTGTTCCAAGCTATAATTACACAAATTTGTTTTCATACACGTGCATTACAGATATACCATCATTGTGAATAGTGTTAAATGTTGCATGTGATACTTAATACTAACATAAATATTTTAAATGTGTAATGACATATTGAAATGTTTAGTTGATATTATATTACCAACATAACAACAGTCAATGATATACTTAGTTTTGTAAAAGTCAGAACTGCATGCTTATGATCTCATTATAATCTAGGGAATTAATTTATATTAAAGGGACAGTTTACTGTCCCTGACAGATCAGCTAAAGAAAATGCATATTAAATATTGAGGTTTTTTTATTATCATAATTAATGCAGGCATTTTGCTCATTTTGTGATTTTTTTTTTATAAATGTTGTTAAATTATTAGCCTATTATTCCTAAAAATAAAGACAATAAATATATTAACTATCTGTCATTGTGCCAGGGACCACCAATACAGAAGCAGAATAGTATAGACATTGTATTGCCTTATCCTACCATATAATGGGGAGTAAAGATAGCATTATACATGACGAGACAGCTTAACATAGCAGAAAATTCAAATTATGTCAGTTCCAGCAATCATGCAGTGAAAACTGAAAGGGTTCAAGATGATTTATGTTTATAACCTAGTTTTAAGTTGCCTTTTTCTCTATGGCAACATTAACTGTTAATTATTTGGGGGTTTTTTAGAATTGCAACAAGACAAAAACTCACCATAAAATATTTTATAAAACAATGTGATCTACATATAACTTTAATACACATTATACCAGACATAGATCGAAATCTAGTTAATTACTTACATTACCGCTTTCCCCAGTCTAATAATTATGACTGATCTGACAAGAACACTTCTGATTCATAGCAGATTTGCTCATCTTGTACTTAAACTCTTTTAATCGTTGCTTGCTTGCTTCACGCTTTCTTTTGACAGGCGTGCGCTTATGTTTCTTGTTCGGTGCAACTATATTTGTTGTTTTACACAAGCCTATCTTAATATTGAGCTTTGGTTTGCAAAGATGAGCGTCAATTTTTAGATGTTGTAGCACTTCACTTATGCCCCCTCCACTTCACAAAGCACTTGCCCATTTCTAACATTAGAAAGGGACAATAAGTCTGAGATATCGAGCAGCTGAAAATGTAGAGTTCTATTCACAGTTAAATCATGGCATATGAAGGGAAATAAGAACCATTTGGCCCATCTAGTCTGCCTATTTTTTTTCCTGATATAAAGACGAAAAGTTTAATCAGTCCATGGTTTCATCCTAGATTCGGGATAGCCATACGCCTGTCCCATACATGTTTAAATTATCTTGTGGTGTGAGATATCAGCAACAGACAAGAACAGAGATATGATGAAGAAAGATGTATATGCATGTGTTCATGCCAGGGCTGGATAGGGATAACTAGGTGGCCCAGGCATTTTGACATCAGTGGATACACACTGCAAACCCAATCCGCAACAGGAACAGCAATATCTGTATGCAGCCCTATGGCCAGCCCAGACCTGATGCTAACATTATCAAATATTCAAATTCCTGTCTCAGCTGAAGTATATGGAAAATATAAATTAATAGGGAGGGATAATCATGCAGATCCTAAGAAAAATAAGAGAAAAGGTTAAATACCCTATTTGATATGTACATTAGGTTGTATGTTGTCTACCTCCTTTATCAGGAAGCCCAAAATATCACATGACTGGCAACAATAGCAGCGTCCAGGAACAAATTAGTTTAAAAATAAAGATAACGTGAACCAGAAAAAAACCAAAAACACGTGACACTCAGGTGAAGTAGAATAGATAATAAAAATAATAATATAAATGGTAATATAGTTATAATAATACTTCGCCTAATTGAACCGCAGCTGCCCAAAACGACACTCTTAGTTTAAACTAAGTTTTTGTCAATGCTACCCCACTATATACCACTAAAAGAGAAGCAATTTATTTCTTCAATGTATAGAACTGTAAATATAAGATTTGGGAAAAACGGCAGATTTCTTTTAAGTAAAGAACTGCAATTCTGCATGTCTATATGCAGCGTCTTATGCCAAATACACATTCTGAATTGTCATCTGATGAGTATGTGTTTGTAATTCTTCCTTTTCATTCTATGTGTCAAACTAAATGTGTAAAATGTTATTTGCCCTTCGACTATTATACACAATGTGTCTGCAAATGTAGAAGGAAGCAGTAAGCCAGTGTCTTAAAGCAAGGTTTTTTTCATATGACTGTGATGCTTTAAATGCTCTCCAGCTGGTAGCAGATGAAATTATAGACTCTCAGACACTTTTATAACTGTGGAGCAGATAAATTATATATTTCAGCATGGTATAGCTGTTGGTTTTTGCGTACAATTAGATGATATAGTTTCTCAGGTGAACTTCAAATACATCTGCGAAATGCACTGTGTTTCACAATAACTGATGTCTAAGGTAATATTTTATGAAATGCATTCAAAGTACATTAAAATGGCATTTTGAAGTGATATTTCCTTTTTCTAGTATAGACTATAGCTTTACATAATTGTTTAGGTCTAGCCAGCATCAAAAAGTATTAAAACAACACAACTTTACAATATAACTGCACTGTACGCCTTAACTCCCATCACTTTATACTGAGCCAGGCACTGATGATGGTACACAATAACTCCTACCAGTGATAGGTCTGAGCCCAAGTGCCCGATGGGTAAGTCTGCCCCTGGTATCAAGTTCCCCAAAAATCTTAGCAAAACCAAAAAAATAATCTTCCTTGGTTGTTACTGTGGAAACAAAAAGGTACAGAAAGGAAATGTCATAAGTCACATTTTGGGGTGCTGCTGAAATGACCAATATGTGCACACAACCAAGAAAGGAATCCACGCACACCCAGCAAATACTATTTAAAGGCACCTATCTAAACCATAAATATCAGAGTTTTTGACAAGACCTCAGGGTTAAGGACCCCACCTACCACAAATGTACTTCATTAACAGTGTCCAGATAGGGCTTTGCATAGCAGGAGACCCCTAGCAGGAGACCCATACAGCCATGCTAGGATTAGATAGGACTCCCCAAACTTTAACATAGTGGCAGGATAAGCAATATATGGTCATATAATGTGATGGAATCCCCAATATTTATGCCTTTTTTTTGGATGTGCGCTGGTTGGTCTACTAATGCAAAAGACCAATTTTGAATATTGATCGTCAATGCCTTTGGCCTAGCCTTAGTTTCCCTGCTATTTCACTGATGCTTGTGTGTGTGGGTCATTTAATTGGCAAAATAGACAGTTCTCAATACATTGCCATCAAGTAAAGATGGTTATTTTTTGCCTCTTTTTTTCTTTGAATGGCCCCTTTCCTTGGGACCACAAAACTCTGCATGTGAGTTTGTGAATTGTTTTGTTTGTATTTAAATCTAAGTAGACTTCACTGAATTTGCATGTGGGATTTTGTCCAAATTGTGCAAGTGTGTTGTTTAATATAGCCATACATAATGATCTTGAGAATAATAGAAATTTACCATCCATGTACGGTAGACTATTAACTAATCTTTTTAACAATATTATCTTGTGCAGTATCTTTTTAGTTTACATAAAATGTTTTGAATGACCATGAAAGAGTCCAAAGCAAACAATAATAATAATAATAATCAGTAAACAAAACCATTGTCATAATCTGGATCTTAAATAATTGATCATAAAAAGACAAATTGTGGACACAGAGTAGGGTGAATAAAAATTGCCCGTGTCTGAAATTGAGAAGATAGTAGCACGATTTTAGGAAGTATTGCATGTGGTGTGGTGTAGAGGACTGCATTGTGAGGCGGGCCCCGCGCGGGGGGGTCTTGCTGGTGTTGCGGGCGGGAGCGGGCGGTCAGGCACTGTACCTGCGGGTCCCGGTAATCCTGCGCAGTCCCGCAAGGCTGTCTTTGCGCTGCTCCCTTGCAGTGTCTCTTCTCTTGCTCTGCCCAGGAACAAAGCGGAGACGCGTGATGTGACATCACTTCAAATGACTCTGCCTTGTTTCTGGGCGGAGCAAGAGAAGAGACGCTGTGAGGGAGCAACTCGAGGGCAGCCTTGTGGGACTGCACTTCAGGTAAGGAGGTGGGCATGATTGACCACAAATGTGGCGGGAGCGGGCGGGCGGGAGCGGCGGGCGGGAGTGGAACACCCACATTGCGGGAGCGGGCGGGATTGAGCAAAAAATCAGCGGGGGCGAGGGGGGGGTTAAAAAAGCAGTCCCGTGCAGGGCTCTAGTGTGGTGTCTTGGAGTAGAACCAACAAAAGTTACTTTGGGAAGAAGGCAAAGGGAGCTTTCTGAGGAAATTCTTTTAAAGGTTTTGCAATTTCCCTGGTATATGTGATGATTCAACAGCTCGTTGAATGGACGTTGAATGTATATGATCTGATCTATCTACTGGTAAAGAGCTGCAGGAAGAAAGTGAGTTGGTTGACTTTTTTTTAATCAGTCTCATAAAATAGCAATTGTGCTTACTTTTAATATAAGTATGTTTTGCTTACTTATTTTTTTAATTAAGAAGTTTGGGATTGTATATTATTATTATTATTATTATTATTACGAATAAGTTATGTATGCCTATAATAGTTTGGATAATACAAATAACGCAGGTTGATGTTGCATATTGCTTTTTTGAAAAATATTTTAAAATGTTTTAAAAAGATAAGGAACTTGTGTTTTAATCTATTTTAAAATTAAAGTAAAAACCATAACTGACGCTTGGTAAAACCTTTGTCCATTTAAATCACCACTTTCACATTGCCTTTTATATTATATTGTATTTTGGTGCTGTGTATGTGTATCTCACTCCACAAAAGAAATTGACCTTATTTGACAAGTGTTACACTTCTAATATTTTTAATAAAACGCAATGATAAAGGCTTTATTCGGATATTGTCAAAATAATAAAACGTAATTAAAAAAGAGAGAATTACTAACGTTGACAAACAGTTCTTTTTTAATACCAGGCAATAAAAATGAAAGTTATAGAGTATCTAGCATTAAAGTTATGACATCTATATGAGCATAATAAATATTTTGTTTGAGATGTCGTTGGCAAGAGACCTGATTAGTGTTGGCTAATATATAGATTGCACCCTTCCACATATATATCACCTTTATCACCACACACACAACATCTTGGGATATCATCTAATATATATATATATATATATATATTGGAAAAATGTACTTACCCTTGTTTAGTGTTCTACGAGAACATTATTTGTTTCTGACTGCTCAACTGAGCATATTCTTTTCTGAAGGGGAAGATGTACATTATATATATATATATATATATATATATATATATATATATATATATAGTCGAGTTGTAAAACTGAGATATAGGCCTTATTGCAAAAAAATGGGGCCAATGATGGTTAGTGTTCTTCACTTTTGTTCCATAAGCTGCAGCCTTCTGAATTCTACCAATTAATTATCTGTCCAAGTCCAAATACTTGCACCAATTACTTTGGGAGCTAATAAACTTTACTTCCTCTGCTAAATCCACTGCTCAGTGGGATGAGAGAATTAAAAAAAATAGACATCTCATCGGGAGATGAGCTGCACCCAGTAGGATAGAGGTTAAAATTTAGAACCCGTTAGAGAGGCATGTGCCCACCATGCCAGCCCTTTGTTGCTGTGGTTGTGTTGTGGTTAAATGATTAACATAAAAAGTGCATAAATATATATTATTATCTTTTATTTATATACCGCCAACAATTTACGCAGTACTTCATAAAATACATATATTTAAGTGGTATAGCAAAGCTAGAACTGACAGGCTAAGACAAACCCGCTCGTAAGTTTACAATCTACAAGGAGTGGTAAATAGAGAAACATAAGGTATGGAGACAAGGAAATATAGTGTCATAGATGGATGTGGGAGCAGAGAGAAGCACGTGGGGGGCTAGGACTAGAAGAGATGTCCACAGAAGTGACCTTTCTCTTCTGTGGACAGAAATTACCTTTTCGTCATAGAAGCCCCAACGGAATTCCCGGGTAGTAGCTGAGGCTGTCTGTGCACATGGCGCAGATATCCACTGGCTGCCCCCACTTGACACCAAGGAGTCTGGAGCATGGGGGACAAGTCTAGGGATGCATAGGTAAGTCAGGGGGCATATAGGGGGTATAAGGCATATTAGAGGGGCAGATTGACAAATAGGGGGGGAATACGGCATATCTGAGAGAAGAGTGGTAAATAGAGGAGCATAAGGCATATCTGGGGTCAGAATGGCAGATAGGAGGTATAAGGCATATCTGGGGTCAGAATGGCATACAGGGGTATAAGGCATATCAGAGGGGGCAGAGTGGCATATAGGGGAGACAAAGTGGCATATCAGGGAGGCAGAGTGCCATATAGGGGGTATAAGGCATATCTGGGGGCACAGAGGCATATAGAGGGTATAAGGCATATCAGGGGGCAGAATTGCATGGGGGGTATAAGGCATATCTGGGGGGCAGAGTAGCAAGTGGTGGAGAAGATGTGCATAACTGGGGGGCAGATTGGCAAATAAAAAAATGATTACATATGAAAAAAATAGTTTACATGTGAATTCATATTTACTAGTAAAACTTTTTTCCTGTAGGGTATTTTTATATTCAGGCTTTTTTTCTAAATTAATATTCAAATTTGGTGGGTCATCTTATAATCAAGTAAATATGGTATATATATTGTGGGAGAGTTAGAGAGGCTTTATGACTGGGAATAACCAGTTGGACAGTTAGAATATGTTATTTAGGTAGTCCCTTGAAGTAGTATATATATCTATATATATATATAATTCTGCCTGTGTTGCCATTACAAAGGTATATATTTACAACATATATATATATATTATATATATATAATATTATATATATATATATTATATATATATATACATACATATACTTTTCAGAGGTAAGCAACTGTTACATATGTTTAATTTATCTTTACATTAACATGCTGCATACATGACTGATAAAATGCATTTCCCAGTCAGTACAGAATATTTTGCTGTGTTCAGACTTTTGTAAGAGTGACCACATCTGGAGTGTATTTGGGCAAAAACTGCACTGTGCTACAACAGTTAAATAGATTTAGCTCACATTAAATCAAATTTCTGCACAATGTACTTTCTAATGGGGATTTAAAATGAATCAAATCATATATTATTTAAGTGTATTGTATTTTGTGTTTTAAAAGTTAGTATTTCATATCCAGTTTTAATAAATGTATGAGCCAAAGAAATATTTGAGCTTTACATCTTACAAACTCACGTATTCTTCAAGCTTCAAAGAATTTAATATTAGTATCATAAAAGTATTTTTGAAGAGTAATTCTTCAACATAAGAGAAATGACTGCATTGGTGTGTCTTATCATTCCAAGAATGTTATATTGCTTTAATTTCCTGTCTTGAAACATAACAAGCCGCATAATAGAAAATATACCATTGCAGAGTTTGCAAATTATTACATGCCATAAAGTGCTTGCAAGTATTATACAATCTTAAAATATGTTTAGCTTATAATGGGTTTATACTGCAACAATAATGTTATTTTATTTTTAAACTGTCTAGCGTGTTCACACTGTATACTGGCTTGAGAAGTACAAGACCACAACGTATGTACACAAAGGACTGGTGGATTCATAATGTTTTATTACCTAATTAGAATTTTACAGATGTTCATACTTCTGCATAAATAACTAGTAATATTCTAGGTCGACTGGTTATCAAGAGTGACTGGAACAATCAGAAATGTAATGCAGCTTCCTTAGGCAGGCTATAATGATTCAAATTAGCGTGACTATGGTCTAGAAGGGAACAGAAATGTATTCTACCTTTTATTGTTTGCTTGTTTTCTTTTAGTTATATAAAAAAATAAAAGGAAGAGGATATTTTTACATTTGCATTTGTTAAGTTTTCACAGCCATCTTCACCCCAGGGTGAAAACACTTATAGTAAACCGCAAGGACAGCCGGCTTGCCAGACAGAACTAGTAACATTACATGCTAAGACATGATCAATCACTACTCCTTCAACGTTTCCAATGAAAAAAAAAAATATATATATATATATATAATATATTAACCCTATTTTCCTTAGATCATAAGGAACGACCCTTGATATATAAAACTACCCCCAAAATTCTGCAATTTAATTTATGAAAAAAGCCTGAATATAAGACGTACCCTATAGGAAAAAGTTTTACCAGTATATGTTAATTCATGTAAAAAAGCTATGATTGAGAAAAATATTTTGTTTTTATTTCCTTTTTTTTCAACCTGCCCCCCCCCAGTTATGCACATCTGCACCCAGACTTGCCACTGTGCCCCATTATATGCCTTTTAACCCCCTATGTGCCACCTTGCCTCCAGAATTGCCTTATACCCCTATATGCCACTCTGGCATTTAGGGGGTTAAAAGG